>CAWUFW010006321.1:487500-1171833 GCA_963921515.1 Calotriton arnoldi | reverse complement strand
AGACGCGACAACACAAGTGTATATGTGGTGTGGGGCCAACGCATGGGGCTTGTGTCTGCCTACATGCCTCTTGCTTATAAAGGGTCAGAGCAGGATCTCAGCGGCAGACGAGGAGAAGGAACCTCCTGGTCACAGGAACTACACGAGGATTGCGCGTAGAAAATCAAGGATGCAAAGACCTCCATCAGGGATTACAGCTAATGTTTGACGGTAGATCTGGGCAGAAAGCACTCCTGCTTAGCCTCGACCATGCTCACGACTTTTTGTGCTGATTAATGTGTTACAGAATTTGAGCTTCAACTCGGGCACCTGCTTTATTTATATCTGTAAGTGCTTCCTGTTGAGGTTTACCTTTTGAGCAGGAGCATCGTGCCAGAATGAATCCTGCCCTGCATATTTATCCACGAAGATGCCACCGTTTTGTGCAATACTCTACATCAACTGGAGTACTTTCTACTGGCTAATCAGTAAGCTACCTGCTAGGTAAATGTGTATGCCTTTCCCACACTACAGCCGCGCAAAGCACCCAGTCAGACCGTCTCAGAGAGCATCAGTGTGTCTGCAGTTTTGCCACCGCGCCGAAAGCACCGGGGTCCTCTGATTGCTCTCGTCCATCATTGTGGGGAAAGGGCGGGAAGACGCGGCGCCCGCAGCCAGTGGGTGTATGTGCGGCGGGCCAAACGGGCGGGGGCTTCTAGGCCCGCCCACATGCTCTCTTGCTTATAAGGGGTCAGAGCAGGGATCTCAGCGGCAGACGAGGAGAAGGAACCCTCCCTGGTCGAAGCAGGAACCACACGCAAGGAATGCGCTCGAGAAAACTCGAGGATGCAAAGATCTCCACTGACCATAGCCAATGTTTGACGGTACCAGCTTAACACCTCCAAATGTCACAAGAATAAACTGGTGCCTGAGAGTTGGAAGTAGGCTCCACGGCTTTGCAGGCCTTGTTCTGATACTCAAAGTGGGTTAAATACACTATCTTGAGTGTTTTTGAAATCTCTTTTAAGTTACTGTATAAATATGTCAAGCCTGCTAGGCTAAAGAAAAATCATTTTTTTGTATTGAACAGGCTTTATTACACTCCGGCCAAGATAGCCAAATTTGCACCTGTTCCCATCCCAGTTTGCCCGAGGTGTTCCCTTAGCAGGGCGGACGACATTCATATGTTTTTTGAATGCGCAGAATTAGACCTATTTTGGAAAAATGTCGGGGACTCCCTGACAGCCATTTTTCAAACGCATATAGAGATGGATCTCCATTTGGTGATTTTTGGTGTAAATAACTATGTAAAAGGGCGGCTCCCACAGACCCATATTGGTTTGCTTCTCTACCTTGCTAAAAGTGGCACTGCGCATGGCCTGTTTAGAGCAAGAAGGGGTATTGGAAATGTGTGACAACATCTGGTCTCCCCTGTTAATCTGGGGTCGCCGCCTGCACCTGATAACCTGATAAGATCTCTGGCTTTGTGGGCGCGTCCAATGATTACACCAGTCCTCAGGAACGAGAGGAAGGCCATGGGGTCCAGACGAAAGCAGTGAGTCGAGGGGCGTCCAGCAATGCACATGCCGACTTGTCAATACTGCCAAAGTCTTTGGTGAGATGAGGACAAAAAAAATTATGTAATTTATTTATAATCTATGAATTGAATGTCTGTTTCTTTCAGATAATGTTTTAATGTTTCTGTAGAAGCATCATTGGAAAATACATAAATAATTTAAAACACTTAGGGCCCGATTCCGATGTCGTTCGGAAGGCCTCCGAAACGGATTTGGCTTTACCGGACCCGATCCGTAGCCCTTGTTAACGACCGAATCGTACACAAGTCCGAACAACCAAGTACAATGCGAAGATGGTGTAAGCGCCGACCGAATCGTTTCCGGACCCGAACCGCTCCGTACGTCTCGTTTGTAGACGAATCGTGCCGCGCAATGGAGCCGATTTCCGACCGAGCGAGTACGATGCACGATTCGGACAGCCGCTTCGCCTCGGTCTCAGCGAGACGAAACGGCTGTCGAAGCGTACTTCGGGGGCCGTACCAGTCCCCCCTTCACCCGGGGCCCTCCGAATCTGTCATGGGGGGTGCCCATGGCTCCTCCCCATCCAAGCATGCACAGTGTGGTGGGCACCATGGGGTGCCCGCCACAGGGTGTACGCTTTTCCCCACCCACCCCTTTTCTGCTATGGGAGCCTGTGTACGCGTCTGTACACGGGCTCCCATAGAGTTCAATGAGAGACTGAGCGAACCGAGTCCGTAGGCATACAGCAACATCATACTCGCTCGTTCGGACTCCCGGAGCACGTCTCGCTCGGAAAGCCCTCCGGATCAGAGTTGTACGGAGGGCTTTCCTAGCGAGATCGGAATCGGGCCCTTAGTTGGAAACAGCCTCTCCATGACAGCACATACACAGAAAATGGTCCCTGACTGGCACACCCAGAGTCCTGCCCAACAGGAAGATGGGTTATGCAGAATGTATGCACATGCAGTATCACAAGGGTTGTCTTTCCTTTTGAGGAACATGCAAATACTATAGAACAGATGCCTTGTCAAGGATACAAGTGACATATGCACAGTAATCTAATCTACTGTACATATGTAAACTGTCACTTGTCATATGCAGGTTAGAGCCTGATGTTTTGATGGCAGGATTGTATCCACACCTTTTCACCAAAGTAATCAGTCTTCCAGCACTCAAGCTTGAGAGGGAACATAGCACAGATGTGGCAGTTGTGATAGTGTATTGCAGAAGAAAAATACAACAGACAGATATAGGACCTTAGGCTGTTTGTTTGAAGCTCTCTTGGCTGATGTGGAGATTGGCCGGAGATGACCTTATGCTGTTTAGTATCATCAAAACAAAGCACAGAATACCATAACTGGTGAGTCACTGAATTTTCTTTACTCTGGATCATTTAATTATTAATGCATTCAGTATATAACATGCACTAAATCTAACTAGGTTTGTGTTTGAATTGTTGCCTCACTGTTTCTGTATGTCACTTATCATATATCAATTTTATAACTTTATTTAACCACCGGCTGGTGAAAGTGTTAAAACCTTTCATTGTTATTACTATTACACTTCTTTTATAAGGGCTACAAGATTGCTTTGCAACATATAAAACTGCACAGCAGTGGTCACCACTGTGTAGTTATAATTAGGTCTGAGTTTTCAGAGGAGAGGCATTTTTTTTAAACATTTGTTTATTGGCACTTCCAAAGTTATTAATAACACTTTACAGGATGCATGTATTACAATCTCAACATTTCAGCTTTGCTTTTTACATTCCAATTCTCGATCAATTATTCAAGTCAGGGATTCAGTACTTTGCTTCATTTTGGTTCAGCTTCCTTAATTTTACACATTTCTACATTTGAACTCTGTCTTCCCAGGAGTTGTTGTACCTATTATTAGCCAACATCGTGTTACCCCACTTTGCGCTCACTCTGAACTCATGGTTATGAGTTCTCAATTTTGATAGATGCCTGTTATAAACTTAACTAAGAACATTGTACCTTACAACTTGTGCTTATCCTATTTCCGCATGTGTTCTCTTCGTTGCTAATTTATGCTGTGGAGGGTCTAGATGTGTGTGTGGGGTCCATGCTGTATGCGCAGTATCTACTGTGTTAATCTCCATGGCAGCCACTCGGAGTCCCAGGTATGGCGTATCTATCTTTGTGTTTCTCCCCCTGTTTAAGATTTGTTGCCTGCCTTGGCTACTTCCCTCTCCTCTATGCGTGGTCGGGCGATCTACCTGTGAGTTCTATGTTTCCCTCATCTTCTGTCTCTTCGTTTTCGTGGTCTATGGTTTCCCAGGCCCTCACCTGCTCCCTCCATTGGTCTGCTATTGGCTTCTTACGCACCCCCCTCGCTTCTTCCCTGAGTATTGCCCTCGTCTCTGCCTCAGTGAGAAGCAACAGGAGTATAACCCATAGACCAGGTTGAGATCTGGGTAAGTACGTGAAAATTAACAACAATGTCTCAACCGGTATTATTGAGAAAGACAATTTAACAAGTATGTACAAGACATTACTAGGACAGAAAAAAGGGAGACTCGTAATTCGTTGTAAAATGTGCACAGGGCATCATATATTGAAAAAGAGGAGAAATTAATTTTGTACAAACAATTCACAACAGTTGTATAGGCACTGTAGGCAGGATTGCGAAGGCAACCCAAAAAGACTGTGCACTAATGTGCTCGTGACACACATGGAGGTGACGGCGCAAGTGACAAGTGAAGGAAAACAGCGGAAGGCGCAACGCGAAAGGTGACAAATATGTACAAGAATATATGGTTCAACAGGGGTTATTCACAGTAGTTAATCATATTTTGCCGTCATTTAAAGTGAACCATAGTTGAATAGGCGCCGTGAGTTGCGCTGAGAGTGTCGACGACGTTTCGAACCTAGTGATTTAGGTTCATCTTCAGGAGCGGGTTGCCGGATCAAAAAAGGTGCTGTACAGGGGAGGAAAGGGGAAGATCAGAAGGGCAACGGAGGAGGGGAAAGGAGCGCGCAAGGGAACACGAACGATGCTGGAGAGGGCAGTAAGCAGAAGCATACCTGGCTAGGTAGTATGTAGCGAGCGAACCGGGGCAGCAGGGGAGGCCTGATGGCGGTGGGGTGGCGATCAGGTTCACCAGGAGCAGGGTCCTGCAAAAGTTAGGGAAGAGGGGTGAGTGGGAGGCCGGGGGATCCGGGCTTAGAGAGCATGGCGGGAGGTAAGAGGATACCTCACCGTATAAGGACGCAATGGAGATGTCGTCATCAGATGGTGGGGAAGGCGCAACAGACCTTGAGCCAGAGATGGTGATCCAGATGTGCAGGGGTCCGTAGGACCTGGAATGAAGGATACGGGTGAGGTGGAGGACCCCAGTAGAATCAGGTCTAGCGGGGAAGGACAGAGTAGGGAACTTACCCAGCCGTCGTGGCGGAAGATCAAGATTGGGTCCGGGGGACAGGGTCGGAGCCCCGATCCACTGTCTGGCAAGGTGCGGGAGAAGTACGTCTGGAGCGCTCGTCCTGGAGGCGGGAAGAAGGGGAAGGAGTGAGGGGTGGGCGTATCATGGCCCGGGCGGGAGGCGGGGGCCGCGGTGGGGGTGGTGAGGCTTATCGTAAATCGAGGCCGAGGTGGGAGTCAATCCAGATTCGGGAACTGGATCCGGTGCGGCAAAGCGTGTCAGATCAGCACGGGCCGCCACGTTCGTGTGCGGCATGCCAGTGTCTGTTGACTGAGTGCTGGGAGCTGCTTCAATTAAAGGCAGTGAAGCCGGGGCGTACGGGGATGCTTGGATGGCGGTGTGATGGCGTTAGAGGGGCGTGGAAGCGATGGACATGGTGACGAGTGTGGAGAGGGGGAGGAGCCATGGTAGTCATGGCGATGGTCCGAGCGTCCAAAGCGAGGCGCGGTGCGTAGGGGTTGGAAAAGCAGGGAAAAGGGAAGGGCAAGATATAGAGAGGAAAAAAGGGGGGGGGGAGAGGAAGAAGGGAGAGGTTTAGATTGGGAAGAAGGGGGAAGAAAAGGTGCCGGAAGGGGCATGAATAGAGAAAACCGGCAGTGTATGGCAATATGTCAGCGTACTGTTGCAGATACACAATGTTCAACAATTCAAGCACAGAGTAGTTAAGTAAGTATGGCACAAAGGTAATGTATGGGAGCAGTGTCATACAAAGGAGAAAACACAACGGAAAATACCATATGGAAAACCAGAATATTGGTAATTCAGAGGAGAAGCAAATTATAACTTCATCTCATACAATTAAAGTGACAGATAGAAAAAAGTTGTTCCAGAGGAACATGAAGCAGAATAACGAATTAATAAATGCAGAGAGGAGATAAAATAAATGTGTTGCAGAGGGGGAGTGTGGCCATAAATTCATATTTGTACAGTACTGTTCCATTCATCAATGGTGTTCAGGCCAAGGTGTACCGAATTGCATCTCGTAATACATTTGCATTCGCTTCTGTTGAGTAAAAGTTGAAGGTTACCTCCTCTGGTAGGTAGGGAAGGTTGGTCGATCACCCTCCACGTCATGTCCATCTCGCTGTGATTTTTCCCAATGTAATGAAATACCATGGGAGCTGTCAAAACTTTACAATGAATGCGACTCTTGTGTTGAATAATTCTCTGCTTGACCATTTGAGTAGTTTGGCCGATGTAGACTAGGTCGCAGGGGCATCGGATGGCGTAGATCACTTTGTGTGAGCGGCAGTTGGTGAAGGTTTTCAGTTTGTATGATTTATCGTTGGTTTTGAATTCTTTGGTGTTAAATGTGAGGCAACAAGCCACGCAGGTCTGGCATCTATAATGTCCAATGATGGGAGGTAGGCCCCAAGTGGCAGTGATGGAATTTTGTGGGCCGGGTTTTGTGGGCCATGTGATGGCGTGGACCAAATGATTGGCCAAGTTGTCACCTCTTTTGTAAGAGAAGAGCGGGGGTTGTTGAAATGCTTCTTGTGTTCTTGGTATGGACCAATTCCGTTTGATAATTTTGCTGACTTGGTTACTGCAGGGACTGAACTTGGTGACAAAAGGAATCCTAGTGTTAGGTTGTCTGGCTTGGGGCGTCAAGAGTTGTTCGCGGTGACAGTACCAAGTTCTTTTGCGGGCGCGGGAGATCAACCGTGGTGGGTATCCTCTGTGGATCAATTTGTTGGAGAGGATGTCTGATTCTCGGAAGTAATCTCTTCGCCACTTACAATTTCTCCGGATTCGCAGAAACTGACCATATGGAAGGCCATCACGGAGACTGCGAGGGTGGTAGCTCGAGTAGTGTAGCAGGGTATTTCGTTCTGTGGGTTTCCTATACAGGGTTGTGCCAATTTTTCCATCTTGAGCATGTATGGTGATGTCTAGGAATGGTAGGTCGTTGGATTTACAGTCTGACGTAAATTTCAGGCGAGGTTGTGACTGATTGAGCCATGTGACGAAGGAGTCCAATGTGTCAGTTGTCCCATTCCACAGTAAAAGGATGTCATCTATGTAACGTCGCCAGAATGCAATCTGGTCCTGGAAGGGGTTATTAGATGTGAGTACGTGAGTTTTTTCAAGATTGTAGACAAACAGAATGGCAAAGTTAGGGGCGAAGCACGCCCCCATTGAGACGCCTTTGATTTGTAGGTAGTAGGTGTCTCGATATAGAAAATAGTTGTTTTTTAGGGCAATGCCTAGTAAGTCCATGATAAACTCCGTTGGTATCAGCATGGGTCTGGCTTCCAGCAACTCCTGGATAACCCTGAGGCCCTCCTCATGTGGGATGTTGGTATATAGTGATTCAATATCGAGTCCCACCATGAGGTTGGAGTTGGTGTCAAAGGGTCTATCCTCAATGGTGTTTATGAGGTCAATGCTGTCTCGTATGTAAGTTTCCGTGATGGGTACAAACTCCTTTATGATGGCGTCGATGTACTTGCCCAAGGGTTCCAGGATTGAACCGCACCCAGAGACTATAGGGCGGCCAGGCAGGTTGGTACTGTCCTTGTGTATTTTGGGTAATACATAAATGACTGGTGTCTGGGGGAGTTGGTTATTGAGAAATGCGAATTCTTTGGGAGAAATGATATCTTTTGCTCTCGCTTGGCTGGTAACTCTTTGGATTTCAGTTTTGAGCTCAGGTAATGGGTCCTTGGTAAGTGGGCGGTAGTGGCAGTTGTTGGCAAGTTGTCGTTTAATTTCTTGATCATATTGGTCGATATCCATGATCACAATTCCTCCGCCCTTGTCAGCAGGTTTTATGACCAATTCTGTTTTTTCTTTCAAATTGAGTAGTGCTTGTTTCTCTGGCCAAGGGAAGTTGTATGGGACATATTCAAATTCATTTTGTAGATCAGCTACTTCTTTGAGGACCAGACGTTCGAATGAGAGTATCTATGGAGACATTGAAGCTGATGGGGGGTTAAAGGTGGATGGTGGATGAAAGACGGGTCTGGTCGAGAATGTAGACTGTGGTCTGTCAAAGAAGAAGTGTCGTAGCCTGATTCGTCGGAAAAACTGTAATAGATTTTCTTGGACTTCAAAGAAATTACTCCGTTCCGTGGGTACAAAGCTAAGGCCTCTGCTCAGGAGTTTACTTTCTTCTGAGGACAAAATGTGGCTGGATAGGTTGAATATGGGTATTAATTGCAAGTCTGAGTTATTATCGGAGGCTGCGCTGTCGGTGGGGGAAACAGCATCAATGGTGGGGTTGGTATTTATTGCGGTGGGCCCCATTGATAGAACTTTTTTCGGGTTTGTCGCCCCCCGGAGTATTGATACTGGTAATTGTTCCTTGTCCGTCCCCGAGTCTGGCCACGTCTGCGGCCTTCTTCTAAAAAACGAGGAGGTAGCAATGGTGGTGGTCTGATGGTGTTCCTAGAGGTGCTAGGGCCCTCGCCCGAATCAGAGTCTTCTATGGAAGTATTAGAGGAGTCAGAAAAAGTGATGGTTTGTTTGTTACGAAATCTGCCCCAGTTGCGGGTTCTAGGTGGGTTGTAAGGAGTATTGTAGAACATGTCGCGTAGGTATGGGTATGTCTTTTCTTTGTCGTAGTATCCAATGTCTTTTTGGATTTTGGTGATTTTTTTGTTAAGCTCAAAGGTGTTGAAGGTGGCAATCGTCGTATTAATTCTGTCTATGAGGTCTTTGGCATCTGGTAAAGTCCGGTCCTCCAGTATGAGTTTCTCGAGCTCAGAGATTTCTTCAAGTTCTTTTAGGCTATGTTCTATGGCAGTGTCGATGCCTAACACCATCCAGTGGCGTGAGCAAGTAGTTGCCAGATGGCTGAATCATACTCGGATGAATATATCCAGCGAATACTCAGTGGTCCCTCCTTACTCTCTGTCCCCTCTGCCACCATCTCCACTACACCAGCCACTAACTCCTCCAGGGTCTTGCTTGACAGACTTGAAAAGTTAAAGAAAAAACAAATCAGAACTAATCTCCATGCACGAATGCTGACGGAATATCTTAAATCAGACATCATCCCCCTGGGACTACAAATCCGCAACACTCCGGCCATTTTCACCCAGGCCCCCAAATTCCGCACAGGCTTCAGCCATCTGGCAACTACTTGCTCACGCCACTGGATGGTGTTAGGCATCGACACTGCCATAGAACATAGCCTAAAAGAACTTGAAGAAATCTCTGAGCTCGAGAAACTCATACTGGAGGACCGGACTTTACCAGATGCCAAAGACCTCCTAGACAGAATTAATACGACGATTGCCACCTTCAACACCTTTGAGCTTAACAAAAAAATCACCAAAATCCAAAAAGACATTAGATACTACGACAAAGAAAAGACATACCCATACCTACGCGACGAGTTCTACAATACTCCTTACAACCCACCTAGAACCCGCAACTGGGGCAGATTTCGTAACAACCAAACCATCACTTTTTCTGACTCCTCTAACACTTCCATAGAAGACTCTGATTCGGGCGAGGGCCCTAGCACCTCTAGGAACCCCAACAGACCACCACCATTGCTACCTCCTCGTTTTTTAGAAGAAGGCCGTGGACGCGGCCAGATTCGGGGACGGACAAGGAACAATTACCAGTATGAATACTCCGGGGAGCGACAAACCCGAAGAAAGTTCTATCAATGGGGCCCACCGCAATAAATACCAACCCCACCATTGATGCTGTTCCCCCCACCGACAGCGCAGCCTCCGATAATAACTCAGACTTGCAATTAATACCCATATTCAACCTATCCAGCCACATTTTGTCCTCAGAAGAAAGCAAACTCCTGAGCAGAGGCCTTAGCTTTGTACCCATGGAACGGAGTAATTTCTTTGAACTCCAAGAAAATCTTTTATAGTTTTTCCGACGAATCAGGCTACGACACTTCTTCT
This sequence comes from Calotriton arnoldi, assembly GCA_963921515.1. Classification (NCBI taxonomy): domain Eukaryota; kingdom Metazoa; phylum Chordata; class Amphibia; order Caudata; family Salamandridae; genus Calotriton; species Calotriton arnoldi. The sequence goes on along the minus strand of CAWUFW010006321.1, from coordinate 1,161,997 downwards.
TTGACAGACCACAGTCTACATTCTCGACCAGACCCCTCTTTCATCCACCATCCACCTTTAACCCCCCATCAGCTTCAATGCCTCCAGAGATACTCTAATTCGAACGTCTGGTCCTCAAAGAAGTAGCTGATCTACAAAATGAATTTGAATATGTCCCATACAACCTCCCTTGGCCAGAGAAACAAGCACTACTCAATTTGAAAGAAAAAACAGAATTGGTTATAAAACCTGCTGACAAAGGCGGAGGAATTGTGGTCATGGATATCGACCAATATGATCAAGAAATTAAACAACAACTTGCCAACAACTGCCACTACCGCCCACTTACCAAGGACCCATTACCTGAGCTCAAAACTGAAATCCAAAGAGTTACCAGCCATGCGAGAGCAAAAGATATCATTTCTCCCAAAGAATTTGCATTTCTCAATAACCAACACCCCCGGACACCAGTCATTTATGTATTACCCAAAATACACAAGGACAGTACCAACCCGCCCGGCCGCCCTATAGTCTCTGGGTGCGGTTCAATCCTGGAACCCTTGGGCAAGTACATCGACGGCATCATCAAGAAGTTTGTACCCATCACGGAAACTTACATACGAGACAGCATGGACCTCATAAACACCATTGAGGATAGACCCTTTGACACCAACTCCAACCTCATGGTGGGACTTGATATTGAATCACTATATACCAACATCCCACATGAGGAGGGCCTCAGGGTTATCCAGGAGTTGCTGGAAGCCAGACCCAGACCCATGCTGATACCAACGGAGTTTATCATGGACTTACTAGGCATTGCCCTAAAAAACAACTATTTTCTATATCGAGACACCTACTATCTACAAATCAAAGGCGTCTCAATGGGGGCGTGCTTCGCCCCTAATTTTGCCATTCTGTTTGTCTACAATCTTGAAAAAACTCACGTACTCACATCTAATAACCCCTTCCAGGACCAGATTGCATTCTGGCGACGTTACATAGATGACATCCTTTTACTGTGGAATGGGACAACTGACACATTGGACTCCTTCGTCACATGGCTCAATCAGTCACAACCTCACCTGAAATTTACGTCAGACTGTAAATCCAATGACCTACTATTCCTAGACATCACCATACATGCTGAAGATGGAAAAATTGGCACAACCCTGTATAGGAAACCCACAGAACGAAATACCCTGCTACACTACTCGAGCTACCACCCTCGCAGTCTCCGTGATGGCCTTCCATATGGTCAGTTTCTGCGAATCCGGAGAAATTGTAAGTGGCAAAGAGATTACTTCCGAGAATCAGACATCCTCTCCAACAAATTGATCCACAGAGGATACCCACCACGGTTGATCTCCCGCGCCCGCAAAAGAGCTTGGTACTGTCACTGCGAACAACTCTTGACGCCCCAAGCAAGACAACCTAACACTAGGATTCCTTTTGTCACCAAGTTCAGTACCTGCAGTAACCAAGTCAGCAAAATTATCAAACGGAATTGGTCCATACTAAGAACACAAGAAGCATTTCAACAACCCCCGCTCTTCTCTTACAAAAGAGGTGACAACTTGGCCAATCATTTGGTCCACGTCATCACATGGCCCACAAAACCCAGCCCACAAAATTCCATCACTGCCACTTGGGGCCTAACTCCCATCATTGGACATTATAGATGCCAGACCTGCGTGGCTTGTTGCCTCACATTTAACACCAAAGAATTCAAAACCAACGATAAATTTTACAAACTGAAAACCTTCACCAACTGCCGCTCACACAATGTGATCTACGCCATCCGATGCCCCTGCGACCTAGTCTACATCGGCCAAACTACTCAAATGGTCAAGCAGAGAATTATTCAACACAAGAGTCGCATTCATTGTAAAGTTTTGACAGCTCCCATGGTATGTCATTACATTGAGAAAAATCACAGCAAGATGGACATGACGTGACAGGTGATCGACCAACCTTCCCTACCTACCAGAGGAGGTAACCTTCAACTTTTACTCAACAGAAGCGAATGCAAATGGATTACGAGATGCAATTCGGTACACCTTGGCATGAACACCATTGATGAATGGAACAGTACTGTACAAATATGAGTTTATGGCCACACTCCCACTCTGCAACAAATTTATTTTATCTCCTCTCTGCATTTATTAATTCGTTATTCTGCTTCATGTTCCTCTGAAACTACTTTTTTCTATGTGTCACTTTAATTGTATGAGATGAACTTATAATTTGCTTCTCCTCTGAATTACCAATATTCTGGTTTGCCATATGGTATTTTCCGTTGTTTTTTCTCCTTTGTATGACACTGCTCCCATACATTACCTTTGTGCCATACTTACTTACTACTCTGTGCTTGAATTGTTGAACATTGTGTATCTGCAACAGTACGCTGACATAGTGCCATACGCTGCCGGTTTTCTCTATTCATGCCCCATCCGGCACCTTTTCTTCCCCCTTCTTCCCAATCTAAAACTCTCCCCCCCCTTTTTTCCCCTCTTCATCTTGCCCGTCCCTTTTCCCTGCTTTTCCAACCCCTATGCGCCGCGCCTCGCTTTGGACGCTCGGACCATCGCCATGACTACCATGGCTCCTCTCCCTCTCCACACTCGTCACCATGTCCATCGCTTCCACGCCCCCTGACGCCATCACGCCGCCATCCACGCACCCCCGGACGCCCCGGCTACACTGCCTTTAATTGAAGCAGCTCCCAGCACTCAGTCAACAGACACCGGCATGCCGCACACGAACGTGGCGGCCCGTGCTGATCTGACACGCTTTGCCGCACCGGATCCAGTTCCCGAATCTGGATTGACTCCCACCTCGGCCTCGATTTATGGTAAGCCTCACCACCCCCATCGCGGCCCCCTTCTCCCTCCCGGGCCATGATACGCCCACCCCTCACTCCTTCCCCTTCTTCCCGCCTCCAGGACGAGCGCTCCGGACGGACTTCTCCCGCACCTTGCCAGACAGTGGATCGGGGCTCCGACCCTGTCCCCCGGACCCAATCTTGATCTTCCGCCACGACGGCTGGGTAAGTTCCCTACTCTGTCCTTCCCCACTAGATCTGATTCTACTGGGGTCCTCCGCCTCACCCGTATCCTTCATTCCAGGTCCTACGGACCCCTGCACATCTGGATCACCATCTCTGGCTCCAGGTCTGTTGCGCCTTCCCCACCATCTGAAGACGACATCTCCATTGCGTCCTTATACGGTGAGGTATCCTCTTACCTCCCGCCATGCTCTCTAAGACCAGATCCCCCGGCCTCCCACTCACCCCTCTTCCCTAACTTTTGCAGGACCCTGCACCCGGTGGACCTGATCGCCACCCCACCGCCACCAGGCCTCCCCTGCTGCCCCGGTTCGTTCGCTACATACTACCTAGCCAGGTATGCTTCTGCTTACTGCCCTCTCCAGCATCCTTCGCGTTCCCTTGTGCGCTCCTTTCCCCTCCTCCGTTGCCCTTCTGATCTTCCCCTTTCCTCCCCTGTACAGCACCTTTTTTGATCCGGCAAACCGGTCCTGAAGATGAACCTAAATCACTAGGTTCGAAATGTCGTCGACACTCTCAGCGCAACTCACGGCGCCTATTCAACTATGGTTCACTTTAAATAACTGCAAAATATGATTAACTACTGTGAATAACCCCTGTTGAACCATATATTCTTGTACATATATGTCACCTTTCGCGTTGCGCCTTCCGCTGTTTTCCTTCACTTGTCACTTGCGCCGTCACCTCCGTGTGTGTCACGAGCACATTAGTGCACAGTCTTTTTGGGTTGCCTTCGCAATTCTGCCTACAGTGCTGATACAACTGTTGTGAATTGTTTGTACAAAATTAATTTCTCCTTTTTTTCAATATATGATGCCCTGTGCACATTTTACAACGAATTACGAGTCTCCCCCTTTTTTCTGTCCTAGTAATGTCTTGCACATACTTGTTAAATTGTCTTTCTCAATAATACCGGTTGAGACATTGTTGTTAATTTTCTCGTCTCTGCCTCAGCCCAATTTGTGAGATCTCTTTTCAGCTTTCTATTCGTGGTCCCGTGTTCGCCTTCCAAGCCATCGCTACTTGTCGCTTGGCAAGGGGCATAGCCAAGTCGACAAATTTGTTTCCTACATCCGCTTTGGCGGGCGGGGAAGGAGGCCCAATAGGCACACCTCCCTGGTGTTATTCAATTCTCTTCCCAGTGTCGCCCTGTTTGCTGAACTACTTCAGCTCAGAAGGGGATCAATATTGGGCTTCTCCAGACCATGTGGATAAAGTCCACAAGATGTTGGGCACATCTTGGACACGCCCGTATCTCTCCTCCATGTATCATTCGGATTCTATATGGGGTCAGGTATGTCATGTGCACATAATTAAACTGAATATATTTCAGTCTCGTGTTACGTTATATTGACTTGGGGGATGCCAGGACCCTTTCCCATTCTCGGTCTATAAATTGTTTAACACTTGTTCCCAGCGTTCCCTGTCCTTGGGCAATGTTGTCAATGATGCCTCCACTAGTGTTGTTTAAAACCACTATACTTGGTGGCCAGCCCCCTACCCCCCCAAGGTGAGCAATGCATGGAGTAGGGCAACCCATATTGTTCTACAAGTTCCACAAAGGGGATCAACGTCTTTTCTTAGTAGATGCCGCCCACAGTCCTGAGACCCACCTCCTCCCATTCTATCAATTGCTCCAAAGTAAATATTTGGCGTGGGGTTCCATGTGGTAGGCCCACCAGGGGAAGCCGTGATGAGTATTAGGGGGTCGCGGGCAGCTTGTCCAGGCTCTTCTTCCAGCACTGTAGTGCTGTGGTCTGCAGGGTCGACTTGTAGTGGGTTACCACTTTGTGGTCCAGTATCTTGGCTAACAGTAGGGTGGGGTGGGCACTCAGATCACCCATGAACGCTCCTTCCCCATTGGCTCCCTTCAGCAATTGGGCCAGCCACTGCAGTTGGGAGGCCAGATAGTAAAATTCAAAGTTGTGCACCCAGAAACCCCTGTTTTGAACCGGGCGCCGCAGTGTCGCCAATGAGACTCTACTGCGTCCTTCACCCCATATTAAATCCCGCACTATGAATCTAGGGGGGCAAACCAACTTCTGGCCAACACTAGAGGGAGGTTCACAAAATAATAGAGTAAACTGGGCAACATAACCATTTTGGTCAACGATATACGCGCCATTACCGGCAACTTCAGTGAGCTCCAAAAAGCTACACAGAATCTGAGCGAATAAAGCGCTCTGTCAAGGTTACCTTCACACATATCAGCCAAAGAGTGGTAGACATGTATGCCCAGATATTTAAACGTGGTTTGAGCCCAGTTAAGGTCTGCTGGGAGCATAAGCGGTCTCAGCAGCGGTACCGCCACCGGGAAAAGGTAGGTCTTCGTCTTATTTACTCGCTGCCCTGTCAGAACAGCGAATCTATCTAGTAGCCTCAGGGCCATCTCCGATCCGGCCACCGCCTCCTGCAGGTAAATCAACAGGTCATCTGCATATAAGGAAACAATGTGCTGTCTCCCATCTAGCGTCAGTCCCAGTCCCGTCCCACCTTGGCGGAACAGAGCCGCCAAGGGTTCCATCCCTAGTGCAAACAGCATCAGTGACAATGGGCAGCACTCTCTCCTGCAGTGGAAGATCCCATATTGAGCAGAGATTGCTCCACCTGTTTCAACTCTAGCTGTTGGGCAGGCATATAATATTTTAACCCAGTTAACCCACTTTTCCCCCAGCTCCATCCGCTCCATGCATGCAAAGAGATAGTCCCAACTAACTGTATCGAAAGCCTTTTCAAGGTCTATCAATAGAATTGCGGCTTGTTCGAGTGATTTGGCCTCCGGGTGGTATAAGATGAAGACAATCTCCTGAGATTATATGAGGTGTTTCGTGAGGGGATGAACCCATTTTAGTCGGCATGAGTCAACATGGACATGTGCGGAAGCAGTCTCATCGCTAATACCTTACTTAAGATTTTAAAATCTAGGTTGAGCATGGATCACGGTTGATAATCCCCCACTCGGGTCCCTGGAGTGGCAGTCTTGGGGAGCAGAATCACAATGGCACTTTGCGTGGAGTTTGGGAGTCGCCCTAGTTCTAGTGATGTGGCATACAGGGTTTCCAGGCGGGGCGGCAGTTTAGAGGCAAATGTTGAATAGAACTCGGCAGGTAGGCCATCTGGGCCTGGTGTCTTCCCTGTGGCCATTGATGTTATAGCTTGTCTTATTTCTACCAGTGTCACCGGCCCTCCCAGTGATTCCCTGTGTTGTCTGTCTAACCTTGGTAGCTGCAGGGGCGCCAGGAATTCCCTAACTTCGTCTGGTGGAGGTGGGGGTGGGGCAGCATATAGTGTTTCATAATATTCCCTAAAGAGGGTGTTAACCTCCTCCGGGTCGTATAAAATCATGTCTGTCCCATTGCTGGTGTGTGTTATATGGGATCCTCATGTTTCCGGTTTAATCAGCCTTGCTAATAGTCGGCCTGATTTACCCTCTTCGTCATGTACTCTGGCCAGGTAGCCTTTGTAGATGTTCCAGCGCCTTATTGTATTGAGATCTAATGTCTGAGAGGTCCGCTAGAGCTGTCGCATCTATTCCCTGCCTGTTGTCGAGTGTATGGAGGCACTCATCTAGTTCCTTGCAAAAAGTTCTCCACACCCCAACCGACTGACTCAAGCAATGTCCACGAACCACCACCTTAAAAGCCTCCCATTCCACTAATTCAGTAGAGGCAGAGTGCGCATTTGTGGCAAAGTAAGTGTCGATGTAGGAGCCTAGAGATTCCTTGAAGGGGCCATCTTCCCGCATCTCAGGTTTGAACCGCCACATAGGGATCGGGGGCTTAGTTCTCAGGGGACATTGAAATAGTAGCAGTGGGCTATGGTGCGAGCAGATGCGCCCCAGGTACTCAGTATGTGTGACCGTCTCGTTCATGTTTGTGGAGCAAAGAAATGCATCTAGCCTAGTGTGCAGCTGATGAAAGGGGGAGAAGAAGGAGTATTCCATGTCTGTTGCATGTTGTACCCTCCAAGTATCCACGAGACCCCAGTGGCCACTTCAATCTCGAAACCCTGCTGCTGTGCGGTGTGGCTGTGTCCCTGGGAGGAGGGGGTGCGAGGGGTCTAGTATTACATCTTGCACGCAGTTGAAATCTCCCCCTATTATTGTAGCTTCCGGTGGCAGATCTGTCAATTGGGCGGAGAGCTTCCTCAGAAAAGTTTACTGGTCATAGTTTGGGGCATAAATGCTTCCAATGGTTATATTCTTACTGCATAGTTTCCCATGTAACAACACATATCTCCTATCTTTATCTATCTTGGTGTTAGTAACCTCTAAAGGGACCCCAGCTCTTATCCATACTAGGACACCTCTAGCAAAGGCCGAATAACTCTTGGCATAGATCTGCCCCCTCCACCGTTTGTGCAGCTTCTTAATTTCACTCTGTGTCAGATGCGTTTCTTGGAGCTAGGCAATCTGAACCCCCCTCCTCCTCAGGTAGCTATGTACAGTGCACCTTTTATTCATTGATCCCAGTCCCCTCTCATTCCAGGTGAGGAATCTAACAGTACCTGGGTCTACTGCCATGACTGGTGGTATCCTGGCATCATCCAGTTCCCCACGACCCTCCCCAGGTGTCCTCTATGACTCATTGACCACTTACACTTAGCAGAAAAGGCATCGGCACATAAAAAAAACCACAACATCTCCCCATAACTTACAACTACCTTATCCCAGAGCAGCTCAACAACGGCCAGCTGCCCAAACATTGTCTCAATCACTAACCACCATTGTAGGGCAGGAACCACAGTGGTGCCCATCTGTCGGGGGGAGGGGTTCAGCCATTAGAGTAAGTTCAGTGTCTCGCCCTGTTGCGCCAGCCCAAGTCAATCCATCCGGGCCAGGTCAGCTTCCACAGAGGCGGTCCGCGTTGGGTTCTCCATCTCGGCCAGCAATGGCTGGTGTCCCTCTAGTTCTTTGTTAGATAATATCGTCTGCGGTCCCAGGGGTGACTATCGGCGGTATCACACTGCTGACTCCAGAGGCCTCAGACTCCGATCCTTCCGTCCCTTTAGCTGAGCCTGAGCCTACCTCAGAAGGGGTCTCCGCACTATGCATGATGTCCACCACTGCCTGCAATGCTGCTGCTCTCTCTTTCTCACTTTGCGAGGGGCTCGGCCTTTTCGATCTCTCTCTCTCTCTTCGGGGCTTTCTCCTGGGTCTTTTCCGTTGATCTCTGTCTGTCTGTGGCTGGTTGCCTTTTCCCATCAGCATCCCGGTTTTGTATGTTTCCAACCAGTCCCAGGCCATTTTGGGGTGTTCACAGAAGTGAGATTGTCCATCGAGTACTATGGGTATGGGTACTATGGGTAAAGTGTAGAGGTGTGGTGCAGCGGCCAGGGCAGCTGACTTCGGAGCACAGGGCTCATGGTTCGATCCCTGGCTCCGGTGGCAGCTCAGCTCAGCACCATGTGACTCTGGGCAATAGCTCACTTAATTTCCACGACGGCCCCCAGCGCCTTGAGACCCGTAAGGGTGAGTAGTTCGCGCTTTACAAATACGGATTTACATATATGGGTAGGTGGGCAGGAAACATTAATGAATATTGGAGTCCTTCGTCGCTTAGGGCTTTCTTTACCTTCATGTAGGACGCTCTCCTTCTTTGCACTTCCAGCGGGTAATTCGGAAATATGGAAACCTTACTATTGTTCACCGTGAAGGGGCCATCCCATCTCGCCTTTCGCAAGAGCAGGTCTCTGTCTTTGTAGTGCAATAGTCTGTCCGGTGCAGAGACAGAATATCGACGTCGAAATATCGAATTGCATAAATATGGAGTCAAGAATATCGATGGTGGAATATATCGAGGTAAGTTTTTTCGTTGTTTAAAATATCGATTTTTGTATAATGTAGAGATATCGATTTTGTAAATATCCTTGGCAAATATATTGTTGTAAATAATATCGACTGTTTGTATTTTTCTTTTTTTTTGTTTAATGTAGTTTTTTTTTAAATTAATTTGGTAGTAAGTTTATATTTTTCAATTTATTTTTTTATCTGAAAATGTTTGTTTTTATTGTATTTTAATTTGTTTTTAGGAGTGGGATGTTGGGTTTATAGGGGATAGGGGTGGGGAGTAATTTAAAAGTATTTATTTAAAAGTTTTTATGTTTTTTTAATTTTATGTAAAAATTTAGTAGCGGGATATTGGGTTTATAGGGGATAAGGACGGGGAGTAATTTTAGAATGTTGGTTAAAAATAAATTTTAATAAAAAAATTATTGAAAGATAAATAATTTAGAAAAAAATTGAAATGTAACATTTTCAAAAAGTTTGAATTTTTTTTGGGTGCTAATATTTTAATGTAATTTGTGTAAAATTATTGTACAAAAATCATGAAAAAAATATATGATCGGTTTATTTTTAATTTATTTTACATAATGTTTTATTGTTTTTGTTTTTAATTTTTTTAGTTTGAATTAAAAAATTACAATTTAGATAATTTTGAATTTTAACATTTTTTAATTTTAATTTTGATTTAGAATTTCATATTTATATTTTTTATTTTTGTGAGAAGGGGTGTCTCAAATTTTTCATAATAATTTTTATATTGTATTTTGTAATCATTTATTTGTTTAAACACTTTTCTTTAAATTTTTTGGGGATGAATTAAAAAAAGTGTTACATTTTTTGAAATATTTTATATTTTTACATATTTGAATTTTTAAAAATATGTAGCATTTTCCTTTAGTTTTTTGTCTTGGAGTTAGGAATAGTAATTTTTGGGGGTTTTTTATCCAGCACTTTCTTTGAGTTCAGTTGGTTTTGGAGTTTGAATAGTAATTTATTATGGTTTATTATCCAGCACTTTCTTTGAGTTTAGTTGGTTTTGGAGTTGGAATAGTAATTTAGGGGCTGATTAGGATGTGCCCGCCATCCCAGTGGAAACGGGACCGGCTGCCAGACATGCGGCGTTCCCGCACCCCTTATTAGGATGCGACCGCCACCCTGGCGGTCGCATTCTGCATATTTGACATTGCAGCGGGTGCTGCTTATAGCAGCACCGGCCGCAATGCCAAATGAGCATGTTGTGCATTCCCATGCACAACGTGGCAGGCACCGTGCGGTGCCTGCCACCTTGTACATGGAACTGCAGGGGGGTACCATGGGTACCCCCCAAGTGCAACCCCCACCCTCCTGGGGGCCGGCAACGGGCCCCCAAAGCGCATCTCCGCCAGCCTTTCCATGGCGGCATCGCAGCCATGGAAAGGCCTTTTGAGATTCACATCCTGATATGGATGGCGGTGCCTGCTAGGCACCGCCACCATATCAGGCCCCAATTCTGCCCGGCCGGCAATCGCAACGATTGCCGAACGGCGGAAAAGCGGCGGACGCACTTTGCGTCCGCTGCGGTACCCCTCGCCATTGTAATATGGCAGGGGGTAAATCGGGTAGAGATGGCGGGCGGATCGCCACCGCCTGGCTGGCGATGGCGATCCGCACGCCATCATAATCACCCCCTTAGTATGGTTTATTACCCAGCACTGAGGTAAGTTGGTTTTGGAGTTGGAATAGTAATTTTTTGGGGTTTATAATCCAGCACTTTCTCTGAGTTTAGTTGGTTTGGGAGTTGGAATAGTAATTTATAATGGATTATTATCCAGCACTTTCCCTGAGTTTAGTTGGTTTTGGAGTTGGAATAGTAATGTTTTTGAGTTTATTTTCCAGCACTTTCCCTGAGTTTAGTTGGTTTTGGAGTTGGAATAGTAATTTATTATGGTTTATTATCCAGCACTTTCCTTGAGTTTAGTTGCTTTTGGAGTTGGAATAGTAATTTATTATGGTTTATTATCCAGCACTTTCCCTGAGTTTAGTTGGTTTTGGAGTTGAAATAGTATTTTTTATGGGTTTATTATGCAGCACTTTCCCTGAGTTTAGTTGGTTTTAGAGTTGGAATAGTAATTTTTTTGGGTTTATTATCAAGCACTTTCCCTGAGTTTAGTTGGTTTTGGAGTTAGAATAGTAATTTGTTTGGGTTTATTATCCAGCACTTTCCCTGAGTTTAGTTGGTTTGGGATTTGGAATAGTAATTTATTATGGTTTATTATCCAGTAATTTTTCTGAGTTTAGTTGGTTTTGGAGTTAGGAATAGTAAATGTTTATTGTTTCTTATGTAGTTTTTTAATGAGTTTATATGTACATTCAAACAAAAAAGGAGAGGTATGTTAGTTTTTATTGTTAACATTCTTATTTGCATTGTATTTTTTTTGTTCACAATTAAATTGTTTTTATTTAGTTTTGTTATACAATTTTTGACAATATTCAAAACATGATTCAGAAATGTTGATATTATTTAGAATTTATTATAAAGTATAATATATTTTTAACATATATTTTTCATGTACATTTGCAAAATTAAAAATATATTTTTACATACTTATTATTTTAACAGTTTTCAAAAATCATAAATTTTCTTGAAGCATAGTCATGTAATAGTAAAGTAAATATATTTATAGTTTTTTAATTATAAACACTTTAATTTTTATTATTTATAATTTTTTATGTAAAAAAGTAAACATTTTAGTACATTTCTCTTTACATTTTTTAAAATACATTTTATATAATTTTATTTTTGTTGTAAAATTATATATGTATTTTACAAATTTATATTTTGCACAATCAATTTTTTTATTATTTAGTATATTAAATATTATTAAGAAAATAATATTTAATATATTAAATAATTTACAATTTTTTTACAAATATATTTTTGTATTATACATTTTTTATAAAACGTTGTTATATTGGTTGCCCATTTACAATAGTCTTATTGTAATTTTATATTTTGAAGGTGATTACATGAAACAAATATACATTTTAATATATATTAAATATTGTATTTTTTGTTTTTTGATAATATAATATTTAATGTATATTTTACAATTTATTTTACATTTTTGAACATTTGTTAAAAAAATTACAATTAATAAAAATATACATTTAATTTTTGGGATATTTTTTATTATTTCTCCATTCTTGTCTATGGGGAGTCAGTGTTTTCATTTTTATTACGTGGCCATTTTTTTCCCTTTTTCTTCCTTTTCTGTCTATCTGTTTAGTTTTTAGGTCATTTTGCAAGACGGAACCTCGCGGTTGGGAGCTGCGTTTCGTCGGTTAAGGTAAGTTTGATTTAATTTACTTTTAAGGTAGTTTTAGGGTAGGGGTGAGGTAGTAGTATAGTTAGATTTGTTAGGACGTTAATTGTTCGTTTTTGGTGTAGTTAGGTGTTGTTTTGGTAGTTTAGGGGCCCATTACGATACCCGGCGTAAATAAATCCGCCAGGCATGGAAGCGGCAAAAATCCGCCCGCACACACCGCCTGAACACCGACCACGCCATTACGATTACACAAACCGAATACCGCCATCGGCGGAAAAAGCACACAAAATACCGCCCGCCAACGTCCGAGTCGGAGACAAACCGCCCGCCACGGACGGAAACACGCACGACAACACAAAACCGCCCGCCCTCACGGCCGACACACCGCACGTGAAATTACGATCGCACCGCCATGAGCGCGGAAAAACCACAAATATACCGCCCGCCAGCGCAAACAACGCCGATGAGAATCGACACGGCAGAAGCCATGGCGCCCACGTACCTGCACAGAAACCATCCGCACACAAAACCAATAGCACACAACATGGCCAACAAGTCCACACAGCAAGGCACGCACAAATACACAAGCACAGTACATATCCCGAAAACACCCCCGGACAAACAAAAATACAAAGGCCAGAACCCCAGACACAACACACCTGAAAACAACAGACCATGAGGACACACCCACATAGGTGAGTACAAAAGCAGCACTCCCACAGACCACAACCCCTTGCTACATTGCAAACCAGAGAGGAGAGGAGAGGACACAGTGACACAGCAAGGACAGCAGCACACCACAGAAACGCACACATCACAACCACCACCACCACCACCACCAAACACCACCACCACCACCACCACCACCAAACACCGGCACCACAAACCCCCTGCACATTACACAACACACACCGCACCAGCACCACAAACACCATGGCACCACAAAGGATGCCCAAGTTCACGCCCATGGAGCTGACGGTCATGGTCGACGAGATCATCAAGGTGTACCCACAAATCTATGGGAACATGGTCCAGCACACACCACTAGCCACCAGAAACAGAATGTGGAACCGGATCGTAGACCAGGTCAATGCAGTCGGGACCCTGCCCAGGAACAGAGTCGAGATTAACAAACGTTGGAATGACGTCAAGAGCCTGGTCAAGAAGAAGGAGGGCAAAAACAGAGAGCTGGCTGCCGTCACTGGCGGAGGGAATCCCGCGCTCTTTAAGACCTTCAAAGCGTGGGAGGAGAAGGTGCGAGTCGTAATCCATCCGGAGATCCTCGCCGGATTAGCAGGGGGAGTGGAGGCTGGTAAGTACAAACTAATGTATACCAGCACACCGCTATGTACTCACATGCACTACCACCATGCCACAGCTCCCAGGGACAAACACCCCCATGTCCAGCACACAATACACAACACATCACACACACATGCAACAGACACCACCACACACAGCCCAAACCGAACAACTGCAAGATGCGTGGGGACATGTGTACACTAAGCCAGCCACGTAACCACCAACAGGTCCCCAAATATGCCAGAAGCGCCACAACGAGCACCCACCACACCCATGTGTCCGCCACAGCTGCACCAACCGACAAGTAACAGGTAAGTGGCAGGAACACAAAGTGCAGTGGGTCGGAGGGGGACAGCTGAAGTACAACACCCACCAGGCCCCCACTCCCACAGACCAGCAAGGTGGAGCACTCCCCACACCCATGTGTCAGGCACAGCTGCACCAACCGACAAGTAACAGGTAAGTGGCAGGAACACAAAGTGCAGTGGGTGGGACGGTGGACAGCCCAAGTACAACACACACCAGGCCCCAGTCCCACAGCACAGCAAGGAGGAGCATCCCCCACACCCCACACCCACGTGTCAGCCACCGCAGTGCACAACGACAGCCGAAAGGCAGACATCACGGTCCACAGCAATCGGTGTCAGTGGGTATCCAGCCACCCCCACGACCCACAACACCCTCCCACCCCCACAGACCTGCAACATGGAGCACCCCCGCTTAGAGCCATGTGGCATCCAGTACAGTGCACGCACGAACAACTTGCAGGTGGGAAACTGGACAGGGCCGGATTACTGGAGGCATGAGGACCGTAACACGACCAACACATGGGACATGTCACGTAGCAGACGAACACGCAGCACCGCCCACCGTCACGAACAAGTGAACAATGTGCACACGGACATGAACAACAGACTCACACCCCACATGACCCATCACAGACATAGCAACACCCAAGGAGCCACGTCTGCATGCACAAGCCACACTGAATATAGTACCACACGGCAGCCACTGTACAACTCATCACACACAACCGAAACACCATTGAAGTCCTGTCCATGTAGCCCCAACTGCCTGTCAACCACACACCCCACAACTACGCCTATGTAAGACAAACAACACTAGACGCAACAGAGCGGAACAACATAAATGCACACGAACACCACTGAACCCATCAAACACACAGACACACCATGCACAAAAACATACCATCCATCCCATCCGTCAGCCCCAGTCTCATGAAAGGCATGTCATCCGCACAGCTGCCACACATACAGCAGTCACGCTAAGATACATGCCCATTACCAACCATGTGCCAGAAGTCAATGAAGTGCACGACACCGTGAGCAACAACACACAACATGGGCCACACCCCCCCCCGAGCACTGCAGTGATGCACATGGCACAGGGCAGCACGCACACCAAGGAGATGGGACAACTGCAATACGTTGGCTGGCACACAACCATCACTCACTCATAACGATGCGTCCAATGCCATGTCCAGTAATCACAACAGACAGCAAATATGCAGGCCATGTCAAGCATGCACACACCTCAAACCATGCACTGTCATGCTGCCACAACACATGTCACGTTCGGCACCCATGGCTCACAGCATGTACCCCAAAAGCATATTCCCTCCCAAATGCGAATCTGGGGCATGGCCCCCATGTTGCCATATGCGTTCCTAAGCGTTCCATTTGAACCCCAAAAGCAGATTCCCTCCCAAATGCGAATCTGGGGCATGGCCCCCATGTTGCCATATGCGTTCCTAAGCGTTCCATTTGAACCCCAAAAGCAGATTCCCTCCCAAATGCGAATCTGGGGCATGGCCCCCATGTTGCCATATGCGTTCCTAAGCGTTCCATTTGAACCCCAAAAGCAAAGTACAAACCAGACCCAGGATGGGCCAGGAGCCCGCATACACCAGAGTCACAATAAGTAGGGGCACAGCAACACACCCATCGGCATGGCCAATCCGTCCCATGCCACATGTGCACAGCACACAGTCCCATTGCCAAGCACACACAACTACAGATGCTACAGCCACACACACGCCTCCGGGAAACCCATGTACGAGATTGCACGAACTGTCAATGTCAGACGACAAATACATACTTCGCCAGGTGCAACACAATAACTAATCTCATTCTCTCCACAGGTGACGAACTGCTGGATGCTGGGGATGGAGCCAGCAGCCAGCACAGCCAGCCTACAAGCCCCCAACGAGGACACACGGATCTGGAGGATCTGTCCTCCTCTTCGGACACGGACAACCAAGCAGGCCCATCTGGTGTGGCAGGGCCCAGCCGCTCCCCAGGACCCCTCCTACCCACCAACCCATCATCCAGGGCTGCTGAACATTCACAGCCCCCTGCTGCCACTGTCGTTGCGGCCACACCCACGGTCATTGTGGCCACTACCACTGCCGCAACCGCCACCATCGCCGCACCGACCACCACCGCCGCCACCACCGCCACGTCTCCGCTGGCACCAGCCCCAGCGCAGGTGGTGGCCCGGACGACTGGATCCACCCTGGGAGCCACAGCGAGGACCGTGGTGAGCAATGTGGCTAGTGGGCAGGCCGGTGGCAGCAGGACTGGTAGGAGGAGCAGGGTCAGGGAAACGCCAGCCTCCCCTGGGAGCCATGCCCTGCCTCACATGGCCAGAGTCCTTGGGGCCTATGAAGAGGCCCAAGGACAATGGGTCCGGTCTGCCTCAGACACGCGTGAGGTGCTGGGGGTGTTGAGGTCCATGGACGCCCGTATGGGCCAAATCGTGGACCTCATGGGACAGCTGGTGGTGGCGGTGAGGTCACAGCCAGGGACAGCAGCTCCCCTCCGCCACCACCTGCCGGGGCACAGGGTGGAGCAGCAGTGTCCAGTTCCCCTGCGTCCACAGCCAGTGATCACACCTCAACCACCAGCATGTCGCAAGCAGGCACCCCCTCGCAAACGTGGAAGGGGCCGTCCGAAGAGGAAACAGATCTCCCGGGAGGACTTCGCACGCTCCAGTCGCAAGTGAGGCAGCCAGCCAGCCTTCCTTGACCAGCCACTGCATTGACTTGGACTACGATCCCACTCCACACAGCCATCTGGATGGCATGTGTGTGTTGGACTATGGACATAGAACCAGTGGGTACACCCTGATCATCACGCAGCCATGACCGACAGCTCATTGTCACTGCACGCACCACTTTTGTCATCATCTTACACACAATCACATGTCACAGTTTGTAATAAATGCACCTTTTTCACTAACTGCTGTTTGTGCCCTGTGTCTTATTTGTACGGAATACAACGGCCACCTTGGGCGGAAAGGCACCTGATGCGTGGCATGGCATTTGAATCCGGAGGGCCTGTAGGGACCTAGGGGTGGGAGACAGAACAGGAGCACATTCAATGAGTGTGTCACACACCCATCACACAGTACATGTCAACAACTACAAGCAATGTACACACATCGCACAGAGCTATAGGGCACAATGCCACAGCCACCAACAGTGGCATACTACCCCTGGCCATGGAGCGTTGACACACAGCACGCAGTGAACAAACGGCCACCCTGACACAGCACACACACACCTGCACAGATACAGCCACATCAGCCGTCGTACATGGACACTCACCGTCAAGTGAAGTAGCGGGCGATGAGCTGCTGCCGCACATTACCAGCTTCCTCCTCTCCGCTGTCCTCCTCACTCGAGCTGTCCTGGTCTGCGGGCTGGGGCCCTGGTTGGTCTCCGTCATCCACGATGAGGGGATCTGCTTCCGAATGGCCAGATTGTGCAGCATGCAGCACGCCACCACTATCCGGCACACCTTCTGTGGGGAGTACGCCAGCGCACCCCCGGTGCGGTCCAAGCACCTGAACCTGGACTTGAGGAGGCCAAAGGTACGCTCGACCACACGTCTGGTCCTCCCATGTGCCTCATTGTAGCGATCGTCTGCTGGGGTGCGAGGATTCCTCAATGGACTGAGCAGCCATGCCCCATTCGGATACGCAGAGTCACCTGGGTGTGAGGGACACAGAGAACCGTTGCTAATCCAACTGGACAGGGGACAGCATCGCACAGCCAGCACGCTACACCACTCCACATACTCACCGACAATACAGGCACGATCCTGTTGCATATTGGACATCAGTCGTGGCAAGATGCTGTTGCGCATTATGTGTGCGTCATGGGCCGAGCCTGGGAACTTTGCACACACGTGGGTGATCACCATGTCCGCAAGGCACACCACTTGCACATTCAGGGAGTGCGTGTGCTTCCTGTTGCGGTACAGGTGCTCAGTGGCCTGTGGTGGAACAAGGCCGACATGTGTGCAGTCAATGGCTCCAACGAAGTGTGGGATTCTGCCAAGGGCATAGAATGCACCCTTCACTGCCGCCAATTCACGAGCCCTGGGGAAGCGGATGTACCTGTTCCGGTACAGCATCATGGCTGCCAGTACATCCCTCAGCACCTTGCTGAACATGGGCTGGGACATCCCTCCTCCACTGCCCACTGTGTGCTGGAATGACCCAGTGGCGAAGAAATGCATGGCGGCCATCACCTTAGCCGTGGGGGTGACAGCAGTCGGATACACCCTGCGGGGACGGAGATGGGGTTCTAACATGGCACACAGTCGATGCAGGGTTGGCCTGTCCAGCCGAAACTTCCTAATGACCTCCGTATCCTCCATGTCTGCCAGCAATTGGTATGGGCGGTCAATGTTCGGTCTCCGCCTAGGGACAATGGCAGAGGACACATGTCAAAGCAACACGACACATAGCAATTTCGCATACACATCACTGACATGACTGAGCAAGCACATGAGCCACAGCCCAGCTGTCAAGCTGGGACGGCACGGCCACAATACACTTACACAGGTCTCCCACCAATGGCAATGGCTAGTGATACAAACCACTGCCATGTGCATGCACATGGGGATCTAGGCCCCAATGACTTGCGGGGCGTGCTGATGGGGACTGACTGCATATCCGTCAAGCGGCAACGCCACGGCAACATGAATGTCTGCTGAGCATGGAACTGCTTCCGCGGCTGGATGAGTATGGCACACGACGACGACGATGTGGGCACAGGCTGAGCGGCCAAAACAAGTGGGACCTGTGGCACGAGGGGATATGAGACAGTAGTAGGTGTCAGCACTGCACCCTATGTACAGCACTGTACGGATCACACCTCCCGAAACATTGACAGGTGTCCACATTGACAGCCCCATGCCAAGACGGCTGTGTGCCTGCAGTCACACGTCACAGGTGAGAGGTTACATTGCACGTGCCAGGTGGCAGACGTACACAGTGGGAGCTGGCATGTGTGTGCATGTGTCTCCTGTTCAGGATCCACCAGATGGGCGCTGACTCTGTACTGACCATTGGACACAGCATGTTCCGTGGAAGGCTTGTGTGTGTGGGATGGTGGCACTGGATGTGCCTCCGTTGGGTGGGGGGCCATGCACAGGGCGGGTACGTCGATGATTGCGCATTGTTGGTCACGGTGGGTGCACCAACTAAGA
The DNA here is from genome assembly GCA_963921515.1 of Calotriton arnoldi. Classification (NCBI taxonomy): domain Eukaryota; kingdom Metazoa; phylum Chordata; class Amphibia; order Caudata; family Salamandridae; genus Calotriton; species Calotriton arnoldi. Next base: position 1,143,040 of record CAWUFW010006321.1, on the reverse strand, counting down.
TGTGTTGCCCTGTGTTCAATTCCTATGTCCGCATGATGATGGACTGTAGATGTGGGCAGACTACACATTGGTCGATGTGCTGTCTATATGCATGTGCCTTCACACCAGGCACAGCTGCCCCTGCACATGTGACCCCTGCTGGACTCGCTGCTGGGTCTGTGGAGCTGATGCACCTTCTGCGCGTGGGGCGGACAGCTCTCCTCACTTCCCTCATTGCGCATGTCATGACTTTGCCGCAGGTGACATGGATCATGGAGGGCCCACATGTACGCGTGGGTAGGCTACACATGATTGTACACTGGTCGCCACCCCCAGTCAGTGTTTCGAATGGGAAGGTTGTCGTGCTGGTGGTATGTTCGATGTGGCGGATGGGCGGGCCTAGGTGCGGGCTTACATTCCGGACATGGGGGGTAGTTGGATTGGCGACTAGTTGCAGTACACACGGGACACGTCTCTTCCTTTCCACATCTGGGTCATCCCTTGTACTAACTGACAGTGATACAGTCATCTTCGCCCCAGCCCTCATGTCCTCCCCTCGCTCCCCCAATATGCATGCTCACCTGCGAGGCTAGCGCTTGCACAGGCAGCCCCAAGCTCGCACCAGAGAGGGCAAGGAGTGTATGTGTGGGTCCAGTTGCACGAGTGGGCTGTCTCAGGGTATGATGTGTGGCGGGACGCCGTCCACCTGCGTGGTGCCCCAAATGGAGACCCGGCCTGCATGGACTATGCATCACAGTCTTCGCCTTCCGGATCCGCCACCTGCGACACCCAGTGGCTGTGGCTGCCCTTGCGGCCAGGCCGCGTCCGTCTGTGGCTGATGGCCCACACATTCACTCTTTGGCCTCTCTGGGGAGGGCTCGGGGGTGGTGGCGCACGCGCTTGCACTTAGTCGCAATGGCATGTGGCGTGGTTGGTATGATGGGCAATGGATGGGATGGTGCGAGCCACCTCCCGTGACGTCAGTGCTGCTCGTGCTGTGGTGCGTCCCCCTACACTTCCATCTGACTTGTGCCATGCTAGACGTTGAGGTTCTATTGCCTGCGTGATATGACCAGGAGGAGCGCGAGGAGACCTCTCACACACCATGCTCCACTGCCATCCCGTGCCCTGTATCGCCTGTGCGGATTGACTATGTTGGGGTTACACCTGGTCGACTGGGGCTGTGTGTGCCTTGTCAGGGGCATGGCGGGCGCACAACAGGATCCAGCTTGTCCACAGAGGGTGGGCTGAGGTGCGCCTGGTACCGCTTTGTACGTGTGCCCGGCTGCTGTGCACACACGTGTTCACTCCCCCCGACAGGTGTCCTCTCACAATGCCCAGGGAAGCGGTGGTGTACTGTTCATGACCCCTCCCAACACGGCGTGCTCCAACTTGGCATGTGCGCATCTACCCGTCGCACCCACCCACCTGAGCACTGCGTCCATACGACTTCACACGACACATGTGTGTCTTCCACAGTAGTGCTACTCATTTGCGTTGACATCCAATACCAGTGGACTACATGGTCATGTCACGACTGCCGTGTACTTCACATACTCTCATCCTCTCTCATTCGTACTTGTGAAATGAGTCAGCGGAGACAGTTTTGGTTTCAAACATTATATTGAGTCTTCTGTCCTCTGTGATGCAGTATAGTGGACACTACTGGCAGCGGAATACATGTTGAGGATATACTGAGCATGATTGCAAATGGGATAGGGAGGGTGGTTACATGTGATTGGCTGTTGCATGTGGGATGTGGGCTTCAGAGTGACATCTGCTTGGCCAAGGCTGTGCTAATGTACATTTACGTATAGCTGCGGAGCTGCGGACTTTGACACAGACGGTATACATGTAGCCTACCAGACCGCTTGGCATCATGGGCACAGTCCATCTCAGTTCCATGTGACAGGTTTGCTGCGGTTGTTCCTCATGCACGCGTGCATGTGAGATGACATCAGGGCATGTGCTTGCGTGCATGCAGCGGCGTGCCACTTGTTGTTGCACTGTGGTGGTTACTGGACATGTCACAGTCACTGGGGTCGTGTTGTTGTTGTATGCACTTGTCGTCCATGCAAAGGTCCTGGTATGGGATTCCCGGGGCGGGGGTGGGAGGGGTGCAGCACCCACAGACTCCAGGCGACCTATTCATGTCCACTGAGCGGTGTGTGTGTCCATGTGCGCTGGATCCATGTCGTGTCCTGGTTGTTCGTGCAGTTCCGTCCATGTGGGTGCGATACACAGAGCCCATGCCACTGCCTCCCACGATGCATGCGGTGTTCCTGGATGTGATGGGGAACAGTGTGCATGTCCCGGTCCTATCCGATGTCATGGCGATGTCGTTGATGGTGTGGTTACAGTTGCCGGTCGTTTGGTATGGCTGTTGTGGTGGTGACTGGCCAGTCCGTGCGGAAGCTAAGCATGGGTGCGGGGTTGGACATCATAGGTCACTCGGGGAACCTGCGTTGTGGTCCGACGTATTTACAGGTTGTCAGGTATGCGATGCCGTCCAGCAGGGCTTCCATGTCATTGGTGGTGTACATGTTTGCCAGCCAATGAAGCGGATGGTGGCTGTCAAGGTGTTGTTCGTAGGTTGTCCCTTGGAGGACCATGATGGGGCATGCTGGGTGACATTCGATGTAGCTGTTATCGATGATCCGTCGTGTGGAGGCACAGTGGTCCCATTTCAGTGCGGGTGCGATGTTGGCCACATACGCCATGCCCCCATAGGCAGAGCAGGCCCTGTCGTGTGCGTCCAGCGGGAGGAGTAGTGGTAGCAGGTCCGCCTTCAGACATGCCGGGTTGGAGAGGCATATCTCGACGGGATGCTGGTAGGGACACCTCCGACAGTAGAAGACGGGCATGACGCAGCTGAACAATGTGATGCGGTAAGTCAGTCGGTAACTTACGTTCAGCAGGGACAGGAGATCGCATCCCAATGTATGGCACAGGTTGGTTTTGTACAGCTTGAGCTGTTCGGCGTAGTTGGGTAGGTGTGTTGCGGTTGCCATTTCGCAGCGGTTCGTTGAGGTGGCGTGCTCCGGCTGTGTGTGCAGTCTGCAATGTGCACGCTCCGGGGTTGCTGTGAGCTCTGTGTAGTCGTAGGGAGACAGGACTTGTGTTCTGTTGGCTTGTTTGGAGGACACGGGCCCTCTTCCCACATGCTTCTCAGACAGTTCAAGGTCAGTGCTGTGTGACTCCTTCCAATTAACTTGCATGTGGCCGACATGGGGGAGTGTTTTCTTCTTTCTTCCCCGTCCGTTATGTGCTTCTGTGATATGCGCTATCTGCCGTGTGGTCGGTCTCCTCGGCATGCCTGTGTTGGTCTATTCTTGGACAATGGCTGTATTCACCGGCTTCTGTCGTAGGGCTGTGGTTTCGGAGTTGGAATGGAAGGTCATTCAGTGCTGTCTGCTCTCCCTTGTGTGGGCGGCAGGCTGCCTTTCCGCTCTGCGTTGGGCCTTGTGTGTGGATGTTATTCTTGGGCCACCTGTTGTCGGTCCCCGGGCTCTTTGGTGTTCCGTTTTATATGTCTTGTTCATATGTGCAGGGTGGTATGGGTGTTTCTGTGTGGTACTGGCGTTCCTCTTCCCGAAGGGGCCCTGCTTCTCCTAGTTGGTGTTGCCGCCGCTGTGTGCTACGCCATGTTTGTTACACTGGGGTGTGTCCTGCAGTTGCGTGTCTTCACTGACATGTGTGCGTCGGTTGTGTGGCGTTGGGTGTTGTCCGTGAATTGGGCGTTGGGGACATGTCTGTGGCCGGCCTGTCACGTGTCATGTGCGTTCGGGGTGGGGCTGATGTGTGTGCTGCTTGGTTGTGTCCCTGTGTCTGTGTGCGACGCATGCATGGCGCTGCGGTTGGCCTCTGCGTTGTGCGCATGTGTGGCGGCGTCATCGCCGCTTTGGGGCCGTGACGGGGTGGTTGGTTCCTAGTCCCAGGTGGTGTGTACACATGTGTTCTGCGATGTTACGATTTGGCCTGTGTGTCATATGTGGATGCGATGGTGGATGTGTTGTGTACACGCGCTGGTGGGGGTTGTCCGCTTTTCCGCCCTTGCACTGTGTGCGCTGTTTGCGTGCACTTGTTGTGTGTGTGCCTACCTGCGTCTCCGCGGTACGTTGCGTCCTTGGTGGTGCATCAGCAGGAGCATGGGGACGGCTTGCAGTGCTGGATTCATGCTCGGGGAGCCGCTTTTCGTTGTCCGTGCTCGGCGTCCGTGTTACCGCTTCGGTTTGTCGTACGGTATCTCTTAGCCGTGGGAGCCGTTTGTTTGCGGCATCATAATTTATGCGCCGGGCGGGACGTGTTTCGTCGGACGGTGTGTGTCAGTTGGGCTGCGCCGCTACGTGTACGGGCGCACTTTGATGGCGGACGGTGTTGCTGGCTTGCCGGCGGTGTTTGGCCTACTTTTCGCATCGTAATTGGGCGGGCGTGTGGACTGCTGCGTGCCGGCGGTAACTGGTGGTTTTTGCATCCGCCAGCACGGCGGTGGTGCTTCCGCCCGCCATCGTAATGTGCCCCTTAGTGTTTTATGTGTTTGACTTAGTGTTGGATAGAAGTAGAGTGTTATGTAGTGTTAATTATGTGTTATTTAATTATGTTATGTTGTATTTAATGTTGATATTAATGCTTGCGGGTTTGTACATGTATTGTGGGAGGGTGTTCTTTTTTTTTTCTTTACAAGTTTTCCGTTTCAAGAACGGATGGTGCTGACAATGCGTTTATTTTTTTTAAAAGGAAAATATATTTTGTTTCTTTGAAACAAGTTAAGTTTTTGCTTTTCCTGTTATTTTTCGGGTTTGTTGGAGTGTTTTTTTTTAAAGCTATTTTTTGGGTTTTTGATGGTTTCGTTATTGAGAGGATTGCGTCTTTGGAGCCTTTTTTCCACAGTTCTATTTTTGCGGGTTTTTTTTAATTGATTTTTGGGTTTTTGAGGGTTTTGTTATTGAGAGGATTGCGTCGTTGGAGCCTTATTTCTACAGTTGCATTTTTGCATTTTTTGGGGCTTTCTTTTCGAATGGATTAGTCTTTTGATTTATCTACTATGGATTTGTTCGTTTTCGAGGACCGTCTACTGCAACATACCTGTAAGTTATTTTTTATTATTATGGGTGGGAAATGATTTTGGTTACTTTTGGTTTGTTTGTTCATTTTTTATTTTAATAATTATATTATGTCATATATTTCTATGTCCGTTTTTAATTTTTAAATGACATAATTATAATTATTAATTAAAAAAAGAGTCGAATTGTGTAGTTTAAATGTTTTGTGATTTTAAAATGCTTATGATGATTAGGATTGTTTTTTGTTTATAGTATCCATTTAGCAATCATGTCTAGGTATTCTAGCCCTTTGGTGTTTGGAACTAGTCGAGTTTTATGTTGTAGGTATTCATACATTGTTTTTGTTTGTTTACTGAGTTTAGGGACGATTTTAGTTAGAGATTGCTCTAGCCTTGGTTCTTGATAGCTTGATGGCTTCTATTAGTTTGTGTAAGGTTGGTTGTCCTCTTCCTATTGTGGCTTGGAAGGCATTGTGCCATCCTTCCACCGCATTATTAGTTTTAACTTTTTGAGCTAGAGTGCTATCGTAGACGTTCCACCAGGGGATTTGGAACTTTGGTTGTCTACGGTGCCCTGACCTATGTAGCCTTCCCACCCAAGTGTCTTCAAAGTAGTCTAGGAAGGGAGTTAGTTTTGTTTTGTTTGCTTGGTAGAAAGGGCTTTCAAGAAGTATGTTATAGTGGTTGGCTACTTCAGTTGTTTGTACATAGGCCAGGACTATTAATTTTGTTATTTGATAGGCAAAGTTGCTATTGGTGGCGTAATCTATACTTAGAGTAGATTTTTGTAGGTGTCTCCAGATACTTTGGTTGAAGTGATAATAGCAGCCTTGTATTGCAGTGTGTGGGTATATTTTTTCTTCCAAATCTGTTTTTATTTTAACAGAGAAACCAGGAGGGAGGGTCCGCTTGTACACAGCTTGTCGCCTACAACCCTTTACAGGGCCGGCCGCGTAGATTAGGAAAGACATACAGAGGGCAGGTGTTAATCATTGAGGCAGGTATTACACAGCATGCCGCCTACAACCCATGACGGGCCGGCCGCGTATGACAAGAGGTATCGTGTAGAAGATCAAGGCGAAGTAGCCTATAAATGAGGTGGCCTTGGAGACCCTAATTCAACAGGGAGAGGGATGTAAAGAAGCATACTGGAGAAGAAAGAGGGGAAGTAGTAACAGGGACCCATAGAGGGCTTATAGGATAGTGGGAAAGTCAGAGGAGGCAAGTCATGAGAAGTGTAGCACCCAAAGAAAGGGTACAGTGGCTGGATGGGGGAGAGGAAGGGACTCAAGCGTGGGACATGGCAACCCGCCCGCCCCCCCAGAGGGTCCGGTGGCCGGCCAAGGACAGAATCAGTCTGCTGTCGTGGGGGCTTTGCCAAAGGCGGATGGATATATAGCATCCTCAAATAGATGCAGAGCTCGGAGCTTTGGGGGCAGGCGGTGCGCATGCTCCACCTTACAAAGGTAGGTGACCAGGTGTTGCCATAGTTTGGTAAAATGCGTGTCCCGAGACCGCAGGCGCGCAGTAAGTAACTCCATAGTCACTACATGCCACAACCGCGTGAACCAGAGGTCAATGGGGGGGCGTCAGATTTTTTCCAGTACAAGGCTATGAGCTGTTTGGCGGTGCCCAACATGTGTAAGGTGATGTGCCAATCGCTGCGAGTGAGTGCGCGCATGTTATCGGGCTTGAGGCCTAGGATAGCTGTAGCTGGAGTAGCAGGTATGGGGAATCCAAGCACCACCTTGATATGGCTGAGGATCTCTTTCCAGAATATAGTCAAGCGCGGGCACGCCCACCATATATGTATAAAGTCTCCCGGGGAGTTTGAACATCTCCAGCACAAGGGAGAGGAACTAGGGAACATCGCATGCAAGCGGAGAGGAGTATAGTACCAGTGCATCATGGTCTTGTATGCATTTTCCCTCTGGGAGACGCTTCGGTACACCTGCGGTATATCCGCCACAGGCGAGTCCATTGAGCGGAAGTAATGTCCGTGGAGACCGCCTCTTGCCATTGACGTTGGTAGGGGTGCGTATGCACCAGTGGGGGTGTTGCAGAATCTGATACGTTCGAGAGATGAGTCCCTTAGAATCATCAAAGGAGCGCACCAGACGCTCAAAAGGAGTGTACGCACGAGTGGCGACCTGCGCCAAAGAAGACGTGTGCACCCAATGGCGAAGCTGTAGGTATTCAATCTTCGCTCCGTCATGGAGCTGGAATTCCTCCTTGCATTGCTCAAAGGTTTTGAGGGTGCCTCCCATAAATAGGTCCCGGATCGTTCTACACCCACCCTTTAGCCAGGCAGAAAATACTTGGGAGTTAGCGGCCGGTGGGAAGTGTGCATTCCCAGCGATGGGAGTATGGGGAGACGGAAACGTAGTGAGCCCCTTGGGGACTGCCACCTTGTCCCAAATGTCCAGTACCGTCTTGGTGGGGAGAGCAATGTAGGCGCTGCGGGAGCGCGACGCCCGGGGGAGCCAGGGAAGGTCCCATATGGTTCGTCCAGTGACCGCCCTATCCATATGGAACCAGACCTTCTCGCTCTCCCTTGCCCCCCATTCAGAGACGAATCGTAGGTGGGAAGCCCAATAGTAATTTAGTAAATTAGGGCACGCGAGCCCGCCTCTGTCCCTCGGGAGCATGAGGAGTTTATTGGAGAACCGTGGCCGACGTCCGCCCCATATAAAGCTATTAATGTCACGCTGTAGATTTTGAATCTGGTGTTGTGGGATGGGAGTAGGAAGGCACTGGAATAAGTATAAGATTTTCGGAAGTATTGACATTTTGATGGCATTCAAACGGCCCAACCACGAAAGGGTGAGAGGCCGCCAAGTACGTATATCCGCCAGGACTGCCCGTCTACCCTCCTGCCAGTTGACTTGAGACCACGTGTCTGGTGAGGGAGTCAATTGAAGCCCCAAGTAGCGAATGGAAGTGGTGGACCATTTATAAGGGGCAAGAGATTGGAGTATGGGTATCTCTTCCCTCGGTATCGTAAGGTTCAAAGCCCAGGACTTCTCGTGATTGATTTTGAGGCCCGACGCCTGCTCAAAGGTCCGCAACAAAGAGTGCAGTGCCGGAAGAGAGGTGTGTGGGCGGGTCAGTGTAAGAATCAGATCGTCGGCAAAAAAGAGCCACTTTGTGTTGCTGTCCCCCAAGGGAAATGCCATGGATATCCGGAGCCTGTCGAATCATTTCGGCCAGTGGCTCCACCACGAGGGCGAATAACAGGAGGGAGAGGGGGCACCCCTGTCGCGTTACCCTGTGTATGGAGATAGGATTGGTAAGTTGACCATTCACCCGCACTCGAGCCTGCGGGGAGAGATATGGAGCCATGACCCTAGCTATCATGAGCGGGCCCAGCCCGATTTTGTGCAGCACAGCTCGAAGAAAGGTCCAGTCCACGCGGTCGAACGCTTTTTCCGCGTCAAGAGATAGTAGGCATGCAGGCACTTTCCAGTGGCGGGCCTTTCCCACAAGATGCGCGATACGGCGCACATTATCCGCTCCCTGGCGGTGCCTAATGAAGCCGACTTGGTTGGGCTCTATGAGACCGGGTAGGAGTGGATCAAGTCTCTTGGCCAATATCTTAGTGTACAATTTAAGGTACGTATTCAGCAGGGCTATAGGACGAAACGACGAGCAGAGTGTGGGATCCTTACCTGGCTTGGGGATGAGGGCAATCTCCGCTAGCTCCATGGAGAGGGACGGTCCCCTTGTATCTGTAAAGGAGTTAAACAGACGCAGTAAGTGCGTTTGGAGCTGAGGGAGGAAGAGTCAATAAAAAGACAGAGGGAGACCGTCTGGTCCCGGCGTTTTTCCAAGGGGGAGATCTTTCAGCGCGCTCTCAAGCTCTTCCTGGCTGAGGGGCTCTTCCAGCAGCTGAGCGTGGTACTGGTTAATCGGTTTCCAGGAGCAGGTACCCAGAACATCTTGCACACTGCCTGGAGGCGGTGTGTCCTTGGCGTATAAAGTCGAGTAGTATGAATGGAAGGCATCGCGTTTAGCCGCCTCCGTAATAGCCCGCGCATCATCGCTTGTTCGTATATTGGCTATGTGCGCTTTAGCGGCCAGTACCCGCAGGCGCCTAGCTAAGAGCCTGCCCACCTTGTCCCCCCCTTCAAAGTAACGCTGCTTTAGCGCCAAGAGAGCCCGCTCAGCCTTATTAGTTTGGAGAGAGCGCATTTGTCCCCGTAGGTTCGCCAGACGCCTTTTATGGGCAGGTGAGGGATGCTCCCGGTCCTGTCTCTCCGTGGCCTTGATGTCCTGAGCAAGGTTAGTTTCCACCAAGCGCGCTTTTCGTGCCCTTGCGATAGCGAGAGACGTGATGTGACCCCGAATCGTAGCCTTAAACGCATCCCACACCGTGGGAAAGGGGGTGTCGGGAATGTCGTTGGTCGCAAAGTAAGAGTCAATGGCAGTTCGCAGGCTCTCCACATCCACTGGATCCCGAAGGATATGCGGGGGCAAGCGCCACCTCGGCGCCCGATGGGCGCCGGCTGACGGCTCTCGCAGTAGAAGCTCGAGGTGGGCATGATCCGATACGGAGATGTCCGACATGGATGCCGAGAGTGATTCGCCGATCAAGGCATGGGAGATAAAAATATGGTCGATTCGCGAATATGTGCGGTGTACATGTGAATAGTAGGAATAATCACGAGTGTCCGGTGCGTGGTAACGCCAAGAGTCTAATAACCCTAGATCCGCTATCTGCCATTTCAGGGCCGAGGACATAGCTCCTGCTCCATGAAATGAGGCGTCGCTGCAATCCAGAGCAGTGTCCCACACCATGTTGAAGTCTCCTCCCAGAACCAGGGATGGGTCCGCCTGCGGTACGTGGTCCCGCAGGAGCGTCCACAAATACAAGTCCTGTGCCTGATTGGGCGCATATATATTACATATTGTAAAGGAGCGCTGTCCGACCTTGATCCCTACCCTGAGAAAGCGACCATCTTGGCCCCTAGTGATCCTGGATTCCCCTTTACTGATGCCAGGCCTGCAAAGTATTGCCACTCCAGCCGTTTTGTTGGGGCTGAGGCCCAAAATTGGAGAGGGTAGTGCGGGTGAGCCATTCGGCGGACATCAGCCCTCAACAGGTGAGTCTCCTGCAGGAGGATGACGTCCGGGTTTTGCTGAAGGAGATAACTCCAAATCTGGCGTCTCTTATTAGGGGAGTTAAGCCCCTTAACATTAAGGGACAATATCTTCAAGCAGGGGGCAGTAGCCATGTTAGTGTTGAGGATTGGGGTAAGCCTGTGTGCCAGTACGGGGCGCGGTGTACTACAGTAGATGGGAGACGCGGAGGGGTGTCCCCTCTATTGAACAAGGGAGGATCCCCATGGGAAGTGTCCCCCCCAGCCGTGAATAAAGAGAGAGAGAAGAGAGCGGGGAGAAGAGATAGGGGAGAAGAGGAAGAGATCAAAAAATACAAAAAATGCAACAATGGCCAACTGGGCCACAATGTCCTGTTCCGGGTCAGGGGTGAGCGCGGCCCGAAGGCACAGGTCAACCCGGAGAAGTCACTCTCCCAGGAGCAGGGGGGGGGCGGTCTCCCAAAATGCAGAGCTTATCAGCAAGGAGGTCTGCCCCATGCCGCCGGGCCCAAATGTATGGAGCTGGGGAAGCTTCCAGGGGTGGACGTGGTGCTGATCCTAGGTTGCTGGGTATCGAGTGCGGGTGGTGTGTCATGGAGAGGCAAGCACAGGAACTTTTCCCATTCCCTCAGGGCGTGGAAGGTCGAGAACGAGCCGGGGAGCGGCCCTCCTCCATAGAGCGAATGTGCTGGATTATATCGTGCTTAGCCTGCGACGCAGATTGTTCCCCCGGATATGGGCTCCTCCTGGGACTCCTCTTGGGGCGACGTACCCTGGTCCATGCTGGCCTCGCCGGTTCCCGGGCGTGGGACAATGAGCGCGCTGGGCTGGAGGGCGGCGTGACGGAAAGATGCAGTAATGTCGCCGCTTCCTGAAAGGACCGTACCATCCTGCGCTTCGATTCCCAGGTGAAGATGAGAGCGAAAGGGTGGCCCCATTGGTACTGGATGTTCAGACTGTGCAGTTTATCAGTGATGGGTTTGAAGTCGCGACGTCTGCGCAGCGTGGTGGGAGCCAAATCTTGGAAGATCTGTATGGGGGCGCCTTTATAAGTGAGTTCCGGCTTGGAGCGCGCCGCTTTAAGAATTGCCTCCTTTTCAGTAAAAAAGTGCACCCGGGTCAAGATATCTGGTAGGAGGCCCTTTCGATTGGGGGGGCCCGACACTCGGTGCGCCCGATCAAGGGCTGGGGGGAGGCGTCCTCATCTCCCCAGATTTCATGCAGCAGCTGTGCGACAAACGTCATGATGTCCGACCCCTCCGCCCCGGCTGGAATTCCCCTAATGCGGAGATTGTTGCTGCGGCTCCGGTTCTCCAAATCCTCCTGCTTGAGCTGCAACTCGATGTGCTGGTCTTCTAGGGTGGCCAGCCGTTGCCAGAGGTGCTCTTGGTCTTCCGTCCGGGCATCCACGGTCTTTTCAAGGCCATCTACCCTCTCTCCCAGGTCTTTGACCTCTCGTCGCAGCTCCCGGACACAGGAGTGGACCTCCGAGCGGAGGGATCCAATCTCGGACTTAAGTTCCGCCATGAAACTGGCCATAAAAGACTGGGTAACTGGCGTCGAGCCCTCCCCAACTGACGATGCCGCCGCGCTGGAGTCTGTGGAGCCCGGTTTGTTCCACAGTGCAGCCACCGGGTTGTCCTTCTGGGACGCCGTCACGTCCTTCATCGCCTTGGTACGGGTCATCCTGCCCCAGGGCCAGACGTCCCTCAACTCCCATGAGGGCGATCAGGGATGGCAGTGGAGCCCAGGCCAGCAAGAGAGGTATCCCTCACTGCCGGCTACCACGGCAGGATTTGGGGGAAGCCAGCGGCGCAGTAGCAGTCAACGATGTTTCAGGTACCCTGATGCCCGCGTGGTCCACCTCACCTCGGCCCAGGTGTAGAGAGCTAGGCCGTCCGGCGGTGTGCTGCAGACGGGTGGCCTAGAAGTCGAAATTCACAGTCCCCAACGCCCTCAGTTCCACACGGCCCGCAAAAGCTGGCTCAGCACCGGGAGACGGCGCAACCAGGGGAGATCAGGCAACAGGCGAACTTCGGCCTCAAGCAAGACAGGGCAAGGGACCAGGGTCACAATATGCAGGGGGATGTTCACCCCCGCACCTCATCCACCCTGGGGGGCAGCGCGTTGAGGGACCATCCAGCCACAGCGTACAAAAGTCAGAGGGCAAGGCAGGCGCACGCTCCGCTACAGGCCTGCCCGGCCGGATATCTGTCGCACCAGGTAGACAAAGTCACTGTTCGCTAGGGCCAAGGCGCTCCCGGCACCCCCGGAAATACAGCCTGCCGTCCAGCCCCACCGCCCGGGCCAGGTATCAGCCGATATGCCAGGGGAATGCCAAAACTGACCTTCGCACCAGATCGGCTCCAGGGGTGCAGATGCAGGCCCACGTTGGCAGCTGCTGCAACAAAGCGCGCCGGGATGTCTCTCCCCTGTACCTGCACCGCCAGCCCGGGGGGGTCCCACACAGCTCCAGGCGCTCCCCTCCCGCTCGCTGTTCCTCTCACAGGGCTCGTAGATGCAGGCAGGGGCACACAATGGCAACCAAGGTCCAGGGCAGCTGGAGCAAGGTGGGAGGCCAAGGTGCAGAGGCCTAAGGCTGAGGGGGTCGGTGTTGCGCTGAGCGGTGGCGCCGCAAAGAAGGTTCAGGCCTCATTAAAGCGCAGGCCCCAATCCAAGCAGGGCCGGGAGCCAGGGCCACAGTGCACAGAAGAGCCCCCGCCCCCACACCTCACCTGCCCAGGGGGTCAGTGCACGTCGACATCCGTGGGGGAGGCAGGCTCACGCCCACCTGCAGGCCCACTAGGCCGGAGGAGCCGCCTCCCTAAGTGTAGATCTCCACAGGGGCCGGGTCCGCACCTTCCGGGGCTATGACGTACCCTGCGCTTCCAGCGGTACAGCCCGCCAACCAGCCTCACCCCTCCAGGCCGGGGATCAGATGTTTCGCCAGGCGATCGCCGCGGCTGGTCCCCTTGCCAGATCAGCCCCGGGGACGGGAAGATAGGCCTAAGATGGCGGCCACCGCGGGCCGGGACGCCAGCACTCCTGCCACCAGGTCCCGCACCTCAGACTCGGGGGGGGGCCCACACAGATCCAGGCACCCTCCGTTCATCTGCCGGGCCGCCCACTGGGAACGGGGAAGCAGGGGGAGGCACACGCCACCCACCCGGGTCCGGGAGCACCACAGACAAGATGGCGGCTGCCACCTCCGAGTCCGGCCGCCGAAGTCGTACAGTCCGCTGCTCCGGTGCTTATGTCCCGCAGGGCACCGTCCGCCCGCCAAGGGGGGCTCCCTACGCTCCTACACCTGTGCGCCCCGGATTCCGGCGCCGATAGGTGCCCAGCTCCGCTGCAATAAGCTGCTAAAATCGGCGGCCTACAGGAGCTCCCTCAACACACGTCTCGCGCCATTCGCGGCGAGACCACGCCCCCGTGGGTATATTTTTAAAATTGACTGAATCATTGCTTGTTCAAAGTCAATGATTATTTTTTGTGGAAAGTAGTTGTCGGTGTGTTGTTTTATTATTGTAAAGAGCTCTATGTAGGTGGTATTTTGCTTATTAGAGAGTACTGCATATATGAAAGGGATGTTAGTGTCTTCATATTCGCCGTGGATGGTATATAGTTGGTAAAAAGGCTTGGGGCAAACTTTGAATGTGCCATCCATCATCCACGTTTCGCAGTTTTTTGTTTTTGTATGCTGCTCTATTTCTGCAAAAGTTTGGGGGGTGGGTTGTGTTTGAGCGGTAGCTCTTTTAGTTCTGGCTATTAATCTTTTTAGAGTGGGGATGGATGGTAGTTGTCCTGTGACATGTTCAAGGACCCTAGTTAATACTTTTTTTAGTATTTGGGTACTGGTCTGTTGGGAGCTGGTGCTTGCTTCTCTGATTGTTTCTAGAGCATCTCTGACCTCGATTTCTGTCACATTGGGGGGATGGTTGTGTTTCCTGACCTTAACTACATTTTTTTCTACTGTTGTGGCTCTCCCATAGCAAGAATTGGAGTCGCATTTACTACATTTCCAATGGGTTTTGTTTCCAGTTATTTTTTCTTGCGTATAAGTGTAGCCCATGTAGCACAGAAGTAGTTTTCCCTTTTGTGATGTGATGAATTTTGCTCCTTCTGCCATTTTTTTTGTCTATCTGTGAATATATATATATATTTATTAATTTATAAGGTCTTGAATAGTATACATGTTTGTATAATTATTATATTTGAAAATAAACTTACATTTGTCTTGCTTTAATTTTCTTGTTGGATATTTTATTGATGTTCGTGGTTGCTTCACTGGTTTCTTTTTTTCTGTTGGTTTAAAAGCAAAATGTTATTTTTATTAAAGTGTTACATTTAATTTGATTATTTCGTTTATTTCGTTTCTATTTTTATTTAGTTGAGAGAAAAAAATACTTACTATTTTTAGTTGATGAAGTTTATTTTGTTTATGTTGTTGTATGTTGAAGTTTATAGAAGCTGTGAAGAGAAATGTATTTGTTAGTTATATTTTGCTTTTTTATTTAATTTATTGTTTTTCATTAGTTTGCTCTATTTGTTGGTTAATTTATATACTTACTTAGGGGGTCAATACGATTGCGGTAAATCCGCCACCGGCTGCTTGCCGGTGGCGGATTCACCGCAATCGTGTGGCCAAATCCCGCCTGCCAGATTGCGATGGCGGGCGGTGTGCGTGGCGGACGGAGAATCCGTCCGCCACGGGTCTGACAGCAGCAATCGTAATGATTGCCAGTCGGACCGCCTTCATCAATAGAATGGTGGCGGTGCCTAGCAGGCACTGTCCGCCATATTATGATGCTGCATCACCGCAAGCGTTTCCATGGCGGTGAAACTGCCATGAAAAGTGTGGCGGGGATGTACTTTGGGGGCCTGTTGCGGGCCCCCCTTCTGCTGGGGGAGTTTGACTTTGCACTGGGGGCACCTATGGTACCCCCCTACATTTCCCTGCACCAAGTGGCAGGCACCACGTGGTGCCTGCCAAGTAGTGCAGGGAAATGCAAACAGTGCATTTTGAACATTGCGGCGGGTGCTGCAGCCAGCAGCACCCGCCACAAGGTTAAAGATAGACGATGCGACCGCCACGGTGGTGGTCGCATCGTAATATAATGTGCGGGACAGCCGCCTCACAGGCGGCCGGTCCCAATCCCCGCAACGATGGCGGACGGACTTAAGTACGTCCGCCATCGTAATCACCCCCTTAGTTTTATATTTTTGTTTAATGTTGATTTTGTCCTTGTTTTCGAAGTTAATCCTTGTTTTGAGTTTTTTAGGTGGAGTTTCAGTGAAGTGTAATCTGTGAAACATAAAAGAAAACAATTATAGTTTTAGTTAATTTGATTATTTTGATTATTTAGGGCCTCATTACGATGGCGGAGGGTCTGCCACCGCCAGCCTTGCGGTGGCGGGCCCTCCGCATTGAACTGCTATTTTCCCCCCGCCTTATTATGATGGTGGGGGTAATTGATGGGGAAGCGTGGCGGTCGCAAAGACCGCCCGCCACGGTTCTGCAAGGCAGTCCATTTCCGAGCCTTGTGGAACGAAAACATAGGCCAACATTGCGGCGGTGCCTTGCAGGCACCACCGTAGGGATCACGATATCCCTCTCCGCCGGTCTTTTCGCGGCGGGCAACCCGCCACGAAAAGAAAGGCGGAAACAGATTCGGGGGCCCGTAGCGGGCCCCCCTTCATCCCTGGGCCTGGGACAAGTGCACTGGGGGCACCTGTGGTGCCCCCCTACATATAACTGCACCATGTGGCAGGCACTGCATGGTGCCTGCCATGTAGTGCAGGGATATGCAAGTGTCTTCGTATTTGCGTTGTGGCGGGGCTGCTGAACGCATCCCTGCCACAATGCAAAGTATGGGCGATGCGACCTCCACGGTGGCGGTCAAATCGTAATCGTGGTTGCGGGACCGCCGCCTTACAGGCGGGCGGTCCCAGTCCCCGCTACGATGGCGGGCGGACTCAAGTCCGTCCGCCATCGTAATGAGGCCCTTAGAATCTATTTTTATTTTGTTATAAAAAAAATACACTTACTATTTTTAGTTGATGAAGTTTCTTTCATTGATTTGTGGTTTTGTTGACTTCTGTAGAAGCTGTTAAAAGAAAAGTATTTGTTAGCTATGTTTTGCTTTTTTATTAAATTTATTAGTTTTAAATCCTTTACTTTATTTGTTGGTTAAGTCATATACTTACTTTGTTATATATTTTTTGTAATGTTGATTTTATTGTTGTTGTGGACGTAAGTCTTTGTATTGAATTTTCTAGGTGGATTTTTAGTGAAGTTTAATCTGTGACATATAAAGGAAAACATGTTATAGTTTAGTAAAAAAATTTTAAGCTATTTTTATTTATTTAGTTACAAAGTTTTGTTTTTACCTTTAATGAGAGATTTTCAGAATAGTTGTTTGTGTAGTTCTTTTTCGTTCTGTTTTGTGTCTCGTAAAGGTTCGTTCTTCCTCAATTGATTGTTTTCATAGTGTTTATTTAATTAGTTAGAGTTTTCTATTGGTTTGTGTTAGTGTAGTTAAATTTATTGGTCAAGATAGCTTTGTTGAATTTTTTAGCAGTTACTTTTAAATTTGTTTAATATTTATTATGTTTATTTAATGTTTGTATTGTTTATTATTGTATTTAAATGTATATGTAGATAAATGTGATCCATTTTTTATATATGATATATATTTATGTTTGTTTATTTTTGGTAGTTGTGATATTTTTTTATGTTGTATTGTTTGTTTATTTAATTATTTGTTTTTGGATTTTTATTGTATTTGTTTTATTTAATGTTATTAATTTTCTATTTTTTTAGTGTATGTTTAAAATGTTTGGAATATGGTATTTTATTATATTATTGAAAATAGTTTATTTTTATAATTAGCCCCTTCGGTGCTCTGGACGTCCGGGAGCCGTCCAGAGCCACAGTGCTCGTGTGCTCAGGACGGCTCCCGGCCGTCCTCAAAACATTGCACTGGAAATCCCTCTGGTGCAGGCACCAGAGGGATTTCCTTTTCGCCCCAACAGCATCGGGAGCTGGGGAAGAGCTTCCCCAGCTCCCGAGGCTGTTCCCCTGGTTTCTGTGAAATGACGATCAGCGCGCACGTCGCGCTGACGTCATTTCATAGAAACTGAAATGAGCCGCTATCTCAGCCCCCTGAGCATGTACAAAGTCAGTAAAGGTATCATTGGAAAGGGGAGAATCTCCCAGGAGGTCGATCCCCAAGCAGGAATCCACCCACTAGACACCAGGGAGGGGGAACGGCCCCTTGGGCAAGGGCCTTTGCTCCCCCAATTATTTTGGGGAGGCAATTTGGTCTTTCTGCCCCCCTGGGGGCAGATGGGGGCAATAGCCCTTAATCTGCCCCCCGGGGGGCAGAAAGCCCACTAGATCCATGGATTTTTTTGTCTATATCGCAATAGGGGTGGGGGCTGCCCAAGATGGGCATGACAATGCCCCCCAAGTGAAATTCCAGTCTTTCTGACCCCCGGAGGGGCAGAAAACCCACTAGATCCAGGGTTTTTGTTTTGAATTGCGATAGGGGTGGGGGCTGCCCAAGATGGGCATGACAATGCACCCCCCCAGTAAAATTCCAGTCTGCCTGCCCCCCTGGGGGGCAGATGGGGGCAGTAGCCCCCAATCTGACCCCCGTGGGGGCAGAAAGCCCACTAGAAGCCAGGGATTTTTTTAAATTTGATTTAGGGGTCGGGGATGCCCAAGATGGGCATGCCAATGCCCGTACCCCCTCAAAAAATGCCATAGTCTTTCTGCCCTCCCTAGGGGGCAGATGGGGCAGTATTCCATAATCTGACCCACGTGGGGGCAGAAAGCTCACTAGAAGCCAGGGATTTTTTTAAATTTGATTTAGGGGTTGGGGGCTGCCTAAGATGGGCATGCCAATGCCCCCACCCCCTCAAAAAATGCCACCCCCTCAAAAAATGCCACAGTCTATCTGCCCCCCCAGGGGGCAGATGGGGGCAGTAGCCCCTGAGGGGGCAGAAAGCTCACTAGGCACCAGAGATTTTTTGTTCTATACATAGGGGTGGAGTCTGCCCAGAATGGGTGTGCCGATGCCCCCACACCAAGAAAAATTGCCACAGTCTTTCTGCCTCCCGGGGGGCATTTGGGGGCAATAGCCCCTTATCTACCCCCCCCCCCCGATGGGGGGGCAGAAAGCCCACTAGGCATCAGGGGATCCACACAAGCCATTCCTCCCTGGACTCCCCCGGGTATCTAGTTTTCAAAAATGTGTGGGTTTGGTAAGTTTCCCTAGATGGCCGCCGAGCCCAGGGCCAAAAACCCAGGTGACCCCCCCCTTGCAAAACCAGGTCGTTTTGTGATAGGTAATTTTGAAGTTTCCTCAATATGTTTTGGGCCTTTGCCTGTCCGGGTACTTGGGCCACCCACACGAGTGAGGTACCATTTTTATTGGGAGACCTGGGGGAACGCTGGGTGGTAGGTAATTTGTGTCAGCCCGGTGATCCCGCAATTTTCCCACATAGAAATTTGAGAAAAAAGTGATTTTTTTTCAGCTAAATTTGAGGTTTGCAGGTGATTCTGGGTAGGAAAACGTTGGGGGGTCCACGAAAGCCATACCTCCCTAGACTTCCCCAGGTGTCAAATTTTCTGAAATGTGTGTGGGTTTGGTAGGTTTCCCTAGATGGCCGCCGAGCCCGGTGCCAAAAGCCCAAGTGACACCCCTTGCAAAACCAGTTCATTTTGTGATAGGTAATTTTGATGTCTCCTCCATAAGTTTTGGGCCCTTGCCTGTGGCGGGTACTTGGGCCACCCACACGAGTGAGGTACCATTTTTATCGGGAGACCTGGGGGAATGCTGGGTGGTAGGAAATGTGTGTCAGCCCTGTGATCCCACAACTTTCCCACACAGAAATTTGAGAAAAAAGTGATTTTTTTTTCAGCTAAATTTGAGATTTGCAGGGGATTCTGGGTAGGAAAACGTTGGTGGGTCCATGCAAGCCATACCTCCCTGGACTCCCCCGGGTGTCTAGTTTGCAGAAATGTGTGGGTTTGGTAGGTTTCCCTAGATGGCAGCCGAGCCCAGGGCCAAAAACCCAGGTGACCTCCCTTCCAAAACCAGGCCATTTTGTGATAGGTAATTTTGATGTCTCCTCCATACGTTTTGGGGCCTTGCCTGTTGCGGGTACTTGGGCCACCCACACGAGTGAGGTACCATTTTTATCGGGAGACCACGGGGAATGCTGGGTGGTAGGAAATGTGTGTCAGCCCTGTGATCCCACAACTTTCCCACACAGAAATATGAGAAAAAAAAGTGATTTTTTCAGTTAAATTTGAGGTTTGCAGGGGATTCTGGGTAGGAAAACATTGGGGGGGGGGTCCACGCAAACCATACCTCCGTGGACTCCCACGGGTGTCTAGTTTTCAGAAATGTGTGGGTTTGGTAGGTTTCCCTAGATGGCCGCCGAGCCCTGGGCCAAAAACCCAGGTGACCCCCCCCTTGCAAAACCAGGTCCTTTTGTGATAAGTAATTTTGATGTCTCCTCAATACGTTTTGGGCCCTTGCTTGTCACGGGTACTTGGGCCACCCACACGAGTGAGGTACCATTTTGATCAGGAGACCTGGGGGAACGCTGGGTGGTAGGAAATTTGTGTCAGCCGAGTGATCCCACAACTTTCCCACACAGAAATGTGAAAAAAAAGTATTTTTTTTAGCTAAATTTGAGGTTTACAGGGGATTCTGGGTAGGAAAACGTTGGGTGGTCCACACAAGCCATACCTCCCTGGACTCCCATGGGTGTCTAGTTTTTAGAAATGTGTAGGTTTGGTAGTATTTCCTAGATGGCCGCCGAGCCCGGGGCAAAAAACCCAGGTGACCCACCTTGCAAAACCAGTTTGTTTTGTGATACGTAATTGTGATGTCTCCACAATACGTTTTGGGCCTTCCCTGCCGCGGGCACGTGGCCCACTCACACAAGTGGGGTACCATTTTTATCTAGAGACTTTGGAGAATGCTGAGTGTGTGGAATTTTGTTGATCCACACAGATTCCAGAACTTTCCATCACAGAAATATTGGGAAAATGTGTTTTTATTTTTACAAAGTTTGAGGTTTGCAAGGGATTCTGGGTAACAGAACCTGGTTAGAGTCACACAAGTCACCCCCCTCCTGGATTTCTATGGGTGTCTAGTTTAAAAAATGTATAGGTTTTGTAGGCTTCCCTAGGTGCCAGCAGAGCTAGGGTTAAAAAACCACAGCTAGGCACTTTGCAAAAAAAAGGTCAGTTTTCACTGTAAAAATGTGGTGTGTCCATGTTGCGTTTTGGGCCGTTTCCTGTCGTGGGCACTAGGCCTACCCACACAAGTGAGGTACCATTTTTATCGGAAGACTTTGGAGAATGCGGGGTGGGTGTAATTTTGTGGATCCACGCAGATTCCAGAACTTTCCATCACAGAAATGTGATGAAAATGTGTTTTTTTTACAAAGTTTGAGGTTTGCAAGGGATTTTGGGTAACAGAACCTGGTGAGAGCCAGACAAGTTACCCCATCCTGGATTCCCCTGGGTGTCTAGTTTTAAAACATGTATAGGTTTGCTAGGTTTCCCTAGGTGCCGGCAGAGCTAGGGTTCAAAATCTACAGCTAGGCACTTTGCAAAAAAGGGGTCCGTTTTCACTGTAAAAATGTGGTGTGTCCACGTTGCGTTTTGGGACGTTTCCTGTCGCGGGCACTAGGCCTACCCACACAAGTGAGGTACTATATTCATCTGAAGACTTTGGGGAATGCGGGGTGGGTGGAATTTTGGGGATCCATGCAGATTCCAGAACTTTTTATCACAGAAACGTGATGAAAATTTGTTTTTTTGACAAAGTTTGAGGTTTTCAAGGGATTCTGGGTAACAGAACCTGGTGAGAGCCAGACAAGTTACCCCATCCTGGATTCCCCTGGGTGTCTAGTTTTAAAACATGTATAGGTTTGCTAGGTTTCCCTAGGTGCCGGCAGAGCTAGGGTTCATAATCTATAGCTAGGCACTTTGCAAAAAAAGGATCAGTTTTCATTGTAAAAATGTGGTGTGTCCACGTTGCGTTTTGGGCTGTTTCCTGTCGCGGGCACTAGACCTACCCACACAAGTGAGGTACCATTTTTATCGGGCGACTTAGGGGAACACAGAATTGTGGAGCAACTGTTATTACCTATTGACTTCTGATGCATTTCTGCCTTCCAAATGTAAGACAATGTGTAAAAAAGAAGTCACTTTGAAAAATGTCCTATAATTCACATGCTAGTATGGGTACCCACAATTTCAGAGATGTGCAAATAACTACTGTTTCTAAACTCTATATTTTGTTCAAATTTCAGAAAAACCTAGGTTTCTTTCATACCGATTTTTCACTGTTTATATTTTCCCAAATGAGCTGTTATATACCCGGTACACAATAAATACCATTGCAAGACGCTGCTCAGTTATTGGCTCTGGGTTCCTTGGGTTCTTGGTGAACCTACAAGTCCTATATATCCCCACAACCAGAAGGGTCCAGCAGATGTAACGGTATATTGCTTTAAAAGATTTGTCATACTTAGAAGTTACAGGTGAAAACTTTGGCACAAATGGCTGTTTTTTTCAACTCATTTTCAATTTTTCCTATTTTCAACTGTTAGTTTCTATAAATAAACCTTGAAGGATCTACACAAATGACCCCTTGCTTAATTCAGAATTTTGTCTACTTTTCTGAAATGTATAGCTTTCCAGGATCCATTATTGCTTTTATACCCATTTCTGCCACTAACTGGAAGGAGGTTGAAAGCACAAAAAAATAGCAAAAATTGGCTATGTCCCAGTAAAATGCCAAAACTGTGTAAACATTTTTGGTTTTCTGACAAAAGTCTGTCAGTCCCTGAAAGCTGGGAAGATGGTGATTTCAGCACCACAAACCCTTTGTTGATACAATTTGCAGGGAAGAAAACAGACGCTTTCATCTGCAGCACTTTCTTCCCATTTAAAAAAATTAATAAAATGTAGCTGCATTTTGGCTAATTTCTGGGTCCTCTCCAGGGGAATCAACAAACCCTGGGTACCTTTAAAATCCCCATGATGTTGAAAAAAAAAAGACAGAAATTCGGCGTGGATACCTTATGTGGTCAAATAGTTACAGGGGCCTAAGCGCGAACTACCCCAAATAGCCAAAAAAAGGCTTAGCACATGGAGGGAAAAGGCCTAGTAGCGAAGGGGTTAAATGCTATTTTCGGTATAGTTTATATGTATTTTATCGATGTTTGTGTTGTCGATATTATTTATATCGATGTTTTTGTTGTGTTTCATTTTATTTTAATGTAATCTATATTTTTGTGTTCTTTGTTTTTGTTGTCGATATTTTTGTCATCGAGATTTCTTTTAACGAAATTTGTGTTATTTCTGTTTTGTGTATTGGGTGTCTATATTTTTGTATACGATATTGTTGACTCGATATTTTTGTAGTTCAATGTTATAGGAGTCGGTGTTGTATCAGTGATCCAGTCTGTCCATTACTGAGCGCGGGGACTGACCGGGGCTGGGGACCTCCCAGGGACTCGGTACGCCCTCTCCAGAGTATAAAATGTGGACAGCCCTTCAGGTGCAACCACTGTCTGGAGCCAAGTCTCAAGGTAGCCGATCATATCTCCGTCTGCTACCTTTTCTGGCAGGCCCACTACGCAAATATTATTTTGTCTGTTGCGGCCTTCTGCATCCTCCGCTTTGTGTTCGAGCATGTCTACTCTGGTCGAGCGGGTCAGAACTTGATGCGACATCGCCATCTGCGCTGCAGTCAGGGCCGCTATTGTTGCTTCCGCCGTTTTTACCCTTTTGGATAACTTGTGGTGTTCATTACGGAGGAGCCCCAGACCCACCGAGACAGTACTGATATCTTGGTGAAGAGTGGCCTTAGTATCCACTATGGCCTCCAGTATTTTAGCCAGCTGTTGCTGCACTGGGTCTGTTGGCGGCTGGGGCTGAGTGTTCGGTTGTTGTGGGGCCAGAGGGTCCTCCTCCTGTGCCGGGGGGCTCCCACTGACTTTGTCCTGGGTTTGCCCATGGTGTCACTCATCTCCCCACCAGTTAGAGGGTTGCTGGCGGCTTGCCCTGGCCAGTACTTTAGCGATTCTTGCTGGTTTGTGGCCCTCACCTCAATCGGCATTTGTCTGTGTTTATGGATCTCATGCCGCAATCTTCTCTTCTAAGCAGTCCCAGTGGCGCTAGGTAGTCCCCCATTGTTTTCCCTATTCCCCTCAGGAGGTGCCTCTCCTTTGCGCTGACTTATCCTCCTTGCCGCTGAGTGGTGCTCCCGGCTCCGCCCTTGCTATGCCCGTTGGGCCTACTAGGCCGCACTTACTTCCACCATCATCCTCTGCCGCTAAGGTTAATGGCACCTCCTTATCCTCACAGACACCTCAGGCCCCCTGACACTATTCCCGCAGTATTTTCCCTGCGTCGCGGGCCTGCACCATTCATCAGTTGTGGCAACTCCCTGCTCTTCACGCCTCTATGCGATCTGATGCAGGACCTCCAACAGGTCACTCTTCCCTCTTCCATTCGGTCCCCTTCACATCAATCAGCTTCTAGGTGATGGCCCCCGCTTACCGCAGGCGGTGTCCCTTCCACCCGCTTTACTGTGTTCACCGCTGCCGGGCTCAACCTCGTGCACGCCCTTCACATGCTTACCAGTCCTGCCAGGCTGGGCTCATGACCTCCTCTCCATCTGCTGCCAGGGTCTGACCTGGGTTGCTGCTCCCGCAGGTTGCTCCGGGCTATCTACGGTGTTGCGGTATGCATATGCCGCTGCAGGCTTAGTGGGGCAGGCAGCCACCGCCTCCGGGCCCACTCATTCAGGTGCAGCCGAGCGTCGGCCCTCAGATTCTGCGTTTGGCTGCCACTCCCGCAGGTTTCACGGAGTCTTCCGCCATGCCTCTCGCTGCTCTGTTTCGTCGCCGCCTGCTAAGCGGGGCAGGCAGCCGCAGCCTCCAGGCCCACCCAGTCAGGCGCAGCCAAGCGTCGTCGTCACGCCTCCCGGCCTTTGTCACATGAGCCTTGGGAGCGCGCCCGGGGCCTCAGCTCGCCGATTTCGTCGGGGGTCTCAGCTGCTGCAAATTCACCCCCAGAGCACTCAGGCACTGCCCTAGCTCCAGGGGGGTAGTTTATCGATGTTCGGTCTGACCCGGCCCCCAGGTTTATCAGGATAAATCGTGAGCTGATGCGGAGCTCCAGGCTCACGTGTCCGCCATGATCCTCAGTCAGGCCACGCCCCCCAGAGGAGAGGCATTTTTTGTTTCTATAATACTTTGGTGCAGTTTGACAAATCTGCACAAAACTTTCCCAAAAATGGTCATCCACTTTGGCACCTTCAGAGAAAGTTTCACACTGGCCAGTAAAGCAGCAGCCAAGAAAAAGGGGGCCCCAAAACTGATTTCTGATTTCCCTGGTTAATTTCCAGATAAAACTTTGTTCTCCAATACAGAAAAATGGCTATACACCAAATTTGCAAAACTGCTCAGCCTGGTCTAAGGCCAGGCTCTGCGACTAACCATACCTCCAGCCAAGAATGTGCGCAGCAGGTGGTTGGACACCTGTGTAGAGTCTGTCTGGCACAGTGAAGGGGGCACCTGCAGTAGGCCAACTCCCTTTGCACATCCCAAAAGCTCTTTCCTTGGGTCAACCCTCATCAGCTGAGCACGGCCAGAGGCTTTCAGCTGTGTGCAGCAGGGGTCGGGGAGCTGGGCCTGACTGCCTGTGGAGGGTTTGGTGCAGGGCTAGCTTTGGTGTAGAATCTGGTCAGAGGCCAGGTGCTGTGGCTAACCCCCTGCTGGGCAACCTTTGGGCAAGCATAGGGGGTTTGGGCGCAGGGCCTGGCTTGAGACCCCAACCCACTGCACACTGCCTTTGGTTTGGTTGCAGGTTGCCTGAGGGGCTTGGGTAAAGGCTCAAATTAGGATATGATCAAAACAATCATTAAAATGCAGTGAAAAAAACAAAGGTTAAAGTGACATTATAGTTAGGTGTTGAAATGAGATAAGAACTAATGTTTCAAAACAAAAAACACTGACATTCGTTAGTTATAGTTTAGTGAATTAACTGTAACTTGTGCACTCATCATGCACTTACAAATTACATGACTCATGCCATGTTAAATGAAATCATTGATGACATCACCCAGCCAATGTAACAGTGTTCTGTATGGTTTGTGGACTTGAAGTAATTCAACAAGCTATACCTGTGCCCAATTTTCTATCACCAATCAGGTAATAATGGGCATAACTTTTAACCACATGCTGGACACATAGCATATCTGTCAAGTCACCCACATTTACTAGATATTACTGTCTTTTTGCTGGTATTCACCCACCTAACAAACATAATGCCTCCTTAGACTTTAATGGATCACCATATTTTTAAACTGTTAATGCTCTTCAAAATAATGGTTTGTAATCTGTTCCCCTTGCCGAGATCTCAATCTTAAACAATTCACATGACCTGCAATTTGAAGTCAAAAGGTAGACAGGTATGCATTTGCAACTGATAAGACTCCTTCAGTCAGGCCAAATTGAAAACCCTCCATAACTTGTTAAAATATATTACACACATTCTTGAGATGAGCACAATGGCTTACAACCATAGTATGAGTTAAAACACCTTTACGTGGGTCACTCCTACATACAAGAATATTCAACAAGGCCTCAAAATCATCAGTGAAGTTCTGGAAATAAACATCCATACATTATAAATGTCGTCATTACATAGAATTAGTTGATAGCACTGTATTGCAAGTATTTAACTTGGGCAAAAACCAGGACATCGACTGGTGGATGATCTGTTGTCTACAGAAGCTTTGGCTTTCCTCACAAATTTTGTTGCACCACTCTTTGTCTTTAACCCACAACCTACTTTGAAATATCCCTCTGCAACCACATCAGGTGCGCTCAGACTTTACCTTGTTTAACATGGAGCACTATTTTCAACCAAAACATTACTGGTTTGTAATAATTTTCAACATGCGCAACCACACTTGCCTCCAAGGCTTATTTTATTTTATTCTATGCACCCACATGTGTACACACTATAACTCAATGCTGTATATGACTTTAGGCCCCCTTAATATCAACTTTCTTTTTTCAAATGATGTAAAGGTTTTTGGAGTGATGTGAGTAGTAGTATCATGAATGATGTCATTTGAGATGTCATCAGTAATGTCATGTAAATTTCATCTGTAATGTCATCAATGGTGCCATTTAACATGTCATGAGTGGTGAATTTCAGTTTAAACACTAGTTCTTACCTCATTTCAAAATCTAACTATAATGTCATGTTAACCTTTGCTGTTTTTCAGAGCACTTCTGATTGTTTTATAATGTAAGTGAAGATCCTATACTGAACTATAAAGTCTCTTTAACCTTTGGATTTCTCAGTAAAAATATATACGTATATTACGCAGTGGGGATTAACACTGTGTATTTATGTTTCAGTTTACATGTTTGATATGGCTATAACTTTTGAGCCGGAATGGCTGAATGGATTTACACCAGACCTGGCTTAAAAGAAGACGATTACTCTAAAAATGTGCTCCTTTTGGTTTGTTGTAAATCAGTTCAGTCATTTTTGAAGTAAAAGCATAAAAAAAATTCTAGAGCAGAATTTAAAGGGTTAAAACTTTTGAATTTCTCCGCCATTTTAACTTGACAACCCCCGAATCATGCCAATCATATTTTGAACTTTTTACATGTGATTGGCTGTATTATGGCTGAAACATGATTTTTGTCGGCCACCTTGACACTCACAACTTTACTCTAACTTGTGAGTTTTGTGCTTGGGAAAAACATTTCAGCAGCTATTGGGGAGGTGGAATTGGGGGAACAGCCACTTTTGCATTTGGAATCCACCAGGAAGGGGTAGCATACATCTTGGCAGAGTTCTCAGAAGCGTTTGAAAGCATTGGGTGCCTGAAATAGAAGGAAATAAAGTTGCACATTGATCGATCTGTACAGCCAGTAGCCCTGCGACATAGGCGAATCACCTTTCACCTGAGGCCTTAGGTAGAAAAAGAACTGGAGAAGCTGGAAGCAGCGGGGATAATAGAGAAAGATTCCGGGCCCACTCCATGGGTATCCCCCGTTGTAGTGACCCGAAAGTCAAAGCAGCCTGTTGAAGTATGCATATGCATAAATATGAGACTCCCCACTGTGCTGATTAGAAGGGAACATCACCTCACTCCTACTATTGATGATCTGATAGGGTAACCGAGTGGAGTGAGTTGGTTTTCCAAAGTAGACCTCCGATTAGGCTACTACCAACTCACGTTGGCTGAGGAGTCAAGATATGTAACAACCTTCTCCATTCATGTGGGCCTGTGGCGTTACCGACGACTGAATTTCGGTATTTCAAGCCCAGCTGAGGTGTTTCAACACACCATATAAGAGCTCCTGGTAGGCCTGTCTGGAGTAGTCAATGTCAGTGATGACATTTCGGTGTAGGCCAAGTCTGTATCAGAACACAACACCAGGTTGCGTAGCATTCTCCAGTGGATATGAGACTCTGGACTCACCGTTCACAAAAGCAAATGTGAGAACCACAAGCAACAACTCAACTTTTTCAGATATGCATTTTCAGCAGAGGGCGTTACACCTGACCCCAAAAAAGCACAATACATCAAAGAGGCCGCCTCGCCCTCCACTGTATCTGAAGTTTGTAGCTTTTTTGGGCATGGCCAATTACTGTGGCAGGTTTATCAGAGACATGACAACTTTAACACAACCTCTCCATGAACTTACCAAATCTGAAGTCACTTGGAGCTGGGGCGAGGAACAGGAACGTGCCTTCCAAGCTACCAAAGATGCCTTGTCGGCAGACACCACTCTTATGTATTTTGACACTTGAAAAGAGACCACCATTGCAGTGGATGCCGGTCCAAAAGGCCTAAGGGCTTTGCTGATACAGTGGCCTGACGGTGGAGAATGGACCTTGGTGGCGTTTGTGAGCCAGTCCCTAACAGAGACTGAAAATGGTATTTGCAAATTGAAAAGGAGGCAATAGCCATACACTGGGGATGCTGCCATTTCCACCTGTACTTCTATGGCCAACTGTTAGTGGTCACAACAGACGATAAGCCCCTCATTCCCTTCTTCAGAGGGACAGCTTCTAAACCACAATCTAGAATTGAAAAATGGATGCTTCAAATGCAGAACTTCAACTGTTAGGTAATATACCACCCTGGCACGTCCAATCCTGCGGATTACCTGTCGAGACATCCCCTGGCCGCCACCCCTGAAGAAGAAGAGGCGAATGACACCGAAGAGTGCTGCTCATCTCTGTCGAGGCCATATGTCAAGCTACTGCACAGGGTGAGTGTCTTCAGAGAACGCTGGAGGCTGTCCCAAGCAGCCAGTGACATTGTTTCAAAACTAACTGGGCTCAGCGCACCGGGAAGCTCAACGCATTCTTGAAAGTTTATACCATGTACGTCATAAGCTGGTCGCAGACCCGGATGGCTGTCTCCTACGAGGTCATCGTCTCGTCATCTGCACCAGCCTCACCAATCAGGTGGTGCAACTTGCCCATGCTGGACACCAGGGAATGGTCAAAACCAAGAATCGACTTTGCACAAAAATATGGTTCCCGCTCATGGATGAGCAAGTAGAGACCATGGTAAGATCCTGCCCGTAGTGCCAAGCTACTGGTGGACCACGCCCTCTAGCTCCTGTGATAATGGAAAGGGGACCCCAACAGCTGTGGGTCTGCGCCAGTTTGGATTTTGGAAGCCTTCCAGATGGGAGGTATGCTATGGTGATCATTGACAACTACTCCAAGTACCCTGAAATAGAAATAATCACCACTCAAGGAGCAGATGATGTACTGCCCAAGCTGGAAAAGACCATGGCCACCGACGGCCTGCTCAGGGAGCTGAGGACTGACAATGGCCCGCCATTTAGCATACAAGAGGTAGCAGAGTGCTTACCATCCATCTTTGAACATCACTTACAAGAAAGTCACCCCTTATTGGACGCAAGCTAACAGGGAAGAAGAATGTTTCATGAGGACTTTAAAAAAAGTCATCTGGATTGCCCATGCCAATAAGCAACCTTATGAATGGGCCATCTACTCCTTCCTTTGTGAGTATCGCCAATCACACCACTCTACTACGGGGCAGGCTCCCGGACACCTCATCATGGGATGAATAGTGCGAGACTCCATCCCTCATCACTCGGAGTGGACTCCTAGCCCCATTGATGATCAGAGAGTTCTTTTTTGTTTTAAATTTGCTTTTATTGTTGCAGCGCAGAGAGTATTGCAAATCACACATTCCCCGACATAGCGTCAACATTCCGCCTTGTCAGCCATCAATGCAACTCATGACGGAAAGAAAAAGGAAACGGTAGAACATATCCCCAACCCCTTCCCAACCCCCTCCCCCCCCGGGTGCCCGTGAACTAATACATAGCTATTTGCAAGTTTCCAGCGAAACTAGAATGTGCCTCATGGGAGAGTGTTCTAATCTCCAGTCAATGGCAATAATTTTAGATATTTAGGACAGGTAAGCTCTGTGAGTTCCTGGGATTGGAAGGTAATGAATGGACGCCAGACCTCACAGAAGGTGTCTGACTGGTCTCTCAAAGTCGAGGATAATCTTTCCATCCCCAGAAAATGCCAAATACGATGTAGCCACCCCAATCTAGTCAGAATCCTATCAGTGCCCCATAAGGCCAGTATCATTTGGTGGGCCGCCCCGACTGCCAATACCATATGTCTGCCTTGTCTAGATTTGAGTGGGTATGTCAATGCATTGGGTAAGCCCAGCACTATATACGCCGGAGAACTGGGGATTTGAGTCTTAAAGTACAGTCCGATCCCACCCAGGATTTCCTACCAGAAGCGGGCTAGCTTGGGACATTCCCATAGTATGTGTGTGAGTGACCCAGTGACTTCCCTGCACCTCCAGCACTTCTCGCTCAGTGTCGGGTTTCCTTTGTGAAGGCGCTCTGGTGTGAAATACCAATATGTGGCGATTTTCGTTGCAGTTTCTATGCTGGATGTATTGGTCGCTGTGTGTCTCGCCCTATAGTAGATATTTCGCCAGTCCTGGAACGAGAGTTCCCGTCCGAGTTCCCGTTCCCAACCAATTGAGATGGAGATTTCCCATCCAACAGCCCCTCTGACAGGAGCTTGTGCAGTGATGTCACTAAATGTTGGTCTGACTCTGTACTTAGCAGCTACCTCTCAAATTTCGTTAGCGGCCGCTTCTTTAACCTCTGGCTGCATCACCCAGTGTCTAATTTGCGTATAGTGAAATCTCTCCCTTTCTGAAATGTCATTGTCCACCCTCAGGGTGTTGAACGGAATAGGGCCATCTTCATCAAAGATGTGACCCACCGATCTACATCCGGGATTCAGGCACTCCTGGAATGTCGCCTCCCTTAAACCCGTTGTGAAATTTGGGTTCCCGACTACCTGCGTAAGGGGGGAAGGAAATGATGAGTGACCGTTTGTATTGACCAGGGCGTCCCAAGCTTGGAGGGTAGGCGAGGTGATCGCTGATAGGTGGAGGCTAGGAGGTCTGTGCAATCTGCCCAGAAATGGAATTTTCCATAAGGACGTGCCAGCCAATGCTCTATCCATGAAAAGCCATTTCTTTTCCTTCTCCGTGCGCTACCATTCCACGATGTATCTAATCTGTGCCGCCTTGAAATATCTGAGAATGCACGGGATGCCCAGTCCCCCTTCCGCCGGAGTCTGCCAGCTAAGCTCCTGGCGCATTCGGGAGCATTGGCCAGCCGACACAAAATTTTGAAAGGCCCTCTGTATAGTTTGCGATGCTCACGGTGGATGCCTTAGAGGTAGGGTCAAGAAAATATAGAGGACCACCATCTTCAATGCTGTGATACGGCCAAGTCAAGACAGTGGGAAGAGACGCCATCTCGCTAGATCCGTCTGGACCTTCGTGACTAGATTTCTGTAGTTGACCTCCGTTACTTCAGATATGGTTGGTGTGAGCTGTATACCTAGGTAAGACACGGTCCGCTGCCATCTAATGGGAAGAGTTTGTGCAAGTACTTCCTTCGAGGCACGTGTTACCGTTAGGCTCAATGCCTGAGATTTAGCAAGATTAATCTTAAATACCGAGACCTCCCCAAACCTTTCTACCTCTCTCAGAAACACCGGTAGAGCCTCCTGCGGGCTCTCCAGGGACACAACTACATTGTCTGCGTACAATGTAATGAGGTGTTCCTCCCCTCCAAATCTCATGCCAGTGATTAGTGGGTCGTCCTGTACTCGTTGCGCAAATGGCTCCATATAGAGCGCAAATATTAGCGGGGATAAGGGGCAGCCCTGCCGTGTACCGCATGTGACGGGGAAGGTCCCAGAACCCCTGCCATTCACCCTGACCATAGCCCTTGGTCCTCTGTACCCACTCAGTACCCATGCTCGAAACCGTGCTCCAAATCCGTACCTTGCCTGCACCTCTTCCAAGTAGGGCCAGTGGACCCGGTCAAAGGCCTTCTCCGCGTCTATAGAGAGGAGCATCGCCTCTCGTTGGGAGCAGGTCGCCTTATCTATAAGATGGAGGATGCGCTTTGTATTTGTCTGCACACTGTCTACCTGGGATAAACCCTGACTGATCCGGGTCTACTAACCCAGTCATGTTTGAGGCAAGGCAGGCCGCCAGAATCCCCGTAAAAAGCTTAGCGATATGGGTCTATAAGACTCGCATAGGCGCTTATCCTTCCCAGGTTTTGCTATGACCATGACCATCGCCTCCTTCATCTAGGGGGGTAGTGTCTCGGAGCTGGAGATCATATTGAATACCCTAGTGAGAATGAGGGCTACAAGATTGCAAAAGGCTTTGTAAAAGCCCGCTGAGAATCCATCGGGCCGGGAGATTTATGTAGCTTAAGCCTGGAAATTGCGGATATGACTTCTTCAATCCCAATGGGGCTCTCCAGAGCTTTGGCCTGTCCTTCAGTTAAACGGGTCACATTAGCCTCCTCCAGATATTCCATGATAGCCGGGGTAGGGAGGTCCTACGCTGAGTAGAGGTCCTTATAGAAGGATCGAAACCTCTTTGATACTGCCTCCTTCTCCACTACTGTCCGGTCCTGGTCTAGGAGCAACTCTACCGCATTGGCCTGGCGCTGTCCCCTAAGTTTGTTCGCTAGTAATCTGCCACACTTGTTCCCTCCCACATAAAATGCATGTTTGAGGCGCAAAAGCGTGTATTCTGCATTGTCTAAGTCTAAACCCGCTAGCTGTTTCCTAGCCACCTCCAGCTGTCGCCACACTCTAGGAGCCCCAGTACGATGGTGTATTCGCTCTAGTTTGCGCGTTTGTTCCTGTAGCTTTTCCCGCTTGTCCCTCCGTTCCTTATAATCTGCCGCAGAGATAGCTATCAATTCCCCTCTTATTACGCCCTTCAATGCATCCCATATCATAGCAATTGAGACCTCTGGGGAATCATTAATTTCCATAGATCCC
This sequence comes from Calotriton arnoldi, assembly GCA_963921515.1. NCBI lineage: Eukaryota > Metazoa > Chordata > Amphibia > Caudata > Salamandridae > Calotriton > Calotriton arnoldi. The sequence goes on along the minus strand of CAWUFW010006321.1, from coordinate 1,110,429 downwards.
TTAATTGCGCCTTCAAGTTGCTTTATTACCTCTGGTCTGCGTAGAAGCGTTTCTCGCAGCCACCAAGACCGCGGTCTATGTTCATGAAAAGGGATGGTGAGGTCTAGCGTGACTGTGGAATGGTCGGATAATGAGCGTGGTTCAACTTCTACCGACTGTGTCGCTGCTAAGCCTTCCCCAGTGCCCAGGAAATGATCCAGCCTAGCATATGACTTGTGTACATGTGAATAGAACGTATAATCCTTTGAGTGTGGGTGGTGGTTGCACCAGATATCTCTCAGTCCCAGTCCCTTCAGTTGGGCCCCCCCAGCACTGATCTCCCCTGATACTCCCTGCCTCTGAATCGACCTATCCAATTAATTGTTAAAGACTAAATTGAGGTCACCCCCAGAATCACCCACCTATCTTGTGTAGTCATGATTTCAGCTGTGGCCTTGCGAATGAACTGCTCTTGTCCCTCACTGGGGACATAGACCGAGCCCATGATAATGGAGAGGGGCCCCAAGCGAACACGGTAGCCCAGTAGTCACCCCCTGATTTCAGCTATCTTCCCCTCTACCTTCCCTTTGAAGGAACAAGAGAACAATGCCACCCCAGCCCTTTTGTGTGCTAGTAAAGAGAAAAATTGCTGCGGGAAGGCCCTGGATTTCAAACGAGGCCAATCACTGCGCACCAAATGTGTCTACTGGAGGAGACAGACGTCTGCCCTTAATTGCTCCAAGTAGGCGAGGATTACCCTCCTTTTGACTGGATTGTTTAGGCCCTTAACATTTAGGGTAAGTACTCTAAGATTTTTCGCTAGTGATGCCATGAGTGGATCCCCGTTCCTTCTCGGCTATGCCAGCCATGTCCCTCCTCCCTCGACCTCTCCCAGAGCTCTCGAAGTCTCTGCCAGGACCATTGTGGATTAATCTGTATGATGCGTCTCTCTATTGGGCACCCTTTAACATTCCCCAAAACAATAACTAGAACCAAACATAACCATTTTCCAGGTTGGAGGGGGGGAAACAAAAGATCCATCCCTCTACGATTGGTGAAGTCTTCATGTAGGCGAGTGGCCAAGTCCCCAAATTTTACTCCGCCCCTCTGCCCCACGCACCCCCTGCCGCCCTGCCTTGTCTTGTCTTGAACGAGGTCAACTCATGCAGGATCATTGGAAGAGGTATCTTCTACTAGCTTGCTGAGTAGAGCTCTCCTCTCAGTTGCCATAGTTGCCTGGTCTGGGCCCGACCCCCCCCCCCCTTTCCTGGCGGGACCCTTTGCCATCTCTCGCCATTTTCTCTCCGGGGACCGCTCGCCAGAGGGCCCCATCTTGGCATTTCAGGGGGTTCTATCTGAAGCAGTGCACAGGCCGTGGAAAGGGAACGAATCTGATGCAACTGATCTTGCCAGCGAAAAATTATCTTGAAGGGATGTCCCCACCCATAGGCCACCATTCTCTCCCGGAGGAATGACGTGACTGGGCGGAATTCTCTCCTCTTCTGGAGCATGGAGACTGCCAAATCTTGATAAAGGTGCAAAGTGTGTCCCTGAAATGTCACCGCTGATGTGTCCCTGGCTTTTCTTAAAATCCGCACTTTCAGGGGAAAACTATGAACACAGGTTAAAATGTCCAATGTCCTGGGAGAGCCAGGGCCCCCCTGGCCCACTCTATGAGTCCGATCCAGGTGGATCTCCGCTGCTTGCGTGTCCCCCAGAACGTGGGCGAACAGCTTAGAGACATAGGACTCTGTCTCCCTCCTCTGTGTCTCGTGAGGCCCCCCTGATGCGGATGTTGTTTCGCCGAGAGCGATTTTCTAAATCGTCTGCATGCGCTTGTAGGTCAAGCTGCTAGTCCGTTAAGCAGATGACCTTCTGTTGAAGCTGTTCTATCTCTTCATCTCGAGAAGATTCCCGACCTTCAATAGCGTCCACTGGATCCCCTATGTCGGTCATCTCCTTGTGAACTGTCTGCAGCTCGCTTGTGAGGTCTCTTTTGACTGCTAGGAGGTCATCTCGCAGACCGGCAAACAAAGCTTCCAGATAGGGGCGTGTGACCGGAGCCTCCAGCTCCTCCGACGCCGGTGAGGCAGTTCTGCTCACGCCTCCCTGAGGGTCACCCTCCTGGGTGCTTGCCTGCTTCAGCAGCATATCCTTAATGTTACCCCTTTTCTTCACTCTCGCTGACACCATCTTTTCGCTGCCCCGGCCAGAGGTCTCCGCTCTCCTCGACGTTCGCTAGAGGTAGTGTGGTCCTCCTCCATTAAATACTGCGTCACTTCAGGAGCCGTTCACAGGCAGCCCTTTCTCTTCTGGGATCGAGTCTCGCTGCTCCTCACCCTCTCCACTCACTTGAGGGTGCTGCTCTCTTTCATGAGCCCCAGGCGCCTCTGTCCGACACCGGTAAGGTCCTGCGGGACCTTCCTCTTTCCGGGTCCTCTCTTACTGCGGCCCCCGCTGCTAGGTGCTTGTGTTGGCTGAATTTTATGGCAAGACAGGAGGCTAGCATTATGCATCAAACTTTTAATACTTCTTCTGAGCAGCAAAAACAACTTTAAAGCTTCCCAGAATGGAACTTAAAACATCACAATCAAAAAGAATGTTCATCCCCTATAAAGAGTCTGCGTCCTCCATTTCCTTCCTCTTTTGTTGCTGCTTCTGAGCTAGATAAGTATTGCTTTTAAATCATTAGGATGAATGCTCATTTGAGTGAAAATGTATGTCATTACCCAATTTTCGGGTAAAGAATGTTTGTTTGACAGTTTGTGTGAATTTTGTGTAGGAGGAAATGTATATTAATAAAGTTTATGTATTTTAAAATTTTTCGTTTATTATAAACATTTTTAAATATTGTTTAGAAGTATTTTATATGGAGTTAACAATTCTTTAGTTGCGAGAGAAATGTGTTTTAGGTAGGTAAAACTGTTGGGAAGCCTTAAAACTTACTGCGTGTTTTGAAAGCCGAGAGCGGTTTGCACGCGAGCGTCTGGTAGGTCAGTTTCACGAAATGGAGGCGTGAGAAGGACGCGCACACGTAGCGTTTGTCTACATTGTTATGTATTGTTTTCTATTAGTTTCAATGAGGAAATAGAAGTACAAGAAGTATTTAGGCCGTTTTCTACAGTTGATAGTGCGGACAGGTTGCTAGGCAACGGTGGCTTTATCTGGAGATTGTTACCGGTCAGGTTGCGATCGTTGGTAAAGCGAGTGGGAATTTTTGTTGAAATTGAGAGGAAATCAGCTGTTAAGAAGCGGATTTAATAAGGAAACTATTCTTTAAGTAGTTTTGCTTAAGGAAGTGGTTTTTAAAGGTTGTTTGAGGAGTTTGTGAATTTTGTTGAGGAGAACAGTAGTAGATAGCTTGAGGAGGATTGATTTTATAATCAATATGGAGAATGAGGAGAGTAGTAAAATATCAGAGGAAGCAAGAAATGAGAAATTAAGGAAGATGGTGAGTGATGAGGTTAAAACAGTAGTTCAAGAGGCTTTTAAGCAATGTTTAGGAAAGAGAAGTAGGAAAGAAATGGATGAAGAGGAATTTTATTCTGTTTCAGAAGATGAAATAGAGAATAAGAGTCCAGGAGGAATATGTTTGCAAAAGAGAAAGCATTTGGAAAGGAAAGGAGGCCCAAGTGCCTCACAGAGTTCAGGTGTCCGTGGCGGCACAAGAAAAAGTCAGAGAAACGCTGAAAATGAGGAGGATGAGATTCATACTCAAGGAGGAAGATCAAGTATTAATATGGATGAGTATATACTTGATTTGGAATACAAGGATGAATATGAAAATGAGGAAAGTATTTTGAGCATAGCGACTGGACATTTGGAAGATAAATCTATCAAGGACCCGTTTGGGGAGAATTTATTTGACCCTAAAGAGATTAGGCATCCAAGAGGCAAGGATTGGTGGCCTCTGGAACATGTGTCACAGTATATTAAGAGTAGATTACGTCAGCCTCTAGAGAGAGAGGAGCGTAATTTGATGAGGGCTGAATGCTCGAGGCCTGTGATTGATGATAAGGTGACTCTTACACCAAATTTGGACCCTGATTTAATAACATACATGTTTAAAATGGGTAAGGACCCGAGGTAGGGTTTGGAGAGGTCACTAAAGATCTGTCAGGATAAGCTATTAGATGTATTAGGACCATTGGCAAGAATCTTTGATACTGTAGAGGAGTCTTTTCTGAAAGGAAGTGATGTGGATCTGATATTAATGAGAGGATGGTGTCAAAGAGCGATTTGCTTTATGGGAAACGCGAATGCGGCACTTCTTGCTGAAAGGCGAAGAACGCTTTTGATGCGCATTAACCCAAAATTGAGTGAGTTGGCTAGGAAAGAGTCAACTGATGAGGCAAAGGGTTTGATCTTTGGAGAGGGTCTGGTTAGATCCTTGTCTAAATATGTACAGACATTTACTAGTCTGGATAAAGCTCAGTCTTCTATGAGAAGAGTATTTCAAAGAAATAGTTTTTATGGAAGGGCCGGTAGGAGAGGGCAAACTACTGGCCGGGCAGGATTTGGAGCCCAATATCAAAGTACAGTGTATCAAGGAAATGGTGGATACAGAGGACAAACTGCAAATAGTCAGTTCTATCCACAGAGAGGGAGATCGCAAGGAAGGAGAGGAGCTCGAACAAGAGGACAATCCTTTGGTAGAGGACAAGGACAGACACAAGGTGAGTACGAGGAACAGTTTTGGTTTTATCCCATTAAAGATAGGAGGAAGGTTAAAGTTTTTCAAAGATGTTTGGAAAGGACTAACATCAGATGCTTGGGTTCTGCAGACGGTAACAGGGTTTGTGATAGAATTCGATGCAGATCCTGTTCAGATAGAGGAGCCAAAAGAGTTGGTCTTTCAAGAGGAATTACAAAAGGTGATTCAAGAGGAAGTAGATCAGATGTTAGAGAAGGGTGCAATTATTCAGGTGGAAGAAGATGTCAGAGGGTTCGTGAGTACTTTGTTTGTAGTAGAGAAAAAGGAGAAAGGATGGAGACCTGTGATAAATCCCAGGAATCTCAATCAGTATATGACTTATCGTCATTTCAAAATGGAGGGAATCCATTTACTAAGAGACTTGTTACAAGATCAGGATTGGATGGTGAAGATAGACTTGAAGGATGCTTATTTCACCATTCCCATGGCAAGGGAAAGTCAGCATTATTTACAGTTCAGATGGAGAAATCAGTTGTTTCAATTTCAATGCCTACCTTTCGGTTTGTCAGCGGCACCCTGGTGTTTCACAAAGGTGATGCGCCCGGTAGTTGGTTTCTTGAGAGAGAGAGGAATGAGATTGATAATTTATCTGGACGATATTTTATTGATGAATCAGGATGCAGATGTACTTCTGGAGGAGTTGGAGGTGTTGACAGAGTTGTTGAGGAAATTGGGTTTTGTGATAAATGTGGAAAAATCGATGGTGTGTCCATCTCAGATTTTGGAGTTTCTGGGTTTTGTGGTGGACACAAAGGAATGTTGTTTACGTCTGCCAGAGAAAAAGATAAAAAAAGATAAAGCAGGAAGTGGTTTCCATGGCAAAGAAGGAGTCAGTGAAGTTATGAGAGTTAGCTCGAGTGATTGGTCTTTTGTCTTCTTCGATACAGGCTGTATTTCCAGGTCCACTTCATTACAGGTCCCTTCAGCGTCTGAAGGCGCAGAGGTTGGCAGAAGGTTTTTGGTACGGAGACGAAATTTATATGAACGAGGAAGTGAAGGAGGAATTATGGTGGTGGAAGGAGAATTTGGAAGCTTGGAATGGGAAGGCGATTTTTGGGTCACAACCAGATTTTGTGATAGAGAGCGATGCAAGCAATCTAGGTTGGGGTGCATCTTTTTTGACAAAACAGACAGGAGGCGTTTGGTCTTTGGAAGAGAGGGAAGAGCATATAAATTGTTTGGAGATGCAGGCTGGTTTGATGGCTTTGCAAAGTTTTCAGAAGGATCTATTACGGAGTTCAGTACTTTTACGTATGGACAATTTTACAGCGGTTACATATGTGAACAAATTGGGAGGAAGCAGATCAAAGAGATTGACGGAGTTGGCGAAGGACATTTGGTATTTTTGTTTGGAGCACAAGATAGATTTGAGAGTGGAGTATCTACCAGGGAGGATGAATGTGGATGCAGATTGGTATTCAAGGAATGTAATAGATTTCAGCGATTGGATGTTGAACATGGATGTTTTCAGGAAGATAGTAGAGGTTTTTGGTCCTTTGGAGGTGGATTGGTTTGCATCCCGCCTGACGTTTCAGTTGCAGAGTTATGTGAGTTGGAGGCCAGATCCAGGTGCAATGGCGGTAGATGCTTTCCATCAAAATTGGAGAGGCATAAGAGGCTATGCGTTTCCACCTTTTTCGATGATTCAGAGGGTTTTGGTTCAGGTGAGGAGGCAGAAATGTCGCTTGGTTCTGGTGACTCCTTTCTGGAAGTGTCAGCCGTGGTTCCCGTCGTAATGGAATTGGCTGTGGAAGAACCTTTTCTGATTGTGCCAGAGAAGGGACTTTTAAAGGGAGTAGATGGGGTGGAGCATCCTTTGGTGACTTCAGGTTTACTCAACCTTCTAGTTTGGAGGATATCAGGCATACAGGAGGAGTGTCAAGACTTTCGGAATCAGCTTCATAGTTACTCAATGAGTCTTGGGCACCTAGGACAAAGAAGAGATACAGGAGTGCATGGAGAATTTGGAGTTCGGCGGAGGGGAAGGTTTCGCTGGAGGTGGTGAGGCGGAGGGTGCTCTTGTGGGCGATGGCGAGGCCCCCTCCTGGGTGGGTGGGGCGGTCTTTCCTCTGGTGCATGGAAAGGGATTTGGATCTATTGGAGGCAGATGATATAGAGGTTGCGAATTATTTTAGCTAGTTTGTTTGAGAAGGGAATGTCTTATAGGACAGTGAATTGTTATAGATCGGCTGTGGCAGCCGGGCATTCATTAGTTCAAGGTATTACGGTAGGAAGGAGTCCATTAGTTTGTAGGGTAATGAAAGGAATTCGTTTGAAGAGACCCCCCTTGGCAAAGTATAAGTCTTTATGGGATGTTGATTTGGTTTTAAAGTTATTTCAGAATTGGCCATCTAATAAGTATTTGGAGACAAGAGAGTTGTCTTGGAAGCTCGCGACTCTTCTTTGTTTGATATCTTTTAGGAGGGTTTCTGATGTTAAGGCACTGAGTGGACTAGGCGTTTATATCAGCCAGATGGTGTGATTTTTTTAAGGTTTCGCTGGAGGTGGTGAGGCGGAGGGTGCTCTTGTGGGCGATGGCGAGGCCCCCTCCTGGGTGGTTGGGGCGGTCTTTCCTCTGCTGCATGGAAAGGGATTTGGATCCATTGGAGGCAGATGATATAGAGGTTGCGAATTATTTTAGCTAGTTTGTTTGAGAAGGGAATGTCTTATAGGACAGTGAATTGTTATAGATCGGCTTGTGGCAGCCGGGCATTCATTAGTTAAAGGTATTACGGTAGCAAGGAGTCCATTAGTTTGTAGGGTAATGAAAGGAATTCGTTTGAAGAGACCCCCCTTGGCAAAGTATAAGTCTTTATGGGATGTTGATTTGGTTTTAAAGTTATTTCAGAATTGGCCATCTAATAAGTATTTGGAGACAAGAGAGTTGTCTTGGAAGCTCGCGACTCTTCTTTGTTTGATATCTTTTAGGAGGGTTTCTGATGTTAAGGCACTTGAGTGGACTAGGCGTTTATATCAGCCAGATGGTGTGATTTTTTAAGTTTGCAGAAGAACAAAGACTATGTCTGATTCTATTTTTTATCCAAGATTTGATGATTCACCTAATCTTTGGGTGGTGCGTTGTTTGAAAGAGTATGAGGCTCGCATGTTGGAAAAAAGAGGTGATGGAGTGGATCAGCTCCTGATTTCGTATGTGAAACCTTTTAAGCCGGTGAGTAATGACTCTATTGCCAGATGGGTTAAGTCTATTATGAAAGAGTCTGGTGTTGACTTGTCGAAGTTTACTGCTCATAGCGCAAGAGGTGCGATGGCTAGTAAGGTTTGCATGATGGGTGGAAGGATGGAAGATATTTTAAAGGCAGCAGATTGGTCTTCTGCAGAGACATTTAGGAGATTTTATTTTAGGAAGGTTGATCATGTGTCAAATTGTGTGTTGAAAAGCTTTGAACATGCATAATGCTAGCCTCCTGTCTTGCCATAAAATGACGATTCTTATAGGTTTACTGAATAAAGAATCGAGATTTTATTAAAGACATGGAGGCTAGCATTATCCCTCCCACCCTTCCCGAGGGGAGGGAGTTTTATTTATTTTTTAAACAAAAAAACTATATGGTAAGATGTGTTAAACATAAATTAATGTGTCATTGAGTTTGTTATTTAAAGGTTTAATTTTTGTTAGTGTATGAATTCTTTATCTTTTTATTTCTTTTTTCTTTTTTGCAGATTAAATGGTTTTTCATGGGAAGGAGTTTGTTAATTCAATGTTTTTGAGGAAGCCGAACAAAAGAGGAAGGAAATGGAGGACGCAGACTCTTTATAGGGGATGAACATTCTTTTTGATTGTGATGTTTTAAGTTCCATTCTGGGAAGCTTTAAAGTTGTTTTTGCTGCTCAGAAGAAGTAATAAAAGTTTGATGCATAATGCTAGCCTCCTTGTCTTTAATAAAATCTCGATTCTTTATTCAGTAAACCTATAAGAATCATCATTCACCTCGCGCTGTTGTCTCTGCCCTCGCGAGGGTATCGCTAATCATCAGCTGCCTCGGGTGTTGTGGGTCAGCTCGGACCAGGCCTCACGAGGCCCTCTCTCCCTCGACCCTATAGCTGCTGCGGCCCCCATCGCTGTTTTCCCACATTCCCTTCCCTGCGGTACCTCTCTGTCCCCCGTAGGGGGTAACCTCCACCGTTGGGGTGCTGGCCGAGGTCTCCACTCTGCGCTGTCCCAAGGCTCTGAGCCATGGGGGAGCGCGCAGCTCACTCGATTCTCTCCGGTCCGGCTGAGCCAGGACACGCCCACCGGAGTTCTCTGCTAGCGAGTCCCCGAGCGCGGCTCTGCTCGCGCCGCCGTCTGCGCCGGGCTCTGGGGTCCACTATGCACACACTCTCATAAAGGGCCCCAGACCATCAGAGGAGCCTCCGCTGTCGATGTATGCCCTGCGAGGCGGCCAGTTCACAGGCGGCGGGGTAAAAACCTCTCAGCTGGCACAGAGAGATCGAGTCTTGCGACTCACTCCGTCGCCACCTTGGCCACGCCTCCAATCAGAGAGTTCTGGCCAAATGACGTACCTCACATGCTCGTACCATCCATCGTTGTAATGCAAAAGGAGATCTGGTGCTGGTGAAAGACAGGTTCCCTGGAAGCAAGTTCAGGCTGCCATTTGATCGCCACCCGTGGGCCATTGTTCAGAATCATGGTACCAAAGTGACTGCACACCGTGGAGAAGAAGAGGTGTCACGGAACATCTCCCAGTTCAAGCAATTTCCCTGGCTCCATCCACCCGAGGAACTAAAGAGATCAAAGCCGAACTGGGCGATCCAGAAGACGACTCAGTAGCAGAAGGCCCGTCCGCTGACTCCCCTGAACCAGTGCATGAAAGTGGGGAGACAAGTGTACGACCTGCAGCCTACGCTGGTGAAGCTGAACTCTCGCACCCCAACCTGTTGGGAAGCCAGGACACTCGCACTAGGTATGAGTTGCGGAGAAACCCTGTGCCATCATTCCATTTGTGAGACTATGTGGTGATGCCCTAGCCTGGAGCTCAAGGTAACCCTAAGTTTTCTACATATATGTAACCCTGAAATCTAGCCGTTAAGTTTATAGGGTCTCGTCGATGCTCAAGGACTGAACTTGTGTTGGTATGTACCCGTGTTGTTGCATTTGTTTTAAAATAAAGGAGGAATGTAATGTTGTACTAGTGACTGGTAGGTGTTGGGATGGACCCTGAAATGTACTGGCAGGGGTGTTTACACCTTGTTACCCAGGGCGCAGGTGTATTTGGTGCAGTCCCGATGTCAATAAACATACGGCCGGGCGAGATCACCTGCGCTAGCAGCCCTGACACGTGTCACACATCTCGCGTTACACTAACGCATTTTAAGTCACATTACTGCATTACTGCATGTAAAAAGATTGTCGCGCAAATCGAAATCAGCTTACTGAAAAGCTGAGTGTATTACCTGTTTTCATGCTTTGTAGAGTCGAACATTTCGTGAGGTTGCAGGCTATTGGGCTGTGTTTTGTTTGTGTTGTGTAGTGCAGGCTGACCTGGCTCCCTACCCCGGCACTAATTGGTCAGTAGTAGTGCACACGTGCGTGCAGCCATATGGCCTGCCCACACAACAAAGTTTACTACTGCCAGGCAGTCTGTCAGTGTCGGTGCAGCTAAAGGAAGAAGTTCAGCAGGTGCCTCGTGTGGACTGACAGGGACTGAAAGGCTTCAGTCGGCGCAGGCAGGATGTTTTCAATTTCAAATTCCTGCTGCAGCCAGCCTGGGCCACCTAGAATTGCTGCTGACGGAATTAAAATAAAAGGACAAGCAGTGTCCTCCTCAGCACGTGCCGCCTTCCCATGCTTGTGTGTGGGGGCGGTGTTCGCCGGGTGCTGTGTCCAGTCACGGTGAGAGGAGGTGCCGATTAGGGCCTAAAGGCTTTAAAGACCGTGTTCTACACCATGCCCTTTTCAAATGTGGTGAGTATTCCACGTTTGATTTCTGATCACTTTTTTTTAGATTAAGTGTCAAATTTTAGCACTATAATGCAGTGTGCCCCATCACTTGTAAATTTTGCCTAAATAAAGAGACATTCGAGATTTAAATTGTTGATCCAGCATTGATTTATTACAACTTGTGCTAAAATGGGATTCTGGTTTAAACAAAGCAGTCAATAACGGAGATTGTCCTAAAGGATCAGAACATATATTCCCAGTTAGCACCATCGCTTCCTGTTACAGAGGCCTAAAAGGAGCTGTAATTAGCCACTAGTATAGTTATTCGAAAATGAGATCTGGTCAATCAATCAGGGAATTGTAAGCCCGCTACTCACCCGTGAGGGTCTCAAGGCGCTGAGGGGGTGGGGGGGTCCGCAGATCTGTTTAGCCGAAGAGCCAGGTCTTGAGGGTCATCCTGAAGGTGTTCAGGGAGGGGGCGCGTCTGATGTCTGCCGTTAATTCGTTCCAGGTCTTGGCTGCAATGTGAGAGAAGGATCTTCCGCCTGCTCTTGCTCTGTGGATGCGCAGGGATTCGGCCAGTGCGAGGTTGGAAGATCGGAGGTTTCTTTTGGGTACGTGGAAGTTGATTCTGTCGTTGAGGTATTTGGGTCCGTTGTTGTGTAGGCATTTGTAGGCGTGAGTGAGGATTTTGAAAGTGACTCTTTTCTCCACGGGGAGCCAGTGGAGACTTCGTAGGTGTTGGCTGATGTGTTCGTGTCGGGGATGCCAAGGACGAGTCTGGCGGCGGTGTTCTGTATTGTCTGGAGTTTGCGGAGTAGGGACTTGTTGATGCCGGCATAGAGTGCGTTTCCATAGTCCAGTCTGCTGGTGATGAGTGCGTGGGTGACTGTCTTCCTTGACTCAGGGGGATCCACTTGAAGGTCTTGCGGAGGATGCGGAGGGTGTTGAAGCAGCTGGAGGTGACGGCGTTGACCTGTCGGTTCATGGTGAGTGATGAGTCGAGTACGATGCCGAGGTTCTTGGCATGGTCTGAGGGGGTAGGTGGGCTTCCGAGGGCGGTCGGCCACCAGGTGCTGTCCCATGCAGAAGGGGTGGTACAGAGGACGAGGGCTTCTGTCTTCTCGGCGTTGAGCTTCAGGCAGCTGTTGGTCATGCAGACTGTGACGTCTTGCATTCCTTTCTGGAAGTTGATTTTGGCAGTGGTGGGGTCTTTGGTGAGGGAGAGGATGAGCTGAGTGTCGTCGGCGTAGGATACGATGTTGAGGCCGTGTTGTCGGAAGATGGCTGCGAGGGGGGCCATGTAGATGTTGAAGAGGGTGGGGCTCAGTGATGAACCCTGTGGGACTCCGCAGGTGATTTTCGTGGGGTCGGAGAGGAAGGGTGGGAGTCTGATCCTTTGGCTTCTTCCAGTGAGGAATGATCGGATCCAGTCCAGGGCTGTTCCTTGTATGCCTGCGTCGTGTAGTCTGGCGACTAGTGTGCGGTGGGAGACGGTGTAGAAGGTCGCTAATAGGTCGAGTAGGATGAGGGCTGTGGAGTGGCCTTGGTCCAGGAGGGTGCGGATTTCGTCTGAGGCGGCGAGTAGGGCGGTCTCTGTGCTGTGGTTGCTTCGGAATCCGGATTGGGACGGGTCGAGGACGGCGTTCTCTTCAATGAATCGTGTCAGTTTCCTGTTGACTGTTTTCTCTGCAACTTTGGCTGCGAAGGGGAGGAGCGAGATGGGCCGATAGTTCTTGAGGTCGATGGGGTCAGCTGTGGGCTTCTTGAGCAGGGGTCTGACTTCTGCGCGCTTCCAGTCATCTGGGAATGTTCCTGCTTTGAAGGTGGTGTTGATGGTGCGTTGTAGTTCGGGTTCGATGGCGGCCGCGGCTCTGTGGTAGATGTGAGGGGGGCAGGGGTCGGTGGGGGCCCCCGAGTGGATGCTTTTCATGGTTGAGGCGGTGTCTTCGGCCGTGATCGGTGTCCAGTTGGAGATGGTGGGCTGGCTGGTGTTTCTGGGGGGCGAGGGGCCGTCTGTGGCGCCTGGTGGATGGTCGATGAAGTTGTCGTAGAGGTTTTTGATCTTGAGGTGGAAATAGGTTCCAAGCTTGTCGCAGAGGTCTTGGGATGGGGTGATGTCTGTGGCTTCGCTGCGTGGGTTGGTGATTTCTTGAATGACACTGAAAAGTTCCTTGGAGTTGGTGGAGTTGGCCAGGATTTTGTTCTGGATGAAGTTCCTCTTGGTGGCTCTGATCTGGTTGTGGTAGTCCGTCATGGCGTCCTTGTAGGTGGTATGGTTTTTGGTTGTTTTGGTGTTTCTCCAGTTCTTCTCCAGGCGTCTGCAGGTGCGTCTGGCTGCTTGGAGAGCGGTGGTGAACCAGGCGGCTTTCCTGGGGCGTTGTCTGTCAGGGTTGTGTAGTGGGGCGAGCTCGTCTGCGCAGTTGGAGATCCAGGTGTGGAGTTCTCTGGCTGCGTCGTTTGCGTAGGGTGCCCAGGTGTGGTTGTCTCGGGTGAGGGTGGAGTTAAGTTGCTCGTCGGTAACCTTGCTCCAGTTTCTTCGAGGTGGGCGTGGGGCTGGTTTGGGTGCCTTGGGTTTGTTGATGGCGAAGTGTACGCAGTGGTGGTCGGTCCATGGCGGCTGCGTTGTGTGGCTGAATTGGATGCTGTTTCCTGCTGTGAAGATGGGGTCGAGGGTGTGTCCTGCTCTGTGGGTTGGTGTGTTGATGAGTTGTTTAAGTCCGATGCTGGCGAGGTTGGCACGAAGGATAGTGGATTTGGGGTCGCTGGGGTTGTCAAGGTGGAAGTTCAGGTCTCCAATGAGTATGTAGTTTGTTGAGGCGATGGCGTGGGGTGCAATGAAGTCGGTCATGGTGGTGGCGAAGGGTGTTCGGGGGCCGGGGGGACTGTAGATGAGGGTTCCTCGGAGTGTGGCTTTGGGGGGGGTCTGGATCTGGAAGTGCAGGTGTTCGGCGGAGGGGAAGGTTTCGCTGGAGGTGGTGAGGCGGAGGGTGCTCTTGTGGGCGATGGCGAGGCCCCCTCCTGGGTGGTTGGGGCGGTCTTTCCTCTGGATCTTGTATCCGTCTGGGATGGCGGTGCTGATGTCGGGGGCGGAGGATGCGTTGGTCCAGGTCTCTGTGAAGAAGGCGATGTCGGGCAAGAGAGAGTCGAGTAGGTTCCAGATTTCCATGGCATGTTTGTGTACGGAGCGTACGTTGAGGAGGATGCATTTTAGGGTGTCGCCGGTGCCGGCGTCGGCGGTGTTGGAGGCCGGGGTGGGCATGAGGGTCTGGCGGCAGTGGAGGCAGGAGAACTGCCCGTGGGTCATGTTCGGCGAGGCCTGTTGGCATTCTCTAAGTCTTCCAGGGTTGAGTGCGAGGAGGGTGGTGGTGTCGTAGCAATGGGTAGTGGGAGGTCCAGGGTTCCTGGCGCTGGCTGCGGTCGGGTCGTGGATGGGCGCAGACAGGCTTGCGGCTGCGCGACCGCACAGCGGCTGCCATTAAGTAGCGAAGGTGGGAGGGAGGAGAGGCTGGGAGGCGGGAGCGAGGAATTCCGGGGGGGAATTCTGGGGGGGAATTCCAGGGGGGAGGGGCCGCAGGGGCAGCAGCAGCAAAAGGAGCAGGCAGGCACGAGACAATAAAAACAGTGGTGGAATTAGAGCAAGACACAGATGGGCACAATAACAGTGGCACAACAGGGAAAAATTAAGAAAAAAAATACGGCTGAGAAAGGTTACGGTGGTTGCAGGCAGTCTGGTCCCAGTTGGAGCGGGCAGTAGACGCAGGAGCGGGCAGCAGCCTCGAACCTCCCAAGGAGGAGGTCGGGGTCTGGAGGCAAGAGACAGCACAGCGGAGCTGCGGGGAGAGAGTGGACCTAGACCGATGTTGTTCCGGTACGCAGATATAAAAAAATGTTGAACAGTAGAAGAAACACAGCATGCATGGGGCAAAATAAGCTGTGAGGCAGTGTGCCATTCTCGCTAATTAATCTGGTCCAAACAGTAGAGTAATGCTTAACTGTGAATGCATTAGACATTGAAACAGATTTAGAAAATCCTGACCCCGCTCTGAAGAAAAAAAAAAAAGGTGCTGTTCCTTCAAAGCTAGGTTTAAAAATTCACAATCTACTACTCAAATGGGTGTAATTTCTGATGTTTCCCTCGTCTTCATTGCTCGATTTTACTCCTGAGAAAGTGTCGTGCATGTGAGGGAGTGTCGGGGTGCAGGTTTGCTGAAGCATGTGGGGTTAGGTGGGGGTATTGATGGTGTTGCTGGTGCTTATGTGGAATGTGTGGGTAGGCTGTTTGAACCTGCAGTAGGTGCAGGTGAAGGCTCCTATTGTGGTGTGTGGTGAGGCAGGAACAGAAAATGTGTCCCGGGTTGAGGGCTCGAAGGCGCACAGTGGGGTGTCACTGGGGGGCAATCAGACCAGGGTCCGTGGCGCTGGGCGTGGTCCAGGCGGGGACGGGCACAGACTAGTTTGGCTTTGGTGCGCCAGCAGCATGGATGGCATTCATGAGGGGCGTGGGAGGGGGGGAAGCACTGGGGAGCGGGGCTGTAGATGCTCGGGAAGGAGACGCAGCAGGAAGAGCAGGTAAGGATCAGGGAAGGCAGGAGGTGGGAAAAAGCACAGGAGGGGGGTGATGGGCTGCGAGGAGCATGACAGAGGGGACAGAAAGCCTAAAACGAGTGAAAAAGGCACAAGAAAATGAGTAAACGAGTGGAAAGGTCAAAAAAGGCACAAGGTGTGAAAAAGAAAGCAGGCAGAAGAAAATGGGTAAAAAGAGTGACTAAAAAGAGTGAAAAGAGCTCAAAGGCACAAGGGGTGAAAGTGAAAGCAGGCAGGAAAAACATGTGAAATGAGTGACAAAAATGAGGGAAAGCACACAAAGGCATAAGGGATGAAAGAGAAAGCAATCAGAAAAATGGGTGAAAGACTGACAAAAATGTGAAGTGAAAGAGCAAAAGGCACAGAAGGATGAGAGAGCTTGGTAAAGGATCAGGTGAAAGAGAAAGGAGAAAAGGAGCTAGTCAAAAGTGGACAGCAGAAGAAATAAAGCAGAAGGAGCGAGGCAGGAGTCGGGTTCAAAATGGCATTGACTGGTCAGAGGACCAGTCACAGGTAAGTGGGACCTAGGCGCCTGGTATCATGGCACTCAACAAGTGTGTGTGCTAAGCCCCGCCTATGGTAGGTTTGTTAATTAAAAAGCCAGGTCTTCTACTTCTTACATCATTCAAGAAGAGAGAAGGAATCCCTGATGTGGACTTGGAGGCTATTCCACCCTTTAGGAGTGGTGTAAGAGAACATCCATCCTCCTGGTCTGGTTCTGTGCATTTCTGGGATTGGGTAGGGGTCCTGCGGAGTGGAAGCATCCGGGTAGTTTGTCGAAGGAGATGCACCTGTTCAGGTAGGTGGGACCTAAATTGTGTAGTGCCTTGAATGTGTCCATGAGTAGCTTGTAATAAGTGTGTTTGGAAGCCAGTGGAGCTCTCTGAGGTGTGGTGTAAGGAGTGTTCTGTGTGGATGGTTGAGGATGAGTCTGACTGCGGGTTCTGGATGGTTTGTAGTCTTCTAGTGAGTTGCTTGGTGATCCCAGCATAGAGGGTGTTCCCGTAGTCCAACTTGATGGTGACTAGGGTGTGAGTGACAGTTTTTTAGTATTGCTTGTGAGGCATTTGAAGGCCTTCCTCAGCATCTTCAGGGTGTGGAAGCAGAATGCAGTGACGGCATTGATTTGTGCTGTCATGTAGTTTGCTGCCGATGATTATTCCAAGGTTCCTGGCACTGTTGTGGGTCCAGGTTCAGCAGGCCACTAGTTGGGAGTCCGATTGTGAGGGGTTCTTGCCGAAGATCACTACTTCTGTCTTGTTGGTGTTGAGCTCGAGACAGTTGGCTTTAATCCTGTCAGTGACTTCAGTCATGCAGGTGGTGAACTTGTTTAATGTGTTGGGGGTCTTGTCCAAGAGCGAGAGTGTGAGTTCTGTGATGTTAGCATACAAAAGGATGTGTGCATCATGTTCTTATCTCATTTAAACAACTAACTATGATGGCACTTTAACTTGTGAATTTTCAGTCATTTTTTTTTTTTTTTTAAAGTAAGCTAAGTTCTTACTACTATAGATAACTGTAATGTCACTTTAACCTTAGTTTTCCAGAGCATTTCTGTGGTATTTTAATTATGTTCCAAGTTGAGCATACAACCAACCCTCTCAGGCAACCTGCATCCAACACCCTGGGGAGCAGCCAGGTCCTGCTAAACATTGCCTTTCGCCATGCTCAGCAGGAGTTGGACGAAGGTCCTGCCCACAGGTCAGGCCCTGTGCCCAACCCCCACTGCAAGCAGCAGGAGTTGGCTCTCCCTGGGGATTGCGGTGGTGTGGTAAGACACAGGTTGTCAGAGAGGGCTGGCTGTATACTCAACTTCAGCAGTGTGCAGCGGTGGGTTAGCCCCGTACAAACTCATTGCAGGCGGCCAATCCAAACTACGAATCTATGACCATGTCATGAGTGATGTAATATGTGAGGTCATAAACGGCGCATTACTGGGGCACGAATTATAGTTAGCTCAGCTAACTAGAACTGCTGAATTTCTCTGGTTTTGTCCGCGTGAAATGTCAGCCTAACTATAACGTCCATGTAACCTTTGGTTTTTTTCAGTGAATTTCTAAGGTTTTTTTAAATTATATTTCCTAACTATAACGTCCCTGTAACCTTTGTTTTTTTCAGTGAATTTCTAAGGGTTTTTAATTGCTAATTCCTAACTATAACATCCCTGTAACCTTTGGATGTTTAAATGAATTTCTGTGGATTTTAAAGTATTAGTCTCGTTTGCAGAGTGGTGGAGAAAGAGGATGGGGCCTCCTACCAGCTCTCAGGAATTCTGCTGTGTATGAGTTGCAGGAGGTACCAGGAGGGCTTCTCTGCCCCCAAGGTCCATCAGGAGTAAAGTTGACTTTATCCCCCAACCAGTAGTGCGCCAGGAGCCACGTTTTCAGAGTGGTGGAGAAAGGGAGCATGGCCTTCAAAGACCTCTTAGCAATACCGCTGTATGGGACATAATAGAGGTAACAGGAGGGGTGGTTGGCCCCAAGGATGTGCTTGGGGACCAACTACCCATCCTGATACCTCCAGTAAGTCCCACACAGCAGGATTGCTGAGAAGTTGACAGATGCCATTCCCCCTTCCTCCACTCAGCAAACGCGCCTACTAGTTGGGGGATGAAGTCCTCTTGGCTCCAGAGGGTTCTTGGGAGTCAACAAGTCCTCCTGTTACCTCCAGTAAGACCCACACAGCTGCATTGGTGAGAGGTTGTCAGAGGCCATGCCCCCTTTCTCCACCACTCTGCAAACGCAGCCCCTGGTGCACTACTGCTTTGGAGATGAAGTCCACTTTAGTCCTGAGGCCCTCAAGAGGCAAGACGACTTCATCCCCCCACAAGCAGTGCACCGAGAGGTGCGTTTGCAGGGTGGTGGAGAAAGGGGGCATGGCCTCTGGCCACCCCTCACCAATCCCACTGTGTGGGGCTTACTGGAGGTAACAGGAGGTCTTCTTGGCCCCTAAGCACCCTCAGCAGTCAAGAGAACTTTATTCCCCAGCCAGGAGTGCACCAGGAGTCACATTTGCAGAGTAGTGGGGAAAGAGGGCCTACAGTGAGTTGCCAGTTTTTGTGTGATTTTTTTTATTTTTAGGGGGGGGGCGCGTGGCCCCCCTTCCCTGGACCATTTTAGGTCCCGGGGATCCCATCCCCCAGGGCCTGACCCATTTTATATTTTTTTAATATAAGGGATGGGGGCCACGCACCCCCCCTCCCATGCCGATTTTGGCCCCGGGTACCCCATCCCTGGCCTTTATTAATTCATTTTATTAATCAAAGGGAGGGGGGCTGAGAGGCCCCCTCCCTGGCCATTTTCGGCCCCGGGAACGCCATCCCCCGGGGCCTACCCCTTTTTTAAAATGTATTTTATCTTTAAAAAAGGGAGGGGGAGGCCGATTTCAGCCCCGGGGACCCCATCCCCCGGGGCCAAGCCTTAATATATTTCTTTTTTATGGGGAGGGGGGCCAGCGTGGCCCCCCTCCCAGGGCCAACTTTGGCCCCAAGGACCACATCTCCCGAGGCATGGCCACCTTGTATGGGACCGCGGGAAGAGCCTCAAGGCTGCTGCGGTCCCGGCCGGCTCCCGCCTCCTGCAGAAGCCGGCATTGCTTTTTACGCGCAGGAAGCTGATGACTTGCAGCTCCAAGTGTGTAAACAGCAAAGTGTGCTCCACTTTGAGCAAGCGACAGCAAAATGCTCTCACTTGCTCAAAGCGGAGCACACTGTTTGCTATGGCATGGCGGGAGCAGTGCTCCCGCCATGCCAGAGCAAACTGCAATGTTCCGGGGGTGGGCACCCCAGGACATTGCTGGAGCCAGCCCTGGGGGATGGCGGTCCCTAAGGCCATCTAGGGCTCCTAGAGGGGGGTCCCCGTGGCCCCACTCCAATATTCAAATTTGCCCTGGCGAGGTGGTGGTCCCCGTGGCTGAGGGTCCAGAATGGACACCCCCTTCGTTAGTCTATTTGTGCCCCAGGGAGGTGGTGGCCCCCGGGGCAGTGGGTGAGGCCGTAGGGCCTCCCCGCATTACTTAATAAAAGAGAGTTCCCCGGGGAGGTGGCGGTCCCCGGGGCAGGGGGGTCCGCGAGGCCCCCCAATATTTAAATTAGCCCCGGGAAGGTGGCGGTCCCTGGGGCAGTGGGGGTCCATAAGGCCCCCGCCCACATAAGAAGAAATAGCCCCAGAGAGGTGGTGTCCCCGGGGCTGGCGGCGGGTCCACTCGACCCACCCGCATTAATACTGAAAAATGCCCAGGGGAGTTTGCAGTCCCCGGGGCTTTGATAAGCCTTAGGAGGGGGGCTATTGTGCCCCCCTCCTATATTTATTACATGCACCCAGGACCGGGCCCACCTGTCATACAATCCAGCAAAAATAACATCAGATGTCAAATTTAAACTCTTCATAGTAACTGCACTTCTCCTGCCCATTATCACGCAGGGAATCTGCACCCATGGCAGTTCGGCCCTTGTGCTCTGTACATTTCACCCCTCTCCCTCACCTTTACCCCTTTTCTCAAGGTCCCCTAAAGGCATGCCAGGCCCCCCAAACTTTCTCCTATTTATTGAGACATCCTCTGCTCTGATACACCACCTGCTCCACCATCTGACACCAGTCTAGATCTGCTTCCCATTCTACTCGCGGAGGGGCTGGGCTGCCCCAGGCCTGAGCTATATTTCGTTTAGCCACCCCCGCTGCCAGCACCAGCCATATCTTCTGAGACTTAGGCCAGCCCTCCTCCCCTGAAATATTCAGGAAGAGCCATCGGGCGTCAACTGGGACTGCCGCTGAAACTACCTGAGCCATCACCTCCGTTACTTGCTGCTAATACTCTCGGATCCTCGGGCATTGCCAAAGGATGTGAAAGAACGTACCCTCTGGATTACATCCCCAGTTATGCATTAATACAACATGTAACCTTTCAAAATTTCAACAATCTCATTTCAATTATGGAATTATCCTCAAATTAAATCGTTATCCATATACTACATGCGTGCTACATACTGTGTTATATCATATTACACAACCATGTACATCAGTGCTTTCTCTATAGCGGTCTGACTTATTATTAATACAGTCATTTTTCTGGAAATATCTTCGAGAGATATATACATTTACTTAATTAATCATACACCATTTATATGTATTATTAGGTGTTGTACAGTACATAAATCACTAATTTCATTAATCCATATAGCACCATTATTACTGTCCTTGTACAATATCTTCTCCCACTTCACCACAGTGGGCTTACATTGCAATTTGCAGGTACATAATGATACTATATTCTGCTATATTGTAAGAAAACTTACATTTCATACCCTCTAACTTTATGTATTTCTAACAGTTAAAAAAATATATGAAAGTAGCTCGCAAGAATGTCCAAGTTCATCATCCAATCCACCCGACAGTAATTCTGTAAAAAAGTTACAATTATTAAAATTAAAAACATGACTATTTACAGTTACATTTTCTCTACAGCTCAAGCTTAAGCAGCTCATTAATGTATATACAACTCCTCATCCATGTTTAACCCTTGGGGTTCTGTGAATCCATTTGCAGCATATAACTAGATTCACATTTGCTAATTTATTTTTCTCTATTATCACCTCATACATTTTTGGTCACACACCCAATCACACTGTATTTGAGCAGGTTCTCATCTCATCTCATCCTTGATATTTTCTAAAATGTTTTGCAACAGGATAATTGGTATCTGAATTTATTATTGTTTGTTTAAAATTCTTTTTATTGCAAACTTGCTCATCACAGAAGGACTAATATCTCAGCACATCGAATCATATCGCACATACATGACTTTGGAATGACAAGAAGTTGAACTACAAGCATTTAAACCTTAGGATCCGCGAAGGTGCTTTTACAGCCAGCGGCAATATCGAACCTCACCAACCACCTCTCTACCACTCCTAAGCGGGTCAAACCAGCCCTTAATATGACTCATCAGAACCTCTTGTATGACTGCCAAGCTCCCCAAATCTTCTCCCACCTCTACGGCTAGCCCCTAGTCTGGTAAATTGTATTTTCTGCTCTCATACACCAGTCTAGGCCTGTTTCCCAAACCCGAAGTCTAGGGGGACTAACGGATCCCAAGGCCCATGCTATGTTCCTCTTTGCCACCCAGGCAGCTAATGCCAGCCACGCTTTTTGATATTTGAGGTACGCTTCCTCCCCAGAGACCGTCAACAAAAGCCTCTTTGCATCCACAGGGATCTCCAGATTCAGCACCCCAATCATTGCTCGCATGACCTCATTCCACTAAACCTGTATTACAGGGCACCCCCAAAGAATATGAAATAAGGATCCCTCTTCTCCACATACCCTCAAACATAAAGACGTGGATGACCGCCCAATTTTAGCTAACCAGGTCCTGGAATAATAGGAGCGATGAAGGATCCGGAGCAGAACCAGTTGGAACCTGATCCGGATTACCACTTCCCACGGGCTCTGTATAGCTGCATGCTAATCCTCATCTTCCAGGCCCCCAGGGTCCCCTGTCCATGCTTCCTGTAATGCCACCAATGGGACTGGTGAGTTATTAACCAGTTTGCGATAAATCTGGGAGCTGCTCAGTAAGTAGACTATCCTCTAAGGGGGAGGCCTCCTCTCGCATATGACAAGCCAGTGCATGTCTCAGCCTAAAATTGTTAAATCTTTCTATTTTGCACAACTCAAATTCCTGGCTTAAAAAGTCGAATGTAATGTAGGCCTGGTCGCGCCAAACATCCCCCAGATGTTCGATCCCCAATAGTTCCCAGCCTGAGAAGCACTGCAACCCCCCACCTCAGAGAGCAATTCACTGTACCACAGGGGTGTAATATTTCTCCTCCCCAGACACCCCTTGGCCTCCCTCCATGCCTTGATCACCACCTGTGTATGTTGAGGCAGCCCCCTTTCTCTCTTCCTTTGAGAAAGGAGTTTCTCATGGTTCGCTCGCCCCATAGCCTATCTATTCTATATGCTGGCTCCTGTCTAACTGCAAAAACCCAGTCATTTGATACCAGCAATTGTGTCGCCCAATAGTATTTGGATATGCCGGGGATTGCCAAGCCGCCTTCATAGACCCCCTGCTGGAGCTTAGTAAGGGCAATGCGTGACGCTCCTCCCTGCCACCTCAAAATGCATACCTCTCCCTCAATCTGCTGGAAAAAATCCCTGGGACTGGATATGGTGTGTTCTGAAGCACATATAGTAACTGCAGCAGGGTCATCATTTTGTACAGAGGCCTCCTCCCCATCAGGGACACTGGAAGTGTACCCCAGTGCCTGACATGTCTTTTCAGTCCTTCCAGCTAAAGATTTTTATCAAAGAATTCCTGGAGGTCTCTAGTTATATGGATCCCAAGATATTTGAAACTGCCCCTGTGTACTCCCACCCTACAGGCCCTGGGTGGTCTCACCTCACACCCCATAAGTGGGAAGATCAAGGACTTTGTCCAATTATTATTGTATCCAGAGTAGCTACCAAGGAGCTCCAATATATGCAGCACTCTACCTATAGAGGAGGTCGGATTAGTCAAATACAGCACTATATCGTCTACATACAATGATGTACGATCCTCCCATATAACTCACTCCCCTCGGCAATGGGTCCTGTCTGATCTAGACCACAAGAGGCTCAAGGGACAGAGCAATCGATCATGGGGGGAAGGGACACCCCTGCCTTGTGCCTTTCTGCAGGGGAAATGCCTGGGAAACCGCACCATTGACCCGTACCATCGCTAAAGGCAGCTGCTATAGTAATCGGACCCAACCACAGAACTTCAGTCCAAAGCTAAATCTTAAAAGGGTAGCAAACAGGTAGTTCCATTCGATACTGTTGAATGCCATCTTGACATCCAACGACATACCTACTGCTGCCTCGGCTCCTTGACTGCCGGTCACATGTAACACCCCAAATAGATGGCGCAGATTTTGTTGAGTACTCCTGTGGGGCATAAAACTGGACTGATCTAGATGTACCAATTCCGTGATTACTGTGCGCAGCCAGCTAATATCTCGCCAGCACCTTAACCTCCACGTTAAGTAGGGAAATAGGTCTGTACGACTCACACTCCGTAGGCGGCTTACCCTTCTTATGTATTGTTATTATCAAGGCCGTCCTCAACTCCTGGGAGAACCTTCCCTCCTCTCGGGCCCCATTAAACATGGCCAGCATATGTGGCGCCACCTTGGTAACCATCCCCTTAAACAATTCCACTGGGAAGCCATTGGGTCCGGGTGCCTTCCCAGACTGGAGGTCTCTTATCGCCGTCACTAGCACTGCTTCCGTGAGTTCGGCCTCCAAATTTTCCGTTTGTTCGGTAGTTAGTCTAGGAAGGGGTAAATCCTGCAAGAGTTCTGTGCAGTCCGTAGAGGACTGGGAGCTAGTAGATCTATATAGTTCCTCGTAGTACTCTGCTAAGCCCTCAGCGATGTGTGACCCAGTGGTCCGTGCCCGGCCCGACTTATCCCTAACTTCAACCACCCAGGAGCGCTCCCTGTCTCACTTCTCGAGCCAGGCCAGGAGCCTACCCACCTTATCCCCAATATTATACAACCCGTGTTGCGACGCCAGGGCATGTTTCCGGGCCTCCTGTTCCGCCAGGGCTCTTATTTTTTTTTTTTTTAGAGTTTTATATAGCGCGAACTAGACCCGAGACATCGGGTATCAGAGCGCTTTACTTGAGCACCAGTTTCGTTACAGAAGGAGACATTCATTTTTGTTAGGCACGGGAGATTACGTGATTTGCCCAGAATCACAGGAAGTTGAGCGTCGTTGCCGAGACTCGAACCCGGTTCCCCAGCTTCGAGGTCGATAGCTCTAGCCGTAAGGCTACATCCTCTTAAATCATGTTGCCTCAGACTCAGCTGATGCTTTATGGCTGCGCCTCCCTCATTCACCACCCTAGCCTCCAGTTGAGCTATTTCCCCCTCCAACATCAAACTAGCCTGTCTGTGTTCCTTTCTAACTTCACCGATAAATGCCCGAGTCTGGCCCCAGAGAACCGTCTTGAATGCTTCCCACAGCACACATGGCGACCTCACCAACCCGGTATTCTACACAAAGTAGTGTTCTGCCACCTCCTGGAGTCTCTCTCTAATCTTCACGTCTTTTAAATGCCATGTGTCAATCTTTGGGGGCAATAAGTTGTCTTCAATAGGACCTCTAGTGTTACCCCAACTGGTGAGTGATCTGAGATACCTCTCGGATAATGTTGGGCTGCCCTAAACTCATTAGGGCTACTTACATGGGTGCAGAGGTAGTCCAGCCGAAAAAAGCTACTGTGAGCTGCTGAAAAGAATGCGTAGTTTCAGGTGCGGATGCTGCACGTGCCACAAATCCAGCATACCCAGTGCCTCTAAGAAGGACTGCAATGTGTCAGATCAGGTGCTGATCGCGCAACAGTCTGTCTATCCAGAACAGGGTCTAACACTGACCCAGATTCCCTCTGGCAGCTCCAGAAGCAGCGCACTCACTTCTGGAAACTTTTTTTATAAATTTTATTTTGAACTTTTTCATCATTTTATCAACGACAAACATTCATCATGTCTACATCAATGCTGCATCTTAGATTTCATGTTAGGTTATCCTCAGTTACATCAATATTTATTATTCAGCACTAAATCACATTATTTAGACATCTAAAATACCAGCATCTGTCACAGTTGCAGCTCCTACTCTCAAGTATTCTGTCAGTGGACTCCATATGTCCTTAGGTTTTGACAATTTCGGGAGTTCTTCTGCATATAGGACCATATTTTCTTTATAATATACCAAATCCTTAATCCATTGCTCCAGCTTAGGGGCTGACCTGATGTTCCCCTAGTGCATTGCCACCCGCTTCTTGCCCATTAACAGCGCTATTGGTGTGAATTTATGTATACTTCCTTTCAAGTTCGGGAGGAGGCCCAGCAGACAGGCATGCAGGCTGCACTGTATTGTATTTTCTATCATATTGTTTACACTATTGACTACTTTCATCCAGAAATTTCTTATCCGTGCATACACCCATGCTAAATGCATAAAGTCCGCACCCCCATTCCCACATCTTCGACATACATCACTTTCTTTGATTCTATGTAACCTAGGAGGTGTGTAGTACATTTGCTGTATGTATTTAAAGTGTATTATACGCAGGTTACAATTGGACGTTAGCATCTCTGTCTGAATACAACTCATCCATTCCTCTGTAAGCTGAGGGTGCAGCTGTGCATTCCATCGCTCTAGAGCTTGGTTAGAGGTACTCTTTTTGTCTTCTAGTACCATCTTGTACAGTTTGGGAACTAATTTACACTGCGTGGGGGCTGCTAGAAGCACTTGCAGTGTATTTAGTTTGAGTGGTTCCTCTGGAAATGTGGGGTACAGTGCCCTCATAGCCACTCTGAGCCTTTGATATGTAAATGTGAATAATGGTGTTTTGTTTTGTATGCATTGTAAATCTTCAGCTGTGAGGAACCTCCGTTCTGGGAACATATCACTCATACGCTCTATGCCCGCCTGTTTTAGTATATTAAGAGCTAGCCTGGCTGATGAAGGGTGATGCCCTGAAACCGGTCAAACTTTAAAATTGTACACACTCTTCTAAATTGCTTGCACTTACTTTCTTCTTCGGCGCATTTCCCCGGTCCACCACTGACTATTCAGATTGTGTGGAGGGAATCACATGCGCAAACCGGTAGTGATTAACAACTTCCGGTTCACCTACGCAAGGCAGCTGACTAGCAGCCGATCTCTCCCCCATAAAACTGGGATGCCTTTCGAAACGCGCAGCGGACGCGCTTAAGGACAAACTCCCATTCTATTGGTATTTAACCTGGAGTGCCTGGTAAAGGGCTCCGTGTCTTTGCACTTTGCACTTTGGTCATTTTAAAACGAAAGAATCTGATTGTTTTTAACTAAACTGTTTTAAACTTCGAAATTGTACATACTCTTCTAAATTGCTTACACTTACTTTCTTCTTCGGCGCATTTCCCCGGTCCACCACTGACTATTCAGATTGTGTGGAGGGAATCACATGCGCAAACCGGTAGTGATTAACAACTTCCGGTTCACCTACGCAAGGCAGCTGACTAGCAGCCGATCTCTCCCACATAAAACTGGGATGCCTTTCGAAACGTGCAGCGGGCGCGCCGCCGGCGCGCCAAAGGCAAGCCCGTCTGCGCCCGTCCGCGCCTGGACCGGGCCCAGGGCTATACCCCCTGGCCCTACCAAACCAGCCTCACACAGCAAAGCCACAACCTATACCAGTAAGCAACTTAAAGATATACTCAGCGCCACTTATGACAAACAGATCTGCCCTCGCTTTAGCTTGGATACTTTAGCCACTCAATCTACCACCTGCTGCCCAAATTGCCCATTCACTCTATATCCCACAGACAGATCACTGCCCATTTGCACCCACTCCGAGCCTATAAACCACGCAAAAATCAGCGCAGCACTCATAAACGCACGCTCCCTCCCCAAACACAAATACGAAATACTCAACCTCTTAGAAGACTATAAACTAGACCTCCTATTCATTACAGAAACTTGGGGTGAAGCCTCCTCCGGGCCAGACTTCTGCACGGTTACCCCTGACGGCTTCTGTGCCTCCAGATTTGACAGAACTGTCAAAAAAGGAGGAGGCCTGGCTCTCATTCACCGAGACAAATACTCATTCAGGACAGAATTAATCCCCTCCAAGATCTGTGAAGCCTTTACCTTCACAATAATGCTCACTCATTCCCATTCCTTCAGGGGCATCCTTCTTTACCGCCCACCGGGCTCACGCACCGAATTCCTCTCGGCCATGGGCTACCTATTAGAACCATTAGCAGGACAATCCAATTTCACCATCATGGGTGACTTCAATTTCCATCTTGAAGCTCACGATGATCAGGACACATCAGCCCTCTTAGCAGAATTAGAGGCGGTCGGCCTCTCCCAATTAGTCACTAGCCCCACCCACTCTGCCGGCCACACGCTGGATGGGCTGTTCTCCAACAACCAGCAAATCTCCCTAGTGAACGTCCTCCCCCTTCCCTGGACGGACCACTGTGCGGTCCTCTTTGATATTCAGACAGAGAAGAACACCCCCTATCATTCCAGCCCTCTTCCCCCCCAAGCAGTTCAAGGCGTGGGGTAGTATTGCCCCACATGTTCTTAAATCTCACCTGCTATCCAGACAGCCAGACTTGCTACAAGATCCTGAGCTGGCAGCCATTAACTACACACAATGGCTCCACAATGCCTTCAACACCTTGGTTCCAACGAAAAATGTTTCCAAAATTAGAAATACCCCTTCCGCCCCTTGTTTCTCTGAGGCCCTAAGACTTGAGAAACAAAGGTGCAGGAATCAAGAAAGACCCTGGCGTCGAGACTACGACCTTGCAGAAAAAACCCGCTACAGGGAGGCAATGACCAAATACAAACTTCTCCTAATTACTGAGAAAAGTAACTACTACCTCAAACAAATTGAATCAGCGCAAGACTCGGTCAAACAGCTTTTCCAAGTAGTAACCAAGCTATCAGGACCAGGCACCAACTCCCCCACAATTGCCACCCAGACTCTCTGCAATTCTCTAGCCAATTCTTTCCAAGAAAAGGTCAGCCTTATCTACGCCAACTTTTCAGCCCACACCAACCCTGACAATCCGCCTGACATCCCTAACGACGATAAAATCTTTCCCAACCCCCCCGATGATAGCCCCATTGATAATTTCTCAGAATTTAGCCATGTCTCTCCGGAACAGATCATTGACCTAATCTCCACTGTCAAATCTGGATCCCCCAATGACCCCTGCCCCCCTTCCACTCTAAAGTTAATTCCTGACATCATAGCCCCAACCTAGCTAACATCTGTAACTCAATGTTCAGGACAGGCACCTACCCCTCCATCTGGAAGAAGGCCGTCATCAAGCCGTTACTAAAGAAAAATAACCTTGACCCTACAGAGACTAAAAACTACAGACCAATTGCATGTCTCCCATTCCCTGCAAAAGTTTTTGAAAAGGTCATGAACACTCAGCTGGCCCATTTTATAGATCAAAATAACCTATTAGACGACACCCAATTTGGCTTCAGAAAGGGCCATGGCACTGAAACAGCCCTCATCAAGGCTTCCGATGAAACCAGGACGATACTTGATCGTGGGGGTGCCGAGGTCCTGGTGCTGCTGGATCTCTCAGCAGCATTCGACACGGTCAACCACGCAACCCTAATCGACCGTGTCTCAGCCATCAGCATCACACATATGGCCAAGGCCCTCCTGGCCTCCTTTCTTTCTAACCAGACTCAGCTAGTGACTCTCGGCGACTTCACTTCTCCACCATTTGCACTCCCTTGTGGGGTGCCGCAAGGCTCATCGCTGAGTCCGACCTGGTTTAATATCTACATGTCGGACTTGGCGAGGGTCATCAAATCCCACGATATGGGCCTAACGTTGTACGCTGGCGATACACAACTAGTGTTAGCAGTACATAACGGTGGAGGGGCAGTTGTGGCTAATTTCCAAGAGGGAATGCTAGCCATTAGTGCATGGATGGCAAACAACTGCCTCAAATTAAACTCAGACAAGACGGAGGTGATGATCTTTGGTAATCTTTCCCCTAGCTGGTCCCCCACCTGGTGGCCAGCTAAATTAGGTTCACCTCCGTCCCCCGTCACAAAGGTCAGAAACCTGGGTGTTATGTTCGACGATAAACTGTCATTTATACACCACGCCAATGCAGTTGTCTCCTCTTCCTTCAATGTCATGAGGATGATAAAAAAAACTTCTACCTTTCCTTCCAGTCAGCGCCGGCAGTACTCTCATCAGTACATTAGTAATGTCAAAGGTGGACTACTGTAACGGTCTTCTTATCAACGCTCAGGAAAAAGTCCTAAACAAGTTACAACTGGTGCAGAACGCAGCCGCCAGGATACTGTCAGCCACCCCCAAGTTTAAATCAATCTTCAAGGTAATCCGACAGCTCCATTGGTTGCCCATCAGGAGTAGAACGAAGTTTAAGGCCCTATGCATTTCATATAAGGCAACCCATAACACGGGACCTGAATTTCTGGAAAAAACTCTTTGTTCTTATACGCCCAGCAGACCCTTGCGCTACACAACAGCTAACCTGCTGATTGTTCCCCGTACCAAGAAAGCCTCTTGGGGCGATAGAAGATTCATTGTGGCCACAACCAGACTATGGAACACACTCCCCCTTTACATTAAGACCAGTCCCACCCTGCTCACCTTTCGCAAACAATTAAAGACATGGCTCTTTAACCAATAAGCCACCCGCCCCTGGTCGTTTCCTCTGCCCAGTCCGTAGCGCCGAGACACCTAAGGGTATTTGTGCGCTTTACAAGTCGCTTAAATAAATAAATAAGAGCTCCCCGCTAACGCGTGACTGACAAAGCCGGGTGATACTCAATGGGGAGCAGCGGGGCATAGAGCGGCAGCTTATCCGCTCTCCTCCCCAAAGTTTGCCACACGGAAGTAGTGCATTGTATAGTGTTAATTTCTGTGTGCGGTATTCCACTTTTTTGAGGAAGATGCACACCCTATAGTGGTATAGGGTGTGCATCTCCTTCCTCCACCTCTAAATGTGGCATGTACGCATGTGGGCTGTGCCAATAATGCGCATGGGCGCATAGGCAGTATACATATGTCCGATACGCCAAATCCTCCGCTTTTAAAAGGCATGATTAGGGCTTCCCATTTAACTTTAACTCAAGGTTGTTTACCTGCTCAGATGGGAAACAGCCTTTACTACAAAGTTTTTACTTCGTATTACATTTTTTACATCGACAAAACCACGCATTTGACGGTAATTAAAAAAGGGGCTTGGAGGGTCTCCCCCTAAAATGATAAAATCTTCAAATAGTGCCAAACCTGTAAACGACAAAGGCAATTAATTAAATGTATTAAGATTTAATGTATAATTTTTTAATACTAGGTGGCAGGATTTTTCAGAAACAGTAAGCGTGGTAAAAGTATGCGTGGTAGTAGAATGTGTGGTGAAGGTGTTTCTAATGTGAGTGGTGAGTGAATGTAAATGCATGGTAGTGGTATGCGTTGTAAAATTGGCGATGTAAAGATTTGTGTGGTGAAGTTAGGCGTGGTAATGTCATACAACTGCCCAGATCAGTCTTAGCAATTGAGAGCGTATATTTGCAAAAAGTGAGACAGGCAGTACTATGGGAATATTTATGAACAAGTAGAGAAAACTGCAAGCGATAGCGGCATTATTATTCATCTTTCCACTCTGTTTTCTAATTTAGTTAGTGCCCTTCCATAGTAGTTTTCTCTTATAACCAGATCTGGGTTTCTGTGTATCCACACTCCTAAATGCATCACTGGTTGTGTGGTCCATTCTAGGGGGTATTCAAGCGCCTATGGTGTTGTGCATTCCGTTAGAGGTATGATTGTCGATTTTCCCCAATTGATGCTTAGCCATGAGAACTGTTCCAAGTGGATATATTAGCGGAGTATTGGCGCCAGGTATGTTTACGGCTCCCGTACAAAGAGTACCATGTCATCTGCCTATAAAGAGATGTTAATCGGCCTCTGTTTGAATCGTAACGCGGATTCCCCATGTAGCTGCCGTATGATACATGCTAATGGTTCTAATATCAAGGAGAACAGCAGCGGGTCACTTCTGGAAACTTTACCGTGTGGTGATGCAGTGACACATACATGGAGCATATGTTTAGGGTAAGCCCCTCCCATACCCCTGAGATAAGTACGAAACAGCCCCCTGGATCGTGCCACATCCGGTTGAACTCCAATGGTACTGATTATTTAAGTAGGATCCCCACCCCTCTGGAGTCGATTGTAAACCCCATATGGGCAATCAATTTATACCAAAACCTGTTTAGAGCCTTATATTGGTTACCCATGAGGTGCGTTTCCTGGAGTAATATGAGGTCTGGGGAATGTTTGCGTAAATATTGAAGAACTAGCGTTTGTTTTATCTTGTTCCCCAGACCATTGCCATTCCATGACCATATATTCAGCCCCGCCCCCATAGATGATGAGATTAAACCCACCAGTCTCCCTGTCATTCTTCCTCCATACATATCAAAATGTCTTAGGACCCGTATTCCTTCTCCATATGAGCCAACAACTTCTATTTGAAATCCGATCATTGACACCTGAAAACTCCCAAACCCCCAACTCCCCCCTCTCTGCATCGTGAGCACAAAACCGCCCACCACCCCTACTCACAAAGTGCCTGTTGCCCCAATTTGAATGAATGTGTACGTTGGCAGGTCATACAGCCACCACTTGCTGAGGCATCCCAATTACCTTCCAAGAAAACAATTCTAACTTGGACAGTGCCATGTAAGTTTCGATTGCAGTATATCTAAAGGACTTCACCCCAGTCCCGCCTGGCCCTGGTTCTTAGTTTACAAACGCTGTCCCCTCCCCCCTGGACTTGACCTTTAAGCCCCTTTGGCTACCCTCCGGGCGTCTCGGACCCCCGTTATCTTAAGACAGACACAATGATATGTCCCCTTTATTCTGTTGGGACCCTCTCGTCCAACTGGCCTGACTGCCTGCGTTCCTGCCCCAGAGAGGTCCGATGAACAGCCTGTCCACCGGGGTCCTGGCGCCCTGACCTCGTCCACGCTTCCTCTGGAGAATTGAAGAGCCAAGTCTTGCCGTCCGCAATGACTCGCAGCTTTGCAGGATAAAGCATCATATATTTAAGTTATTTGTCTCTCAGTGCTCGCTTGACTCCCTCAAAATTATTTCTCTGTCTCTGCACCTGCAGGGGGGAATCCGGAAAGAGTAGTATGTTTGGAATGTCAATATGGATGTCTCCATGTACTCGAGCTGCTTGAAGGATCGCATCTAGATCCCTGTAATTAAATATGCACGCTATAATGGTGCGTGGCTCCCGGTTTTGGCCTGGGGCCCAACGCCTGATGGGCCCGTTCTATCGAGAAGAACTTGGACAGGCACTTGGGTCGGCACTGGGGCTCTCTGCCCCTTCTGGGACCTCCACCACCCGAATGTTGTTTCTCCTCAACCGCCCTTCCTGATCCGTCAGTTCTACCGCCATGATGGCCGTTTGCTTTGTGAGGGCCTGAATCTGTTCAAGTCTTTTGGTCGACGACTGAAGCCCCCAATATTAATTTCCGCCTGTTTCACCTTGTCCGAGATTTTACTGAAATCTGCTTGCAATAGGCTGACGTCAGTGGCCTATTGAGCTTGGGCTCAATTGTGCTACGGAGCTCCCGGATTGCCGCCATTATTTACTTCAAGGAGGGTTCCCTGGTGGACGTGTTTGGCTGGTCCATCTGCATATCCTCAGCTGCCGTCCCCTGCGGTGATCCTCGCACTTGGGACATCACCACTGTGAATTTATCAATATTATTCTGCTGTGTGGATTTGGATCCACGATTGTGCACCATGACACCCCTCTGCCACTTTGGTGTCTCTTACTCACCGTGCTCGTCTCTCTGCAGGTGGGTCAATCTTCACCAGCCTGACTTGTGTCAAATATAGCCCCCTCCAGCCAGACCTGACGCTTGCCTTCAGTTACAGGCCCACTAGGCCTCATACGTTTCTCCAGGCCGTTCCTTAATTGCCTAGGGAGGCCACTAAACTAGTACCATCCAGTAGAGTCACTCCACCTTACAGGCCACTTGTGGCCCAGTAGCCCTCACATCTGAAACTCTTCTCCTAATCTGGCGGCTCTGGGCACCCCCACATGCCTCTCACCGGTTCTGTACCTTCGGGGATCATGCAGAGCCAGAGGGCCACCGAGCCCTCCTCCAGCGTCAGAATCGGGCTCAGTCTACCTCCACTCCTCCTGATGCGGAGCTGTAGGCTCCTCCGCGTGCCCAGGACCACCGATGACAGGCTCTTTCTTATCTCTGGAGCCCCTGGCTATCGAGGCCATCAGGGTAGGCCTCGCCTTTCTGTCCCAGCTCTCCACCTCCACTCTGCAATGCCGCTTCAATGCAGGCCCTCCAGCAGGCACCCGCACTCACCGCCAGCCCTGGTCCTCTCTAAGTTTTCCGGCGGGGGTGGCCTCCCACCGGGGCCAGGGCGGCAGAGCCCGCGCCGCTGTCCTGAAAGCCCGGGGGAGTGTCCTCATAGTGGAGTGTCCGTCCTGCAGCGTTTGCGGCCGCCAGCGTACTGCAGAGCTCGAGCAGCCCGCTCTTCCCACCATGCAGCCCACAGACCTTCCATGCCGACCGACAAGCTGACCAAATTCTTTTTTTTTTTTTTTAAACTCTTTTTATTAAGTGTACGACTTGTGACATTGGCAAATACAGCAATGAAATACATGTATACAAAGTTAAAGTTTTCGCGCCATCGTTGAAGCTGACCGAATTCTTGGTTCTTCCACCACGGCCAACACATTTCAAGGCTCTCTACTTTTCCACTGGGGCAGGTTGGAGCAGCACTGCTCGGATAATGTTAGATGTGAAGGCAAAAGGTGCCGTCAGCTACGGAGCCAACTTAGTGTGCGGCCATTGCGATCGGTGGTTGGCCTCTGCATTTATTATTGTTCTTAAATGTTGTAAAATAAGTTTGTGTACTGGCAAGATGGTACTCCCTATGTATGTTTTGGGACGGGTACATGTCAGCAGATATACTGCAAAATAATTTTTATAGTTAAGAGCAGCCTCAATCCATATTGTGTTATTGAATGGTGTAGTAATCTCTTTCAAATTGACAGTATTCTGGCAGGCCTTGCACTTATTACATTAAATGAAAACCTTCCCTTGCTTTCAACAACTCTGCTGTTTTCCCTTTAACATCACTCCTTACCAGCTTACCTCTCATGAACTATGCTCTTCAGTATGTCATTTGAGGTCTACGTGTAACCTCCTTCCCTATAACTGGGTCATCCCTGAGAAAGTGCAAGTGCTTATTTAAAATCAATATACCTATATAGCTGGTTGTGGTAGGAAGTAATAAATCTTAATTTTGTGTTCTTGTTTTTCCTCTTCAACCTGAATAGGGCTTCATCCCTTCCACATTTGCTAACACTACTTTTGGCTGCATTCATTATCTTTTGTGAATAGTCTCTGGCTTTTAACCTCATTATCATGTTGTCAAGAATCCATGGCATTGCAACATAATAGAGTCCACTAGTAAGGTAAGCCAAATACCTCCTGGTTCGCCAATATCCCTTGTGGAAAAGAAGATATCCTTGCAGCAAGCTTTGGATCAGCACTTTACTTAAATATGTTCAAAGAATGCATTGCGAGAATTCCAAGATGGCCTCCAAGATGACTGGAGAGAGTTCAGTGCAGTCTAGTGTTTCAAACCAATTCAGGTCAAGGTGCGCGCGTGAGCAGAGCACGGCGCACTTCAACTGAATTCCTGAGGAGAGCGGTAGTGTCTTTGCAGCGCGCTTGTTCTGAGGTGAATTAGTGTCTCTTCAGCGCGCTGGTTTGGAGAGGAATAGAAGTCAGAGCAGGAGTTTGTTTACCGCGCATGACATTTGAAGTCCTATTGGAGAGAGAGTAGTGACTACGGTATTTGTGTGAGGCAGCAGATCGTGAGTAGTGTCTCTAGACACAACCTGAATAGTAATCTGAGTAGTGTTTATTTCAACATAAGTACCAAACTAATAAAAGCCAGGAAGGTTCCGAGAACAAGTGAGAGAATAGAGTCTTGGGAGCTTTCTGGGTAAGAAAGGACAACTAATTGGTGTGAATAAGAAATAATAGGAATTTAACAAGGAAAAAGACTGTGTTATGAAATCACAATTAAGCATTCGAGCGAGATAGAACAAAAGGAATAAAACTCAATTCAAATGGAAAAATAAATCGTCTACAAGAAGAACTTAAAAATATATATATGTATGGCAACGAACAAAGACAACAAGAACTTAATTCAAGAGTAGAGACTGTGGATATTTATATTAAAACTTTAATCCACAGGGGTAGGTGGCTAGCAGCCCAAGATGGTGGCCGCAAAAGCGAAGAGCTCCGGGATGAGAATTCGTTAATTACTCTACAATACCTGCCATTCCAGAAGCGTGACAGGGGGCCAGGTTGCTGCCGATATTAGAGCGGACACGGGAGTGCAGTGTGCGTCTGACGTGGGTGCGACTGTGGGCACGGACCCTCCTGCCAGGTCCCAGGCCAGTTGATACTGGTGAGGCCTGTGCAGCCGCGGTCTCTACTCTACTCTACTCTCGGCCTGTGCTGCGGCTGGCGTCGCCCCCAGGTGGAGACGTCCACTGGAGTGCCCCTTACGACTGCCTGGCGGAGCGGCTTGGGAGCCCGGGCTGCGGAGTCGACGCCGAGGCCCGAAGTATCCCGGTACGGTGCTTCCACCCGTGCTGGGTTCGGATGTTGAGACTGGGGTGGACGGGCCCTGCCGTGGAGGCTGAGTGCTGCCTCATTGTGTGCTCCTGAATGACTGCGGGCCTGCAGAACGCATCGGAGCCTGTGGCGCAGGGGAGCCGCTTACGGACCTGCAGAGTGCCCGGCACGCAACATAGAGAAATGCCGGCTGGTGTGCCCCGGGAGCAGCCTGGAAGGGTGGTGAATTGATGTGATGCCGGACTCGTGGACCCCCCACGGTGAGTACTGTTGACCCCTTGGAAGCCGATCAGTGGCTGCTGGGAGCTGCATGGGCCAGGCTGGTGCCTGCTGAGGCCGGCCTAGAAATTGCCAGAGCCTCTTTTAGACTTTTACTCCCCCTCCCCCCTGGGTTGAGGGGCGGCAGAGGGGTGGATCAGGCCTTAGCCACACTGACATAGTTGGAGCGGCAAGAGGTGACCGGGTGTCTGGAGGCCTCGTGGCCGGAGCCGGTGGGGCCCCCCCCCAGGTGGGTTCCCGGTGTCGTGTGGCAAGAGTGAGAGCGGCACCCACTACTGATACCCTCTGTTGCTAGCTGTGCAGACCCCACTGCAGAGGGCCCTGAAGACCTACAATAGGACTGCAAATCCCTGGCGTGTGGGGGGGGTGGAATCACCATCTCCAGCTCATTCCCCTCTACGTTTACTTTGCCATTAACAATGGGGCGTGCAAAGGCAAGAGAGGCTGCGGCGTCTGGGAGGGTCGGATCCCGATCGCTGCCTCTGAAGCCTCCTCCATGCACTCTCTGCTGGGTGAGGGTGGGGTCCAAACCACCCCCCAGACAAACTGGACATGATATTACAAGAAATACGGGAATCCAAATCAGCTATTGCGCAACAGCTGGGTACTATCTCTGCAGAACTTAATTGGCTGAAGGATGACCACAGAAGACTATCTGATAAGGTCAAGGCCTCTGAACAGACGCTGGACTCAGTGGCACCAACGGTGAAAGAACATGATGTGCAACTCCTACAATTGCGACAGCAAATAGAAACCCTTCAGGCCCGCTAGGACGATGCGGAAGGAAGGGCCCACCAGAACAATCTTCGAATAGTGGGCCTTCCTGAGGGATCGGAGGGTCCGCAGCGGACAACCTTTATTGAGTATTGGCTCAAAACAAAAGTAGCTCCCACGGGTCTGTCAGAGCTCTTTATGGTGGAACGAGCCCACCGGGTTCCCACTAGAAAACCCATTCCTGGTGCAAACCCTCGACCGATTCTTGCCAAGATACTGAACTTTAGAGATCGAGATTACCTGCTACAAGCAGCCCGTGACAACGGCCCACTACAGTTTAACAACGCTACAGTTTCAATCTTCTCAGACTACACATCAACAGTACAGCGCAAACGGTCCTCATTTCTGGAGGTCAAATCTTGTATGCGCACAGCTGGTCTTGCGTTTGCTCTCCTATTCCCGGCCAAGGTAAAAATCATTCATAACCAGCGTTCCTTCTTTTTTGACACGCCTGAGTGTGCATGGGACTGGTTAGACAGGAATTTCCCGGAAACCTTGGACACTGGCCGCCATGAGCGATCACAACAGAAACCACAGAGACCACCACGCAGGCGCAGAAAGGGACTAATTACACAAAGCACCATGGCTGGTGCCCCATCTCCCCAGGTGGTGTTGGAGGGCAGGCAGGAGGCTCTCCGATGGGTGTCTGCTTTGAAGTCTATCCGCCCACCTTTTAGCTCCAGTCCCTCGGAGGAGGTGACATCGGACTTGGCATCTGTGAATAATCAATATTGTCACTTGGAATATACGGGGTATGGGCTCGATCCACAAGCGACACAGGATATTGACCCAATTGCACCTACGTCGTGCTCAAATAATATACCTGCAGGAAACGCACTTAATGCCCTCCGAAGCCCTTAAATTACATAGAAGACGGAGGGGTCAACTGTATTCGACTGCTTATTCGCTTTTTCACGTGGGGCAGCAGTATGAATATACACTGGGGTCCCATTCTCTCTGATCGATAGTAAAATTGATGACCAAGGTAGATACGTGTTATTACAGGGCACGCTAGAGGGGAGGCGGGTGGTACTGGGGTCTGTATATGCACCTAACATGGATCAGGAGGCTTTTCTGTCCCACCTATCAAACGCCCTTTTGTAATGGATGCAATATCCACGGCTGTTGGGTGGGGATTTTAATGCGGTCCTCAATGTGGAACTAGATCGATCTCACCCTCCTCTACCGGGTACTGTAACGATACTGCAGGCTAAGATCCTGCGTCGATGGGTGGAAGGGTGGAACTTACTCGATGTATGGCGAATCCAGCACAAAAACATGCGAGAATACTCCTTTTTTTAACATCCCCGTGGCCTACACACTCGCCTAGATCGATTCCTCTGCACGCCGGACCTACTCCCATCTATATCACATAGCACTTAGAGTTAACAATTAATTGGGGTCGGGTCCCCTCCCCCGACGTGGCGCTTACAGCCTTCATTATTAGAGGACCCAGTGTTCAGAAACACAATAGCTATTCAATCACCTCCTACTTTGCCGATAACGAGGGTACAGCCGCAACGAGATCCATAGAGTGGGAGTCCTTTAAGGTGACGATTTGGGGAGTCTCAATGGGGGCGGTGGTAGGTGCCAGACGTGAGATCATTTGAGATGTCACGGAATTGGAAGCAATATTGCAGTCACTAGAAGTAGCGGCCCAGGCCGACGCAAGAGAAGAACAGAAACTACAAGAGGCCAGAGTGAAGTATGTGGAATTGCTGGTGCACCTGAGATTAATTGATCTGAATGCATATACTTTGTGCTCACACGCAGAAGCGGATAGGTCCAGTACATTGCTGGCTCATATTATAAGACCTCAACCTTCACCTACACCCATACTGGCAGTACATACTAGGGATCACACATTGGTTACCACACAGGTAGAGATCAATGGGGCGTTCCAGGATTATTATACGCATTTATACGAGGCTCCCCCCCAGCTCTTATTGGAGTCTATTGATGAGTTTCTTGCATCCATCTCACTTCCTGTTGCCCCGAGTGCAAGTGTTGAAGACTTGGGAGCCCCGCTTACTTCAGCCGAGATTCGCGGAGCGATAAGGGAACTCGCCCGTAATAAAACGCCGGGCTCGGATGGACTCCCCATCACATTCTACTCCACGTTCGCGTCACAGATGGTCCCCAAACTATTGCAGTTGTATGACATCACTAGAAGAAGGAGTTCTACCGCCCACAACTAGGGAGGCAATAGTGACTTCCTTATTAAAACCTGACAAACCCCCTACGGATCTCTCCTCCTATAGGCCCCTATCTATTCTAAATACGGAATACAAAATCCTCCATAAATTTTAATCGTCAAGTCTACTCCTTCTTCCTGGGGTGATACACAATGACCATTGTGGCTTTATACCCCTGCGCAGTACCTCCCTGAATATTCGTCGCTTCTTCGCTTTAATGCACGCGGCTCAGGATCACTTTCCACATGCCGGCTGTCTTTCTTTAGATATCCGGCAGACTTTCGATACTCTCAGCTGGTCCTATATGCTTGCAACACTTACTAAGTTTGGAATACCTCCCAACTTTTGTCGATGGGTGAAGTTACTCTACACCAGGCCAACAGCGCAAGCAAAAACGGGTTCCAACATCTCCCCTGCATATCATATCTTTTGTGGGACACGCCAAGGCTGCTCTCTCTCACCACTACTATTTGTATTGCGTTGGAGCCCCTTGCCCAACACTTACGCCAAGCAATGATGGCATATGGAATACCTATTGGCCCGGCAATCAACTCGGTATCTCTTTATGCTGACGACATGTTGTTATATTTTAAAGACATGCAATTAGACTTGCATCCTATAGCTACCCTGCTGTCTAAATTTTGGTCCATATCGGGTCTACACCTGAATGCCTCAAAATCTATAGCCTACTCCTTTTACAGTAATTGCAATCTGCCCTTTTTACAATTCGGCCCGGCACAGCTTAAGGTGGAACCGGTCACATTTAAGTACCTAGGTATCCAAATATACAGAACTACTTACAATACTTTGGAGGGAAATCTGGTCTGTACAATCAACTCCCTAAAATCACAGGTGGCTTTTTGGACTAACCTGCCGTTGACTACGGCGGGCCGGTTAGCAGTGGCCAGATGGTCATGTTGCCTAGGCTCATGCATCACTTCGTGAATCTCCCAGTGGTGATTCCAGCATGGATCTTCAAAAACGTAGACTCTTTACTGACAAATTTGATATGGGGATCGGGGCGTCATAGGATAGACCTCGCTAAATTGAAGTTGCCTAGATCTAGAGGTGGTATGGGGGCCCCAGACTTCAAGGCATATTGTATAGTCGGACAGTTGCAGTGGCTGGCTTATTGGCTAGCAAGCCATATTTTGTTTGAAATTGGGTATACTACTGCATGGCTACGGCTCGGAACGCTACAATCATTACTTTGTCCCGAATAAAAGAAAATGAGGGATGCCCCCTTATTTCTTCAGACGACGCTCCACTATTGGAAGCTAGCGTTGAAGTATGCCAATGTATCCACCCCCTACGTCTCAAATATTCCCCTCTGTGACTTGCCAACCCCACAGGGGGTTCTATCGGCCAATAGGTTGGAGCCTTGGGAGGAAGCTGGAGCTGTGACGGTGGGCTCCCTGTTCACCGACGGAATCCTAATGCCCCACGCTGAGTTTGCGCGAACCCATGCAGTACCTACCACACTGTTTTTGACCCATGCCACAATAACACATTATATACGCCGACATTGGCTAGTGGAGCAACGAGAATCCCCCACCTTTCAACTATTACAAGCACTACATATAATGGGTCACGGAAGCCACTTGGTCAGATGGTTACACCCCTGGGGATTGAGGGAACATTTACTCGTCCCACTGGTCTCTCTTAGACAGAAGTGTGAGACAGATATGGCGAGGGCTCTCACGGACAAGGAATGGGCGGTGGTTCTAGAATATCCCAAACAAGTCTCTCGTAATGTCCGATTTAAATTCATGCAGCTCTTAATATTACATAGGGCATACTTAACGCCACATAGGGTACAGACAATGTACCATTCTGCTTCCTCAGACTGTCCTCGTTGTCATTTGCCTCATACCGGATTCATTCATATGTTTTGGGCATGCCCTTCCTTGCAAGGGTATTGGTGTGAAGTTACTGCGGGCCTATCACAATTATCCGAACGCTCTTCTTGGTCTACTATCGAAGCATGCCTTATGGGCCTAGCCCCGCTCCCAAAAAAACCAGTGGTATTGCGCCGCTTTGCAGATCTTTCTCTAATGTTGGCCAAAAGACTGATCACATAGTGCTGGAAATCCCACTCAGTGCCGAGGAAGGGAGCATGGGGGAAGAAGTTATCTGTTGGGCCACAGCAGAAAGAGAGGCGCTGCAGCGGAAGGAATACAGGGGACTTAGAAAAAAAAACACTCTCAATGGAATGGGCCCACTTATTTGGAACAATTTAAAGCGTATATTACAGCTGATTAGAGGGAGTGTACACTGTGGCCCACCCTAACACATCTGACCACAAAACTTGGAATGGTTCACATCGGATTCTTTACCTCTGATCTACTGGCCAGTTATCCTTCCCTTCCCCCCCTTCCTCTTCACTTCCCCAACACCCTACATATATATGACACACACATCTGGCGGCCCGGACCTTGTAAGCAAGTTTTTATTTCTTTCACAGGGGGGAGGGGGGCTGACGTTGATCGTAAATAACATCATCTGTAGTGTATATATAATGATATAGTTAACAACAATATCTGTGTCTACACAGAAACCATGTTTATTTTTGGGATCTGAATGTACGAACTGCAAAAATGTGACTAATATGATACTCTTGTGAAAGTATATTATTGATTTCACGGATGCAGATGATCTATTCTATGTATACATAGCATTAAAATGAATAAAATGTGTTTGAAAGAAAAAGTTTTCACCTGTCTTTTAGGCATAGCTTCAGAGGTCTGCAGAGTTAGCGGAAGTCCAATTGAGAAGTAGACGAAGCATATTGAGGAGTCTCTCTTTTTGTCCCATTCCCTTTCCCCCCTCACTGGTACTGGAGATAGATTTATAAATCATATGTCTCTATTAGTAGTGTTCGGGACTGAGGATATCTCTTCTGCTTCTGTGGAATTAATCATCAGATCCTGACAGATTGAAGTGCCTCCCTTTAATTGGGAATAGAATTCCACCTGAGCAGAATGGAGGAAGGAATTGATTTAAAAACCTTGACCACCATTTTAGAAGGCATGCAAAAACAATTAAATGAAACAGTAGCAGAAAACAAGGCGTTGAGAGATGGGTTGAGGAAATCAAGTCAAGAGTCCCTTCAGATTAGACAAAAGTTGGATGAGTTATTTTCGGGTGCAGGGTGTCTTGGAAAAGGGGGTCAAGACCTTCCTAGCACTTCACAAACGTCAGGGCTATCCACCCAGGTCATTAACACAATTTCACCCATAATTCCCTTTGTTGCAACCAGAACGATTTGGAGGAGACCCACACAAGGCGCAAATATTTTTAGCTCGATGTTCATTACATTTTTTATGTCGGCCTGTCATCTTTTCTGAAGATCAATCCAAAGTGGCATTTATATGGTCTTATTTGACTGGAGATGCTGCTTTATGGTCTATGCCAATTGTCACCAGAAATTATACAATCCTCTATAAATTTCAAGAGTTTAAGACAGAATATTTGCGTACCTTTGATCATAGTACAACTACTCAAGCTACAGACAACGAATTGTTGGAGCTGCGGCAAGAAAATCGAGATCTAGTGGCTTATATAGCCACTTTATCAAACTCATTGTGGAGACTAATTGGCCAGAAACAAAAAGAGCAGCTATATTCTACAGGGGGCTCAAGGACGAGCTGAAGGATGCCCTAGCACAAGTTCCAAAAAGACCGAACGAAATCTCAGAATTAATAGACTTGGTGTTGCAAATCAACCATTGTTTGAATGAGCAGAGATCAGAGAAAAGACGGCATTTTCGCCCTCTTCCACCTAGATTCGGTAGAGTTAAAAATGAAAGTAATAAGGTCTCAGAAAGTGTTTCAACAGAAGAGCCTATGCAGATAGGTTCGATTCAGGGACCTCTTTCTAAGGAAGAAAAAAAGACAGAATCAACTATGCTTGTATTGCGGAACTTCCGGACACTTCGTTAGAGAGTGTCCGAAGAAGCCCAAGATTAGACAGTCAGGAAAAGGCAAGCTCCATCAGTAAAGGGAGTTGCCCTGATGGAAGCAGATTCTAAGCCAACTCCAGCCAAGCAGCAAGTGGCCTACACTTTACAGTCAGCAGCACCACATTTAGTATTACCATTCACGGCCAAGTTTCAGAGTACAGAAATTTTTGGAGGTTCTGTTATGATAGATTCAGGAGCCACGGGAAACTTTTGTGATATCAGGTATGCGCAAAGGATAGGAGTAAAATTTGTTAAGAAGACAGTTTTAGAGGCAGTAAGGGCAATGGATGGCACCAACCTTTCCTCTGGTCCAATTACCCACGAGACAGAATCGATTGATTTGGGAGGATTAAATGGTCATCGAGAACAAATAATATTTAATCTCATAGATGCTCCACAATTTCAATTGATTTTAGGCTTACCTTGGCTAACAAAGCATAATCCTCAGATTGACTGGAGCTGAAGGACAGTTGTTATGGATTCAGCTTACTGCAAAGAAAATGGTTTTCATGAAGGTTCAGAAAAATCCAAAGACTCACTAGCAACGTGTTTAGCGACTTTGACTACCACCATCTGGGCATTGGAAACAAAGGAAATTCCAATGGAATATCAAGACTTAACCAGAGTATTTGACAAAAAGGAAGCTGAGAAACTGACCCCTCACAGGCCCTACAATTGCAAGATAGATCTGGAGCCTGGAGCAGTATTGCCATGCAGTCGAATATACGCCTTAACCGAGGCTGAGAATTGTTATCTTAAGGAATACTTGGACCAGTATTTGGCCAATGGATTCATACGCCCCTCCCAGTCCCCTGTTTCGTCCCCTTTGTTTTTCATCCCCAGAAGAATGGGGAGCTCCGCGCTTGTATCGAGTATAGAGCAATCAACCAAGTAACCATAAAGAATCGGTACCCGTTGCCCTTGGTATCCGTAATTTTAGAACAAGTGAAGACGGACCCAATTTATACAAAATGAGATTTGAGAGGAGCGTATCACTTAATTTATATAGCTTAAGGAGATGAGTGGAAAACCGCCTCTCAAACGCGGTTTGGCTTCTTTGAATATCAAGTGAGGCCATATGGTTTCTGCAATGCTCCCGTAGCATTTCAACACTTTGTAAATGATGTCTTGTGGGAGTTCTTGGATCGGATTGCCGTGGTTTATATTAATGACATCTTGATTTATTCTAACAGTGGAAAGGAGCATGTGTCACATGTCAGAGCAATACTGAAAAAACTATTGGACAATAATCTTTATGTAAAGCTTGAGAAATGCGCTTTTCATGTGAAACAGGTGGAGCTCTTGGGGTTCATTTTATCTCCAGAAGGTGTCCGTATGGACACAGCCAAGGTAAAAGCAGTGCAAAATTGGCCCCCTCTGCGAGGTTTCAAAGAGATCCAAAGTTTTCTTGG
This sequence comes from Calotriton arnoldi, assembly GCA_963921515.1. Taxonomy (NCBI): domain Eukaryota; kingdom Metazoa; phylum Chordata; class Amphibia; order Caudata; family Salamandridae; genus Calotriton; species Calotriton arnoldi. Next base: position 1,066,383 of record CAWUFW010006321.1, on the reverse strand, counting down.
ATTTGCGAATTTCTATAGAAGATTTATTGCCAATTTTTCTCAAAAGGTCTGTCCTATAGCTTGGTTACTGAAGAAAGGAGTCAAATTCGATTGGAACCAAGAGGCAGACTCCGCCTCCCAGTCCTTAAAAGAATCCTTCATTATAGCTCCCATTTTATTACATCCGGATCCAGAGGAGCCTTTTTATGTTGAGGCAGATGTGTCTGATTTAGCAATTGGAGGTATCCTCTAGCAGCATCACAAGAAGACTGGTCAGCTACACCCAGTGGCCTTTTACTCGAGAAAACTTACCTCACTAGAACAAAACTACTCTATTATAGACAAGGAGCTTTTAGTGGTAAAGGATGCTTTTCTTCAGTGGAGACATTATTTAATGGGGGCTCGGCCTAAGGTCACGGTGTACACAGATCATCGAAACTTGCAATTTTTGAAATCTGCACAAACTCTGACGGCTAGACAACTGCATTGGCCCTTGTATTTTGCAGATTACGATTTTGTTATCACTTACTGACCTGGAGCAGCTAATGGGAAAGCCGGTGCTCTGTCTCGAATAAATGCAGAAGTAATTGAAGTTCCAGAAATGACACCTCACATATAATCCCCAGGGAAAAGTCTGCATTAGCCATTCAATATTCAGATTTGACTGCTGAGATAAAACAAAACTTCACTGACGTGGAAATGACAGCCTGGACTAAAGAAGTTGCTGGAAGAGAAATTAAAGATGGCTTACCCTTTCATTTAGGAACCTTATACTTTCCAACTGCGAAGAAAGGTGTTACAAACCTGTTGTGATGATCAATTGGCAGGTCACAAAGTAATTTTGAAGACTCAAAAACTGATAAAAAAGGAATTTTTGGTGGCCAAAGATGGAAGCTCAAATAAGGCAATATGTGTCAACTTGTGAGACATGTTTAAAGGGAAAACCAAATAATTCTGCGCCTAATACCCTTGCTAACAGCCCCCCATCCTTGGCATACTCTCACGATGGGCTTGGTAGTAGATCTTCCTCCCAGTCAGGGTTACAATACAATTATGATATTTGTAGATACCTTTTCCAAAATGGCACACTTTCTTCCGTTAAAGAGTGTCCCGAAGGCATCGCAAGTAGACCAACTATTCACACACCATGAGGTAAGACCTCCTGGAATCCCAAAGATTCTAATTTCAGATCGTGGGTCCCAGTTTATTTCCCATTTCTGGAGAGTCTTCATTAAAAGGTTGGGGATAGATGCATGCTACTCTACAAGTTACCACCCAAAGACAGATGGGCAAACGGAGAGGGTTAATCAGGAGCAAGAGCAGTATTTACAACTCTATCTCTTAGATCAGAACCAGGAGTGGGTAGATTGAGTAAGGGCAGCAGAATTTGCATACAACAATGCAGTTCATAGCTCTACTGGATACACCCCTTTTGATCTTAATCATGGCAGACATCCTAACATGCTCTTAGGAAAAGAAGAGAAGTCAGTCCCAGCTGTAGAGGAATTGGTGAAGGAAATTCAGGAATCTTATCTGAAGGCAAGGAAACATCTAGAGGTAGCAAAAAGATCATACAAAATGCAGGCTGATAGTAAAAAAAAGGAAGGCCAAATCTTTCAGAAAGGAGACAAGGTCTGGCTATCCACCTGGCACTTACATCTAAAAGGGAGTCGCAAATTTCAGCCAAGGTTTATAGGCCCATTTAAGGTAGAACGTGTGATAAATCCAGTGGCGGTGAAGATACATTTACCTCCCTATTTAAAAGTACACCCACGTTTTTCATATGTCATTATTAAAAGGTAGCCCTCCAGATTTGAGAGTAGTTACTCCACCAGTACCAATTCAGGTGAATTCTGCAGAAAAGTTTGAGGTGAATCAAATTCTAGACTCGAAGATTCAAAGAGGAAAACTATTTTACCTTGTTGGCTGGAAAGGATGTGGCCCGGAGGAAAGATCGTGGGAACCATCCTTAAATGTCAATGCTACAAAATTGGTTAAAACCTTTCATAAAAGAGACCTCAACAAACCAAAGATGAGGGATCAGTCTTTGAGGGGGGGGTACTGTCTAGAATCCATGGCATTGCAACATAATAGAGTCCACTAGTAAGGCAAGTAAAGCCAAATACCTCCTGGTTCACCATTATCCCTTGTAGAAAAGAAGATATCCTTGCAGCAAGCTTTGGATCAGCACTTTACTTAAATATGTTCAAGGAATGCATCACGAGAATTCCAAGATGGGCGCCAAGACGATTGGAGAGAGTTCAGTGCGGCCTAGTGTTTCAAACCAATTCAGGTCGAGGTGCATGCGTGTGCAGAGCGCGGCGCAGTTCAACTGAATTCCTGAGGAGAGTGGTAGTGTATTTGCAGCACGTTTGTTATGAGGACAATTAGTCTCTCTTCAGCGAGCTGGTTCTGAGAAGAATAGAAGTCGGAGCAGGAGTTTGTTTACCGCTCATGACATTTGAAGTCCTATTTGGGAGACAGTAGTGACTACGGTATTCATGTGAGGCTGTGAGTGGTGTCTCTAGACACAACCTGAATAGTAATCTGAGTAGTGTTTATTTCAACATAAGTACAAGACTAATAAAAACCAAGGGCCTCATTTATGAGGTTTTGTCGTAGGGCAGCGCAGCAGGCCTTCCTGCTTCGCTGCCGTATGGCAAAAGAAAAGGGCATGAATGCGCCGTATCTACCAGATACGGCGCATTCCTGTCTTTTTCCCCTGCACCAGCGCACAATGGGCTGCCGTGCGCCAACGCAGGCTCATTTGCACCATGGTGCAAGGGTGCCTGCATTGCGGGGATGACTATTTTTGTACAGGAAGGGAAACCTTCCTGTACAAAAATAATCACAAGAGGCTTTTTCCTCTTTCTATGTGTGCTGCAGAAAAAGTAAGGAAGGCACAACGAGGAAAAATATCTTTATTTCGCCTCGTTGTGCCTTTCTTATGCCTCCCCTGGGAGGCGTAAGTTTTTGACGCTGCCTCGTAAATTTGGGGCAGTGTCATAAAGCCATGGAAGTTGCTGGGAATGCCCCCAGCAACACCCATTGCACACCCCTTTAATGCAGAAAACTGCGTTAAAGGGACCGATATTTATCAGGCAGCAATAAGCCAAAAAAAGTGGCTTGGTGCTGCCTGATAAATATCACGCAGGCTTCTGCGCCAGGGAACACCACAAAAAGTGACGTTCCGGCAGCGCAAGGGGCCTCATAAATGAGGCCCAAAGAAGGTCGTGAGAGAATAGAATCTTGGGAGCTTTCTGGGTAAGAAAGGTCAACTAACTGGTGTGAATAAGAATTAATAGGAATTTAACAAGGAAAAAGACTTTGTTATGAAATCACAATTGAACATTAGAGCGAGATAGAACAAATGGAATTAAATTCTATTCAAATGGAAAAATAAATACTCTACGAGAAGAACTTAAACCTATATATATATATATATATGTGAGCAGCCCAGTGAGGTGGACGAAACGCGTCATCCTGCCATGAATTAAATAAAAGAAAACAGCACGAAATGGAGTCAGTGTCCCGTTTTCAGCTGACAGCGCTGTGGGAATTTTGTTTGTGTATATATATATATATATATATATATATCCATTCCAAGTCTCTCGACACACGAGAAAGAGTGGGCAATCTAGACGGGGTAAGAATGAATTCCTTTATTATTCACAGCGTTCCAGTTCCCAGACGCGTTTCGACTGATCCCAGCCTTTGTCCTTATATATATATATATATATATATATATATATATATATCAAACATCAAGGAGTTGCCCCCAGACGAAGTGCACTCTTTGAAAGAACCTTTATTTCACAGGAACCACTTAGTTGCACAACATGGCATCACCTGACGCGTTTCAGAAAAACTTCCTTCTCCAAAGGCTGCATGCCAGAAAATGTCCACAATTAGCCACCACTAAATACCCTTTAAAACATCATAGTCCTCAAGTGAGTATAAAGCCAGTGCAAAGTTTTATGGGATTAGTAGTCTTTACTAATGCCCATGTGAGACGCCATTCGAATACATGTTCAAAAGTGCTTTTTTGTTTTGTTTTGCAAGTCTCACCCAAAAGCGTGCTCCTTCACTCAGTTCTTCAATACACAAAATGCTGCCCAATAAGCCAGCTGCAGCCCGCTGAGGTCCCGTGTTGGTGCACTCCATGGCTGGGCCAGGCGTATTAATCAAACATCAAGGAGTTGCTCCCAGACAAAGTGCACTCTTTGAAAGAACCTTTATTTCATAGGAGCCTTTTCGGTAAGTTGCATAACATGGATATATATATAGCAACTAACAAAGACAACAAGAACTTAATTCAAGAGTAGAGACTATGGATATTTATATTAAGACTTTAATCCACCTTAGAGAAGCAAAAGACTTTTTCTCTGCTCAATTCAAAAGAGAGAAGCTATTCCTCAATAGCATGCAGGTAATTGAGTTGTGAGCCTCATAATGAGAAGCCAAAGAATTAAGTTATATAACATAAAAAAGGGTATAAAACTATGTCCCTAGTAATCGTTTTCACCTTGCTTTTAGGCACAGCTTCAGAGGTCTGCAGAGTTAGCGGAAGTCCAATTGAGAATTAGACGAAACCTATTGAGGAGTCTCTCTTCTTGTCCCATTCCCCTTTCCCCCTCGCTGGTACTGGAGATAGATTTATAAATCATCTGTCTCTATTAGTAGTGATGGGGACTGAGGACATCTCTTCTTCTGTGGAATTAATCATCAGATCCTGACATGTCTTCTTGGGTTTCTTCAAAACCTTCCAGCGAATTACACATTCTTCTATTACTCATTAGCTCCCCATATGGAATACTATTCCTGAGTGCTATTTAATGGAAATTCCCAGCATGTAGAGTGTTGTTTCCTGCTGTTGGTTTTCTATACACTGTTTCCAATTTCCTGACCATCAATTTCAACTTCACATCTAGAAATTCCAACTCCACTCTAGTGAGATCACTTATAAAAGTCAGATTTACATTGCAATTCAATTGTTCGACAGTCCTACAAGCTTGCTCCTTGTTGCCTTTCCAAATCACAAAAAGGATGTCTATGTAACATACCCACAACATGACATTTCCTGACCAATTCTGCATATTTGAGTTATTGAGCACCTACTCCTCCCACCTGTCCATATGCAGATTTACATAGCTGGATGTGATGCAGGTGCCCACAGCTGTCCCTCTGTGCTGTTCAAAGAGCTCCCCATTTAACAAGAAATGTTTTAGTTAGGCACCACTTTACAATAGCAATGTGTTTGTAGTATGTAATACGACTAGCACTCAGAAAATGCACTAGCACAGTCATGTCATCCTTGGGACAAATACTGGTGTACAAAGAGGACACATCTAAACTCATCATAGTCCTTTGATGATCCCATTCAGCATCAAAAATCCTCTAGAAAAACTGTTGTATCTTTAATGTATGAGAATAAACTGGCCACAAAAGGTTTCAGAAAGCTATTGATGTACTTGTGTTCTCAATCAGACTGTCTATCGCAGCGATTATAGGTCTACAGTCAGCTCTGTGAAATGTTTGTGTACCTTAGAGATAAGGTAATGCATGGGTAGCTTAGGGTGGTCGTTTTTTAGAAAACTATATTCATCCCAATTTAGGAGACTTTTATCCATCCAATCCTGCAAATCCTTAAAACATTATCTTCTACTTTCAAATACTCAGATTTACTTATCATCCTATGAACTTCATCACTCAATTGGAGGTAAGTCTCCCTCATGTACATATCTTTCGGCCACAAGACCCCATTACCTCCTTTGTCGGAATTTCTTATCACCACATTATCTTTTTGACTCCATTTATTTATTGCCTGCTTGTACATCCTCTCTCTGATTCCCAACTGCACACTCTTTTTATTCACCTTTCCTTGTGAAATTCCATGGATACCATTTCTGAGAATGTATCTATATCATGTATCATGGAAGGAAAAAAATCATCAATTTCAACTTCCTGGTAAATATGAACAAATCAATCCGGCCTGTGCATAATCAAAATCTGATTTTGGGCAATATGAGAGGCCTAAAAGACAGTATTTCAGCCTCTTTTGCTGTCAGCTTGTCGTTTGTCAAATTTATTATTGTGCTCTAATCCATCATCATTTCTTGGTGCTCCTTCTCGCTCTACCAGATTGCTCTTCACTTCCTCCTCCTGCCTTGGCCACCCCTTTTTTGTTTCCTGCTCCTTTTTGTTGGCCTTTCCCCTTTATCGGTCTGTGATTTGTACATTTGTCCAGCCTTAAAAAAATGAAACTCATCCTGCAATGATGTTCATATTGTTCAAGGTACAGACACTTGTCTCCCTTCTATTTTCACATCTGATCCTCCTTGAGAAACAAAATCACTGACTGAACTGTCGTTTCATCTTATTTACTTCGCCCAGTCTTTGTCTCCTTATTTTGTCAAAAGGTTTAGCAAATGTATAAATCGGTCTCCTCTCATAGTCCATCCTAGCCCTATGGAATTTCTGTGCTTTTCAGTTTGTTTCCTCATACTTGTTTAATCTTTCAGTCATTTCCTTTTTAAATTCACTGATTACTTTGGATCCTGATGAACAATCGCAGATGTTTGGCCCCACGGTTATACCTGAGACACTGATGGAGGATGCCCTTGGGGATGATGAGGGACCCACCTGAATGGTTCTTGCTTTGCCTGAGTGCGTTGTCCTTCACCTGCTCCTGGGTGCTTGACTGGTTGGGGGGTATATGGGGGTGGATGAGAGAGATGTGGCAGACTCCACAAGACTGGGTGCAGTGTGTAGAAGTATATGTCTCATTCGATTGGTTCAAAAGTATGATTCTGTTGGGAGTCATTCTCGTATATATCAGTGTTGGAAAACGAGGCATTATTTGTGAGACCTGCACAAACAATATGTCTACATTTGTCCTTCACTTTACTGGGAACCAAACACCCCATTGTAGCGCTTGACTCTGAGGGTAGCGTTGCAGAGCAGTCTAAGGCTTACTCAAGGGAGGTGGTGTTGGCTAGTAATCGCCATTTACAGGTACGCAGAAATAACACTCAATAATTGATTGTCCAGTCTGTACTTTGCTTTATATAAAGGAAGAGTACATTTATTACACACACACTACTCAATACTATGCATCAATTTACAAATATACATAAGCTGTTGGAAATACTTCTCGACATTGCATAACCTTCCCACCCCTCCCGCAGGCAACATCTTGCCCCCAAATGCAGTGGGTTGACCATAACCTGGAGTGAGGGCCCTCCCCACTGGCACCATCCCAGTGGCGGCCCACCCCATTATCTCAACAAGCATTTATAATGGGAACACCTGCCATAGTGACACATAACCCTGATTGAGCATTTCATACTGACCATACAGTATACACACTTAAATCACAGTGGCCGACAGTGGGTTGTTCAACTAACGCAGTAGCAAGAATACATGTCTAAGCATCACTTAGAATGACAGGCACTTATCATATCTGATAACAGATTTAATGCAACTCAATCGAAGCCCCTAAAAGGCCTCACATTTATAATCACATGATTATGAAATTACAACCAGGCACCCTGGCAGGAATGCCTAGCCACACATTTCCACTTTACTTATCATTTCACATGTTAAATGTGACTTCCAGTCCCCATTAGCAACATCATGTAAATGCACCACTTGCGCAAATACACCTTTCCAACCGTAGGGGGCGTCACCTCGATGACAATCCATGTTTTACCTCGCAAACTTTAGTGCAGTCCTAAGCATTAGCTGCAGAACAAAAGTTCCAGCATTAGGTCACCTTTAACAAACATGAATAGCCCTTGGGGGGTTCTTTCCTTCCAGTTCCCAGAGACTGAGGGTGGGGATGTTTCACTTTTGTGCTGGGGGAGTCTGCGGTGCTCCTGCAGCTCCCCCTGCACCTTTGCCAACAAATGGCGGTGGCCCCATCCTCCTGCGGCCAACACACGCAAAGAACAAGCTGCTTTCCTCGCAAGCCTATCCCGACCCTGCAAGGCATTATGGGGCGCTTTTTCTAACGCATGCATATTGTAGCAGCGGGGAGAACCACGCTACCTCGTTGTCAGCCCCTCGCCGCGTCTCCACTTCTTTGGGGGCCCGATCCCACCCGGGCACCGAGCATCCAGGTGAGGTTGGAGAGCAGCTGAGGGACCCCACCCCCAGCTGCTCTCGCCAGCTCCCCAACTGGCCAGCACCCTTGCATGCTGCAACGGGAGCCGGCTCTTCATTCTGGTCTGCCCGCTCCTGCGGGCAGACATGGATGATGCCGCTGGTTGGGCGGGGCCGCGGGGTAGTGCGACGGCACTCCCCCCCCCTCCTTCTTCTTGCCGCAGGGGAGTGCAGCGGCACTCCCCCCTCCTCTCCCCTCACACCGAGGCCAGGAGTTGGGAGTCCCAAGCCCCATTAAATTCTTCACGGGGAGCGCGACGGCTCTCCCCGGCTTACTTTTCGGCAGGGCCCGGAGTTGGGGGTCCTGGGCCCCAGGAATTTCTCTACGGGGAGCACAACGGTGCACTCCGGCTTCCCACTTCACTGGGGGCGCGAAGGTGCTCCCCGACTCCTGCGGGGCCTGGAGTTGGGGGTCTCGGGCAACACATCACGGGGGCATGACGGCGCTCCCCGACTTCCGTCTTCGTCGGGGGCCAGGGTAGGCTCCTGGCACCCCCTGGGGGCAATTTCACTGGGAGCGCGATGGCGCTCCCAGACTTTACTTCTCGGGGGCCCAGGATGGAGTGCCCGGGCCCCGTAGGCACCTTTCTGGGGGAGCGAGGGCGCTCCCCGGCATCTCATTCTTCTGGGGGAAGCCCCAGGGACCTGACCCACCCGGGGGGCACATCCAAGACTGGCGGCGGAGCCCACGCGCTTCGTCGGTCTGCTCAGTGGTCAAAGGTCGCCTACCTTCTGGGGGGCCTATCTCGGCCCCCGTGCGGCTGATTTTCATAATCTTGGCCTCTTCCCACTCCTGGTGGCCAGCCCTAGCTATCTGGAGCACTTTTTACCACCCTCCTGGCCTCCAAGAGGGTGACTCTGCAAGGAGCTGTCTTCACTGGCTCCCTGTGCCAGCCTTTCACCTGGCTCTCCTTCTGGGCCTCTCTTCTCCTTGCGCGGAGGCCCAGGCTTCTCCTCACTGGCCCTGGACTCCCTCAAAGGCGAAGTCCAGGGACAGTCAGGGGGTTTCTCCTTCCAACTGCCCATGGTGCCAGGCTCCAGCACCAGTCTTCCTCAGCAAGAACACACCCCAGAGAGCTCCTCTTCCTGTGCAAGACCGTTTAAGAGTACTTGGAGAGGGCTGGCAGGAAGGCACTTCTGCCCTATCCTGCAGCGACACATCACCTCTCTGCCCCTGCTCCCTCCTTCCTGCACAGACCTCTGGGATACTTCAAGATGGCAACGTCCAGGGGTCTCATGCCACATGGTCTCTGAAAAGCCCCCTTCCCCCCTTGCTGACTTCAAGGCCCAGGCCCGCAGCAGGCCTGGTGCCTGGCACCGGGTGACAGCTGCTGATGGATAACCTGCAGCTTCACCCCCATCTCTCCCTCCTGGAGAGAAGACCTTCGCCCTTGGGAATGCTTGCAGTGAAGGGCTAGGCCTCTGATGCTACAGCTTGGGGAGGAAGGTAATTAATCCAGCCTGGCAGGGGCATACCCGGCCAGGCTCTGGTTATGAGCTGAGTCAGAGGAATATGACATTTCTGGATGACCCATAAGCAGTACAGATATTGCTTTGGACTCAGCAGAATACTTCTTTTTACAATGTTCTTTGGTGCATATCTGGAATTTGTAGGCCCTAGGGAACAGAAACTACCCCATTGGGTCTCTGTCTCCATAGGAGAGTAATGGAGTGTTCCTACAGTGAAATAGTAAAGCACTCTGACTTTCCCTTACATGTGTCTCCCCACATTATAAAGCCTATTCCATGTCACCACCCAACTCTGCATAATTCCTGCCACACCATTCTATCTGTACCTGGTCCTGGGCTGCGCATGACAGGAATCTCCCCTGTGCAGCCCTTACGCGTGTGCACACGTGTCCACATGTAACCAGTCCGGTGCCCCTTACCCTGGCTGCAGCGCAGCGACCTTCTTTCACAAGGCGGACACCGGAGGAATCCACATGCAGTCTATTTCCTTATGAGTTCACCGTGGGTGAGTCCCAGCTTATGAGGCTTTCCCACAGTAAAAGCTCAAACATTAGGTGTTCAAAAAGCGAAAACTCTAGGCGCTAAGATGGTCAGAACCACCTTCTCACAATCAGTGATTGCCGGTCTGACCTAGGCGGTTTAAATGGGGTTGCGCTGAAGCGCTTAGTTACTAGCCCCAGTTGGGCGTATGGGGGAGCTGTGCACGTCCTGGCATGAGCTTGGGTTGGGCGATACGACTGCTGCATTATCTTGTATATTGTCCGTGGGTGATGGGTGGGGAGTTTGGTCTAACTGTTTGCGTGTTGTGTTGTGCACCACAAGGGTAATATGGGCAGGGAGTGTTGATAGCAGCTGGGGGTCTGTGCCCGGCACGAATTCCAAAGTGAGACAGTATGACAGCAGAGGTTAGGTTCCTCGGCTGGAATGTCAGGGGCCTGGGTACTTGCATGAAGAGGCACAGGGTGCTCTCCTTCTTAAAACAACACCGCCTATCAATCGCCTGCCTGCAGGAGACACACCTAGGTGACAATGGGGCTGCCAGAGTGGCCAAAAAGTGGCGGGCAGTTATTTCATTCCTCCTATTCAACATATGCTAGAGGGACTTTGGTGTGAGTGGCCCCGGGTATCCCGTTCACCCCACAGTATGTGGAGGCTGATGTGGGTGGCAGCTACGTACTACTAAGAGGCGTCCTTGATGGGCATGAACTCGCAATATTGAACACTTATGCACCAAACACAGACGAGCCTGCCTTTTATCAGACAATACTAGACCTGGTAGCCACGGACCTGGATGTGCGACTTCTGTGGCTGGGGGACTTCAACTGCGTCCTAGATTCTGACTTGGACAGGCATCGTCCCAGAAGTGGCAGAAAACCACAAATGACCAAGAAACTGCGTGCTGTCATGGGGTAACTGGGCATGCATGATGCCTGGCGGGAACGGCACTCAACCCAGAAGGTCTTTGTGTTATTCGCCCACACACAACATGCACAGTAGATTAAATACGGCGCTGGTGCTGGTGTCTGGTATGCCGGCCTTTCCAGAGTTGGAGGTGACCCATTTGGCTAGATTCCTGTCGGACCATGCCTCGGTTATTTGCGTGGCTCAGTGGCATCCTCCTTCACTGGGACCCAGGCGATGGAGGTTGTCGCCTGACATATTGGAAGATCAGGAGGAGAGGGAGATGCTTTCCCGGGCCATAACGGACTATAGGTCTCATAACTGGAGGGTGACCTCTAACAGAGCCACGGAATAGGAGGCGCTGAAGGCAGTGTTACGGGGGCAGGCTATGGGGTTAACCTGTGGGGTTAAGCGTCTGCTGCAACTGGATTTAAGAGAATGGGAAGATGAACTAGTAGAGGACCAGACGGATAACTCAGCACATTCTAAAGATGACGGTCACGAGTGCGAAAACTGTGAACAGATTAGCGACACATGGGACAGGCTTGACAAATACACGCTCAGCCGGTATCGCCAGCGGCTGCACACCAAAGGAGATAAATCTGGCCGCCTATTGGCATGGATACTAAGACAGGAGCAGTCTCCACCAGTGCTGACCTGTCTGCAAGATTCTACTGGGGGAATGGTTTACAGTAGGGTGGGCATAAACGAAATCTTTAAACAGCACCTACAGAAGGTTTACATGGCTGATCCTACCATTTGTGCGGACCGCTATGTCCCTTTCCTGCAGGGACTGCCACGGATCCACCTCCGGATGGGATGGAGTTGGATGCACGGTTGACGCTAGAGGAAATTCTAGAGGCACTGAGGGAACTCCCTAGGGTTAAAGCACTGGGGGGTTAGACAGGTTTCCCCTGGAATTTTACTAGACCTTTTTGGAGAAGCTGGCCTAGCCTCTGTTAAAGGTTTTCGAGGAAGCGTTTGAGCATGGAGTTTTACCCCCAACCATGCGGGAAGGAGAGATTTGCATGCTTTTGAAACAGGGGAGCGACCTAGCAGCACATCGCCCTCTAACTATGATTAACACCAACGTCAAAATACTATGTAAAGTTCTGGCTAAGCGTCTGTCTCCATACATGCCCCTTTTGATACATGAAGATCAATGCGGGTTTATCCCTGGCCGTAACCCGGGAATGAATATACGACGCTTAACGCACGTCATGCACGAGGTTCGGGCCTCAAACGAGGAACTAGCACTAGTGGCCGTGGACCTCGAGAAAGCATTTGACACCATTGACTGGGGGTACCTTCTGGAAGTCCTGAGGCCGCCGGGGTTTGGTCCGCGCTTCTGTAGATGGAGGGTGCTGGAGTTGTAGGCGACATGCCATATGTGTTCAAACAGACCGCACAAGTGTGGCAATTGTTTGTAGAACGTGCATTAAAGCATGCGCCTTTCCACAGGGAACTCCCAGTATGGATACTCTCCCCAGTGCAAAAAATGATGGAGGGGATGTCATTACAGGCATGGAGGTGGGGGGTTCTCAGGAGTTGGCGGACCTGTACTCAAACGAAACGTTTATCTCATACGAGCAGGCTTGTGACTGCTTTGGGTTGGGTACAATTTCTTCAATACGCTGGACTCTTAGACCTAGCTAAGGCAACATGGATCACACACCCTAACATCCCGCCCGCAACGCAAATGTTGGACGTAATGCTTACTTGCGGCTCAGGCAGTCGGCTTATCTCCCTTCTTTATAGTGCTATGAGATCTAACGTAGTGCCCCCCCTCCCCAGGGCTCGCTTGGCATGGGCCGGAGACCTCTCGGATCCCCTGTCTGAGTCAAAGTGGAGAGCCATAAACACCCTCACACGTAGTGTCATTCAATGCGCATTTCAAGCTGATACACTTTAACTACCTACATCGCACATATATGACTCAGTTAGGCCTGAGCCGCATCGACCCCACATGTTCAGATACATGCCCACGCTGTGGTGCCACAGGGGCAGATTTTTTACATCTGGTCTGGGGCTGTCCCGAGATACACTGCTTTTGGTCCCGGGTTGGGGTGATGATAGGAAAGGGTACGGGATTTCGGGTGCAGACGTCCCCGCTACATTGTTTACTTGGTCATGTTACAAAACCCAGGAAACGCAAACTGGAGTACAAATTACTACAACTCCTTCTGGTCCTGGCCGAGCGCAGTGTGGCGATAACCTGGATGGGGATGCACTCCCTCTCCCTGGATGCATGGTTGAGGGATGTGCGTGAGTGGACTTTGGCTGAGAAGATGCACATTAAGGCTAGCAGAAGGGATGAGAGGCTGGAGGAGGACCTCAGGTCTTGGAGGGAGCTATGCCATGTGTTCTTGAGCCCTGGGAGTCACCCGGGCGATCAGCTTGACTCAGATGCCAGTGGCGATACAGCCGAGGATGCCTGTTGAGTCTTTGATATTCTTATTATAATGTTAATGCTGTCTTATGTCTGCTAAGGTTAATAATTTATCATGCACTGATTTGTGATGTCGCGCAATGACGAAGATCTGCCCCAGCTGTGCTCCCCCACTGTTAATTTCTATCTCTGTTGGTGGTGCTGTCCATGGTAAACTAAGATAAAGGTTACACATTTTCTTTTACTGATTACATCTTTTCTCCCCGCCTTATTCAACAGTTCATCTGACCCAGGATCACTTCTCGATCTATTTCCACATGTTTTATCAACACTTTAAGCATATTCAGTAAACTCTGCACGTCAACTCTGCCCATTCTTTCAATAGCTCAGGATGTGGTTTCTCATAGTCAGGTGTTATCATTATTCTTAATCCTCTGGTTATTTGTCCTACTTCCACATATTTTCGGAGGGACATGCTCTCCCACCACTTGGCGAGCTCAGGCTTTGGAGTATGGCTTTCGCTTATAAATCCAATTCCTTCCACCCATTCCACCGGAGAGAATTCCCCATGCCCACAAGTGTCCTCCGACCCTTCTACCACGAATCTCACCTTCAGGTGTAGTCCTCTTAAATAGCTCTACGGCCACTGAGAGAGATTTCTATCTGTCATTCATCCCGCTCAATGAAAGGAATGGCACACCAGGGCTTGCTGCTTGATTAATTTATTCTTAATTGTTTAAGTGCAGAGGTGCAAAACAAGCGTTAATGTGTTTCAGCTTTTCAGCCTTGATCGCTACGCTGACCGCCATTCTACATTCATTTAAATATTGAAAGTGAACATTAAAAATGGAGTGCCTCACTGATGTAACCACTGGTGTCATATTGGCCTACTAATACTTTAACCGTTTTCCTTTTTAGTTGGGCAACTCTATATTACTCTACTACGTTGTTATGCATCAAATACAATGTAGCGCTCAGCCTTGTTAACGTATTGACGCTTGTTTTGCAGCTTTGCACTTTAACTTGAAAAAATAATTCTAGAAACAAGCTCCCGAGTGCCATTCTCTTACTTGAGTGTGAGAATATATATATATATATATATATATATATATATATGAAAGGCAAATTCAGGATGACAACCACCTTTTCTGAGAATGCTGTAGATCTTCAGAGTATATTGCGAAAAAACTGGCATATACTCAAGACAGATCAGGCTATTAGCCAGGACATTCCAGCCTATCCATTACTGACCTTCAGAAAAGCGAGGTCCCTCAGGGACAATCTAGTACATAGCCATTTAGAAAAGGAAGCCACTGTCTTATCAAATACGTTGAAAGGGTTTTACCCTTGTGGTGATTGCAAGGCTTGTACCAAGAGTAAGAGAACTTTATCATACACGATACCAGGTCTTGACAAACCCAAATACATCACAAAGTTCATGACTTGTATCATCTCTTATACTGTATATTGTCCATTGTGCCCTTGTGGCTTGAAATATATAGGAAGCACCATCCACCCCACGAAGGTCCGCATTTTAGAGCATATGTGGGCCATCGCGAATAGGGATGTGACTTACCCGGTGGCCCGACATTTCGCCAGCATGCACAACAGTAATAGGGATCTCCTATCATACTTTTGTTTAGATCATGTGCTGCCGAACATGAGTGGAGGGGATAGAACCCTCAAATTGAGAAAGTTGGAGTCCCGATATATAATAGATATACAGACAAAGTCGCCCAATGGAATGAACAGTAGCGAAGAGTTATCGGTACACCTAGGATAGAATAGGGAATTCCTTATGCAATTTTTCAGGATCACTGGATTAAACATATGCAGTATACAACTTCCTTCCTTTATCATTTGATGAAATATATATGACATTAATATACAATTGACGAAAGGATTTATGAATTTTGAAACTGAGGATTATTCAAGTTGTAAATTCACAATTCAGAGTTTTTAAATTTTGAACTTTGAAGCTTAAATTTTGAAACATGCATCTTTGTCCTTATTCGTCTCTTTTGTCTGTTTTTTCCCCTCCCCCTTTTTCCTTCTCTCGCTCTTTTCTCCTCCATTAAGATTTTCTTCTTTTCCCGTTTAGATCTCATTGCAATACTTGTCAGGATATGACTTTTTTCCCATACAGGGCTTAATAGCATGGCGGTATCACGCTGTAAGATTATGTGCCCATTCAGGGCTAAATTTTACCTTTCCAAGATGGAGCAATGATGATGTTGTATTGCAATACGGGATACATGAGTTACTGTCCATTTTTACTTTCAATGAATCATATGTGTATAATTTGAGTGGCGTTTCCGGCGGCGTCTGATGACACCGAGGAAGGCGACCAGCCGAAGGGCGTTTGTTTGCCCGAGTAAGAAAATAAATCTTTGAAACTCACCCCCTGTGAGTGCCTCTTTATTCAGGAATACTATCCTGGGATCAGGAGTGACTATTAAAATACACAGGTACACCCCCGTGATTGAGGCACCCGCCCGCGAGTGCGCCGGAGAAAAGGTGAAGTTTGGAGCGCGATAGATATATATATATATAGTTTATTTTTTCTACCTGTCTACTTGTGGTAGGAAAACCCTAGGCGAACTGATCGTCTATTTATCCCACACAAAAAATTCGTCCAACATAACGTGTTTTGCCCAATACTTTGATCACTCACCCGGGGCACCATTTTGAAAGCTTTTTATACTGCGTTCATCTGACTCACAGACAATTACATCATAACGTCAACATTTTCAATTGATTCTCTTTTTTTAAGAAGAAATACTAAATATAAACAAATCCTACTGCGTATTGCACACAAAACATAATTTATCAAAAATAATCAAAAGTTAATTGAAATTTAACAATTCATCAACAATTAATCACATATTATGCCTACTCGAGGAAAATCAATGGTAAATATCCACACTTGATTCCACATTCTATTCATGTGGATTTATATGCAATACGGTCTGTTCATCCCAACCCTAATAGTATACTACGTTTGTACTTCGTTGAAATAACAACACTTATAATTTACTGCGTATGTATAGTTATAACCTCTATTTCGCCCAAGTGGGCTATTCAAGTACTCCATCACCCAATCCTCTGATAAATTATAAAGCTCCTACCAATATCTCCAGGGAAAATTAAAATGCAGTGTGGAAGAAATACGCAACAATACATCAATTGTCTATAGTGCTCATGAGAATTGTTAATAAATAAAATACTACGCCGCACAATATCATCGCATAAGGAAGGAAATCAATTGAACAGAATTTATAAAAATGTATGCAGATATTGCTGTCTAATTCAAGAATATATATTTTGACTCTAATTGCCTTAATGTTCCTTCACAGTTGCCTCCCCTGTAATTCTGTTTACCTGCATCAATCACAAAATATTATTGTCATGTCCATTAAATTGCCTTGCTACTGGATAAGACCTGTCCTTGATTTTATGACCCTGATGCCCTGTAGGATTCTCCTATGTACTGGTAATATCCTGCTCCCCACATATCTAAGAGTACATGAGCAGGATAGCACGTAAACTGCAAATCTAATTTTACAGTGAAAGCCATCTAATGTTTTTGCTGGTTTTTCACGGAATGGAGTAATATACTCAGTGGAATTTACACCAACTTGTTATGCCTTGCATTTGCTGCATTTACGGAAGCCTCTACTTTGATGGAGCCAAGTTTTTTGTATGGTCATTTCAGGGCTGCTTCTTACCAAGTCGTCACGCTTAGAGCGTGCTCTCCTGAAGGTGATACTGGGGGCCCTGGGTATTTATTGAACCAATTACTGGCTCACCCTCAATCAAATGCGAATGTTTGTGTGGTATATGTTATTAGCATTAAAGTGTTGAGTTGGTTTATTTTTTATGAGTTGATTTGTTGGCAAATAGGAGGGATTACCTGTCATTCTGGTGGACTTTGGTCATTTCTAATAAATCATTAGGGCAGCCCCTTTCTCTAAATCTCTCCATCATTTCTTGCTGGCATACCTTTAGGTCTTCTCTGCTACAATTTCTTCTTAATCTTAAAAGTTCTCCATAGAGAATACTAGCCTGAGATTTTTGGTTGAAAACTTGTTGGATGCTTCGTGGGTCTAATGTAGGTTTCTGAAAGAGTTTTGTTTCAATCATATTTTTATTGATATAAACAGTAAAGTCCAGGAAATTAAAAACAGTATCACTAAATACTGATAGGAAATTGTAAACTCCACTCATTATCATTATTTTCTTGTACAAAATTCTGCGCACTTTTACTGTCCAAAAACCGTTATAGTGGAGGAACTGTTTTGGGTAGAATATATATACTAAACACTGCAATGGTATCTGTGCCTGCCTTTTCTTACTGCAAGTCTGCAGGAAGAAAAAGTATTTTACAGAGTTGGCTGACTGCTTGGCAGAACCCCCTACCCCCTTTCATTGGAGAGTGATGACGTTCAGCTGTGACCGTATTCCGACAAACTAGTAGTGAATATATATAGATATATATAGATAAACCTTAGGAAACCACTGAAAAACCCAAAGGTTAAAAACCATAGAAATTCACCAGTTATTGTTACAGTTGTCTCAAGTAACTATTATAACTCGCGCCCCAACCATGCACAGTTTTCTCATGAATAATTTCACCGCTAATGTTGCAGTGATATTATCAATTATGTCACATAAGATGTCATGAGTGATGTAAGATGTGGGGTAATTAGCAGTGCATGGAGAGGCTGCGAGTTATAGTTACATTAGAGCACGAGTTGTAGTTACTTGAGATAGTTTGTGTGGTTTTTAGAGTTTAAAACGTTACGTTGTTACTGAACATTTCACCTAACTATAACGTTACTTTAACCTTTGATATTTTCAGTGAATTTCTAGTTTTTTTTAATGTAAAGTAATATTTAATTACCATACGTAAATCCACCCCCTGCCACGCACGGCCAGCGAACCCCCCGCATGCAGTTAACCCCAGCTGTGCACGCCCTTAGGCTGTGAACACTGGGGAGGCTGGCCACAAGACCTAGTGGCCGACACCCGTAAAGACAGCCAACTCCACAGTATGCAGGGCTTTTGGTCGTGCGTAGTGGGGGATGGCCACGAAGCCTTGTCTGTGGTCATGGAGCCTGCCCGGTGCCCCCCCCCCCCCGAACCTAGTATGGCCCCAGAGTCCCCTTCTCCCTGTGCTTTATTTATGTAAAGGGGAGGGATCTACGTGGCGCTCCTCCCCAAACCTATTATGGCCCCAGGGACCCCATCACTCGGGCCTCTTTTTTTTTTTTTTTAATAAGGGGTGGGGTCCCGCACGGCCTCCCTCCCCGAGCCTTATTAGGCCATGGGGACCCCACACAGCAGGGGCATTTCTAAAAATAAAGGAGACGGGGCCACGTGCCCCCCCTTTCCAAGTCTTAAAAAGGTCATGGGGACCAAAGGCGTTTTTGTTTTAAGGGGAGGGGGGCGTGCAGCCCCATCTCTCCGAGCCGCTAACAGCCGCGGGGACCCCTTTCCCCGCGGCCTCAATTTTTTCAAGGTGGGTGCCCTGGTGCCCACCTAAGGCACCCACATTAGTGCAGGCTGGGAAACAGATCAAAAGTCTGCTCCCAGCCAGTGGGAGCATTTTGAAAGCTCTCGCTGGCTGGGAAAAGACTGTTTCGGTTTGGCTGGGGTTTTGAAAAGGCTTCCGCCATTCGAGAGCAAACACAGGTTTCCCTGCTGGTGCGGGCAGAGAAACCGCTACATCCTAGAGGTGTGCTCCCTGGGACATAGCTTCTGAGCTGGCCCAGGGGGTGGGCTCCCCAGGGCCTTTAGAGGCCCGGAGAGGGGGGGGCACGTGTCCCCCTCCCCCTTCTAAATATGCCGGGCCTCAAGGCTAAAATTGGCATGGGGAGAAGGGCCACGAGCCCCACTTCTCCCAAACAAAATGCTGGGGGATGGGGTCCCTTGGGATGAAAATGGCCTGAGGAGGGAGGGCCGCGTGCCCCCCTCCCTTTGAAAAATACGCCATGCCCGGGGTCCCTGGGGCCAGGAACTAGCCCTGGGAGTGGGGCAGCGTGCCCCCTGAAAATCATGCTGGGCCCCGGGAGATGGGTTCCCAGGATCCAAAATCAGCCTGGGGAAGTGGGCCACGAGCGCCTCCCTCCCCCCAAAAATAAACCCCTCTTACCCCTGGGCCTTGGCCCACCCTGGTGTTTATTTTTATTTCTTAATTTTGGCATAGATTTGCAGATCCTCTGCAAATTTGTAGCAAAAAAAAAAAAAAAAAAACTTTTATGGCACCCCACCAGCAGGCCTAGGGGGTCAGGGTATCCCTACCCTGCCCCCTTATGTTTTTATTTAACTTTCCTTAGGACTCTGGACTGAGTCCAAAGTCCTAAGATGGCTGCCATCACTTCCTGGTTGAAGTGGTGGCAGCCAATCAGACCTCAGCTTGAAATCAGTCCGAATCCAGAAAGGCTCTGTGTCCCTAGATATACAACGTTTTTGAGCATTAATTGCTCAAAAACTACTCAACGAATTTACACCAAAACACAAGCATTCTTTCTGGACCAAGATCTAGCTTCCTCCCAAATTTGGTATAAATCTGTTCAGCGGTTTAGGCTGTAGTTGTGTCTAAAGTTCCTATGGGAAAATGAACAGGGAAAACACGTTTTGGGATCCCCTTTTTTCTCGGCCCCTGCTTGATGGATCACCCCAAAACTTTCCATGCACAAACTAGGCAAAAAAGAGCACTTTTTTGGAAGGTTTTGTGCAGATTTGTCAAGCGGTGTCAAATGCACATATTTATAAATATATATAATGATTGAAAATATTATAAAAGACAGGAACAGGTCTTGTGCCCAAGGTCCATACAGAGTGCCGTTGTGGTGCTGAACTCAGCTCTGCACTTTTGGACATGTTGTAAATGGTTTTATTTAGTCATTGTATTATTTTTAAATATGTTCAAAATGCAAGGAAGGGAAGTCAAATTATTCCCCTACATAAGAAGGGGGAAGGATGAAGCCCTTAATTATTTTTCCATTGTCTTGGTCGAAGTGGAGGGGAAAATATTTGCCAACGTTATACTAAACTATTTAGAGACATGAGTTTGTGAAAACCATATTTTATCAATTGAGAAGCTGGGTTTTCGAGCTTCATGCTCAATTGATAAAATAATGTGCCAGCGACTTTTGAGTGTCTAATGCGTGGAGTGGGCAAATGAAACTATATATTTCATTTCATTTGTTTTATTTTTTATTTTAACACATTTTATTAAGCTTTCGGTTTTGCAGGCATGTTATACATTCTGGAATAACTTTTGTACGTTTTATATAACATTGTATACAAATATACACAACTCCATACAGATCTATTATTTTTCGGATTAGCAGTATCAAATATTAGTTTACAGCCAAGTTCGTTATGTACTCACAAACCAATTTTTGCGAAACAGTAGACATAGATGTGGTTTTCAATAACTTTTAACCCTCCCTTAATACCCCTCCCTCAATACATGCCGCCCCAATAACAGTCCCCTAAAACTTTGCCGCTGTGATCTAACAACTCCGTTCAGGTGTATAGTACTACGGGGTTATCACTTCCGATACTGGAGGAAAGGATAAGGGGAGAGGGAGGAGGGGGAGAAGGAGACAAATATATGAGTCTGAATCACTACAATTGGGAATCAGGCATTATCTATATGGTCATTCAGTGTACCCTGGGGACCCTCCATCGCCTGCTCTGTTTCTGCTTTAAACTGTTCTACCAGTTAAGCCCAGTCTAGGGAGATCAGCTTCTTCCTTAATCCTCTATTTTTCTCGTGCCGAAGCGTTTCCCCTTCAGCCACAGCCCATCGAATAACCTCCTCCCTCCATTTGCCTTCTCGTGGTGCTGTGCGGGATTTCCAGGGCTGTGTGAATAATCTTTTAGCAAGCATCAGGGCTAACCCCGCAAAGCGGCGTAGTAACGTCGCTTTCTTGGGGAGAGGGAATAGGCCCAGAAGACAGGCCTCTATAGTAGCCCAAGGAGAGCGCTCTGTAAGCAGGGAAAGGCTCCGTGTGATCTCCGATCAAAACTTCCCCAATGTAGGACAGGTCCATAACATGTGAATAAAGTCAGCACTGTGATGAGAACATCTTGGACATTCAGAAGAGGCAGTGGGATACATGTTCTGTATTGTCATCGGAGTGAGGTAAGCCTTGTGTAATATTAATAGCTGTATTGTTTTTAGTCGGAAATTGTGGGAGACCAGTCTTGGGTGTTCTAGAGCGAAGGCCCATTCCATATCTTCCAATTCCCTTACTAGCACCGTTTCCCATTTTTGCCAAAGAGGCATCAGTGGAGTACCCAGATGTTCCCTCAGCCCTCGGTATAACCACCTAACAAGGTGGCAACCATATCCCATTATGTGAATGGTCTTCAACAATTGAAAGGTAGGAGGTTCCTTCTGGTACACCAACCAATATCTCCGAATAAATTGTGTAATTGCCGCATGTGTGAGGAATAAGGTTTCTGGTATTGCGTTAGTACGCACAAATTCGTTATGGGGCATCAGGTTACCATCCAAAAAGAGGTCACTGACCGTCTCCGCACCGGCCTGTGTCCATCTCCTTAGCCGAGCATTTGCCAATATTCCACGTCGGGTGGGTAGGCCACAAAGTGGGATATTTGGGGCATATGGGATAGGTAACTTTGCATATTTTAGCGCCTGCTTCCAATAATGTATTGCAATATGCAGGAGAAAGGGGGGGGATCTCGCATCCTGTCAACACCAGGGCATAACAATGCCTGTAGAGTTCTGCGCTGCAAACGTTCAGGAGAATATCCTATTTCAAATAGATTATGGCCAGCTAACCAATATGTTAGCCATTGCAGTTGCCCAACTATGCAATATGCCTTAAAATCAGGGGCCCCCATAACGCCTGCGGCGCTCGGAAGCTGCATTTTGGCCAAGGCTAGTCTATGCCGACCCGTTCCCCAAAGTAAAGATGACAATAAGGTATCTAGTGTTTTAAAAATCCATGTCGGGAGGGAAACAGGAAGGTTCACAAAGTGATATAGGAGTCTAGCAGCATGACCATTTTAGACACAGCTAAACGGCCCGCCATCATTAATGGCAAGGTAGTCCAGAACGAGATCTGGGAACGGAGCGAATTAATAGTTCTAACCACATTCCCATCTATAGTGTCCGCACTGGTCCTCTAAATGTGTATTCCTAGATATTTGAAGGTTGTGTGTTCTAATTTGAACTGCAACTGGCCAAATTGCAAATAGGGTCTATTGTAAGTGTCGTAAAAGGAGTACGCTACCGATTTCGAGGCGTTAAGATATAAACCAGATATTTCCCCGAACCGTGAAAACACGGCAGCTATGGGTTGCATATCCTTATTCAAATCTTTAAAATACAGCAGCTTGTCGTCTGCGTAGAGTGATACAGAATGAGTTGTCTCACCTATTGGGATACCGTATGGGACCATAGTATGACGCAGATGTTGTGCTAGGGGCTCTAACGCTAATACAAACGACAAGGGTGACAAGGGGCATCCTTGACGTGTTCCACGGTAGACATGATATGTGGGCGAGATGGTTGTCCCCGTCTTAGCACGGGCTGTGGGGTTGGTGGAAAGCAATTTTACCCAATTGCAGTATTCTGGGGGTAACCCAAATTTGGCCAAGACGGCCAGCATATAAGGCCACCTCAGGGTATCGAACGCTTGGCGTACATCTAGTGATAAACATCCTGCTAGTGGCGCTGACGCCGAGGCTGCATGTATCAAGGCATGTAACCAGCGAATATTTAGTGAGGTCCTGCGTTTGGGTATAAACCCACACTGATCCGTGTGTATTAATTTGTGAAGCAAGGGGAGTAGTCTTGACGCTAAAATTTTACTAAGTATTTTGTATTCAGTATTAAGGATTGATAGGGGTCTATAGGAAGTGAGATCAGTTGGGGTCTTATCAGGTTTCAATAGGGACGTGACTAATGCTTCTCTAGTAGTAGGAGGCAGCGAGCCTTCGGTAAGTGAGGTGGTATAAAGTTGCAATAATTTGGGAATCAATGATGCTGCAAAATTCAATAGGGAGCCCATCTGAGCTTGGTGTCTTATTACGGGCCAATGCCTTTATAACCGTACGGATCTCTGCTATGGTGATCGAGGCTGCCAATTCCTCAGCGTTTGAATCCGAAATAGTGGGGAGTTAAATATCTCCAAGAAAGTGAGTAGTTGCTTCTGTCATGTGTAGGGAGGGAGCAGTATAAAGATTCGTGTAATGTTCCTGAAAGGTCTTATTTATTTCAGCTTCAGAAGTGATCAATGTGCGCTGGGCATTATATATCGCTAGTATGGGAGTGGGGGTTGTTTGGGGTTTGATCAGGCACGCTAATAATGTGCTAGCCCTGTGAGCTTCAGCGTGTGTGCGAAGTGTATATGCGTTCAAGTCAATCGTTTTTAATCGTTCTAACAATTCTGCATATTTTATCCTGGCTTCTTGCAGATTTTCTGCCCCTTTCGCGTCTACTTGGGCTTCCACTTCCAGTGCCTGCAAAGTGTTCCCTAATTCAGTTATGTCTCTAACTACCTCCTTTCTGGCTTCTACTAAGGACCCCATGGAGACCCCCCGTATTGTTACTTTAAAAGCCTCCCATTCTAAAGATCTGGTCGTGGCTGAGCCTTCATTTTCCTCGAAATATGTGGTTATGGTTGTAGCTAATGTGGTGCGGAACACCTGATCTTCTAAATGCAAAGGTTGCAACCGCCACGTTGGGAAAATGGGGGGGAACGGCCACAGTTTAGCATTAATTCTATGGGATTGTGATCCAATATAGTTTTGCCCAAATAGGTACACTGTTTAATGGTCGGGAATAAATCTGGTGTACAAAGGAAGTGGTCCAAGCGGGTGTGTAAGTTGTGCGGGTGGGAATAATAAGAATATTCCCGCATATTAACATGTTGTGATCTCCAAACATCGAATAGATTCCATCCCTGTGCCCATCGGGTCAAAGTAGTAGCTTGTGATTGAGCGTTAGTGTTCGATAAGGGAGGATGAGATCGGTCCAGATACACATCAAACACTGCATTAAAGTCCCCACCTAATATCCATGGGTATTGAGACCAGTCTGAGAGCGCCCGGGATACCCGTGATAAAAAGGCATCTTGGTCAACGTTTGGAGCATAAATGGAACCCAACATCACTTGTTTACCATCCAGTGCCCCCCGTATAAATACATATCTGCCTTGCTCATTTATCTTACTCTCACTGAGGGAGAAGGGGATTCCTGCCCGCATCCAAATTGGAGCCCCTCTGGAGAAGGCGGAATACACCGTTGCATAAAATTGGCCCCTCCAGCGTCTCTGCAACTTGCTAGTTTCCGACGGTATTAGATGCGTCTCTTGGAGATACACTATTTGGGCTTTATGGCGGTGTAATTGTGCAGCTATTCTATGCCGCTTGTGGATCGCTCCCATTCCCCGAACATTCCAGGATATGATAGTATAAGATTTGGCGATCGACATCGTCAGAGAACATTTATAAAAGCCTCCCCAACCCACCCCTCCCAATCCCATCCCCCCAGATCAACATCGGACTGTGCGGCAACAATATAAACAATACAACTTTATCCGAATACTGGGTCCAACGATTTAACTTCGCTCGACCAAACTGTGCAAAAAAGGTCAACATAGTACACTTTAAACAGTTGCTTTCGCCTGTGGGGAAGCTGCGTATGCAGTTCGCAACTAAAACAGTACACAATGAGTGGAAGTGCCCAGAACAGGCCGGGCCACGGTACTTACCAAACCATCCCTTTTTCTTGTTCCAAACATTATATACAAATTATAGTATTGTGTATACTGGCTAACGTGTCACTGGGGTCACTTATGGCCTGTGTGTAAGGCCTGCACATCTTAGTCAAGTTATATGGAGGCAACATTCCATGTTATGCACAATCGGGTCACCCCAAGGGGTCGTTACTGAGCTGCGTGGTCTCTGATGGAAACAATGCAACACTTCCTCCCGAGTCAGAGTCCGAATTCACCTCTTCGAATGGACTTGTGCTAATAGGTGGACGAGAGACGCGGAGGGCCTTGGCGGATCGGAGGGCCTCCTGCCTACCTTCCATTACCTGCAGATGAGGTGGGGGACTGGAGCCCGTACTCTGCATTAGGAGACCCTTTCTGCGCCTCCGGGGGTGCACATTGTGATTTCGGCTGCGATGTCTCTAGACGTTTGGAAGGCAATGTATCTGGGAAGTTCCTGTCTAGCCAATCCCATGCACTGTCCAGCGTGTCAAAGAATAAAGAACGCTGGTTATATATGATTTTCAATTTGGCTGGGAAAAGCAATGCGAATGTGAGGCCTGCTGCTCGAACCCGTGCTTTGACTTCCATAAATGAAAAGCGTTTACGCAGCACTGCCAGCGTAGTCTGGGAATATGGAGATTTTAGCGTTATCGACTTGTAGTGGGCCATTGTCTCTTGCCGCCTGCAGCAGATGATCTTGATCTCTTTAGTTCAAAATCCTGGCCAATATTGGACGGGAGTTTGCACCAGGTATTGGTCGACGTGTGGGGACTCGATGAGCCCGTTCAACAGTAAAGTGTGCGGACAGACCTGTAGGGGCCACACTAGTTTTCAACCATTCCTCTATGTAGGTTGTTGGGTTGGGGCCCTCTGTTCCCTCTGTGAGGCCTACGATTCTAAGGTTATTACGCCGAGCCCGACCCTCTGCATCATCCGCACTGGCTTGTAAGGATTCAATTTGTTGGCGTATTTGGTTTAACTGTTCCTCGTGATTTTTCACTTGTGGCACTACCGTTTCCAAAGTTTGCTCTGTGGTCTTGACTTTGTCAGCCAATTTTCTGTGATCGTCTTTGAGCAAGCTGAGTTCTACTGAGACCGTGCCCAATTGATTTTCAATCGCGGATCGCGAATCACGTAACTCTTTCAGGATCATGTCCAGTTTATCCACGGGAGGATTAGATGGGGCCCCTTCCTCCGCCTGATGTGAATGCCCGGATGAGGTCTCCGAAGGTGGCGAGCGCGACCCAGCCCTCCCGGACCTTGAGGCTGTTCTAGTCTTCCCTCTGTCCATGATTCCAAGTGATCAGGTTGATTATGTGGTATGCGACTATACGATGGATCAATACAATCTCTGCGTCCACTGGTTGCTCATCCTATGTTCAAATGAGGCCAGGGCCCTTTGCAATGATAAGGGATCAGCGTCCCTTTCCAAGTTTACATTCTGCGACTGAGCTTATGGCAATGTGGATCACTGCCTGAGCCCACCAGTGTCCAACGCCTGATACGCGCAGCAGGGATGCACCTATTGTTGGATGCCTTAGTAGCATCACTTTGCCCAGCACCAGCCACAGGGTAAGGCGTTACAGTCATTCCAATGTTTCCATGCCCAGCTTCATTGATTTTCTTTAGGTGCCCCCTCAGTTATATTATTCACAAAGTCTTGTTATTCTGTCTCAATAGCACTGCACTGTACCTCTATTAACCGGGTCCCACCTGCACTCGATAGTGCCGGCGGCTCCACACTGCAAAGCGTCCCAACCGGGCTCCTCTCCGGACACTACAACTTTGGCCCACAGCTGGGACACGGCGACGCGCCCCGCCCGGTCCCAGCCGGAGCACCTGATATAAAATGAGGTCACTTACAGCCTGCAGAGATGAGGTTATTTAAGCCAGCGCCCAGCTGTGGCTGCAGAGCTCTCCCCCAAAAGGAACACCACCACCTTCGGGGGGGGGGGGGGCCCAAGCTGGGAGAAAGACGATCCAGCAGCTGCCTCACGGAACCGCCACCGTCATAAAACAGTACCTCTTTTCGCTCCCGCTTCGTAGGAAACGTCCCAATCGGACCCAAACATCGTGATCCTCAGCAGATCTCCACCAGCTGGCCCCACATGGTTTCCAGGGCCCGATATGGGGGTACGCGATGCACTCCGCTATGCCCCCGCCGGGGCGCCCGACTCAGCAAGGGCCCCCAGCCCACGCGGAAATCACCGGCAGAGGGGCCAGCTCCGTCAA
The DNA here is from genome assembly GCA_963921515.1 of Calotriton arnoldi. Taxonomy (NCBI): domain Eukaryota; kingdom Metazoa; phylum Chordata; class Amphibia; order Caudata; family Salamandridae; genus Calotriton; species Calotriton arnoldi. The sequence goes on along the minus strand of CAWUFW010006321.1, from coordinate 1,038,984 downwards.
CTAGTGGCGCCCACTAACCAGCAAGTCTGCGCTCAGCAGGGGGGGCAAGCGGGAAGAGAGGCGGCTCCGCAGTCCTCCGCGAGACTGCCACAGTCAGTAGCCTGGGCCTCCGTCGGCGTCCCAACTCCTAGTTCACATCAAAGTGCCCCCAGCAGGCCCGCACTCCAAACACAGTTCCCGGGGCCTGCTATGGTGGCAACGTGTAGCAGTCTGCCGCGTTCTGGATGGGCACACTGCCTAGGAGTAACATCCACCGTGGGGGGGGGGGGCCACAGCGCGAGCAAGCTTTACCAGTTCAGCACCCGGCAGTAGATCGAGCAGCACCCCCCAGAGATTGTATCGCTGCAAGCAGGGGGGCGAGGCAGATAGGGAGAAAGAGACAGCCCCGCGAACGCCAAGTGGGACCGCCAACACCGTCCAGCCATTGTCTCCCTCGGCAGCACAGCATCGCTGGGGGTGCCCCGATCCACACCAAGTGTCGCAGGTCCCAGCAGATCGATACAGGGCTTTTCCGGACGTCAAGTCAGCGCACGCACTTCTGGGCCTGGATCCGGGGCCTTGCGTGTGCGCGCACGCGGCCTCCAGGCTCCCCCAGCCAAGTCTCAGGAAGGGCTGCTGTACTATAGGCCACTCCCACACTTTAGGCCCACTGCATCACCGGAATCCATTGCAGTCTGAAACTCGGGCTATCGTTCGTCCTAGCCCTTCGGAGTGCCCGACTACGCATTCCGCCTGTAGACAGCTGTGCTCCTGTGTCACTGCCAGTACTCAGATGAAGCAGGGGATGTCGGATTTTTAACGGATTAGGTGTCCCGGGCCCGGAGCACGTCGCTTATGCGATCACCATTTTGGGCTGCAAGCCACGCCCCCCCATATATTTAATTTGTTGTATTTGTGCATGTTATCCCATTGATAGACCAAAGTCCCCCCCGCCACCCCCCTAAGTACCTCTTCATTGATTTTTCATTATTTTGTATAGGACAATTTATTACGAAACACACAAAAGGTGATGGAAGGAATGTTTGCAATTTGTCTAACCACTGGCAATTGCTCGGGGTAGCATCCCAACCCGTCATTCTTTTGCTCATCATGCCACCTCTGTTTTGACTGAGCCATATGCAAAACAGTCTTGACCCTGCTCCTCATGGGAACAACCCAGCATGAACAATTAGGAGAATTTACTATAACATTTCTGCAATGTGTAACGTCACATGAGTTGGCGTCTTAAAAATCACCTGATAACGCTACTGTATCACCAACACGCCTATAGGGAAACACCTGGAATTTTACATTTAATTCAGACAATAAATTCGAAACAAAATAAAAAGTCTGTATCCAATTGCTGTCTTAGTAGAGACTTTACTTGCAGTAGGCTTAACGTGCCAACCCTTAGCTAGACGTTCAAAGAGCCATATCACAATACATTTTAAGCATGCCTGCCATAAACCCTCCAGTCCCCCCCCTTCAACTGGCAAAACAGTTCTTGTTTAATAACCACAAGTCTACATCCAGTCAATCATGACAGGGCACACCAATCACATGAAGAGATGCATCACATTCATATGATTTTGCTTCGAGTTACCCAGGAGGCCATCTGACAGTTCATAGCTACCATCTCCACCCATCAACCTCTGCACACTACTTAATATAGCAATTTAAGCATATGTCCATTTTTTAAAATCTCTCAGCCAGACCGACTGTGGCCTTCCATTGCATAGCAATGACATGCGCCTCTTCGTTAATACCATTGCCAAGCCTATGAACTTGCATGTATGCTTTGTTCTCTTCGTGCATTTAATCAACCCTAACAGGCATCCCCGCGGATCCTTTGGTATCAACCTACCTGACAACTCCACAACACATTCCAGCATGTCAGCCCAAAATTGAGATGTTACAGGTCATTGCCACGGCGATACCAAAGGGGATGATGGACGGAGCGCTAGAGCAAATCAAACACTCACCCCCAGTCAACTGATCTGGGTTTAATCCATCATCATTCTTTAGCTCACTCCACCACCCCAGTTCAGACATGGCCATATGCAAATCAGTCTGACCCTGTGCCTCATAGGAACAGTCCAGCCCGAACTGCCAAGCCATGTCCTCCCTGGACCGGAAACAAGCATCCTGGGACCGGTTTCGGGTTCAACACCCTCATCAGCCAGGCTATCTTGAATCCAGTGGCAAAGTGAGCAAGGGACCCACGTCTGGGCATACCCTGCCAACTTAGGGCGAACAAAGCGATACCAAAAGGGATGATGGACGGAGCGCTAGAGCAAATCAAACACTCACCCCCAGTCAACTGATCTGGGTTTAATCCATCATCATTCTTTAGCTCACTCCACCACCCCAGTTCAGACATGGCCATATGCAAATCAGTCTGACCCTGTGCCTCATGGGAACAGTCCAGCTCGAACTGCCAAGCCATGTCCTCCCTGGACCAGAAACAAGCATCCTGGGACCGGTTTCGGGTTCAAAACCCTCATCAGCCAGGCTATCTTGAATCCAGTGGCAAAGTGAGCAAGGGACCCACGTCTGGGCATACCCTGCCAACTTAGGGCGAACAAAGCGATACAAAAGGGGATGATGGACGGAGCGCTAGAGCAAATCAAACACTCACCCCCAGTCAACTGATCTGGGTTTAATCCATCATCATTCTTTAGCTCACTCCACCACCCCAGGTCATTGCCACACCATATGTTCACCTTCTAAGCTACGTGGGCAAACAGTTGTCACGCCTTTGAACATACGCCCAATAACTTTTGGAACCAAGTATGTGCAATGAATGTAACTAAATTGGGTGTACATAAATCTGGTATTTCTTGGGAACGTCTTCACAGATGGTAAACATTTCGACCAATTTTTGTCAGACAATAACTGCTTTTTGTGTTCCTCCCACCAGCCCCTGAGGTCTCCCAGCCTTTTCGATGCTGGTGCAGCAAGGTGGCATATCATACTCATGGGCTTCTTATCACACCCATGAGTCAAGAGCACCTGTAGCACTGGAGAAGTGTCTGTCATTGTTTGGGCGATGCCCCCGGTCTGGGACGGAAGCTACATGCATTCACTATATAACAAAAATCTCGCAAGGCCGTATACGTCCACAAAATGCTCAAAGGACCTCAAATCCCTGTGCTCTGTATATCGTCCCATGGTAGTAACCTCACCTTTGCCTAAGATCGTGTGTTGTAAGAAGCCCTCAGAGACTCAAACTCCGGAAGCACCCAAAACAGCAAACCAGGTGCAAAAGAGGATGTCTTGAACCATATTCTTTCATAGGTTTTCTGTACTGTCGCGCTGCTGTTATGAGGATGCTCATTGTTAGATTATTAACATTCCCTCCAAACAATCAGTCTAGCATGTTGCCCCCTTCTCAGTTCCAATTGTACATATTTCTGGACTGACATAAGCAGCTAGCCAAAGCCTTGGACATTGCTGCTGTGCCACTGCATAATTAAGTTTGTAATTAGGAGCTCCCAGCCCTCCCTCGGATAGCAGAGCACACACTTTACAGACGGCGACCCTGCCCCTCCCTCTACTGCACACCAACAAGGTAAGTATGCTTTGTAGTTCCCTAAAGTATGTTTTTTACGTATTACTGGCAGTGCTGCAAAATAATAAAGCAGCCTAGGAAGGACCACTGTTTTTGTCACCACAACTCTTCCTAAGGGCGACAATGGAAGTGTGTTTCAAAAGGACACAGATTGACAAATTGCAGACATCGCCTTACCCAAGTTACCCACAAGATCAGCCTAACTGTGGTAAATGTTCACACCTAAGTATTTGTAGTCTCAAATGTCCAGATTAATCTAGCATCAAGGAGAAACCTGAGCTACTTGTCCAATGTCTTCCTTACCCCAATTTATTTTAAGCAGGACATCACTCCACATTCATCCAGTAAATCCATCAGTGCTGTCAGCAAACTCTGGCCTTCTCGAAGATAAATGAGCACATCATCAGCGCACAGAGATATATGAGAGGTATTATTTACAGCTAATCCCCATTCCAGACTTTTGGCCCTCAGCAAGCAAGCCAATGGTTCCATTGCTAGTGAGAAAATGATGGATGATAATGGGCACTTTTGCCTTGTGCTTCTCCCAATATCTTTTGTCTTTGATATCACTCTGCCTGTATGGACTCGTGTCGCCCGCTTGAATACAGTAGGCATTCCCACTGCAGATACCCAGGTCAATTCTATAAAGGACTTCCAACAAATATAACAAACAAGGAGTATCAAAGGCCTTTTCTGTGTCTAATGAAGCCACCCAATGCACAGCTTCCTGTCTTCAGCTCCTATCGATCACTTTGAGTAGACCTCATAAGTTAAAAGGCATTTCTCCCCAGAATAAAACCATACTGGTCAGGGTGTATTACCATTTGAGCTATGGGCATCAGGTGGTTAGCCAGTACCTTACCAAGAACCTTATAATCAAAGTTTACCAGAGAGAAGGGGTGGTACAAGCTCAGCTCACATTCAGAGGATCTCTGCCCTGCTTGGGGGGAGGGGAGAAGGAGACTATTAGGGCTTCCCTACTACAGGAAGGTAGCATCCCATTATTTGCCTTTTCATATACCTGAACAAGTCAGGAGTCAATAGTGACCCCCATATACTCAATATTACTCTATGGGCAGCCCATCTGAACCAGGTGTGTTACCTCTGGCTACGTAAGCAATCGCCAGTCACAACTCCTCAACTGTTATTGCTTTCCTCTAGTTCTAGGAGTTGCACTGCATTCATCGTCCGAATTGGTATCTCCTTCAAATAATTATATAACACTCCTTCCTCTACATCAGAAGGAGTCTCAAACAGTTTTCTATTATATGCCTCAAATACAGGACACCTAGGTATTGTAGATCAGGGCCGGAGTAAGAGTATAAAATAAATAAATAAAAAAGTTCGTGAGCCCAATTAGGAGCATAAACAGCTACCATCGATAGCAGCTCTCAATCAAGCAATCTCTCAGAAACCACATATCTTCCCTCCGTATCTATCCTGGTGTGTTACAGTGTGAAGGGGACCCTGGGGGCAATCCATATAAGTACTCCCCTGATGTATGCAGATTATGCGCTTCAGATTAGTATTCCCAGCCACCTTTTGGGCAATTTAGCCAATTCTTGAGCAGTGATGTGTCTCTTAAATATGAAAATTGTATGTGCCTATGCCTCAAATATGTATGAATGCTACATCGCTTCATTGGATTACCCATGCCCCATATATTCAAGGTTAAGAAGGTCTCTCTTTCACACCCACACTTATCATATAACCATATGAGGGACTTATGGAACGCATTTTGCTAACTTGCACTCTACACTGATTCAGTTTTGCAATACGCTACTTGAGTTACATGATCTTGGATCCTCAAACAAATTCCCAACTTCCCCTTCCTGGCAGAAAATAATATCATTAGCACTGCCACCACAACGATGCACTAAACAGATGCAAACAAAATGTCAATTTCCAGAAAAAGGGGGAACCAGTGGTCACATACATCAAGCTTCCACTCTCCTGTGGCTCCGCCTCCTAAATATCTGTGTCCTTACTGTCATGCACAGTTCTCTCCAAGAAGTGCAGTCCCACTTTCCCAACCAGGATAACTCCTGGCCCACACTTGATTGACAACAAGGATAGTGCTCCTTGTATGTACATAAAAAGATCAGCAGTCATTGATGTGTTATCTGGACCTTTCCCAATCAATGTTTCAATGTCCTCCGATGCATCATTTTCTGGGTGCCCTATCACCTCGTGACCAATTGACAGAGTTGTGTTATTAGAGCTGTTGTGACACTTCCACCACCACTAGGGGGATGACGGTCTGTTACTTATTGGGTCTGCTCCTCAGTCTCCTAGCAGTTTGTCTTCTAGGCTTTTGCAGCAACCACCCATCATCTACCAGTGACCTGTCCTTTGCTGTCACATTACTCATGACTCTAGCTACGTTCAGGCCTCTGCAGAAGTCTGAAAGAAATGAGAATTATCACAGTGCATCACTTGAAGCTTAGCAGGAAACATGAATATATTTGACGCAGTTGTTTTTTGACTTCGAGAAAGGATTCCCCGTTTCTCTGTACCTCAGCTGTGTAATCTGGGAAAATATTGACCTTATGGTTTTCCAAGGCCTTTTGTTTCTTGATACCTGAAGGATACAATCTCTGTCATGATAGTTAAATAGCCTCACCACTACTGGTATGGGAGAGGTCCGGTCTACGGCACGCGGGCCGGAACTCTATGCACCCGCTCCAGTGAGTTTTTGCCTTCTAACACTGTGTGGGGCAACCACTCTGAGGAATAATTCCATACTTGGACCCTCTGCTCTCTCCGGAAGGCCCACAATCCCATTATTACAACGTAAGCAGCCTTCTGAGTAGTCTGCTTTCATCTTAAGAACTCTCACTTCGTCTTGTGGTTCCTTCAGTTGACTTTGCATATCTTGTACAAACAGTCTTACCGCTGCCGCACTCAACTCGTTGCTCTTGACCCTGTCATTAAGTTTCTTGTGGTCTGCTCTCATAAGACCTATCTCAATTGCCAGTGTGTCAAGTTTAGGTTCAATTGTGGCTTTATTGTCTGTGATAGCCTGCAGAATTTTGCTAACTTTGCCTGCGTGGACCTGCAGAGTTTTCTCCATCTGGCTCAGAGGGGCATCAGCTTCATCTCACCCTGAGTGCGGGCAAGTCACATTAGCCCTCCAGGCATTAAGACTCACAAGAGCAGGTTATGCCAATCACATCGTCGATATCTAGAGTAAATCTCCACCATAACTGGATCCAGTGTGGTTTCCCTAGCTCCTCTCCTCTCAGGTATTAAAATAGCACTCTAAGTTAATGCAACCTACTCTCCGGGGACGGACCATATCGACGCCAGGCTCCTCCTTTTGCCTCACGGGTAGGCAGGCCACAACTTACCTCCACCACCTCGTGACGAATGAGGCAACTTTCAGCCGCAAAGTCCGAAATACAGGTAGGCCGCTAGCCACCTAAGCCCCCACGTCAAAACGACTTGCAGGGGAGACCACACAGTTCAAAATTGGGCCAGGGGAATCCTCCCAGGGATCACAGCGTGCCCTGAAGGCAGGACCACAACTCCACTCCAGCAAGGTCCAGGGTCACCTCCCCGTGCAGGCTGCATCCGATGGCGCCGCCATGCAGCCAGTCAGAGCGTAAAAAAAAAGCGCCACGGACGATCGGAGCTTCAGGGGGAAGAGTTCCAACAACCCACTGATGCAGTAACAAAGTGGTTAGCATAGCAGGATCCTTGTAGCAGGGCGAGTCTGCTAGAGCTCATAAGGGTGCGTCTGACTCAGATGCCATCTGGGCCACCTGTGCGCTTGAAAAGTTATGGCAAAAACTTCAGAATATGAATATCAGAGCCAATCTGTTACAGCAAATAAATCTTCACTTCGACAACTGGGTACATGTTATGACTGGGACTAGTATTTAAGTATCAGACAACATTTCTGTTGTTACCGGTATAAAACAGGGGTGTGCCCTTGCCCCCGTTATTTCATTGTATGCAGTGGAATTCCCAAAATTTGTAAAAACGTTGAATCCCTTTTCACCTAAATTAGAGTTGAAAGAATAAGTCACAATAATGTACACGGGTGATTTAGTACTAGTCAACCTTAACTTTGCTAGGGTTACAATGACAGTTTAATTCTTTGGCCAACTAATCAAGAGCCATAATAGTAAATGCAAAAAAAAAATAATCATAATGGGCACTCACAGATTGGCAACTCCCCTCCAATGGATAATGTAGTCAACATGAAATTGTACATGGTCGATATGAAATTGTAAATAGCTTCTGCCAATAGTGTGTTATTATCCAGTAACCTATCATCTGAACACTGAATCAGCAAAGACTAGCTCTGTCAGTCTGGGTCGACTTGAATTTTTCAAAGTGTCATTGACGAGAGATATGACTTTATTAAGAGTCTAAGGACCTGATTCACAAACAACACTTAGTAGTATGTTTTGGTGTACTACAAACGTACTACAAAATGTACATTTTGCCCATACTATTAAGTGCGGAGGTCTATGCACATGTAAGTATGGATTTTAATAGTAATGGTAGAGGGACAAAAGGGGGTGGGTTCGAAAAGGGGCTGACTTACTGTTCAAGGGTGTGGGATTAGGGAGGAGTAGGGGTATTAAGGGGGTGTCAGAGAGAGGTTTACGGAGGGATGTCGCCCACCCTCACAAGAGTTAGCCAATTGCATTACTCTGGGGGTGGAGACATGTAACTTACACTTCTGTTGTATGTTTACACTCAGAGTTTGTGAATACTAAAAGAAATAAACTTACTACAAAGGGTAAACTTACTCAAAAATGTAACTTACTTTTGTGAATCAGGCTATGCGTCTCTAAAATTTCAACCATTGCATTGTATGCCATTGAAACCTAACCTCTAATGGCCAACTACATTTTGCTATTACAAATTTAGTATGGTTGAATCCTGACTCTAGAAGGCATACTTCGGAGTAAGGCAGTGTACTGTAATTGACAGCTTGAGACTGGAGTTAGGTTTAACCTTATTGAAATTCTGTGTGATGTCTTAGGTGATATGCTATTTTAAGCATCTATCTAAGACACCTCCTTCAGTCCTCAAAATTATTCTTAGGACTGAACAGTCAAGTGATGTCACACTTGAAGAAAATCAACTTTAACGCATGGCTCCTCTCTAGAAGACACCGTTGGTATTTTCATTGTGCATTAAGAAGCCACAAACTGGTTTCTCAGTATGTGTTTACCTTATGATATATAAGTTGATTGTATTCATTTCTCAGCTGCAGGCACACAACCTAGCTGTTCTTTGCAGGAGTGCTGATTTCCTTTGCACTGCCTAAAACGGCCTGCAGTCTAAAGGGTGAGGTAGGGGCTAACAGCTATCATCCTAGGAAGCCCAAGAGTGGATAAAAGAGTAATAGACACAGACCATTTTAAGCGATGGGAGGTTGTGCTTCGCCTGTTAGCCACCGAGCCCAGACTTGTGAGGCTCCCAAACAGACAAAAAACTGCATAAAATCTGAGAAGACAGACAGACCTATGCAGATTTGCGTGGTGCAGGACTTGGAAGCAGAAAGGGACTGTAGCACTGTGTGTGGGAGGGTGATCCCCGACCTCTTTAAGAGCTAAGAGGATTGCCCTCTAGATAGATATACAATGCACTCGTCTTGGAACTCCGGAGCTGACTATGCTAACACCCAAGAGTGAACACCACTTCAACAGAGAGACGTTGCTTACCATTGCGGATTGAAACCAAGCAGGTCGAAATGTTTCCTCCACCAGTAGGTTGGTGGGAATCCATGCGCCCTTAGTCGTTACTTTTTTCGGAGCCAAATTTACTTAAGAATAAAGTAGAAAAACAAACATATCGATTATTTTACATTGCATCTTCAAAAATATCAATAGGGATCTTAGATCAGGATTAAAATCCTCTCTCAAGTAAATTTAACATTTTATAAACTAATCATCAAATGTTTGGCGGCATTGTGTTCTGGTTGCTGTATATGTGTTAATAAATTAAACGTAGGCATGTTTGGAGCGGAATGTCAAATAGAATTTGTTAGTGTAGATGTCTCGCATGTTCCGGGAGGTTGCAGTATCATTTTAACTCTGGCTTGTTCCTTCCTGACTGGTTACTATGCATTTGTAGAAGTTAGGACCAGACCGTTTAGTTTCCCCACCACCTATTGATTTACTAAGGTGTAATGATCCCATTATTCACTTTTTAGCATGGTTCCCCTGTGTGTATGCATATGTTTACTCGTATCTATATAAACAGCAGGTAGGAATTGGTGTTTCCAATCACACACTATGGTCCCATATGTAAATGCAGACAAATTTAGACATACTTTTTTTGCCTTAAAATATATTTATTAATTTGAATTTATTGTACATTCAACATACGACATGTAAACTCTACAACAATCTACAGAGTGCAAATATTTCAGATTACGTTTAGCTTTCCGAACCGAAAAGATTATTCATATGTTTACAACGCATGTGTTTTTGAATATGTTCCACATAAAGATACATGAGTGACGCTTTAGTCTTCATTCAAGGAACATTCTGTGGGTGGCTGCATTTCCGCGAGACTTCTTCTGATTGCTTCCTTCACTTCTGCCTCTATATAGAAAATTTAACAAAGTTGTTTTATCCAGTTAAATGCATCACATATTAAATATGTCAATATATATATTCAATACATTATTAATGTTCATTCAGTACACATGATTCAGGTATGGTCAATAAATGATCAAAGCGTACTCAATGCAGGAGTCATGTTTTCAATATGAATACACTACACGTGATAACAACCATGCTTTATGACACCTAGAAATAAGGATCTACTGTAAAACGTTGACACACCGAAACTATTACTTTACTTATGGCTTTCAAAAATGTACATCATGTTGTGAGATTACCAACATCACGTGACGGATACTGACCCTCAAGAGGATTTGTGCTAAAGTTGAAACGCAGCTGTTCCAGTCAAACCAGATAGGCAATGGTGTAAATTAACGAGAAAAATATATCAGAAACGGTTTATGATATTTGCAATGTATTTTCAAATAATCATCTGGCCCAGCTGTATAAATGATTTTCCTCACTCTGACATTATTTACCTTAAAAAGAAAGGCGATTTTAACAGGTAGTCTACGGGAACACAATGTGGTACAATATAGAGTCCGGGGTATGGGACTATCATTCAACTTTCATACCCAGTCATTCGACCAGTATTAAGCAAACGGGCCTAACTAAAATTGCAATTTGCTTCAACCGCTTAATTTCCGAATTGAGCATTTAAAGACGAAAGAATTTTGACTGAGGAAAATCACTCTATATGCCAAGGTATAATTGCATTTTTATTCTGAAAAACACTACATTTCCATGCTGCAGCTCACGACTGAAAAGGTCAAAGTGTCATTGTTAGTGACCTCTGAGAAAGGGAGAGACAAATGCATAAACAGTGGCACTGTGTGGTATTCTAAGAATGTTGGTAGTCATGACAATGGGTATGCTGGGAGAAGAGCAGAACGGAGACAGCTGGAGATGGCTGAGGTTGTTAGGGTCTTAAAATAAAGACGCTGTTTGGAAATTAATAAAACGGACTATCATCATTGCACTGGTGACCAGCATCATTTCAATTTCATTTCAATAGATGAACCTCATTTTGGTAGACTTTGTGCAAAACGGAAAACATTATACTATGTCTCAATAAATATAAAAAAAAAGGATGCGATCTTCGTATTCTACAGAAAACCCTCCACTAATGAGTTTGTCAAATTTCTGAAAAATAAATCATCGGGATAAAAGAAGGAAAAATCGGAAATAGAAAGATAACACTCCTTGCCTTCAGGTCAGTCCTTTTGAGATTACTGATTTATTAATAGCTTATATCTTTATGCTGCCCGCCCCAACGAAACTCATTTCAACAGATGCTCATCAAGTGCCCTGTCTCGTGGGCCCTGCCTGGCACCTTGCCCCATGGGTCCAAGTGCATCGCAACAACGAAGCTTTGGAGCGTCACAGCAACGGAGCGTCTTCTCTTTCATGCACACTGACCACGTGCCTTCGCACCTCTGACCTCTTTTTTGGGGAAATCTTTAACTTTGTAAATAACACGGATATTTCAGTGACAGTACGATCGATCTTCAAGCAACAATATTTTTAATTTTTATAAAATATTGAATCCAAAGGAAAAAAAAGCCTCCGGTCTACTGTATAACTAGTCCTAAACTAGAACATTAACCCTTTCTTCCACAGGCTGGGGCCTTCACTCGGGTGTCATATTGGATGCCGGTGATCACGATCTGAAAAATAATCTTGGATATTCAATGGAATACTGGCGTTTATTTTCATTCTTGATACTTTACTGTTTGGTCATTCTCATTTGCGAAAATTTTCTTCTCTATGCCAGATGAACCCGTACTGCATTGGGGTCAGTAGAAAAAAGTTTCTAATCACTATGCAAGGGTTTGTGCACATTTGTCAGTGCTCAGTGGAAACTGTCTCTCTTAATGCATTGCTTAGGTCTTGAAGGACAGGAAGTATTTGAAAATCTTCCTGATCTTCTGAGGAATTTTCTGGATTAAATGAATTCAAAATCTGAATTAAAAAATTAGATCTGCTATTCCAACTGTTCGGCAGGTACTAAGGCTAGCAGATAAATCGGGAACAGTGCCTTGTATTCGTGCTGGCCGGGGATGCACTGGCCCTGCCGTCCAGCGGAAAAGCTTTACTGATTAAAGACAAGTTTAAATACCTGGGCATCATGATCTCCAAGTCAGATAAGGAGTTCCTGGCCGACAATTTATACCCACAACTACACGGGTTGCGCAGGGATGTGTTACATTGGAGGAAACTGCCACTATTGCTATTAGGAAGGGCAGTCCTGTTTAAAATTATGGCATTGCCATGTCTGGTATATGTCCTTCAGAACACCCCTTGTAAGATACCATCAGACTTCTTTCAGAAGATTGACCGTGAAATAAGACAGCTTCTGTGGGACGGGGGAAGCTCCAGGATAGCCCTACACAATTTACAGAGGGGAGTGTTTGAGCGTGGGTTGGAAATTCCCGATATAAGGAAATATTACTGGACTGCGCAGTTAGTCACGGTTAATGCTTGGGTATTTGCAGGACGGGAGGAACCTGTTTACAGAATCGATCACCATGCAATGGGACGGAGGGGGCGGGGGGTGCTGGGAAGACCCTGCGTCATATGGTAGAAAAACGACTCCCTCCGCACACTCTCAAAATAAAGTTCTTAAAACACCGCCTGGGCATTCCACCGTGCGCCGAACATCTTCCACCATGGCAGAGGGCATGCTCACCAAGCATCTGCTGTCTGTGCGACAGGCCCAGGGGACATTTTGCACTTAATCTGCACATGCACGGCGCTGGAGCAAGAGAGGACACAGCTACTAAAGATCCCGCTCAAGCAGTCAGGGATCCGCACCAGGCGACAAGCGGTGTTGGCATGTTTTGACTCAGGGGCCACACAACTGAACTGCAGAGTGGTCAAATTCCTCGAACTGGCGGAACAGAAAAATCTGACTCAACATCATAGGAGTGTACAAACCACTCCAGCATTAGGCGGACATTGAAGAACCCGACATATCAATCGGAAGCGGCTTCCTAAAACTCAATTCTAACACACAAAAAAAAAGCCCGCCAATGATGGGAAACTCTGTCTTGCCCCTAGCCATCAGGAACTATCTCCTGATAAGTACGCACTTTCCGCACGCCGGCTGTCTGGCACTATCGTTTCATACGATAGATGCACATCGCAGGTCACACTAACCATTATCATCACAGCTAAGCAGTACTGCAGGGCATACTTTTTACGGCTCAACTTTTACTGTAACATTTTAATGGCACTCATCAATTGGTTTTATCAGCCTTTTTGTATATTTGTAAGTAAGCACCGCACAGCACTTATCATGTGTATCAATGTTTTTACTGACAGCACAAAACTGCAATGGTTTTTAGTAACTATGCATAATAAAAATTAACTTGAAACTTGATCCCTCCGCACACACAAACAGTGGTGCGCATATGGCGGGAAGCGACTAAATTCCAGGGCTTGGACGGGAAACTAACCGAAAGGACTCCCTTGTGGGACAGTGATCTCCTGAGGGAGGTTGGCAGACTGAAGGGTTTCAGTCCATGAGGGCTGCTGGGAATTGACCACCCAGGGGATGTTTGGAGAGGATAAACAATTGTTGAATTTGCGGACTTACAGGCAGAATACCAGATGCCCGATTCGTAACGGTTCCAATATTTGCAATTGAAACATGCATTGCGAAACCCACATTCTGATGGTGAAAAAGGATATATGATTAAACAACTACTGCCTAAACAATGAATTCCTTAACCACGAATGCTAAACCACGAGCAATGCCAAACCACTACATTTTTAACCACGACTTCCTAAACAACGAAAAATATTTAATTAGCTCATTTTCACATTTGCTCCATTACTAGTGCAAAAATTAATGGAGAACACTTTAAATCATTTACAAAGTAGGTGTAAGATTTATCATAGGCTTGGAGTTCAGTACAAATATATTGATTTATTTTTCTTCAAGAGTAGTCACGACTGTGCAGTTGTTAAAGATGAACAGCTGGTTGCATAGGGCAATCAGAGCAACCAACACTTTTCGTTTTTTCGCGCTTTATCAAGCCTGAGGCCAATGGATAGAAGGAGTACCAAGCAACGTTGTAACCATAAGTGGGTAGTTATTAATATGATTGGCCTTCTGTATGATGTTTCCATAAAAAAACAGAAAGGTCACTGGGACTTGATTTGATAGGAGAAAGTTAATAGTATGTCGGGTGTAACTGAAGTCAGAAAACAGACCTTATCCTAATTACACATAGCAACAGTAATGTGAAATGCCTTCAAATTACACCAGTTACACCAGCATACTTTAAATTTTGGCCAGGCATAACATGGTCAGGCTCTCTCCCTATCCATCGAAACTTCAATTCTGGATAAAACACCAGCTATCATTGTCTCATCCAAGCATGATCTATACCTCCCCCTCCCCCCATCCTATTTTATCTCTTTGTGAGTTTTGATATTGCCTCTGCACTGTTTCTCATTCCACCCAACTTGACTGCCTGAACGGTCTTGCAGTACACATCATATTGCTGAACTGGATGCATTCCTCTGCCAGTCGTTGATCTGAAAGTGTCTCCATCTCACCTCTTAGGTCTCCTATAAAAACACTTACTTGCAGGAGGTCCTAAGATTTCACTTTAAGCACAACCTCATTAAATTATATGTAGCCACTATTGTTTCTTTAATTCTAACCCGTGTACTGACATACAAATTGCAATACACTATCTCCTGGCCATTGCCAAGTTGATGAAAGGTAACTGGCTCCACCTAAATTCTTGCCTTGGTCACAGAACTGGTGCAACCTTGTTCAAGAGACACCTCCCTTACCTTCAGAAACCATGAATCATTTAGGAATCATCATTGATGCCATGTTACATTTAAGTCTCAAAATTAAAAGTTAAACTCTCTCAGTTAAAAGTTAAACACACTCAAACCACGGCTTGTCATTTTTATTACAATAGTGCCATCTATTGGCCAGTTACGAGGTCGTTTTTTTCGTGGTTTAGGAAAGTCGTTGTTCGTGTAAGTCATAGTTAAGGATGTCGTGGTTAACAGATATGTCGTTGTTTGGGATTCGTTGTTCAGGTCAGTCGTTTTAAAAACTTCGTTATTAAGGCTGTTTCCCGGTGAAAAACTACCAGATTATACACTGCTTGAAGACAGGGTATGCCTGATAAGGCCATCTCCCTAATTAATAACAAAAAATGAATAACACCCCAGACCCCCTTAGAGCTCTCCGAGGGGCATGGGAGGCATAGTTAGGCAACTAGAAGACAACGATTTTAACAGAGGCAATCCAGAGTCCCCGGGAGGTGGCCATACGGTTCCGCCTTAGACAACTTCGTATTTTACACAGATCATATACCTCTAGGGTGCTGTTACACAGAATGGGTTGTTGTGCTACTACACATTGCACAAGAGGCTGCGGTGAAGTGGGCACTTTCTTTCATACATTGTGGGCATGCCCCCGAATTCAGCAATACTGGAATGGGATTGTGCGAGTCATGTCCGAAGTGGTGGGTCAGGAGGTCAAACTGGAAGCAAGATGGAATATATTATGTGACACAGTGGATAACCCATGGCAGAAATACACACAAATATGGCTAATGGTGGCCAAAAGAAATATTGCAAGGGCGTGGGGGTGCGATTCAAACTCCGGGGGTTACAGAGCGGAAGGCGGACCTCGATTGGTGCTGTACAGCTAAAAAAGTTGTAAACAAAGGAAGTGGTTGCCCGAGGAAATAGGGGCAAAATATGGGGTTGGTGGGTGGAGTATAGAGGGACCTGAAATGTTTACACGGTGGACGATGCTATGCAAGGGAGGGTTGTATGGAGTCTCAAATTGTAACGGAATGTCGTGAGGATTGAACACACTGAAACTATACTGTAATGAGCTGACTGTATTGATTACGAGCAATTTTCCCGATGCCCTCACTGACATTTGCCAAATGATTCTGTACACTAAAGTGTGCTGTCAAGTATCTGTTCAATAAAAAGAATAAACATTTTTTTTTTTTGCATTATCTCCCCAAAGTAAGCGCGATATTAGAGTGCTATCACTTTGGGAAGCGGATGCAAAGATCACGGGAATCAGTCGAAAATTATATAACTGCTTTAAGAAAATTAGCATCCACATGTAACTTTGGAGCAGCGTGTTAAGCAGGTTTGTGTGATCATTTTGCTAGAAAAGACTAGAGAATATCTATGGCAAAAAGATGATTCTGCATTGAAGAAAGTTATCTCTACAGAAAAACCTTATACAAATTCATTAGCATGTGTTGATGCGATTTGAAAGGACTCTTCAGTATGGCGGGGAATAATGAAAAAATATACTTTGTAAAAAGAAAACCCATCACCTAAGAACAGCCAAAAAGGGATGAGTTAAAAATCTCAAAGAAAGTCCAATGGAAATGTTATTGGTATGAAAGTGTAGGTCACATGGCGAATTTCTGGGGAATGTCCGGTTCGGAAAGCCCTTTGCAAAGCATGTGGGAGGAAAGATCATCATACCAATTGTAGACCGGATCGGATTTAAAAGAATGTTAAAAAGATCATTTTTACTGAGGAGGATTCTGAAGAAATAATTTTACAAATCAACGGTAGTAGTGATGAAGGGCCATTTGAGGAGGGACAGAGTGAAGGCATTCCAGTCGAAATGTTGTTTGTCTCAGGAGCAAGGATTTCTTCAAAGCCATATTAGAGGTAAGGTGAATACAAGCCTGACATAAGACCAAAGGGTTATGGTGGTGAGCCCATCAAATTGCTGGGTTATTTTTGGGGAAGTATAGAGTTCGGAGGAAGATTTGTTGCAGGGAAAATAGGTTTCCAACAAGGGTGATTCCATAATCAGTTGGTTTCATCAAAGGTACCTAATTGTGTATCTTAAACCTAATGAGACCCCTTCAGTTAGATTGAAAAAGAAAGCTGAAGAAGTTCAGGTTTCCTTTAAGGCTTCCAGTTATGAAGATGAAATTCCAGAAGTTTTTAAGGAAGAATTGGGTTGTCTTAGAATCTACATTCACCCGATTAGACATAAACCTGGGTTGCAACCTAAAGAGAGTAAGGTAAGAAATTATCCAGTAATGTTAAAGGAGGCTATGGCCCAAGAGATTGAGAAATGGAAAGTGAATGGCATTATTCAAGAAATTAAAGCAACATAATAGTTTCCGCCAATAGTGATGGCATTTAAGGCTAATGGCAAAGCAAGATTATGCACAGACCTGAGAGGGCTTACTAAGCGTGTTATTGTTGATCATTGCCCTTTACCGAATATTACAGAGATGCCATGCTCACTGGGTGGTGCTAAGCATTTTTCTTCTTTAGATTTGACATCTGTTTATCACCAGATTAAACTACACACACAATCCTGGGAATTGACATCATTCGTCAATCCTTTGGGCACTTTCAAATAAGTGAGGATGCCTTTTGGATTAATTTCAGCATCTTCAGTTTTTTCAAAGAGTGATGAGGTATGTGTTACAGAGCATATATGGTGTTAAAATCTACCAAGATGATATTTTGGTATTAGGTAGGAATTTGGAGGAACATGATTCAAGGTTGCATTAAGTGCTGAGAAGGCGGGTTTGAGTGGTCTGACTCTTAAGTTGCAAAAGGGCACATTTGATGTGTCTGAGATTGAGTACCTAGGTCACAATATCACACCAGAAGGAAGACAACCCAAGAGGGCACTGGTTAAGGCCATTAAGAGTATGTCTACTTAAGCCAACAAGGATGGACATTTGACATTTCTAGGTATGTAGAATACTATGGTAAACGTGTTCCTAATTTTGCTGAAAAAAGTAAAAGCGTGACAGATTTGCTGGAAAAAAAATGACTGAGTTTTTGCGGGATCATATTTGTGAAGAAGAATTTAACAATGTAAAGATGCATTTAGCAAAACACTTTGTTTGAGTAGGGAACCAGGTAATGACAGTATTTCGATAACAGATACCAGGTTGAAGGATTTGGGTGTGGAGCTTTTGTGACGAGCAAATGGCATAGGGAAAGCCATTTTATTTATTTTGCATGGTTTGAAAGGGGCAGAGCTTGATTACTCTGTCAGTCAAGGAAGATTTGGCAGTATACTGGGCAGAGAGAAAGTTAAAGAAATTTTAATGGGGTGGTCGATTTGCGATCAAGACTGATCACAAACTCCTGGAAGAAGTCTTTGCCATGAAAGGGATTGATTTAGTTTCTAGCAGCATTTGCCGATGGGACGTCGCTCTCCAGGAATTTTATTCTACGTTGACATACGTTTATCTAGGTTGTGTGATGTCCAAATTGATGATGAAGATTTTAATAGAGATGATTTTGATGATGACATTGATAAGGAAGACAAATGTATGCGCCGTCATAGGCGGCATGATTTAGGAGGAAGAATGGTAAAGAAAGTTAGGGGAGAACAATGTTTTGCAAAAGGTGGGTGTCATATTGAGGGGAGGATGGAAATCTAGGAATGAGAGTGATGAGGACATCAAGTGTTATTGGAGTATTAAGGATGAGCTCTCTCTATAGGACAGTTCGGGTTTAAGAGGTGACAGATTAATGGCTTCCAGTGGTTTAAAACAACCCTTATTTGATAATGCCCATTAGAGTCGTTAAGGCATATCCAAAACCAAGGAGTGGATCAGAGAGGGATATTGGTGGCCTGGTATAGACATCATTATTGAGAGAGAAGTTAGGGACTGCTGTGTGCGTCTTAATAGCGTCAAGATAGTGAAGTGCCGAAATCAACCCATGGTTATGCATGAGGCAGCTTCTGAGCCATGGGTATATAGCATTAGACATTAGGGGTCCCATCGGAGTATCTTCTTTGGAGAAGTATGTTTTAAGTTGCACTGAGAAGCACTCGTGGTGGCCTGAAATTAAGGTAGTCAATTCTGTAGAAACTGGTGATGTCATCGGTTTTCTTGATGAATTGTTGGGAGAGAAGGTTACCCCTCCACCTTAGTTACATACTATGGTATACTAAAACAAGAAGGTAGGGAAGAAAAGAGAAAAGACAAGATTGGCGAATCCTAGGGGATCCTAATGGATTATTTCTTAATGCCCTCACACATCCAAATGGATGTCATACTTCATTATAGGGCGTGCTCCTCGTAGGGCTGGTGCTGCAATGTCCTACGGGCCACCCAAGAGGGCTCTTTTCGGAGATCTTTTTAGTTTTAGCTGTACTGATGCATGTGTGTGTGAGGACGTCAAATGCGTAGGGTAGAGTGGGTTCAAAAATGGTGTGAAAAAGAAATTACAATTGTCTAAGGGATACCAAAATGTATTTAATGTGATGGTTCCCTTGACAGAGTTAAAACCAATGAAAGGGAGCTATCATAAGGGCTCAATGGACCAAGATACCCTTAACAAGTGTGTGTGGTCAGGTCGACATGTTTCAGGCCTGCCGGTCCAACTGGATCCCTGGCGTTTCTTCAGGACCTAAAAAGATCTCTACCTGACACCTAGGATGTGACTTATAATGCCAGGTACTCCCCTATAGAAAAATACATTGTTCTCAGATTATCCAACCTAGATAAAATATAGAAAGGCATTATAAAATCAGTTTTTATAACATACGAAAAGGTGCTTCTCAAGTAGCACACTAATTGCTTGCGTCTCCTCATGGTAGACATACTCATGCTTTTACCAGCGCTAAAAAGTCACCATAAAGTGAAAGTGTTCATACATACCGCAGGCCAGGCAGCTGGACACGTGTAAAAACGACAAATGACATTTTAGACGTACAAGAAATTACACAAACAGAAATGGGGAAGTGAAATCTCCACAGATGAGAATAGGGATCTTACCCTTTAGATCAATCTGTAAGTCCCCTTAGGTCAAGAGCAGCAGGTAGCGCACTGCTGCTAAAGAACTGTTCAAACATAGCAAAGAAGTGTCAGCATTAAAAAGTGAAAAGTCCTCCGGAGATATGTTACCTGCTAAAAGTTTAGGTTGGTAGTTGTACTCACGTGGTCCTGCGTGTGAAGCGCCAGAGACCTACCCCTCCTCTGCTTGCCTGGAATGGGAATATAAGGAGGCAAGGAAGTGGTATTAAAAGTACCCTCATTTCTGTAATCCCAATCAGGTGTCATCAGTGATTGCTCCGGCCGTGATCGCCCGATGGTTGATGGGCGGAGCTGTTGTTGGAGCCAATAGTAAAGGGGGGCTGGATTTGCACGTGCACGAAAATATGCGGGCGATATGCGGTCCAGAAGTGTTATCGTGGACGCCATCTTGGAACGACAATGTGATACTCTGCTGTGTGGTGCAGAAGGATTTTCTAGACTGTGGCCTGACATACAAAGGCGTTTAAGATATACAAGACAATTATGTTTAGAGATTCCTAAATGCCGTAATGGGCCAGAGTGTGCAAACGAAGTAAAGTATTTCTAGTAATTCCCCGCACGGGACCACACATAAGTAGATGGGCAGTCCTGACTGAGGTCGATTGGCTAACGTGACTGGAACCTCGTGTGTGCTAGCGCGGAGATAGTAAGTGTTCTTACAGGTCCAGAACGCATGTGCCACCTGGCGTAGTCAACCAGGAAGTTGCAGGAGGCTAAGAGGCCAAGAATCCTAAGCACTGTCCTCACCAAAATTCAAGACTGAGGCGGAAACATCTTGCTCATAGCCTGAATGTCCTGGACTTGTCACGGCAGAGAGAAGGTCTTTAACTGCACTGTGTCTAGGATAGCTCCAATGAATGGCAGCCTCTGAAACGGAGTCAGATGCATTGATTGTGTACACCAAAGATATCAAGAGGTTCACCATCCTCTGGAGGTGGTCTACGACTGACTATATTGAGCCAGCCTTCAACAGCCAGTCGTCGAGGACAAGGAAAAATGGTACCCCCAAACTCTGTAGGTGAGCCATGACCATCGCCATCACTTTCATGAAAACCCTCGGAGTGAAGGTGAAGGCAAAGGGTAACACTACAAAATGAAGTCTGCCAAGTCAAGATCTAGTTTATTGGGACCATGGTAAATTAAACTATGGTACATTACTAAATACATGAATTAAAACCATCAAATAATTTTATTTAAAAAAATGAAATTAACTGCATCATTTTATAAATATATACAAAACAACCTTTGAAGGTGCGCTGTGACCACTGCCATCACTTTCGTGAAAACCCTAGGGGTGCTAGTGAGGCCGAAGGGGATCACTGCAAAATGAAAATGCTCCGGGCTGACCTTGAACTACAGTTAATATCAGTCAAATTGCAGGATGGGTGTATGAAAATAGGGATTCTGCAGATTCGAGGGCACCATCCAGTGTTCCAAGTCCAGAGTGGCTTAGGTTAGCAGTCTTAGTTTGTCCTTTCCCAAGAAGACATTCAGCGGTAGAAAGTCCAATATAGCCTGCAGAGTTCTGTCCTTTTTCGGCCCATGGAAATCACAAGATTAACAATCCTTCCCTCTTTCCAAGTCCAGAACCATCTCGATACCACTTGTGTGGTGCTGGACATACTCCAGCTCTGAGATGGAGTAATTTACTACAGTACCACTGCTATGCGTCCTTTTTTGGCTGTAGTAACTTTAGAAGTGATGTTTGTGAATAGCAATGGGCTTACTCTTTTGTGGGTAGGTGCATGTCCCTCCCTAAACTTCTCCCTAAGCCTCCTAAAACCCCTCCTTACTCCTCCCCTAGACCCCTTCCATTTAGTAGTAGGCATGCCCCTTTTTCCAGTCACTCCCTCTGTCCCTAGCACATTTGCTACTAATACAAATGTGTGAGGATCTCCCCATATAAAAGATAGGAAAAGTGGAGGTGGAGAATTACACTTGTGGGTTTGTGAATAGCATTTTGTAGTACTTTAGTACTACTAAGTGGATACTCTATCTACCTGCAGATTCCTCACCTTTTGAATATCCTTTCAGGCTCTAGACTGCCGTGGAAAAAACTTTTCATTGTTCCCCCATGACAGCATTGGACGTTGGCTTTGTATCAGTGCTGAAAGTGACCTCTATGTGATGTTGCAGGAACCATAAAGTGTCCCCACTGTTGAGACAACATCTGTTTCCCATCTATTTTTTCTGTGCTGCAGAAGCAGGTTGGGAATGACATCAGATTGTGAAATATAGTGCAACAGCATGAGACATTGGATCTTATTAATTGGCCCATAACAAATGGGGAGTTAAGTTTGATCGGTGAGGAATCTACAAGTAGAGTATCCACCAGAAAGATCATTACCAAAGGTAAATAACTTTCTACTGATGGATACCCCTACCTACAGATTCCTCACCTTTTGAGTAGATTCACAAGCAATACCATCCCCGGGATGGAGGTCTTGATGGATGAGTTACACCAGGAAATCCTGTGGCACAGATCGGGCGAAATGCCCATCCCCCCTCACCTTCGAATTCAGACAATAATGCTTGGTGAAGGTAGGTCAAAAAGCCTGCTTTGCAAATATCGCCTACAGGGACTCCCCTGGGCACAGCAGGTGGTGAAGCGTTGACCCTTGTAGTGTGCGCCTTAATGCCCCTCATGGACTCCTTCTGGAACACTGCATAGCAGATCTTAATACAAAAAATAATCCATCAGGATAAAGTATTTTTTTGCACACCTTTTCCCTTCCTTTTGCCTACATAACCATAGAAGAGCTGGTCGTCCATCAGAAATTCCTTTTTGCAGTCAATATAAAAACTGACCGCCCTCTTCGGATCCAGCTTATGGAGCCTCTCTACCTTTTCTGGGGGATGAGATTGGGGTGGAAGGAAGGGAGTGACTCAAAGGGAAGGGGTTGAGGAGGTCACCACCTTAGCTTTAGGAAGGAAAGCATAAGTACGAGATTCATGAAATGAGTCAGAAAGTCATTAGGTAGTTGGGGGAGATGAAGCTAGCCATGTCCCATAATACATGGATATCCACCTAGGAGACAAGTGGCATTAAGCAACTTCAGAGCCAGTCTCCCAGAAGCCAAAACATTTTTCAGACCAGGTTTCCAGTCTTTTTGATTCTCTGTTGACAGGTGCAATGGAAAATTTAGAAGAGGAAGATACCTGGAAAATTAAACTGTTGGGGAAGAGTACTCCGAAAGAAACTTGTGATTACCTGGTGCTGGCCTATATCTCTTCACTGTGATCCTTTTGACAGCTGGAGTGGACAAGGGTTTGGTCCCAGGGCAAGGACATGATCCAGAGCGGCTTCATTGCATGGTAGCAAAGGATCGGCTGGTTGCAGCACCTCTGTCATTATGTTAGCAGTAGTCTGTACTGCAGAATGAGGTCAATCTAAGTTTTCTGCCTTCTTCCTGATGATGGCATGATAGGAGGCAACCACTGGGGGAAGAAGCCCGAGGGGAGCAAGAACTCTATCTAGGATGAGGCGTCTAGTCCTTTGGCCTCTGCATGGTATTGGAAACCCTCAAGTACATCGCGCGGTTTCCCCAGCCTCATCTGAATTCATGACAAGGAAGTTGTATAAGGAGTAGCCTTTCTACTTGTCAGAATCCCTTTTGAAAGGGCCACGGGGCATGCAGGGGCTACTGGGCCCAACCGTGGGTGCTAAGGTCTTTTACTATGGAACATGAGTAACTGGGCCAAGTAAATCTTCTGCACTTGACTCTCAGGGTTGCATGGTCCGAGCAGTCCAAGGCTCTTTGAGTGTGTTGATACAGATTAGTGAACAAGGGCTCACAACTCAAAATGCGCGCAGCAATAAATCCTTGTCCAGCCAAATTCTCACTTTTATGAAAAAAGAGAAGCATTTTATTTCTACTGCTAACCATGCAAAGAAAGAACCCAACATACAAACCCAATTACACAGTCCTCCTCTGAGGTCGGGGCTCTAGTGTCCCTGTCTCACTAAATCCTCGATTTAGTGATTATGGTTATTCCCCAATCACTAATGATAACATCCAGGGTATGTCCCACTAGCAGTCCAAGTCTCAAGAGTCCACTACAACTGATTTAAAGTCAACAGTGTTCCAGTGCACTTGCAATTAATTTAGCAGCAAGTTCCCCCAGGGCTGTCAGGCCTGAAACAAGTCTTACCCGCTCCTGGATAAAAGTGAAGCAATCGGAGTACTGTCCACGAGAGCTTGCAGAGGCTCTTGCCCAAGTCAGATGAGTCGCTCACATGAGGATACAGCGGCTGCACTCAGTGGGCTTAGGATCTCTCCCTCGTGGTTGCATTCCTGCAGCAATGGGAAGTTTCCTGCAGCTTTAGTGTTCACACACTTCCGATGGGGTGGATGGCTATGAGGATCCTATTTCTGGTCCCACTTGGGTGACGGTGCTTCCACAGCGGTCTCACTCATCCAACGGGGTGGAATCAGTCACAGTCCTTATCGCTCCCGGTGTCCTATGGGTCTCCACCGCTTGCTGTCCACGGGCTCCGGCCCGGTAAACACGGCAAAGTTATCCATGGCAGCCCCTTTTGGCATAAGAGTTTGCCACACCACTACCACACAAGGCTTTGGCCCTTACCGCATGGCAGTCTTTCACCTTGGCGGCCCCTCCTGACATATGAGGTCGCTGCACAGATACCACACAAGGCTCTGGCTCTTACCCCACGGCAGTCCTTACCACGGTGGCCCCTCCAGGCATACGGGGTTGCCACACCAATAACACACAAGGCTTGTGCCCTTATCGCATGGTCGTCTTTAATATGGCTATCTTCATGGCAGCCGACTACTGGCAAACGGGGGTCGCCGACTCAGTCCTGGACATGGGTAACAACCTTATTGGTGCTGCAGCCTTCGCCTCAAACCTCGCACAGAGAGTCCACTCAACAGGGCTCCCCACTAGACCTTGCTCCCTCCAACGCTCTCCTCTTCCTCAGAGGGCACACTGGTCTTGGCAAGCAGACAGGCACTGGTGCCCCAGGCTCCAGTGCAGGTGGTCTTGGATTCCCTGGGTGATGTCCCCTCCCACGGCAACCTGATATAGGCCAAAGGTGAGTTAAGCACCCAGCAACTGAACTTAAAAAAAGTGAGTGAGCATGTAGGCCTCACTCGAGTGACAGGTTAAAAAGGACTTGTTCACTGGGGGGCGTGGCTTGCAGCCGCTGGAAATGGCCGCACGCTAGAAGAGCTGCGTTAACAGTCAGCGCTTAAAAGACCCAAATCCGGCATAATCCTGTGCAACGGAGGCACTCAACGGCGTCTGAAGACGTCGGGAGGTGGTGGGGTGCAGCGGAAATCAGAGGCGGACCCCCCCAGGCATCCTACCACCCGACAGCGGAGGTCCGGGCCGCCCGAGCCTCCGAGATAAAATGGCGCCCGACAGTTGAGAGCGCAGCGATAAAGGGACCCCCAGCCGGAGGAAACCGATTGTGGTGCCGGGAGCGATTCTAGAGGGAGTAGAGTCACCGCGACGCGCCCCCGCTCAATTCCCGCAGCACCGGAGGTCATTGTGCTGTCCGGGGGGGCGGAGAGCAGATCGGAGTGCTCCGAGGTGACATCCCCGCGAGTGAGGTCCCGAGGCGGTGATACGACAGGCGGTGAGCCTTGAAGGCGCTGAGCCCAGCGCAAGCCGCAGTCTGAGCGTGCGGCTGCCCTGCAGGGAGACGTGTGGGGTCGGTGAGGAGTGGCTCCCAAGCACTCTAGGCTCAGGCCGGAGCCGGTGGAGACGGCCAGTGAACACCGGGAGACAGAGGTACGAGCAGGGCTGGTGTATGGCTGTGGAGGAACAGTCTGCGATCGAGCTGAGACCGGCTCAAGCGGCGCCTAAACGACCGTGAAACCTGTGGGGACCTGCCAGCAGCTAGGTGAGAGAACAACATGCTATGAGCAAAGTGGGGAAAGCGAGAACGGAGAGAGGTCTTGGCGCATAGCGGCCTATAGATTCGGAGGGGCCCAATTCTAGAGCAGTGCACGCCGGGGCCCCGGCAGTCCTCCGCCACAGGCAGACTCGGGGGTAGGCCCCAAATGACATTGGGAGAGGCAACGGGCAGACAAAGGGCCTGAGACGGAGGCAGGACAGCCAAAGTAGAGTCCTCACCAGCCTAGTATACGCAGCGGACATGGCCCCCTGGTCAACGATTGAGGGCCATACGGGCACACAGCGACACAGTTTGAGGTGCTCCTTCTAACACGTGCACCAGGCCTGCGCATCCAGTCATGGGCCGCAACAGACAGCTAGGACAGGGGCAGTCCAACCAAATAGATAAGTACACGGTGGCCATGGGAAGGGACGATGGAAATCCGGTGGAAGCCAACAAGGGGATCCCGTGGACAATGGCCCAGACCCCTCGCTCAGAGACATTATGGAGGCCATTAGAGCGCTACGCGGCACCCTGGAACCCAAGCTGGACTCCGTGACGGAGGAGGTCAACCTCTTGCGAGCGGACTTCAGGAAGATGTCTGAAAAGGTGGCTGTGGCAGAGACAGGGATCGGCGGCCTTCAATCCAAGACGAAAAGACTCGAAGAACAAGTAGCCGCCCTAACGAAAAACCAGACCGACATATATGCCCGGCTGGAGGATCAGGAGGGGCGGGCACGGCGCAATAACATCCGCATAGTGGGGGTCCCGGAAGGCATGGAGGGGCCGTCCACGGACTGGTTTGTAGAGGACTTGATACTTAACCACTTGAAGGCGAAGCGCCTGTCCAACTTCTTCTCAGTCGAGAGGGCCCATCGCACATTAGGGGGGAAGCCGAAGCCAGGGGCCCCTCCACGAACGATCATTGCTCGAATCCTGAACTTTAGAGATCGTGATGCCATCCTGCAAGCGTCACGGGTGGCTGGTGATCTTCAGCTTGAAAACGCCACCGTCCGCTTCTTCCCGGACTTTACTCTACATGTTCAGCGACAGCGGAGGTCCTTTGAAGGGATTAAACGGGCTCCTCCGGGAACAAGGAGTAAAATACATGATGCTCTTTCCGGCGCGCCTCAAGATCTTGGACGGCAGCAAGACGTACTTTTTGAGTCACCTGCGGAGGCCAGCGACTGGCTGGAGGGATGGCGGACGGTGGGCAGAAATGGAGGCCCACGCAGAGCCGACCAGCGCTCACCGGGGCGAGACACGATGGGAGCGGACAGCCAAGCATCGGACAGTCAGGAACGGGAACAAAATGTGTCCAAATGATTACAGGCGGGGTTGGGGCACGAGGCGACTCCTATCCTTGGCTATGGTGGGATCTGCAGGGGTCCCTGAGACTTGGGGCTGCATAAAGGAGCCACCAGGCATCCAGGAGACTGGACACGATCGTCTCTGGTTTGTTAGGTGTTGATAATGGGATGCAACATCCACAATGTTGGCGCCGCATGGTCGAGGGGGGGGGGGTCCGGGGAGTTGGCAGAGGGTTGCACACGTACATTTATCACAACGGGTGAGTCTTCCGTTAGTTATGTATACCATTTTTTGCTGACTGCAAGCTCATGTTCCCTCTTCATGTTTGATTTGGGGCAGATGGGACGACAGGCACTCTGCAAGTTGGGAAGGTGGGAGGTTGGGGACCCACCGAGCAGGGAGGGGGGAGTTGGTTGGGGGTTGGTTTCTGGAGGGGGTTATGTTTAGCTCCATATCAGCATATTTTCTTGGCATGTGGGATTTGGTTCAATATGGCACAGTGGGTCACTGAATATCCGAGGTGGAGTAGGCCTCTTGACAATAATGGGTGAACAAACGCACATTAAAATATGGACGTGGAACGTCCATGGGTTGGGCAACAAGATCAAACGCACATTGGTGCTGCAGCACCTGAAGAGGCATTCCCCAGATGTGGTCCTCCTCCAGGAGACGCATTTGCGAGGCAACAGATGCAAGGCCCTCGACAGATTTGGCTACAAAATGGTGGCCCATTCGGGGTTCACGTCGGGCTCAAGGGGGGTGGGCATTTTAATGCACAACACTTTGCCTATGGTAATCTCGGGCACATGGACAGATGATATGGGCTGTATGGTGGCAGTGGCAGGTCGATGGGAGGGGCGAATCATAGTTCTGGGCTCCTGTTACATCCCGCCTGGTCTACACTCTTCGACATACACACGACTGGGATCCTTCATGGCAGACCTTCCTAGGGGTGTCCTTTTACTAGGGGGTGACACCAATGCTGTAATGGACGCTGACTTGGACCGATCGGGCGAGGGGCGGGAATCTAGGGGAGAAAGCGGGCTACGAGGCTTCATTACCGCCCTGGGGCTTAGAGACATTTGGCGCACACACCACCCCTCGCATCGGCACTACACATTTTACTCGGCTAGACATGGGTCCTTTTCACGGCTGGATCACTTCTTCACGCGCACAGATCAATTGGGCGACTTTGCGGAGCCACACATCATGGCCAGGGGGATTTCAGATCACTCTCCAGTTGGCGTCACGATCAAGGGTCCGGTGATCAACAGGGCGTCCTTCCCGAGGATAGATCTGTGGCGCCTCCGGGATGAAACCATAGGGGATAAACTTCGGGAGGGCTCCCAGCTATACTTTGAAGAAAATCGGGGTTCGGTTGTGTCCCATATCACGTTATGGGAAGCCTATAAGACGGTTCTGAGAGGGCAGGCCCAAGCTCTGATTGGGGCCCAAAAGAAAGAGGAGTCTCTACAGGTCAGCCAGCTGGAAATAGAGATAGAGAGGCTCCAACGGGAAGCCGGCACGGCGCCGTCGGAAGATCTCCGTCATACCTTGGCTCTTAAACAAAAGGAGCTCAGGGCTCTGGCTGAGAGCGAGGCACTCGCTTACTCCCTCGCCACGCAACATCGGCTCTATGATGTGGGAGATAAGGCCTTGAAGTTGTTGGCGTGGCTAGAGCGGCAGGACAGGGAGCGCTCTTGGGTGGCCGAAGTATATGATCAAACAGGCACATTGGCCTCTAATAGTGCAGAGATAGCGGAAGCTTTCGCGTCCTATTTTGAAGGGGTATACACCCCGGTTTGCACTAGGACTGAACAGGACTGCGCGGAGTTCCTACAAGACTTTGCGTTGCCCACATTATCCCAGGAGCAAAGCGACCACCTGGAGGCAGATTTCACGAGGGAAGAAATAGGGGGGGGGCTCTCAATTCCCTCCAATCCGGGAAGGCGCAGGGACCGAACGGGCTCCCAGTGGAAATATATAAACGGCAGGCCACTGTCATCCTTGACCCCCTCCTCCAGATGTACATAGAAGCGCGAGAGGTGGGAAGGCTCCCGCCTGATCAACGAGAGGCCACCATTGTCGTAATCCACAAAACGGGAAAGCCGGCTGATCAATGCTCTTCCTACAGCCCAATTTCGCTTCTTAATGTTGAAGCCAAGGTCTTGGCTAAGGCCCTGGCTGATAGGTTGCTGGCAGTTCTGCCGGATCTAGTACATGTCGATCAATCAGGGTTTATGCCACGCAGGAGCACCCGCCACAACTTACGCCGACTTTATGGAGTTCTATACATGACAGAGGACGTGGGAGACACCCAGGCAGCATTGATGGCGCTGGACGCCTCAATGGCATTCGATAGTATTGAATGGCCTTACCTGTTCATGGTGCTCAGGCGACTGGGGTTCGGCCCTACATTTTGTAGCTGGGTGCGACTCTTGTACGAGCGACCGGTAGCGAGGGTGAGAGTTAATGGCGCAGTGTCCAGGGTCTTTTCTCTGCGGAGGGGCACCAGGCATGGGTGCCCTCTGTCCCCCCTCCTGTTTGCCCTGGCCCTGGAGCCGTTGGCTTTCTGGATTAGGAGAGACGGGGCATTCTGGGGCTTGGCGTTAACCGACGAGTGGGAAGAGCATATCTCCTTGTACGCGGACGATATCGTGCTGTATATGGCCAGACCGTATCACTCGATAGCGAGGGCATTACACCTCTTTGAATTATTTGGTAGCTACTCGGGCTACACCATTAACTGGGCGAAGTCATTGATTTATCCACTCTCAGGTCCCCCCCCGCGGATTCCGACTAGATGTCCAGCTTCAATCGTAACCAACGGATTTAAATACTTGGGGGTGTACATCACTAGGGATAAGGCAGAGTTCCTCACTAGGAACCTGGAACCCCAATTAGTGCGCCTGGGAGTTGACGTGAGCCACTGGAGGTCGCTGCCTCTCTCCCTCGTAGGCCGCGCTGCAATGTTCAAGATGTTAGCACTACCGCAACTTCTTTATATTCTGCAAAATACACCGTATCCGGTTCCACAGGGCGTATTTACCCGTATAGCACAAGCAATACGGACGTTGCTTTGGGATGGTGGCAACCCAAGGATAGCGTTGCATAAGCTGACGAGAGGGGTGTACGATGGAGGGCTGGCCCTCCCAGACGTTAAGCTATACTACTGGGCTGCACAATTGCAAGTGGTCAATGACTGGATATATGCGGATCGAGCGGAGCCGGCCTATAGGGTTGACCGGACGGTCATGCCTGGTGGAAGCTGCGAGCCATTGCTCTATGCTCGGAAGCCAAGGAAAGATTGGCCGTCCCACACAGGGGTGGTTGTTCAGTGCTGGAGGGAGGCAAATAAGTTCTTGGGGTGGTCGGATTCCCTGACGGGTAGAACCCCTCTATGGCATGGAGAACAGCTAACAGAAATAACTCGTTTGACTGGGTTCCGGGGATGGAAACTCATAGGCATTGAATATTTGGGAGATGTCTGGAAGGGAGCTGCCCCGCGATCCTTCGCGTCCCTTAAAAAAGAATACGATCTCCATGACTCACAACACTACCACTACATACGCCTCTCCCATGCTCTGCGGGCTCACATAAGGAGGGACATGACAATCCCGGAGTATTCCCCCATGGAAGATAGGCTGCTTCTCGATCCCATACTGGAGAAACCCACCTCCACAATATACCGCAAACTCAAACAACATGCCTGACCCACTGACGACACTACGGACAAGGTGGGTGGGAGACGTAGGCGACTTGGAAGATGACGAGTGGCAGGACGCCCTACAAAGCCAGCGAGAGATCGCAATTCGCTGCCGGTTCCGGCTTGTGCAGCTTAAAATCCTACATCGCGTATACTTCCCCCGTACCCACCTACATGCCTGAGGTAAGAGTCAGTCGGCCCTTTGTGTAAGGGGGTGTTGGGAGGAGGGCACCTTCTACCATATACTGTGGGAATGCCCAGAGATAGTGCCCTTTTGGACTAGGGTCGCGGACACGATGTCAGCGGTGGTGGGATCACTGGTTCCGCGGGAGCCCCGGTGGTTGCTGCTAATGATCAAGAACGATTCGGGCTGGTCTAGACATAATGAGATTTGGCTGGCATTGGCTGCCGGGGTGGCAAAAAGGAACATAGCGAGTAGCTGGGGGTCGCAGACACCTCCACAGTGGGACCAATGGAGGCGCGATCTGGATTGGTGCCAAAGAGCAGAGGAAACGATCTACAAGAGTAGAGGCTGCACTAAGAAATGGAAGAAAATCTGGGGACCATGGCGGAAATACAGGGCGCTAGAAGGGGGGCCAGGGTAGTGATTTTAACAGTCGTACATCCCGTTTATACCTTTGAATGCTTCACATCGGATGTTGAACTGCAATACCGTCGCATGCTTTATGAATACTGTCATGTAATGTATGATGATATGAGCAATGTTAATAAAAAGATTTATAAATAAAAAAAAAAAAGGACTTGTTCACTCCTACTGATCACTACACAGGAATGCTGCCACTACTGCGCTCATGCTGCCTAACTCCTTGTGAAGGAACTAGCCTTTTACCACTATAAGAGCTGCGCTTTGGGCATCCATCTCGGTCCAACAAGATCGGAATCCGTGACATAGGCCACATGTCATGGTGCACATGCATGATCCCTATTTGCCTATGACAACAAAAATCAGCATTAGGGATCCAAACATCAGTACAGATGGGCACTCAGGGCAGGGCTGCACGTCCATTACCACGCAGAGGACTTTTTCGCCCCAACATGCCTGGTATTGTTTCTCCTCTACCAGGAACTTGACCTCCCTCCAAGACATCTGAAATGACCCCGAAGGCTATGAAGTAGTGGAGACCAGTACCGACGTCACTCTCGATGCAGATGGTCGGAAGCATGACGGGGACCGGTGTCAGCAAGGGCCTGGGCAGGGTTAGGGTCGGTGACACTGACAACGTTATTGCAACCAAAGGTACAATCAACTGGGGCATGATGGGTGCGGACAGAGCTGTGGGAAGATCCGCCAGCAGTAGCCCGCATGCCAACCCAAAAGGACCCATGAGAACCAAAGGCACTCCAGTGAGGACCACAGTCTGCCTGCACACCTCAAAAATGGCATTCAGGTATGACGCTGGATCAATTCCAGGTGCTGGAAACTCAGGTTAGGGTTGTGCGTGGGTCACCATAGGTGGCGGTGGAGGCATCGGGAACTCCACTGGCACCGGTGGAGCCGATTCTGAAGGGAATTGGTTCTTGAACAGCTTCGAGGAGGAGCTGGAAGGGAGAGGAGAACCCCCTGGAGACTTACCTCTCTTTTTCTTGTGCTTATGACGGGAAGATCTCAAATTCGATGGCCCTGGTAACCTCGACCTTAATCCTGCCCTAGACTTGCTTCTGGCCCTGTTGTCAACCTTGGCCCAAGTGACAGAGTTTTGCCTCGCTCTCTTTTATGGCCTTTGAATGCATACTTTGGCATGATTCGCAAGCCTTTGAGCCATGACCAGAATCTAGGCACCAGAGGTAAAGGTCATGAGGGTCAGTCATCGACATCTCCCCACCCCCCGTCTTTACTTGGTTTAAACCATGACTGCTTTGGGGGTGACACTCTGTTGTTGCACTACCACAAGAATGTTGTGAGAAATCTCCGAAAAACTCTGTACCATATCGGAGTGGGAAACTGATGTCATCTCGATGGTGAGGGAGGAGCTTTATGGCTCCTGCAAAGTCACATGGACACCACTTTGGGGTTAATACAAAGCCGGCGCCCCTGCCATCATGGGAGAACTATGTAAGAAGATTTTCCGGACCAGTCTATTGCCTGAAAGGATATTCAAAAAGTTGAGGAATCTGCAGGTGCAAGTATCCATCGGAAATATCTTTATTAAAATTTTAAATAATAATAGATATTTAGCCATTAAACAGATGGTATTATGGGTTCCTACATACAAACCTAGCTTTTTCATGAGATATGATCCCATTTTCCAAGTCAAAAGCGTCCTCTGGAGGAAGCAATTGGAGTTCTGCTAGAGAATAAGGGACATAGCTTCAATACATTTTTCATGTTTTTCACACGGAAATCTACCCCAAACACCATGAACAGTCCACTTCACTTGCGCAAAAAGATTTCAGGCGAATTTGTTTTGCACTCTTTTTTAGAAACGGGTTAATGCTTTCTTCAACACGAAAGCGGACTCTTAGTCGTTCACCCTTCTAGCTGTTAAAGTCCCCACATATGAGGGTAAGGGGTTTTGACTCAACTGATGTTTTCCTGCCCCTCTGACTGTGTTTTGTAGTTTTATATATTTTTTTATTCCTTTTCTGCTCGGCATATACATTTATTATCCTCAATACAGACTAAGTAAAATGATGTCACACATTTGAATGTTGTTGTGCATGTCGAACCTGCAGACTATGCAGAGCCCTCCGCTGTTTCTTGAGCAGTACAAATGCATAGCACATTTAGTAGACATGGATCCATGAAGGACACTGTTCATGTTTCCTGCAGGACTAGAATTTCGTGGTTTGTCTAAAACTCCATCTTATCCAGATCGCCTAGTTTTTGAGGGATCCCAACTACGTTCAATGACAGGTTGGTGGTTTTCTTTCCCCATCTGGACATGGGCACCCCTTCCATTTTGTGGCAGGCTGCTTGTCAATCTCAATGGTGTGACTGGGTCGGACTTTGTGACACAGTTTGAATTAACCTTATGTTAAACGTTTTCTGTTGTTCTCGTGTCTGTAGACTTTTTTATGCTTGTGTTGATTAGCCGAAGATCCCTGCATAAAATCTGTTCCAGTGACAGATCGCTGCACGCTTGTATGACTGCCTGCAATGCTTCTAGCCAGCCTGTCTTGTTGGTTCTACTGGTGACAAACCCATAATCAAGAGCAAGGATATTCAAGTGGTTTATTTTCACATTATATTCCATGCAATTTGATTCGCCTGTGCCTACAAGGATCATGTTACTGTTTGCGACAACTCCTTTACAATTTAATCTCATTGCCATTGTGGTAAGTCATTTCTTTTTACTATTCCATGTCAATTTTTTCTGATAACACTATAAAACCATTATTCTATAATGAAGTTCTTCCTTCTTTAGAAGTGTTTATGTGGATGTTGCAGATGGCGACATTTCCGTCATAATTTAGTAGCATCCTGTGAGGCTTGCGTATAAGATAGATCAATCATCCGTTCTACCTCATTTATTCCAGGCTTGTTGCGTTTCCATGACCATTTTGTGGCATATCCGGAGTTCAGAATAAAGTAACCCGATGTGGAGCAGTTTCCTTGTAACTGAGCCTTTTCCTCGAAGAAACAGGTATTATCCGCCCAGTGTATGTTGTCTCTAGGATATCCCTGGAGGATGTTTTTCTCTTTGTGTGAGCTTGCTGATCTCTGCTACCAGAGGTGTAATTTCATTTATAGCTCTCTTCATCTTTGGCACAGTCGACCTTATTTTTGTTTGTCCAGCTTGTCAGTCAGTCAGTCAAAGATTCTTTATTCGGCTAATAAAAGCACAAAGATAAAAGTAAACGTACCAAGAGCAGTTTTTAAAACAAGACATTAAAAGACCATTGATGCGTGATAGGTACAATTTGCACATATAAATTTTCCTAAAACCATATTACAAAAAAAAAAAAATAGAGATATGACTCATTAAAAACAAAATACTATGACAGTTCAGCATATGAAATTCATCAGGTCAAATAGGGTGCAAATTCAGCTAAAGAAAAAACGTCTTTCTCCTAATTCTTAAAGCACCTGAGAAAAAGCTTGCCACTCCAAGGCAAACCATAGGCGAAGAAAGCTGCTAATAATGCTGGCCTTGCCTGGTCAAAATGACAATGTCAATAGCGGAAGAATGTATTTTTTCCACAGGGAGACAATAAATTCACAAAAAAGAATAAAGTGCAAAGTGTCCTGGTCAGAGAAGTTGTCACATGGACATGGCCTTGAATCCCGAAGCTTCAGAAAGCCTTTCAGAAAGGCTAGTAACCAGTGAATAAGATTTCATCTAAATCTGGTTAGCAAAAAGCGGTGGTGAACGTTATTGACAAGAGACAGATAGGGATGCGCCTGTGGGCATGGACCAAGTGTGATGTAATTTCTCACAGTGGGCTTAGCATTATCTACACCCTCCCAGTCCTCTTGCCGCCTAGCCAACAACTGATACTTAAACTTCCTGATGTCAATAGGTCGTGCAGGTTTGGGGTTAGTGTACAAGTCGGAGCGGCCTAGCCCTTTCATCTGCTCAGATATGTACCTTAACCATGGAATACGCAAAGCCCCTTCGAGAGCCAAACAATCCGCTATGACAAGTTGATTCAAGGTGGAGACTGGGGAAGACCAAATTCTCAGCCAGCGTACCCAAGGTGCAACTGCGATGTGATCGGAGATGTATCCCATGCCAAGCTCCTCATGCAGTGTAAAAGCGGAAATGCAAGGGGGGGGGAGGGGTGACCGCGAGGAACCAGCGAACATTTTTATTTTCCACCACCTGCAAGTCTTTCACATCTTTATACCCCCACACGTCACATCCATAAGTGGCCATGGGAATGCATTTTTCTCTATACACCTTTAGCAGCGCAAGAACGGGCTTCGTCCCCAGTCTTTTTGCGAAATCCATGGTAGCGCCCACTGCCCCTGCCAGTACATTCTTTTTGTGTACTCTGCGCAACCCATGCCCCATTCTAGTCAAACAAGACACCTAAATAGGGAAAGGTTGATACTTGAGTTAATTCTGTCCCCTGCAGAAAAACTTACGCCTAGCAGCCTTCTTAGTGCCAATTGTCATAGTGTGTGATTTGGAGAAATTAGTTGCAAGATCAAGCGAGTCCATAAAATCTATGAAAGTGCCTAAAAGGTTTTTAAGGCCTACTCCTGTCCGGGCAAACAACACTGCATCATCTGCATAAGAAGTGCGGGTATGAGTTTAGATCTATTAATCAGTTAGGGGGGAGAGAGAAGCTGAAATCCATTCGGCTTTCATTCAATACACAAATAATCAAAGAGGAATGGATCACTTGTCCTGTTTTTACCAGGGTCTAGGGTTCTGGCCGTCTGTAAAAACCCTCATTCACGTGATCGTCGTAACAGCGGTATATCTTGATTGTCCGCTTCAATCTTTTACGCGAACAGCATCATCATAGGGTCTTAGTAGTGCTTTCCTCCACCAGGAGGGAGACCAACTGGTTATTCACAGTAGTGATCCGGAATGGTGAGGGTGAGAGTGAGGTGAGTTTAAAAATGCCTCCATGTCTCTGATCCGTATTTATTCTGCCAGGGATGGGGCAAGGTTAAAAATAGATTGTGGTGCGTGAATAGAAGGGCTAATGTTCTATAGCACCTGTGTCAAAAAAGTGGTCGAGCGGTTGACATGTTTCAGCCCTTTAGGTGCCCGGTAGGGTCGGAGGGCTTTCTTCAGGACCAAAATTGCAAGTCACAGTTGCGTGACGTGCAGATGGAAGTTATTCACTTACCCTTCTTTGCTGTGCGTCAGTTAGTACGCTGAATGGTTATGGGTCAGTGGTACCTATAACTTATCTTGGGGCTAATTAGGCTCCCTCGGAGGACGTGAGGAGTGAACGTACTTCTACAGTGAGAAGTCTTCGTGGTTGCAAGCAACCACGAAGACTTCTCACTGTAGAAGTACGTTCAAGCAACCACGAAGACTCCTCACTGTAGAAGTACGTTCACTCCGCACGTCCTCCGAGGGAGACTAATTAGCCCCAAGATAAGTTATAGGTACCACTGACCCATAACCATTCAGCGTACTAACTGACGTACAGAGAAGGGTAAGTGAATATCTTCCCTCTGCAATTTTGGTCCTGAAGAAAGCCCTCCGACCCTACCGGGCACCTAAAGGGCTGAAACATGTCGACCGCTCGGCTACTTTTTTGACACAGGTGCTATAGAACAGTAGCCCTTCTATGCACACACTACATTCTATTTTTAACCTTGCCCCATCCCTGGCAGAATAAATACAGATAGAGACATGGAGGAATTTTTAAACTCACCTCACTCTCACCATTCCGGATCACTACTGTGAATAACCAGTTGGTCTCCCTCCTGGTGGAGGGAAGCACTACTAAGACCCTATGATGATGCTGTTCACGTAAAAGATTGAAGCAGACAATCAAGATATACCGCTGTTACGGTCATGTAGTTCCTATAGTACCCATGCAGGACCTGCGCGGTTGGATAACAAACTGTGGGCTTGGTGACTGACTGGCTCTGTGCAACCCCACCGGGTATGTTAGCCGGATTTGCATTAGCTAGCTCACAGTGCCACTAGAATCTCCTCTTATCGGGGAGAGATTAGTTTCTGGCAACCTTAGATCATGACAACCCAAATTCCTCAGAATCGTGGAAACAATGTACTACCTTTCGCTCAGTCACTCGTGCTTACTTATTCGGTTTGTCTCAGAGAGTTACACAGAATAAACAGTCTGGGCGTTTCAATAAGTATTTATTGAACAGTTGTTATTCTAGTGTAAAATATATGTGCTGCAGAAACCAGCAGACAATAGCAGAGATATATTATCAGCAGTACGATAAAAGCAAAGGGTTAGAACAGTTCTACTATATTGCAATAATCATGAATACATACATGAGTATAAAAAGCATTATGAAAGTGTGCGTACTCCTACGATGCCTAACTAGATGTACCTGAGTGTACCTAGCATATGTGTAGGTCTAAAAGCCTAAGAGCCAAGAATCCTTCTAGGATTTAGTCGAACCCACATACCTGAATAGAGAGAGTGTGGGACCCCCGTCCTGGTCTCGAGTTGGACACCCCGCAAGGGCTGTGTTAGACCGATGTCAGCTGGAGCGACTGCATGCAGGAGCCTCAGCGTCTCTGGTCAGTGTGTCAGCATGGAAGTCTCGGTTCCCTCTATCTTACTGGGGTAAGATGTGGTGTATTTATACCCTGAAGACTCTAGTTGCTTCGTATGGTTTGTATTGGCCCTTGTTAGACGCGAGGAAGACGTCAGGGGTGAACTTTGTACATGCATATTATGCAGGTGGTATATTCCTAGAGAGCCATGCATAATTGATGAGTACAGTGTGGGCCTGTGTTTGGGAAAAACCCTGCTGTATTCAAAACCACAGACTAGATAACGTTCAGCCCTCAGAGCTCGTTGTGTACTAGCGAGGACCAATGTAGGTGAAAGATCATGCCTATATAAGGAATCATGACTATAATATGACATGTACAGTTATGACCGTAATAGGGCATATGCGGCTTTGACCATAATCGGGCAAGTACGAATTTGACCGTATTAGGGCAAATACGAATATGTCCATTTTAGGGCATGTATGAACGGGTCTACATTAGGGCCTCTATACGGGACATAACACCCACTCCTCTTCCGAACAGGATGACAATGACCATACTTAAAATCTGGACAATTTAAAAACATTTTAAAAGCAAGTAAAAACATGGTTTTAAAATTGTTAAAAACATTTTCTTTTTTAAATGTTACAATTCAGCTATTTCCAATTGCCACTAAAAAAAGAAATGTCTATTTTGTTTCTCTATATAAGTTGCTTCACTCAAAGCGGAAGAAGGCCATGCTTTTATCAAGCGAAAGTGTCAATTTAGGAAATGTTCCAAATGTGCTCGTTTATTATGAAAAACGAGTGGAGAAGCCGAATTCTTTCCCAGGACGCGATGAGCCAATTTGAGATTAGGTGTCCTGGCTGGGAAGCACAACATTATCAGTGTGAGCTACTGCAGACGACAAATCCAATGCCTCACAGAGAACGTCAATCACACATAGATGGTATGTAGCACTGCCAACAGTCGGTGCTGCGGCAGCTTGTGCGGCAGTTGTTACCTGGGTGCCTGTGGAGGAGTCGCCTAACCCAGCAGGAGCAAACGGCACCTGTGGATTCTCCAGGAATGCAGTCATCAGAATTGGAAGCCGCTGGGGACAACGCAGAGCGTGGGGCTTTATGGGGTCCAGCATTGCATCCGTGTCCGGAGGTGCATCTGATGGAAATGTTAGACAAAGATCCAACGTGCATTCTTCTCCGCAAAGCAGGCATCGAAGAACAGGTAAGATGCAGTCTACCCAGACTGGTTGAAAGGATAGATACCAAGAGGCATTGAGTTCTCGCAGGCAAGAAATGCCCAGAAGTTGTACCATGCGTTCACCGTATTTCCGCTCCAGGAGCATGTTCGCCATTCCCTCGGGAATTGGGCCGTCCATTGCGTAGCAGTAGTATTATGAATAGGACCCCTGCAACCAGCAATAGGATAAGCGGGAGTCCTCCAAATACGCTTCCCAATACGGAGTGTATAAAATTTGGGATTACTCCGAGGACTGTCTGAAAGGTGCTTAACAGTCCTGACCCTATGGTCTTAAATAGGTGTACAATACTGCTCGTATCAGACATTTTGAAGATACTTCCCACCATTTCTACGAAATGAAAGGGGCAGTTTGTACGTATAAGCGCCTGTATCTCAGTCGAGGTCCTTGCAACTTGAAGTTCATAGGTTTCTCGAGCGGAGGTTAAGGGCACGGGTTGCTGTAAAAGCATGGCTTGCAGTCTGCTCAGAGTATCAAATTGTATGAAAGAAACGTTCAGTGAAGGCCATAGCGGCGCCTCCCTGACCGTGTTCAGTGGCGGAAACAATACTTGCATACAGCAAGTAACCCTGGAGTTAACAGTGACCAGATATGCGACGCCCGGAAGCATCCCACAGCAACCTTGACCATTTAGCATCAAGTAACTCCCATTCGAGAGCAGCTCGAAAACCGGCGTGATCACTGCAACTGGGGTCCCAGTCATGTGACACGATAGGTTTGCTACTGAACCGTTACAGGCTCCTTGTAGTGAAATATCCTGACACATGAGAGAACCGCTTAAAGCGTTCTTGCAGTTTGTACCACTCAGATACACTTCTCGATCCCCATTCCGGCATCGATATCTATATGGTAACAACCAAGATTCCTTAATGTATCCCTTACCCATCTTTTCATATTTGCCTGCCTGCCTTTGCTCAAGGGAATATTGAAACTGAAACGTAGTGACCGGCAGAGTGATTTGGCCATGAATTAGCCATTCAGTTGATGGTGATTCGGCTACAGTGAATGGTAACCTTTCCAGTTTCTCTATACGCAGCATTGTATATTTGGCTCCCCTTTGTGCCATTTCTGTCTGTTTATCAGTTAGATTGTATTCTGAAAACAGAGACGTGGTGTTTATAAAACGCCAGGGCACATTGCCTGCACGCAGAGATTGCAGCGTCCAGCTTAGCATCATAATAGAACGTAGCTGAGATTGCCCGTGTTGTAACAAGGCCAAGTCTTGTTCTAATATGTCGATTGCCGAAGACACAATGTTGCCTAAGGAGTAAATCCTGGAGGTCAAAGTTGTTAACCCATTATCCACTACAGCTAATGCCTTCTCTAAGTTAATACGGTCTATTTCCCGTATTCTTTCTGCGGCCTCCTGTTGGGATATTTTCCAGTTTTCATTATAGTAGGCATAAATGCCAGCATATATGAAACGTTTCTGACGTGTTTTCCTTGGGCCAAGTAAAAAATCCCTAAGGTCTACATCAGGTGTGAGTAAGGTCAAGTGATGTTTTACTTCTGTGAGTGTTGAGGTCTCTAGCCAATCAAGGCACAACTTCCCAACACTATAGGATGTCTCTACCCCTGGGTGTTTTGTCTCTGTACATAGCGTGTATCTGGCCTATGGATACTAAACCCTTCGGTTGTATTCATGAATCTCTGTTGACAGGTGTTTGTGTCAATGGGCCAAATCAGCCATTTCGTCCAATCAGGATCTGATCTGTTGTACCGGAGAATGTCATCTAATCCTACCCCTTGTGTAGTTGAATTCTGCCCCCCACCCATCTGTGATGGTGTTGGAAACCCGGGTGAGTTCAGTTCCTTGTTTTTGGCTAGTCCAAGACAGGATGTCTGTTGCACAGTATCATTTAGAAATATTATCTGCTGTGGAATGAGGCATGCTCTAAAAAGTGCTTCTGTTCCCTGGACTTGCCAGTCCCTAGAACCCCAGATTGATTTTAACTCTATAGTGTCCTTCCATAGGTCGAAACCCTGTGTAGACAATTGGGCCATAAAGGAAGCAGAGTAAATCTGTTTGGTGCTAGTTAACATAATTTTCTGTGCTGATGTTTTTGCCACTTTGTAATAAAAGGACCTCGGGTCAGATGTGTTGAACCCTGAAAAGTATGTGAATTTCTGTGCAAAAGTTTGCGAACTACCTTTTGGAGGTGTTGGGCAGTGTTCCCACTGGTGGTATTCAAATACATTTCTAGGTGTTATGGATTTGTGCAAGAAATGATGACCATAATGTTGGTAACAGTACAATGTATCATAGTCTGAAGTACCTTCTAACATTTCATTGTTCGGAAATGCAGCAGTTTTTTCTAAATCAGACATCATGGCATTTACAGTTTCAGTGTCCCAATCATCAGAAAATGTACTCGAGGTAATGATATCACTTAAAGAAATTTTAAATGCATGTTTAAGCTTTAAAAGTTCAGTCGGACCGAATATATCATAATCAATCTTGTCCCATACTATACCGTCCGGTATAGGAACTGCTGTGATGTTCACTGAAGACAAGTCTCTTGGTTCACGATGTGAAGACTGGTGTGGTTTTAAAATCAAATTGACTCTTTGGGCTGTAGAGCTCTGCTTGAGGTATCGCCCATTAATAAGCATACTAAAAGTTATAATTAAACCTAGCCAGAAAATAAAAAATAAAATCCCAGTGATATACCATAGTTCAATCCAAGGTGACACCAGGTAAGTTCTTCTAAAAAAGTTCAAAAAGTAAGTGAGTTTTTGTTTGCGTGATTTTTTGGCTGGCGTCGTTTCCGGCTCGCTTGGATCCAGTTAAAACGTATCAAAGTTCATGAAATTGCCAGAAGCAGTTTGATCAATTGTTGGAATTGCATCGGGATTTGTTGCAATCGCATTTTGCTCTTGACGAGGCACGTTGACGCAAATGTCTGTAGTCGGTCTGATTGCAATTTGGTTGTTAAGTTGATTTTCTTCTTGTTGAAGTGGAACGAGTTCCATAGCATTGTTGCTTAGTCCTTCATTCCGTACAGGTGGCTCTTCAAACGTGATGAGTCATTCTGTTTGGACTTCTTGGATTGTAGCGAGAGGAGGGCGTCTGCTACTATGGAGTCCACGAGGCCTACTGTTTAGTATCGGCCACATAGTGTGGTTTGATTAAGTCAATTGAGACAAATCTTTTCATCTTTTTCCCGGCAAGAGGTGGCAGAAGTACAGTTCTTGTGCCTTGGATTGCTAGGACCGGTACAGGCTTTCTGTAGGATGGCCCAAATTCTTTCTTGTCTGCAATCTTTTCTCTGACCAGATCTCCGATTTTTGGGATCCAGACAGGTCTTGCCGTTACTGCCTTGACTTCCTCAGTGGCGGTCTGTTTCTGGAGCACGTTACTTTGTTGTGTTCTGGATTTATTTAGATCCTGTAAAACAGCCAAACGATCATGGATATCAAGTGGTTTTTCATCCGCCACTGTGCCTTCACAATCAAGATCAGGTACCCACATTCTTGTCCCAAATAGGACCTCGTAAGGAGTGACACCCCCTAGAGAGCTTCTTGGCTGATTGTTTATTGCTCGTTGTACCCCATAAAGGTGATCGACCCATCTACCGCCCTTGCCTAATACCCTAGCTGTTAAAGATTGCTTTAAGTCACGGTTTTTCCTCTCCACAACGGAATTTCCCTCAGGATGATACGGAGAGGAGTACCGCAATGCTACGCCCATTCCTTCCATGGCCTCTTTGTAAGCCCGAGAGCTAAACGCCGGACCACGGTCAGAATGTAACGTGCCAACTGCGTATGTGCCGATAAAGACTCGCAAATCTTTTATAACAGTTCGAGCGTCAGCCGAGCGCTGAGGCCAGACCTTGAGGAAACTTGAGCTGGACGTACACGAACAGACAACCTAATGCTGTCTAACAATGGTATCTGTACTGGACGTGTTGCGGTGGACCCTTCCATCTGCTTGCAGATGTCGCAGTTCCAGACATAGTCTCTAATCTGCCTTCTCATCACGGGCCACCAGTAGCGTTGTTTCAACAAAGAAACAGTCTCCCTAAGTCCCTTATGTACAGAACCTTTCCCTTCGTGTGCCGCCACAATTAAACCATGCCTACGATCCATATTTGGTATTACTCTATTCCCCCACTCCAGGAATCTGAGCATATGGAATGTTTTGTGCATCTAACTTGTAGGAGTACTTGAGTGGAAATTTCTTTGGTACTGCTGTGCTGCCTTTGCGTGAAGCATTGACAGCTACCATAATCTCGCCGTCTACTCTCGTCTTTGAACGAGTAACTGCAGCTACGGCGGCTGTGCGTACAGCCCCCTTTGCGGCTTCATCAGCCAATGAATTCCCTTCAACGTGAACGCCATCACGCTGATGACTCAGTGTATGTATCACGTGAGCCCTTGGTAGTTCGTTTCTCAACTCCACTACCAGTTCCCATAGTATTTTATGCTTAATTGTGCCACCTTTTGCATCTTTGAACCCGTTTTGTTCCCAATGATGTAAATATTCATTGTACGACTGTACACAGTAAAAGGAATCACACACAATCAGTGTGGGGAATTAGTGTTCCGTATTCACCAGTGCCAGTATAAGTGCTTTTAACTCTGCCAACTGAGCCGTGCAGTCTCCTAGAGATTGCATTTTAGATCAACTCGGATGGAACTTTCCATCGTGCATGCGACCTTTAACAATCGCACACGCCGCGCTGTAAGCTTGCTTACTCCCTATGGCCGGTTGAGCAGATCCGTCAGTGTAAATAATATATTCATACTGATCTAGAGGCAAAACCTCATTTGGTAGAGGATATTCTTGTTCGTATTGCAGAAATGCTTGTGTTTTTAAACTTGGATCAACTCTGTATTCAACATCAGTTGCAGTAAGAGAATTAGCCCATTGTATCCATCTGGGATGTAAGGCTTTCGCATTTGGAATGCTAGCTTTTGTAACAGCTTCTAAAGCTGGTACTGGGGTCACGACAATTATGCGTTTACC
Source organism: Calotriton arnoldi (assembly GCA_963921515.1). NCBI lineage: Eukaryota > Metazoa > Chordata > Amphibia > Caudata > Salamandridae > Calotriton > Calotriton arnoldi. The sequence continues at coordinate 994,795 of CAWUFW010006321.1, read as the reverse complement.
CTGAGCCAGAGCTCTTTCTCTTGCTACAGCGGTCTGCACTGCTGTCAGGATTTTTTCTGTTGAAGTGAAACGCATCTCTGCGTTTGTGTACAGGTGTGATTTGTATGTGATTGGTACCGTTTCGCCTTCATTGAAAGTCAAATAAGTGTACCCGCATTGACCCGCTATTACTCGGATCACTAAGTTGCGTACGTTTACGCGTGTCTGTAAATGTTTAGAAGCTATCATGTCTTCCTGTAGGGAACGCAGGATATTTGTATGTTCCTGTGTCCATTGTCTGATTGAAAAATCAGGTTTTATTAAGTCGTAGAAAGGTTTTACTCTTTCTGCGTAATCCAAAATGTATGTTCGACCAAAATTTAGGAATCCCAGAATTGATTGTAAACTCTTCAATGATTTTGGAGGTTGGAGCAGCGAACACTTTTCTAAATAGTTAGCTGCTAGGCTTTTCCCTTCACTTGACAGATCATACCCTAAAAATAGGACATTGAGGTGGGCAATTGTTGATTTTTTAAAATTAAATTTATAGCCCTCAGAGGCGAATCCCATAATAATGGTGCTCACCCTGGTCAAGTGCCTCAGTAAGTCATCGTCTGTCAGATAAATATCATCTACATAAGACAATGCTTCTTCATCCAAATTTTGGAGTAACTCGGTTACTCTTGCTGAAAATACCCCGGGGCTATTTTTATACCCTTGGGCTAGTCGACAAAATTGTCGCTGGGACCCCAACGCACTGAATGCGGTCAGATACCTGCTTTCAGGCGCTATATTTTGGAAGAAAAATCCATTTGAGATATCAAGTGTTGTTTTATATTTTTTCCGCACAATGTTATTCATTAATGCGGCACTGTGTGCATTTTGAACTGCAAATGTCTTTGTGCGAGTGTTTAAATGTATGTAATCTAAAACTAGACGATATGTGTTGTCAGGTTTTGCTACGGGAAACAAAGGATTGTTCATAGGTGAAGTGCAATTTTCTATCACCCCCTGGTATTCTAGTTGATCTAGGATCTCCCGGACTTATTTTTTAGCTTCCTGCTTTATAGGGTATTGCCTTTGAGCATTTGGGGAAACTTTTAACGGGATCACGTAGTGGGTTGACTCCTCATCCCAACCAACATGATTTTTGTACAATGCCGGAGCTAGGGCAACCGCCCACTCCTGCGCATATGCATGTTTTAGGTGAATGGGAACGAGGTCGGAAAATGCTTGAAAAATTACAGTTTCTCCCCTAGGGCACTCAATGACGAATGCTGGCGGCCAGTCTTGCTCTGCTAATAGAATGTCATAACCAGATGACGTATTTTTCCAAAAGAGACCTTTTAATTTTCCTGGGCTTGTCCCCCTCCAGCCGGAGTGTTACATCATGTAACTTATGTGGGACACTTACCAGAGTATCAGGTGTTTCCACCGTGATATACTCACTCAACTCCGCTGTCACCAGAAATTCCTTTTAGGTTCTGGCGAGCTATCGTTACTTCTGCCGCGCTGTCTAGCATCGTCAGAGCCCATTCCCCGTTCAGAAGCTGTGTCCTCAGAATTCTGGGCATGTCTGATCTTGAGACCTGCTACCTTCTTTTTGAACTGAGGTTTCTGTTTTTGTTTATCTTCTTTTTTAGGTGCGTAGTCCGCAGCGCGTTGCGTGTCTCTGGACTTTGTACGCTCCTCTGACCGTCCTTCCCTCTCGGAGTTTTTTGATGAACCCTGAAAGGAACGCAGTATCAGTATCCTGATACCTGTCAGGTTTTTTAATATTATCCCTATTCCTGAGGTTATACCTCCTTTCAGAGGGCTCCTGTTGAGGAGACCTACCTCTGGATTGAGATCTGCTGTCTTTAGACTTTTGTTGTTTTTTATTTTCCCACTTCTTTTTAGAAGAGGTAGGTGTCTGCTTTGTAGTTTCCTTTTCAGGACTGCCCACTAGTTGTGGTTTTAATGCTTTCCCACCTAGACTGTCTCCGCCTAATTCTGCATATGCAGTTTCAATTATTTTGGGTAGTTCGTGTTGTTGATCTATTGGACCGAACTCCCTTAGGCGTTGGCGGATCGCCACTGAAGCTGCTTCCCCTTTAATGTTAGCTAGTATTATGGCTGAAACCTGCTCAAAGTTATTTAGTAACTTCATCCCTAAGTTAAGGGCAGGTTCTGCTCCGTACTCATTTTGTATCTGTCTCAATACATCAGGTATTACTGCTAAGGACAGGATACCATGTGTTCTGGTATATATGGCAGCAAAGACTGAACCCCAAGAGGTGCAGTCCTCTACTTGTGGTGTGATCCCCATGGGCAAGCAGATTGTTAGAATTCTGTGTTTTTCATAGGTGGTAGTATTCGGAAATACTGCCTCAAGCTGAGTTATTTTCTGAGCTATCCAGAATGGTATTTGTTCGCGTTTTGCAGGCATTTTGCCCATTACCGCCTGTAATGTTTGAGTAATTTTATTTCCTGTACCCTGAGCTGGAGTACTAGTTGCTGCACCTGGTGCAGGTTGGATTGTTAAAGTCCTCATGACGAATTGTGTCAGGTTTCTGTAGATTTTAATTAAATCTCTGTGTTGTACGAGTAATTCTGGCTGTGGCATTGTTCCAATGTCAGGGTGCGGTGTGTAAGCCGCTAGTATCGGCCATGTGGCCCCGTCTCCTCCGAGCGGGCCTAATCTTACTCTTTCTCGTACGTGGGGTAGGGCGCCATTAAACCAGTAATGATGTTCCTGGTAAGTGAGTGGAATCTCTATGTCCTCAAACGGGGCATATTCCCTTGGTGCATTTCCTCTCAAATAGCAGTGAAATGTCTTTGTTATGGCATTTGCTGCTGGGAGTGTAACCCATGAATAGAATACCTCTGTTTTGTTTGATTCGTGTGCCTCAATCACGAAAACTACTATGCCACCCGTGGCTGGTAAGCCATTTTCTAATAGTCTTAGGGTGACTGTCCTTCTGAATTTTGGTGCAATCTGTATTGCATCCTCAGGATCTTCTTCTCCCTCTAAAACGTTCAGGTCAGCTCTCTCATCCCCTGAACCAGTCATGTTTGGAGGAAGAGGTGTCCTCAGGGAACTTAAGATGAGGTGTTGTGCACAATTTAGGAACTAAATATCCTTCAAGCTTGATTAACCAACAGCCAATAAATAGTATTCTCGTACTACTCAGCTGTGGCGGAGTTTGTGCCCACCCACTCCAGACGTCTCTGGGGTTTTGCGAGTAGGTTCTCTGAGAATAGCACGACTGAACTACTCAGATTCTACTGTTAAATAAGTACCAAACCAACGTTGGTGGCGCCATGTCGTGTAATTCCTATAGTACCCATGCAGGACCTGCGCGTTTGGATAACAAACTGTGGGCTTGGTGACTGACTGGCTCTGTGGACCCCCACCGCGTAGGTTAGCCGGATTTGCATTAGCTAGCTCACAGTGCCACTAGAATCACCTCTTATCGGGGAGAGATTAGTTTCTGGCAACCTTAGATCATGACAACCCAAATTCCTCAGAATCGTGGAAACAATGAACTACCTTTCGCTCAGTCACTCGTGCTTACTTATTCGGTTTGTCTCAGAGAGTTACACAGAATAAACAGTCTGGGCGTTTCAATAAGTATTTATTGAACAGTTGTTATTCTAGTGTGAAATGTATGTGCTGCGGTAACCAGCAGACAATAGCAGAGATATATTATCAGCAGTACGATAAAAGCAAAGGGTTAGAACAGTTCTACCATATTGCAATAATCATGAATACATACATGAGTATAAAAAGCATTATGAAAGTGCGCGTACTCCTACGATGCCTAACTAGATGTACCCGAGTGTACCTAGCATATGTGTAGGTGTAAAAGCCTAAGAGCCAAGAATCCTTCTAGGATTTAGTCGAACCCCCATACCTGAATAGAGAGAGTGTGGGACCCCGTCCTGGTCTCGAGTTGGACACCCCGCAAGGACTGTGTTAGACCGATGTCAGCTGGAGCGACTGCATGCAGGAGCCTCAGCGTCTCTGGTCAGTGTGTCAGCATGGAAGTCTCGGTTCCCTCTATCTTACTGGGGTAAGATGTGGTGTATTTATACCCTGAAGACTCTAGTTGCTTCGTATGGTTTGTATTGGCCCTTGTTAGACGTGAGGAAGACGTCAGGGGTGAACTTTGTGCATACATATTATGCAGGTGGTGTATTCCTAGAGAACCATGCATAATTGATGAGTACAGTGTGGGCCTGTGTTTGGGAAAAACCCTGCTGTATTCAAAACCACAGACTAGATAACGTTCAGCCCTCAGAGCTCGTTGTGTACTAGCGAGGACCAATGTAGGTGAAAGATCATGCCTATATAAGGAATCATGACTATAATAGGACATGTACAGTTATGACCGTAATAGGGCATATGCAGCTTTGACCATAATAGGGCAAGTACGAATATGACCGTATTAGGGCAAATATGAATACGTCCATTTTAGGGCATGTGTGAACGGGTCTACATTAGGGCCTCTATACGGGACATAACATTACGACGATCACGTGAATGAGGGTTTTTACAGGTATGAGTTTAGAGCCAGCTCTTGGGATGTCTTTACTAGCAGCCAGGAGAATATCCCCATGCTTGTTAATATACAGCGTAAACAGCAGGGGAGCCAGGATGCACCCCTGCCTGACCCCTCTCTCGACATCCTAGGAGGTGGACAAGCAACCATCCTCATTATATCTCACCGCAGTCTTGGTGTTATGTGCAAAGTGTAGAAAAGCCACTAGATCTTCCTCCAGACCCAGCTCCAGAAGAATCAACCATAACTTAGATCTATTGACGCGACCAAATGCACAAGTTACTAACTTGTGTAACGATATATCTGTAAGAGACAGTAGTTAGTGATAGATTCCTTACCTTAGAATATCCCCAGGCGTGAGGCTGGATCCGGAAAGTTTTGCGTAGCAGTACCCTTGCGCGTCGGTAGGCGGCGTCGTGCGGCTCCGCGTCCGTCGTCGGCGTCGTGATCGCCGGGATGACGTCGCGGGCAGTACTTAGACGCCGCCCCTGCGCGCTGACGTCAGTTCTGTACACGACTTTCCGCGCCAGGAACGCAGAGCCATGCAAGAAGCTGACACAGGTGTCTGAAAAATACTAGGGCCCTGAAAGGGATGTCCTTAACCCTAGAAATCAGTTCGCAGAACGGGGAGGATGGGTGGGCGGTAAGGAATCTATCACTAACTACTGTCTCTTACAGATATATCGTTACACAAGTTAGTAACTTGTGCATCTGAAAGAGACACGTTAGTGATAGATTCCTTACCTTAGAATAGATACCCCAGCAATACCAACCCCGGTGGTGGGTCTGCGAACAAAGATCAGACAAGGAAGTCCTGGAGGACAGAACGGCCAAAGAAGCCGTCCCTCCGGACCTGACTGTCAAGGCAGTAATGCTTAGTAAACGTGTGCAGCGAGGCCCACGTAGCTGCCTGACAGATAACCGGCAGCGGAACACCGCGGCCCAAGGCCGTGGTAGCAGCCGTTGCCCTGGTGGAATGGGCACGCAGCCCAACAGGAGGCTCCTTCTTAGCCAAAGAATAGCAGGTCTTGATGCACAAGGTAACCCAGCGGGAGATGGTCCTCTTGTGCACCGCCCGACCTTTTTTGGCGCCCACGTAGCCAACAAAGAGCTGGTCATCCACCCGGAAGTGTTTTGTGCGGTTGATATAGAAGGAGAGCGCACGTTTTGGGTCCAGACGGTGGAGCCTCTCTTCCTCTCTGGAAGGATGCGGAGGCGGAAAGAAGGTGGGCAAAGTGATGGTCTGCCCAATGTGGAAAGCAGTAACCACCTTTGGCAAGAAGGACGGACGCGTCCGAAGAACAACCTTGTCTGGATGAACAGACAGAAAGGGAGGTTTGCAAGAAAGAGCCTGGAGCTCACTCACCCGCCGAGCGGAGGTGATGGCCACCAGAAAGGCTGCCTTTAGAGTCAGAAGACGAAGAGGACAGTTATGCAGAGGCTCAAAGGGAGCGCACATTAAAGAGGTAAGAACCAAGTTCAAGTCCCACTGAGGCATTACAAACGGAACAGGAGGGAAGAGGTGAGTAATGCCTTTTAAGAACCTGTTAACAACAGGGGACTTGAAAAGGGAGGGCTGATCAGGGAGCCTGAGGAAGGCCGAGATAGCACAAAGATAACCCTTGATGGTACCCAGGGCAGAACCCTGTTGGGCCAGAGAGAGAAGGAACAGAAGGACCTCAGAAAGAGGGGCAGAAAGGGGATCCACAGCCTTTGCTGTGCACCATGCCACAAATTTGTTCCACCTGCAGGCGTATACCACCTTAGTGGAGGGACGCCTGGCTGCCAGAATCACATCACAAACTTCGGGAGGCAAGTCGAAAGGAATCAACTGCCGCCGCTCAATCTCCACGCAAGCAGGTGTAGACTGGACAGGTTCGGGTGGAGGACCGTCCCCTGCTGCTGCGACAGAAGATCCTCCCGAAGAGGCAGACGGATCGGGGGATCTATGCTCATATTGAGTAGCTCGGGATACCAAACTCTTCGAGCCCAGTCCGGAGCCACAAGAATGACTTGGGCCCGGTCGTGCCGAATCTTCTTCAACACTCTGGGTAGAAGTGGTATAGGCGGAAAGGCGTACAACAGACCGCAACTCCACTCGCGACGAAAAGCGTCGCCGAGCGAGTGCCGCCTTGGAAATTCCAACGCGCAGAACTGATGACATTGCGCGTTCTCGTCGGTGGCGAATAGATCTAACCAAGGCTCTCCCCACTGTAGAAAGAGTCCTTGCGCCACTTCCGAGTGAAGACGCCATTCGTGATCCATCATGCACCTGCGGCTGAGGTTCGTCCGCCCTGGCGTTTAGAGAACCTGCCAGGTGTTGAACCATCAGGAACATGCCCTGATGTTCCAGCCATGTCCAGAGGCGCAGAGCCTCCTGACAAAGGGTCCAAGACCCCACCCCGCCCTGTTTGTTGCAGTACCACATGGTGGTGGTGTTGTCTGTGAACACCTGCACTACCTTCCCTTTGACAGAGGGAAGGAATGCCTTGAGTGCAAGCCGGATCGCCCGGAGCTCCAGAAGGTTGATATGGAGCCGGGACTCCGCCGGAGACCAGAGGCCTCTGATCTCCGCCTCTCCCAAGTGACCGCCCCATCCCAGAAGGGACGCGTCCGGGCACAACTGTATGCTCTGGCTGGGGAAGGGAGAGGGATCTGCCCATGACCCATTGCCGGTTCGAGAGCCACCACTGCAACTGTTTTGCAGTCCCCTCCGAGATCTGGACGTGATCGGACAGGTTGCCCTGGTGCTGCGCCCACTGGAACTTCAGGTCCCACTGCAGAGCCCGCATATGCCATCTGGCATGATTGACCAGCAGGATGCAGGAGGCCATGAGGCCCAGCAGCCTCAGGGTCATCCTTACCGAAACCCAGGATAAAGGCCGAAAGATCGGAATCATAGCCTGAATATCCCGGACTCGCCGTTCGGGAGGATAGGCCCGAAACTGCGTCGTGTCCAGAACTGCTCCGATGAAAAGGAGCTGTGGAGAAGGAATCAGATGCGACTTCGGCACATTGATGGAGAACCCCAGCGAGTGCAGGAGTTCGGCCGTAGTCTGGAGGTGGGAGACGACTGCCTGGGACGAGCCCGCCTTCAGCAGCCAGTCGTCGAGGTAGGGGAAGACTGAAACCCCTGCCCGGCGCAGATGAGCCGCGACCACCGCCATCACTTTCGTGAACACCCGAGGGGCACTTGTAAGGCCAAAGGGGAGCACGGTGAACTGAAAATGCTCGTGGCCTACCGTGAACCGAAGGTAACGCCGGTGGGCCGGCAGGACGGGGATGTGGAAATATGCGTCCTGCAAGTCCAACGCTACCAACCAGTCTCCAGGGTCGAGGGCAGTCAAGACCTGAGCTAGGGTGAGCATCTTGAACTTCTCCTTCCGGAGGAAGCGATTGACGTTCCGGAGGTCCAAGATAGGACGCATGTCCTCCTTGTCCTTTTTGGGCACCAGAAAGTAGTGGGAGTAGCAACCACGCCCTACTTCTGGGGTCGGAACATGCTCGATGGCCCTCTTGGTCAAGAGGGCCGTGACTTCCTTCTGTAGAAGCACCAAGTGATCCCCTGACATGCGGTGGAGTTGAGGTGGCATGGCTGGGGGGTGGTCTCGAAGGGGAGGGAGTAGCCCCTTCGGACAATGTCCAAGACCCACCTGTCCGAGGTGATGGTGCGCCAGTGGGGAAGGTGATGGCGGACCCTGCCCCCTACTGGCGTGCCGTGCACCTGAAAGGAGGGACTAGGAGGGCTTGGAGGCCGCGGACGGGTTGGAGGTGGTGGCCTGACCCGCACGCTGGTTGCCCGATCCGCCACGGCGGAATCCACGTCCTCGGCCACGCGAAGACGCCTGCTGCGCGGGCCGGTGGCTGGGCTGCTGACGTGAAGGGGCGCCCCTACCGTGGCCACGATAGGGGCGAAAAGCAGAAGGCAGCGGAGGGCGTGTAGCAGAAAGGCCCAGGGACTTGGCAGTAGCCCGTGAGTCCTTAAAGCGCTCCAACGCATGGTCTGCTTTGGACCCAAAAAGACCGACTCCATCAAAGGGCATGTCCATGAGAGTATTTTGGACATCCCCTGAAAAACCAGTGGTTCTCAGCCAGGCGTGGCGGCGGAGCGCCACCGTCGTTGCAATCGACCTGCCCAGCGAGTCGGCGGTGTCAAGGCCACAACGGATAGTGTATGTGGCCGCATCCCTTCCTTCCGCAATGGCGCGGGAAAGCAGTGCCTGGACCTCCTCAGGGCACTGGGGCAAAACATCCGCCACCGAATCCCACAGAGAGTGGGTATAGCGGCCCAAAAGACAAGCGGTGTTAACGGACCGCAAGCCAGCACTGGAGGAAGAAAAACCTTTCTTCCCAAACTGATCCAGGCGTTTGGATTCCCTATCCGGAGGAGCGGTAGGGAAGGCGGTTTGGGAAGCGGAGGCTTGGACAACCAAGCTCTCAGGAGTGGGGTGGACAGAAAGAAACAGGGGGTCGCCCGGAGCGGGGCGATGGCGTCGTGACACGTTCCGATCCACAGGAGCCCCTGTGTTGGGCTTGGACCAGGCGCCCAAAAGAACGTCTGTGAGGGCGTCGTTAAACGGCAGCACAGTCTCCGCAGAGGAGGCTGCCGGCTGAAGCACCTCTGTCAAGATGTTAGGCTTGACCGTCAAAGTAGGGAGCTGGAGACGTAAGGCCCCAGCAGCCCTACGCAACACCGTACCAAAATTGGCCCCCTCCTCCGTAGCCACGGGAGGAGACAGCATGCCAGTGTCAGGAGAAGTATCCAGACCACTGGCCTCCCCCAGACTCTCTGTCCAGTCCTCATCATACTGACAGTTGCGAGTGAGAGGGTCATCAGACCCCTCCCAGTCCTCCTGGTCCTCCTCTGGTTCAAAATAAGGAGGAGGAGGGACATTTGGGACCCAAGGGCCCATCGGCGCCGGAGCCGGCGTCGAGCGACGTCGCTCCGGGTCCATGTCCGGAGCCGGAAGGAACTGGGGACGACGCCGCCCGGAGCCCAGGGCGGCGTCGAGAACGGCACCGGAGACATCGGCGCCGGCGGAGGTGTCGTGAGGTCGACCGGCGTCGATGGGGGTTGTGGAGCCGGGATCGAGGCCGGGGCCGAAGCCGGAGCCGGGATCGAGGCTGGAGTCCCGGGCGACGCCGGGGCCGGAGCCGCCGGCGACGCCGGAGCAACCCCATCAGGGCCCGCGGGGCCCGAAGGCGCACCGGAGGGGCCTGAAGGCCCGAAGAGGCGGGCCATGGCCGACAGGAACTCCTGTACCTTGGCCGGATCCGCCCCGAACCCGGGAAGGGCGGGTATGACGGGGGCGACTCCACAGGCAAGTCCGGGGCCGCGGGGGCGGGGACGGTGCCGGGAGGGGCCTCAGCCGAGTCGCGAGACCGGCGAGGCGAAGTCCGAGAGCGACGATGCTTCTTGGACTTCTTGTGCTTAGACTTACCGGACGAAGAAGACTTCGACGCCGACGACCGGTGTGCACTCCGCGAGCGACCCCTGGACCTCTCACGCGACCGGGGCCTCCGTGGAGCCGAATGCCGGGCCTCGAGGAGCTTTCGAGACCGCTCTCGCAAAGCTTTCGGGTTGAGGGCCTGGCATTCGGGACAAGACTCGGTGTCGTGGCCTCGGCCGAGGCAGAAGAGACACTCCCAATGCGGGTCGGTGACGGACATCATCCGCGCACAGGCGCCGCATCGCTTGAAGCCGGGCATCCCTACGACACCTTAAAGATGGAAAAAATAGTGAAAAAATCACCAAAAAGTATGGTCAAAAATTGACCAGGGCACTGCTCTTCCCGGATCTGCGCTTGCTGGCGCGGAAAAAGAAGAACTGACGTCAGCGCGCAGGGGCGGCGTCTAAGTACTGCCCGCGACGTCATCCCGGCGATCACGACGCCGACGACGGACGCGGAGCCGCACGACGCCGCCTACCGACGCGCAAGGGTACTGCTACGCAAAACTTTCCGGATCCAGCCTGACGCCTGGGGATATTCTAAGGTAAGGAATCTATCACTAACGTGTCTCTTTCAGATGCCGATGTTAGGTCCATAAAGGCCATATGCAGGGATCCCTTCTTAGCATTGTATATTTCCCCACCAACAAATGTAGATTAATGCACTGATCTAGCGTCCCTTTGCCCTGTCTAAAGCAGTACTGTAGATCTGAAATAATCTTAAACTTATCTAACCAGGAGGTTAGTCGATCCACGACCACTTTCCCCATATTTTTGCAGCCGAATCTAAGAGGAAAATTGGTCGGTAACATGCTGGATCATCCCTCAAGCCCTTTTTAAAAATAGGTATAATAATGGCCATTGACCAGGAAGAGGGGAGGTCGCAAGAAGAGACCGCATTAAAAACTCGGGTCAGTATCCTGGCCCAGGTCAGGGGGTCTGCTCTGTACAGATCCTCCAGAACCCCATCCGGGCCCGGCTCTCCGACCCCCCTGCCCCGGCTGTGGCCAAGATAGCTTTGTGTACCTCTTCAACATTAAAATGCAATGGGACTCTATCTGTGGCAATATCCCACTGTGGCTCGGACCCCCTACATCATCGCCACTGTACATCCCTTTGAAGTGGAGAACCCATCTATCAGCTGCTATAGTACAATCTGTTTTAGCATTTGATGTATCTGAAAAAATGGGCTATGAACCACTTCCCAGAACTTTGTACTATCTGTCAACACACTTGCCTGATCAAGGGCCTACCAAGCATGGACCCTAATGGTCTTCTTCCTCTGATCGATTGCGAGTTTGTGGGCCCTCCTAGAGGACCTAACTGTTACCGCATCCCTAGGGCATTGCTTAAGGCCAATAATTTAATTCTTGTGTGCCCTAGAGCATATACCATCGAACCACCTTAACTCCTTAGAACCTTTGGACCTGCTTTTAATAGTTATGCCATTGGATATATGCTTTGTTAGTTTGTCAAACGCATCTAAAAACACTTTATTCTGTGATCCCATATCCAAACAAAGCAGGATCTCATCGGCACACTCTGCATACAGGCTACCTAAAAAAGTCTCTGGTAATATCTTTGCCCATTTTAGCCTGCGAACTTGATCCTTTGTGGTAATAACAGAATTTGGAATGCCCCTGTCCTCCCCTCCATGGACTTCAGTACAGTGAACCAACTCAAGCGTTAGTGGGTTATGATTGCTGTGGCTGGACCAAGAGGCATACATCTTAGGAACTGCTGTAACTAGGGGTGCAGAGATCATTATAAAGTCAATAATACTAGAGAAACACCTACCTATAAAGGTGGGGACTGGTGTATCCGTACCCGACTGTTCTAAACAAAATAAATTATTAGCCGGAAGGAGCTCTTCTGATTCCGTATGTTCAAAGTGGGCCACTAGGGGTAGAGCATCCACATGCCCCATCACAGAGGTACAGCCCAAATGACAAAGATGTGTGTTAAAATGGCCTAGAATTATGACCTCATAATAGAAATGTTGCCTCTTACCATATTGTTCAAGAAACCTCTCTAATGCTACTAAATGTTCGGTGACAAAGTTTCTACAATAAGAATTGTAGAAATTTACAACTAGCAGAGGGGGACGATTAGTAAACAGCAGCTCTACTGCTAACAAATAAGCTGATTGACACTCGACGGTTCTAACGGTGCAGGTGAGTTTAAGTGAGACCAATATAAGAAGACCTCCCTTACATCTACCCACTATAGAAGGAGCTGCACATTTAAAAAAAGAAGTAAAACCATCCAAATAAAAAGTCTCGATCATATTCCATGTTTCCTGTAGGGCAATTATATGACAGCACACAAGCAACCTCTGCCATAATACATCATCGCCTTTAGATTTAAGTCCAGCTATATTCCAGGAGAAGATCTTCATACAGGAAGGTTCTGGGAGAACGGGGGTTGGTTTAGGGAGGGGGGTAAGAGCGTTACCTATCTGGAGCACAGAACTTGGACCCTGCAACTCTGCCCCCGCAGAGGGTAGTCAGTGATTACCATCTAGTCCATCTTGATCTAACAGAGGATCAAATCTATTGGTTAAGGGAAATACAAACCTACCAGTATCCGCCTGGGCCACTCTAGCTGGCCTTGGAACGGGCTATCTGGGGCAGTCAGGGCTAGAAAAGAAAGATGGATAGAAATACTGCAGGGGGACAACCTTACTTGATGTCTTAGAGGCTTGTATAAAAGTGCTCTCAACGAATGCTTTGGCGTGAGCGGGATGTCTTACATTAATCACTACACAGTCCCCTGCCACAATTTTCCTCATCCTGTGACCCACCCAGCCCACCCTTCTGGACATTATAATGTGGGGGGACAGGCAGTGCCCATTTACTACATTTCTGTCACACCAGTGAGTGACCTTATGTATGAGGTCCAGTGTAGTTTCTTTTGATCCTTGGGTAGTTGGAGGAACTCCTAATAAATTTGCCACTAAGGGCGCTGATTCAGAGGACAATTCTAGGGAAGTCAAGAGACCTACGCCGGGCATTAGGGCTTAAGTTCGTAGACGATAAAATAACTTGAGTCCTCTTATACGATGATGCCCCTATCACATCATGCATCTGCGTGATGGTGTCCGATTTAATTAAGGCCTGGGTATTCCCAGACCCTTGAGTCTCCATCTAGGTCGAAGACTTATTGCGATGATGAAACGCCCCATTTGAGCTACAGGATACGTCTGTAGGGGTCCGTGTACTGTTCTGGCCCAGATGTGTGTGTACATCCACATGACTGACCCCTGCAGCCATGGGGTTCGTGCGAAGGGTTTGAGACCCAGGTGCAGTCATAGAGAAGGACTCTAACTTCGCCTCAATACCTTCCAGCTGCAAAAGAATGGGGGCTATCAACATGTTGAACAAGTATTCCAGCCTGGGGAGTAAAATATCTAGAAATTGCTCCGAATCTGTATTAGCCGGAAGGGAAGCCTTGCTCTGTAATTGGGACCGAGTTGGTCTTTCCCCCCAATCTTATTCCTTTTTGTAGGGGGCCATCCGGGGCGGTGTCCTCTTCTACTGTTAGTTGCCCCTTGTTGCCATTAGTGCAGTTGGTGGCCATGGTACATAATACTGGTGCAGGCGAGGATCCGGAGCCAGATACTGCCCTTGCTGCCTCATGAGTATCATGGTTGTCAGACGACAGCAAATCCTGGCTGATCTTATCTGCTCCGAGGGAGAGCCTCCTCTCAGTCAGGGCTATCTCCTAAGAGATAACGTTGGCTGCCCTAATTAAAAAGAGTCTATAGTGGTAACGGTATCCCCCCTGTAGCCCCAGCAGGTAGCTTCCTTTTGCCCATTGTTGGTGGCCTACAGTAATGCTAGGCAGATATCTTAAAGTCTGAGTGACCTACCCCCAGCGGCAGTTTGTACGGGGCTCATAGAACAGACCAGTGGGGGCGGAGAACTTACTTTTCTGCAAAAAGACTACCAACTAAGAGCTACAAGAGACTGCCAGATGTCAAAATATCTACAAAAATGAAAAGAAACAGTACCTTGTTCCTTACGACAGGCCAAGAGACATGGCCCAGCCCAGTCTTGGTCAGTTGTGGACAGGCTCAGACGGGCCCGCTCTTGGCCCGGGTGCGACCCGTGCTGCGGGAGCCTTGGAGGACTTTAAAATCAGCGCCTCCTGGCACGAAGCAAATTTGGGCGGCTTCCTGTGGCGGCGATACCTGGGGCTTGTGGTCCGCCCCTCTATGCTGCATACCACGGCTCCCGCGCTGCAGGAGCCCTGGAGGACTTTAAAACCAGCGCCTCCTGGCGCGAAACAAACTCGGGCGGCTTCCTGCAGCTCCCTTCCGTGGTGATACCTGGGGCTTGTGGCCCGCACCTCTATGGTGAATACAACGGCTCCCGCGCTGCGGGAGCTTTGGAGGACTTTAAAACCAGCGTCTCCTGGCGCGAAACAAACTCGGGCGGCTTACTGCGGCTCCATGCTGCCTCGATACCTGAGGCTTGTGGTCCGCCCCTCTATGCTGCATACAACGGCTCCCGTCCAGCTTGTCTCTTTGGGTATTATAACTATTTTAGATCGAGCATTATGTTATGAAACCGTCCATTTGGTTACATTGCTCTGGTGTGGCGGATCAGAAAGTCATTTTTTCTGTGCTGTATCTTTATTGGCGAGGATTGCAATTTCACATCACAGCTCTTAAAAATACTGAATTAGCCTAAGTCTTGTCGGGGGATAACTGCACACTGCACTGGTTTTATTGTGGTATCTTTTTTAGAGGAGTGTGGGTTCTTTGGTTTTTGGTCTCTGTTGTTCCTCCTTGATTTGGCCGATTACCTCATGATGCATGCCTAATTTTACTTGTTTTGCTGGATTTTTAACTCCAGGTTGCTCAGTGATTTGCCCAGCTGATCTTTGCTCACCTGCTGTGTGATCCATATATCAATTGACAATGGACTGATTCGATGTCTCCTGATTTACTTGCTCATTTTGGGCAAGGAAGCGGGCAGGCTTGTGGTTTTCTTTTGGTGCTCTTCCACGAGTTGCCCTCAAATTTGCTTCCTTGTGGGTTCTTGGGCTCGCAGCACATGGCAAGAGTCAGCTGCTCTCAGTCTTGTATTGACATGCTTGCCACGACGACACGTATGGGAATCTGTGGCAGGTCTGTATTGTAGGCATAGCTGCCGTTGACTGGTGACACGCAATTGCGCATTTTGAACCAGCACCACGACCCCTCCTCCCATGAGGCACGCGAATTTGCGTCATATAATTTTTTCCTTTCAACTATTCGGATGAAAGGTCTCCTAACTGTGAGTACAGTGTTAGGTAACAGTGGTCAAGGGCAGGGTACACCTTAGCGTGTGTATACCACCCGGGTCACGTACTCTTGGTCCTGACGAAAACCCAGTATTATCGATTATAGGTTGAAACATGTAGACCGTTTTACGCACTTTTTTGCACATTTTTACTTAGATACCAGTTGGTCAATTTAACCAAAAGGGTGTCTTGTTACTAATTTTTAATATTGCCCAGTTGCTCCATAATTAAATTAAATTTTTGAGTTATATCTGGCCAATTTTTAAATCACTTTTTCCACTCACCTACACAAAAAACAACCTGATCCACTGTAATCAGGTGTTGAAGCACACCCGGATGGCATTCGGCCATTCGGGTGGGACCCCGATGATGAAGCATGTCACCAACTAGGTTGGTGAGTGAGGGGTCTTCATTAAGAAAGGACATTTCCTTTCTTGTGCCCCTTTTCCTAATACTTTGGAGTCATTGACTTGTCTCCTGGTTGTACTCCTCCTATTGTTTGTTTGGTAAATGATCAGTGACATATGTTTATTACATCTGTAAAATTTGACATCGTTGTGGAAGTTCTTTCCATTGATTCACTTTTCTAGAAGTTGTGGTTCCTGATGCACCTAGTGACTGGGAAATTGTGCCTCTTAGGAAGCTTTCCACTCTAAGTTCCCATTGTTCTTCTAATATTCCAAGTATTTCACGTCTTCGTTGATAATGTGTGCTGTATAGACCTTCAACTCCTCCGCTTCCTTTTATGGCGGTTATAGGTGATCTGCCCTTAAAATACCTGAGTGGGAGTACTTAATAAACTATATTGCAACAATTGGCAATGATGACCTTTCACCCTAGAGGAAGAACATTTTGCTACATTCTCTTGGTCCTGAAGGGATGAGAACTTACAATCATATGGACAAGAAAATAAGAACGTAGGGGGTGAATTTTCACAGGCATTAATGGATTTAGAGGATTATTTTTTGCACTTTCTATTTGCATTGCTAGCGACCGCTACCATTTTTTTCCCCAGGAAACCAGAGCAGGATGAAAGCATTAAAGACTATGTATCTGCCTTGAAAAAGCGATCTCTTACGTGTAAATTTGGTACTTTACATAATGAGCTTATCCAAGATCAAATTATAATGTTTGTAAATAATGAGGCTATTCAGGCAAAGTTGTGGGTACATGGGGACACGGAACTGAAGCAAGTAGTAGCTATTATACAAAAGGCTGAAGTTTCTAACAAATACGCTACATCAGTTATTAATGATGAGAACAAAAAGAGCAAGTATAAAACAAAGGTGACAATGAAAGGAAATTAACCTAACAGCACTGTCAGTATTCGCAAAAAGAAAGAATTGAGTAAGGGAAGTGATGATAGGAAATGTTACAGATATAGGAGTAAGGAATGTTTAGCATACTGTAAGACATGTCCTGCTGTGAATCAGAAGTGTGCTTTTTGTGGCAATAAAGGTCACTTTTCTAGGGTTTGTAAAAGCAACCAAAATAGAATAAAAGTGGTAAAAAATGGTGAAACATTTTCTGATTCCGAGAAGATGGTACAGAATCAGATGGGAACAGCATAGGAAATTATAAGCAACTTAAGGGTGTAGTATGTGTACTTCGTACCAAATCACGTAATAAACCTGTGTGGATATTAGATTAGGGGTGTGTAGAGATGCTGATTGTAGCTTATTCTGGATCGCCATTTGTCAAAGTTTTGGAAGAACAACTGCTACCACTACCTTCTGATGTTAGACCGGAAATTTTAGAGGAGACCCAATACCTATGTTGGGTTATCGTAAAGTTTTCTTAGATTTTAAAAACAGAAAAGCTATTAGTAAATTATACATGGCAGAAGAAGGTCCATCTGTACTTGGGTGGATTGGCCAACATGCACTGGACATCATTTTGAACCCAAATAATCCAGAACATGTAATGGTTTTGGGAGAGTGTGATATAGTTCGTTAGCTCATTTTGAGTGAATTTCCCAGTTTGATCTCAGGCAAAATTGGTGCCCTAAAGCAGTTTAACCATACATCCGCTCTTAAGATGAACACTACATCTAAGGTGCATAAGGGAAGGAACTTACCTGTGATAGTGAGCAATGAAGTGAACCTGGAAATTGAGAAACGTCTAAAGGATGGCATTACAGAACCAGTTTAAGCTTCTGAATGGGTCGCACTCTTAGTGGTGGCGAGAAATTTTAATGGAAAGATACGTTTGTGTGTTAATTTGAGGGCTCTGAATCAGAATATCATTATGGAAAGGTTTCCCTTACTCAAGATAAATGAAATGCTGGCACTTGCGAAGGGTATACAATGGTTTCCTTCTATTGACATCTGGTCTGCTTATCACCAGATTTGTTTACATCCAGAGAGTAAAATATTTACATCATTCATAATGGTTGTGTTCATTATGGACATATGCCTTTTTTTGGATTAGCAACAGCAGCATTGCTTCAAAAAGTAGTGCACACACAGTTTTGCTCTCATGAAGGGGTTATGTTTCCTCAAGATGACCTCTTCGCCATGGAAGAAAACAAGAAAAGTCATGATAAACGCCTCAGTGATGTGCTATACACTTTGGGAGAGTGAGGATTAACTGCTGAATATGCAAAATGTAAATTTGCTGTGCAGAAATAATTGAACTACCTTGGCCATGAAGTAAGTCATGAAGGTATTAGGCCAAAACAAGACTTATTACCTGTTATTAATGACGCTCTATGTCCCTCCAGCAAGGATGAGCTAAGGTCTCTACTACAATTACTTGAATTATATTCCAAATTTTTAAAGAATTTTGCGGAAAACACATACTATGAGACAATTATTGAAGAATAGGATTACATTTGCATGGTTGGATGTTAGTCAACTGCTTCTAAAATGAGAACTGCGTTCAGCTAATCTCATTCATGGTTTTGATTCTACATTACAAACTATTATAACCACTGAAGCCAGCTGTAAGGGACTAGGGGCTGTGTTAATTCAAAAGGATCATGGAGGCAAGGAAGTAACAATTGCGTTTGTTTGAAGGCACTGTCCCCACCAGGGACGCGCCATTCAGTTACAGAGAAGGAATCTCTCGCTTCTGTTTGGGGTTTGGAACATTTTAGACAATTTGTGTGGGGACCACATGTTGTTGCGAGGTGTGATCATAAACCTTTAATCAATGTTCCCTTACAAAAGGTTTACTTAATGCCACTCGCAGAACTGCCAATTTTTCTGTAAGGTTGGTGGACTATGATTATAGTGTCAAATATGACTTAAGTGTTAATAACAGGGTGGCTAATTGCTTGAGTAGATTACCTTTCCCTCTAGAATAATTTTCTCCGGAAATTATAGAGGACTGTAGTGTAGCAAGGTTGAATAATGATATTTGGAAAAGGATTACCAAAGAAGAATGGAACAAGACCAGAGAAGAGGATGAATTTTTGTGGGTTTGGTGTGAACATGGAGAGCATGATTGGACTCCCAAATGTGACTTGGATTCTTGTATCAAGCATTTTTGGGAAATTTGTAATGAACAATCACTGGAAGAATGCAATGGACTCAGAGGTTCCAAGGTTGTTCCTCCAGACAAGTTAATGAAAATAATTCAGCAGTTATGTCACGAAGGACATTTAGGGATTCTCGAAAGTAAAAGAGCGAAGGAATTTTACTGGTGGTCAGGATTATATAAGGACATGGATATCTTGGTAAGATTGTGTACCAAATGTGAGGGTGCCGATAAGTCACAAGTCACTTTGAAACCGCCTCTTCATCTGTTGGAGTGTCCCAGCATGGTATGGGAGACAGTAGGTGTTGATATTATGAGACAGGTGGTAGAGTTTAATTGAAGTAAGGTGTTCGTGATGACACTAATGGATTATTTTTCAAAGTGGGCTGAAGTGAAGTTTGTGGAGTCAGCCAATACTAAAGTAGTCGTAAAAAAGTGACTTCCTAGGAACATTATTTATGAAAATGGTGCACAGTTTACCGCTATTAAATTCAAATGATAGTTGGAAAGGAATAGTATTTCACACAAGCACACATCAGAATATCATCCTGAGGACAACAGTAAAATTGAGAGGTTTAACATAGTTATAAAAGGAACATAACAATTGGGTAGGTAAAATAATTGGAAAAGGGAGGTAGAGAAGACTGTTTGGGAATATCGCATCACTTCGACTTTGACGGGTACTAGCTCATTTTCTATTATGTTTTGGAGGACAGCTTTAACTAAAGATAATCGGAGTTGGATGATGAGAAGCCAGACGATTGAGTGATGTTGCGAAGGGCAAATTTCTGAAAGCACAATTTTAGTACAAAAAGGCATACCTTGAGAAGAGAGGTGTGAAAGAGTGTGTGTTGAAGAAGGGCGATTTTGTTAGGGTTAAAAAGTCTGGCACGGTTTGCAAGAGATATATCTGTTTTCTGATCCGCTAGAGGTTTTAGAAGTCTCCACCAATGCAGCCAAATTGGGTGATGGAAGAGTGTGGTGTGTTTAGGCTGGCGGTTTATAAGAATGGATAGAATACCGTGAGAAGGGAAGCAGTGTGCGGAAAGAATTTACTTGATTGAAGGATGAGGAGAGCATTCAAATGAGTGAAGATAGCGGTGTGGGTGAGGATTCAAGTTCACCTTTTGGGGAGCACGGTAACATTAGTGGCGAGGGTACACAAAAGAGCAAATTTGGACGTGTGATTGACGTAAAAGATTACTGCAATACTTTCCAAATCTCTCATCTTCTGGAAGGAATTCTAGACCAACCACTCCACCTTACAAAACTGCTTAAGCTATGTGATGTTGAGGGTGTTTCTTTACTCACAGCACACTTGAGGTACAACCACAGAATCTCTGGGGGGGCTGGGATTCGGATACTGGTTTGGGGTACCCGCCCCCCCCCCCCGGAAAATGTGAATGTGAAATGCGCTGAGTAGCCGCTTATTTCACATTCACTGCTCCAGCTGGGGAGTGATCAATAATGCACTGCAAGGGCTTTCAAAAATATTTCTTGGGTCCTGGTGGTACCCTAGAAGGGGCAAGGGCACCACAATGGATTTTTAAAAAAATGTTTTGGGTGGCTGCATTAAGTCTCCTGGGTCACTGAATCCATGACCTCAGGAGAGCTCACCATATTTTTACACACTGAGCTGTATGCTCTTCAGCTGGAGTGTTCTGATCTCTTGTGGTTGGTTCCATGGCTGTATTTTGTAGCCTGAAAAATGTTTAAAAAAAGACTCAAAGATATGTTCATGTTCTTTTTTAATTTTTTTTTTAAAGAATTTGTTTATTTTTAATTTCACATTTGTTGACATAAACCGTGCTATATCGTATAACCGTTACAAACATGAAATAAACTTTATAGCCATTCCACCCTCTCCCAGTGCAGTGTCCAAAGATACATTCCCATTTTTTAAAGGCATTCAATATTACAGTAGGTGTGCTACATGCGGTCCATAGGGGAAGTTCCTTCATCATTAGGTTCAAGACTTTTAGTAGGCAAATCCCGACCCTCCCCAACAGAGCCTGAATTCCCTGTATCCTGCCCTGTTGCTATTGTTCGCTCTAAAGTCCTCTTTGGCCTCTCTCCATAAAGCCGATTCCTCTTCTGCATGCTCATCTACCCTACACCCACATAGCCTGAGTTCCTCTGCTACAGCTCGTTCTTTGACATCCTTACTCCACCATAACAAATTAGGTCCCCCAGTGCCCATCCATGTCATGGCTACTCGACGCCGGATCTCCGCCGGACTCCGCCGCTGCCATCATTCCAGGAGATCCTGGTCTGGATATTTGCATTGTTCCATCATCCGCAATATAGATTCTCTCCGGTGTTTCAGGGGATTGGCTCCCAGGACTAGGGCTAACTGCCTTCTTTGCGGGAGGTCGTCGAGAGCGTCTGCCCCATGCTCCACGGCCAGGAGGGCCCACAGTCTGGGTGCCCCAAGGGTCTCTGACCTCAAGCCACTCCCACACCTCTTCTGGTTTCTCAAAGAAGTGGGCTTTGTCCTTATACAGTACCTTTAGTTTAGCTGATTGACGGCTAGAAAGGTCTTGCGTTGGTCCTGGACCTGCTTTGTGTAATCTGGGTAGATGCTAATGCTGCAGTTCTCAAACTGTGGTGTTTCCTGTTCCCGTGCCGCTCTTAGGATACAGTCCCTGTCCCTATAGTTAAGGATCTTTACAATTATTACTCTCGTGGGGGGGGAGGGGAGGGGTGGAGACATGGGCCCGGTGGCGGCGGAGGGACCAGGGCTCTGTGTGCCCTTTCCATGATAAACATCTCCGAGAGACCTTTCGGTTGCAGGGCCTTTCGAATCCATTCTTCGAGAAACTGCTCAGTAGACCTTCCCTCTGCCCTTTCCGGAAAACCCAGCACTCTGATATTGCTGCGGCGAGAGCGCCCTTCTACGTCCTCCGCCTTCCGGTTCAGCTCCACCATGGTGGTGGACATTGTGGCTACCTGTCGTTTTAGTGTGGTGACCTCTCCTTGAAGTGCCTCAATATTCGATTCCGCAGCCCCAACCTTGTCTGAGACTTTCCGTAAGTCAGCCCTCAGAAGGTTCACATCAATAGAGACCATTTCTATCTGACGATCCAGTGCTGAACGGGATCCCTGTATGGCCGCCAGGAGTTCCGCCCTGGAGGGTTCCAAAGTCGGGGCTTTCTCTATTTCCCCCTCCTCCGCCGGGCCCGTCTGTCTTGTCAGTCTCTGCGAGGGTTGCCTGGGGGTGGTATACTGGGTGATAGTATTGGTCACCTGGGACCGAACTGCTCTGTTCTTGCCCATGTTGGGACCACTTCCAGTGGACTGGGCAACCCCTCTGGTCTGATGAAACCGGGTGGTGCCTCTCTTTGATGGTATCCCTGGTTAACCAGGCCGTGTTTTTTTTTTGTGCCCCTCCCCCGGCATGTGTCTCTAATATATGCAGTAGTTTGCCTTGACTGATCTGCTGCTGTGTTTACTGTGTGCTATGGTCCACCTTACCCAGGCTCACTGTCCGCCAAGGGTCCTCGTCTATCATCCCCCTCGTCTTTCCGCCATTTTTCCTTTTTGTTTATTATGTTTTTGTTCTGCGTTTTTCTGTATTCTTCCCCCTTCTTATTTTCGTCGTGCCTCACACTGTGTCCTCCTAGTTCTGCTGTTTCCCTGTTGTGGGGCGGGGGGGGGGCAGCTTTCCAGCTATTCCCTCTGCTTCGTCTTCCCGGTTGCCCAAGAAGCCTCCTCTGATGGGCTTTATTCGCCCTCGGGGGGGCGTTCTCCTCCCCGGGGGCTCCTATCTGCTATGATGACCCATCCGGGCGTAAGGGCACTCACCCTGCTGCTCTTGTTCCTGCAATCTCAGTTGGCAGGCGGCGTAATCACTCGACCTCGCTATGTAGCCATCTTTGCCTCCCTGCGTTCACGATCTGGAACGGGGGTTTCACCCTGCCGCTCTCAGAGCACCGCTCCTCTACCTTGCAGGCCCAGGTTCGAGGGCTCAGCCCGGATGCAGCCGCGAGGCGGCTGTCTCGTGTTCCTGCTGGCTACCGCGGCCCCACCTCGGGGCCGCCTGCTTCCCAGCAGCTGAATTTTCTTTGGGGAGAGAGTTCCCAGGTCACTCCCTCTCCCGCCTGCTGGGGACCGCAGCCTGCTGCAGACGCCGATCCCGGCCTCCGCAAGACAGGTCTCCGATGTCTGCCCCGCCCTGTTCAGCCGGGCCGAGTCACTCACCGCACCATCTGCTGCTATCAACGCGGTCTTCCCTCAAGGGCTTCTGCCAGGTGGGTGTCCGGATTGCTGTTTGCTTTTCGTGATGGCCGCTTGTGTTCCTGTGCCCTCTGGGCTGCGGGCAATTGGGCCTGTGCCACCTACGGAGCAGGCTGCAGGCCCCGAATCCTTTGCGTTCCTACCGTTCTCCGCACTGGGATCTGCTGGGTCCCTACTTTCGCTGTTGGGGTGTTTTTAGATTATGTCTTCCGGGATCACTTCTTTTTAGCGGATTATAACAGGATTACAGGGTCCCCGGAGACCCGATTAGGAGAGAGCTTGGGAGCTCACGTCTTCACGGCCATGTTGCCAGGCCACGCCCCCCCATGTTCTTTATTTTTAAGCAACAATTCAACAACAATTTTACAAAGGCAGGAATAAATCAACACCAGCTTGGCGATGTCGACACAAGACAATACAAGCCGGAGGTGCAAGGGACGCCAGTGCCATTAGGCTCGCATAACTTACCAAGAGCAGCAGACGAGCAAAATGGTCCCCTGGCTACGGCAATAAGGAAGCAAATAGCCAGAGGCAGACGGGCAGGAGCACCTGGCCCAAACGGCATACCGCCGAGGTTGTATAAACAGGATCCAGAGTTTTGGTCCAATGCACTAGTACCTGTGATAGGACATGCTTTAAAAACTACAGCATATCCAGAGTCATGGAGAGGCTCAATTATCAGCCCTATACACAAGCAAGGAGCAAGGTCGGAGCCAAATAACTACCGTCTGATAGCCCTCATAGATACGGAGGCCAAATACTATGCAGGGATAATATTAAACGAACTGGCTAGCTGGTCTTCCACGAACCATATTATACCCATCACTCAAACAGGCTTTCGCCAAGGGCATGGCACTATAACTAATATTATGGCCATAACTATGCTTATGGATGCTGCGAAGCAGGGTAAATACCCCTTATATCTTTGCTTCATAGACTACTCCGCCGCCTTCGATCACGTCGATTGTGCCAGGCTCTGGGACAAGCTGAATAGATGGGGGAATACCACCAGCTCTCCTACATCAACTTATACAACTGCATTCCAATACGTGGATCAGAATTAAATTAGGTGCGGGGAAGCATATCTCAAGTAGAATCCATACCACAAAGGGGCTAAAGCAAGGATGCGTTTTAGCCCCCTTGTTATTTAGCCTATTTTTGGCGGACCTACCGGCTGAATTGGATAGATGCTCTTCACATGCCCCGAAGCTTGGTGACATGATTTTGACAAATTTGCTATATGCTGATGACTTAGTTTTGATCAGTCGAACTCCCATTGGACTTCAGCATCTTAGATGCAACCAACAAATTATCGCAATGGAATGTTTTAAAAATAAACTATAATAAATCCAAAATTATGGCAGTAAATCAACGAAAGAAGGCAAAGTTTAGCTGGCATCTCGATGGCAAACGTCTAGACCAAGTAACGAAGTATAAATATTTGGGCGTGCTTTTAGATCAAAACAACTCCTTTAAGCCGCAGTTGGAGTCCCTACGGAGGAAGGGAGCAATGACATATCTTGGACTGAAACCCTTGAAGAAGTTGCTACCGGACCGAACACTTGATCCCTTCTTAAAAGTCCTGCGAGCAAAATTGCAGCCTACAATCACCTATGGGAGTGAGTCTCTGGGTGGAAAAGACGCAGTAATACTTAATAGTGTAATAACAACGTCGTATCGAGCGATTTTCCAGCTTCCCAAGTACGTTTCACCAGCCCAAATTAGGCTGGAATTTGGCCTCCAAAATCAGGTGATCGAAAGAAAGGGAGCTTTTGTAAAAATCTGGCATAAAATTAGAACCGCTGATGAAGGGTCCTTGAATAATCATCTTTGGGCTGAGCTGTCTCCAACAGGAAAATTGGCAGCCAATGTGTACCTTCAGGATTCTATTCACACTTTAGGTCTGACAGACGCCTGGATTATTCCAATGGGCCATTCGGCCTTCAAAAAAATAGTAACAAAGTCAACAAGACTCATATCAGCCATAGAGGACAAAAAAGCATTATCTAAACGAGCTCATGGCTGGGTTGTACTCAATAATTACGATGTCCTCAAACCCCAGCCTTATCTGGCGGCTGGAACAAAGATAGTGATTAAGGAAACATTTTTAAGACTTCGTTTGGGAGTTGGTTTAATCAATCCGTTTTTACCGCCCTGGGAAAGAAGAGGAGGAGATCAGCCATGCCGTCTGTGTGCCTGCGACACGGAGAATCTTGTTCATATTGTATGCATCTGCAACAAGCTAAAGGACATACGGAAAACTTTGTTAAAGCCACTGTTTAACCAGCACGGAGAAAGGTCCTGCAGGCAGGCGGTGATGCTGTGCTTTAATCCAACTTTAGTTCAGCTAAACTGTCGTCTTACAATTTTTTTTGATTTAACAGCACTAAGACTGAAAAAATCTATTCCCAGCAGTTAAGATCGTGCCACGTATAACGGGTTTGGGCACGACTTGAGCCAGCCCTGTAATAATCACAATGGCTTTTTAATAATGACATCAGGACATCATAATTAGGAGTAACAAGGACCCGTTACTTGTCAAACGGGAATACCTTGTCCATCTAAACAGATAGCTCCTAATAAACAGACTTTCAACGGACTGTGCATTAACTGTGTTAACGATGTAGAATTCTTGAGAATAATTTTTGTTTTTTATCTACAAACTAAAGTAATTCATTTTAAACTTTGTAAATTTTGTATTAGTGCAATGCTCTCTGATTTTATCGTTAATGATTTGTATGCAATGGTTTTAATTAATCACGCATAATAAATTTACTTACTTATTTTTAAGCAGGCCCAATTCATCACCCCTTACCATCATGCTTGATGGTTGGCATGAAGTTCTTGTGGTGATAACCTGTATTTAGTTCCCCCCCCCAACATGTTTTTGTGCATTACAGCAAAGAACTTCACTTAGGTTTTATCTGCACAAAGGGCACCGTTCCAGAAACCTGGTTCATGCAGATGCTGTTTTGCAACGCTAAGGTGTAGTAAATTTTGTAATCCATTTTATATGTATATTTTACATCCTTGAAAGAGTCAAGTTGACAAAACACTTGGCTGCCTTTGTCTATTGTATGTGAACACTGTAAGAATTGGAAGGATGTGGAGAGGACTACACTATTAAGGGAACTTTGAATTACTGCATCCTTACTACATTTGTCCTGGACTCTATTTGAAATGCTTGGATTACTTGATGTTGAATGCTCTGGTATAAATATTGCAAAACATAT
Source organism: Calotriton arnoldi (assembly GCA_963921515.1). Lineage (NCBI taxonomy): Eukaryota > Metazoa > Chordata > Amphibia > Caudata > Salamandridae > Calotriton > Calotriton arnoldi. The sequence goes on along the minus strand of CAWUFW010006321.1, from coordinate 968,585 downwards.
AGCCCTAGATTTTGGTTTCTAGGACTGTAATTGCACCCTTGGTTGGCAGGGGAATTTACCATGGGAGCACCTAGGAATTCTGTGTACGTTGTATCTATTTACTGTACCCCTTCATGATGTTAATGACAGATGTGTGAATATATGTGATAGCCACCAATTTATCTGTAATACTTTATGGAAGCCGCTCTCAGGCTCTGAAGGACAAGAAATTGTGCAAAGCACAGAACATTAGAAAGGTAGGACTGAAAAGGGTTCAGGCCAGGACGCGCGAGCGCGCGAATCAAGATGGCCGCCACCCGGTGAGCTCCTCCGTGTTTTCGCCCGTTTTTACGTCTAATACGACGATTTTCTGTCAGAAAATGCTCTGAAACAAGGTCGCTGTGCTTCTAAAGGCTGTACCTGCATGCTGAAGTAGTTTCCTGCGTTTCTGGACTGTGGGAGTGGTATTCTTCAACTTCTGGTTCCTGCTCTCGGGTACTGCCAGGCTGGTCTGTCAAGGGGGCGGAGAATACTTTAAAGAAAGGGCCTGGCTTGGGCCTAGCCACTCCCATAGTTCATTTTAGCTGCTGCACCAGTCATTTTAAAGATTTCTTTGCTTTTTTTCCCCTCTATTTACCCATAAACTCTGCTTTTTTCTTCAAATTACATTTTTATTCAAGAAAATGGATAATAAAAATCCTCTTCACAGTAAAAGGAGACAGCAGGTTTCTCCTCCTCCAATTAAATCTAAAGCGGTTGAGTCTTCTGAACCTTCATTGTCTCTAATTCTGGAAGAAATTCAGGCTCTGCGTGCGAATACTGACACTATTGCGTCAGAAATTAAAAACGTGCGCAAAGAAATGGCATGTATGTCAATGAAAATATCTGACAATTCAATTAAAATACAGGATAATAAAGTTAAAGTGGACGCATTTACCCCACTTGTAGCGAAAATAACACCTATGTGCTCACATCTTTTGGATATGGAAAATCGCAACAGACAGTATAATCTACGCATATTTAATTTACCAGAGGAGGTTGAAGGAGATAACTGTAGATTATATCTGGAGACGTTACTTCCTGGGCTATTAAATATCAAATTTCCAGAAAAATTTGAAATTGATAAAGCTCATAGGATTCCGTTCCATCGAAATCCTCAACATACGAAACCACGCCAAATGATCTTCAAAGTTCTTCGACACCATCATTTGGTTTTGATCAGAAAAGCAGCACGAGAAATTCCTTCCCTAGTGGTCAATGGGAATAAAATTTTTATCCATCAAGACTTTGCCAAAGAAACTGTGGCTATTCGCAGGGAATTCACTAATCTTCGTCCTCAATTACGAAGTCTTGGTTACAAATATGGCCTTTTGACCCGTCAACAATGCGCATTTGGAAAGACAATTTTTCAAAATCCTTTCAGCGGCCTGAAGATCTGCAACATTTTTTAAATCAGCAGTCACAACATTCAATGGATACTAATGACTCTACTACCTGATTGCTATCAGTTTTGGCTTTTCTGATTTCTTAATGAATATTTCTTAAATTGGGCTCCAACGGTTCCGGTCATGCTTGTAAAGCGTGTGTGCGTTTCACTTTTCATATTTATGTATTCTGTTTGTCTCTTTTTCTATGTTTTATTTTTGCCTTTCCCTATTACTAGTTCTGGAGCTACTTTCTTCCTAATTTCTGTGCCTCTTTCTTACCTTCCTATTCTTAACCTTTTCTCTCCTTTTCTTTCATCATGGCTAATATTAAAGTAGTCTCATTAAATGTTAAAGGCTTACGCCATCCAGTTAAACGTACAAAAATTTTAGATTTAGGTAATTGCAAAGCTAATATTTGTTTTATTCAGGAAACTCATATAGATGACAAAATCTTAAACTATATGAAGAAAAAGTGGGTTGACATTATAGTATCTTCTCCTGCTAATGGTAAAAAAAATGGTGTAGCTATCCTGTTTGCAAAAAAACTACATTGTCAAGTCCTGAGCAAAACTTCAGATGCAGAGGGGAGATATTTAATTGTTAAAGCTAAAGTTTATGATTCAGTCATATTTTTAATTAATGTTTATGGTCCTATTGCGGATGATCCTGTTTTTTGGACTAATCTTTCATCTGAGGTTCTAGAGATTGGTAATGTTCCTCTTATTGTTGGTGGTGATTTTAATGTCATTTCTGATCCTTTATTAGACAGACTATCCCTTACTAAATATCACCCTCCTAAGAGTTATTATGCTTTTAAATCATTTCTCCAAACCACTAAGTTAGTTGATATATGGAGGCTACATTTCCCTACAGACAAAAGTTTTACATTTTTTTCCAATCCTCATAATTCTCACTCTAGGATTGATTATTTACTTGTTACAGTTATTAATCCAAAGATTGGTAACATTGATGTTTCAGATCATGCTATGATTTCTTGTGTTTTAAATCTAAATCCAACTTTTTCCAAACAATTTAGATGGAGAATGAATACCGGTATAGCTCTCAATGAACATAACAAACCAAAACTTTTAAACGCCATTCATGATTATTTTATGCTTAATCCTGAGGGTTCCACTTCAATGGTTAATAGATGGGATGCTTTTAAAGCATACATTAGAGGGGTTACTATCTCTATTATGGCCCACGAAAATAAGACCTTTAATGCGAATATTAAAAATTAGAAACGCAAATTGCGAAAAATGAACGACTTTTCATCACATCTAATGATCCTCAATATAGAAGTAAGTTGCAAAAGCTTCGTTACGAATTTAATACAATTCTTAGTAAAAGAGCTGGTGTTCAGTTTTCCAAAGCGAAAGCCAAATTTAAGTTCAATGCTAATAGATCTGGAAGACTTTTGGCTAATTATTTGCGTATAAAAAGGGATAAAACTCAAATCAACTTCATGGACCTAATGGTAAAATTGCTTTATCGCATAAAGACATAGTGAATGAATTTTTGGATTTTTACTCTAATCTATATAATAAGCCCGATGTTCATGATGACTCCTTAATTGATTCTTTTTAAATTCATGTAGATTACCTAAGATTTCACAATCAGATAAAATTGAACTTGATTCTCCCATTACTAAAAATGAAATTTTATCTGCCATAAAATCTCTTAAAAAGAATAAATCTCCGGGGCCTGACGGTATCCCGGCTGAATTTTATAAAGAATTTCAGTCTCAACTTTTACCTTTTTTATTTCAGCTTTTTACATCTTTTGGTTCTTCAGGAGTTACCTCAGGTTCTTTTACTGAGGCTTTAATTATTGTACTTCCCAAACCAGATAAGGACCCCACACTTGTATCTAATTATCGTCCTATAACTTTAATTAATCAAGATTGTAAATTATATGCTAAAATACTTGCCATTTGATTAGCCCCTGTATTAGATACTATTATACATACAGATCAATCTGGGTTTATGAAAAATAGATATTCTGCTAATAACACAAGGACTTTGTTACATGTCATTGAACAAGGCTCTACTTTAACATTACCGTCAGGAGTCATGGCCTTAGATGCTGAAAAAGCCTTTGATAAGCTTCACTGGCAATTTTTATTCCACACTTTATCATCATTTAATTTTGGTGACACTTTTATTCGTATGATTCCAACTTTATATTTTGCTCCTACAGCACGTTTATTTATTAATGGCCAAATTTTGAATCAATTTTCCCTTTTTAGAGGTACAAGACAAGGGTGTCCCCTTTCCCCACTGTTGTTTTTAATTGGTATAGAACCTTTTCTTAATGCTATAAGGATTTGTGATAATATTAAAGGAATCAATATAAAAGATGTTACTATTAAAACATTGGCTTATGCTGATGATGTGCTTTTATTTATCAGTGACCCCATATCCTCATTCCCTTCCTTATTGGAGATTATAGCACAATATTCTACAATTTCTGGTTATAAATTAAACACTAACAAAACTGAATTTTTTCCTCTGAATATTTATTGTACTCCTGACATGATCCCTATGAATGAAATCATTTGGCAAAGATCCAAATTAAAATATCTTGGTATTTTATTTTCTTCATCCATAAAATCAACAATTTCTTTAAATTGTAACTTTATCTTAGATTATATTAAGGAAAAAACATCTAAGTGGTCATCGTTACACCTCTCATGGTGGGGCAGAATGGATTCTATTAAAATGACTATTGCTCCAAAAATATTTTATACTCTTGCCATGGTTCCTACTCAATTTTCATTAAAGTTTTATAAAGATGTTGATAAACTTCTTTCCAAATTTCTCTGGAACAACAAATCACCTCGAATTAGTTATAAAAAATTAAAAATCCTAAATGTAATGCAGGGTTTGGTATCCCTGACTTTTTTCTTTATCATAAAGCTTTTATTTTAAAACAAAGTTCCCTATGGTTTAATCACTCCTCTTTACACAATCCACCTACTTGGCTTCATATTGAAAAATCTATTGTAAATCCATTTCCTTTACCCACTTTGGTAACTATGTCTAATAAATCGTCATTTTTTCATAAATCCGCTATTCTTAAATCCACTAAAATGATTTTTAATGACCTTGATACAAATGTTCTACTTCCTATGTATAATACTGAAGACTTATCGTTATGGTATAGCAATGTTATTAAATTAAATAGAAATATCAGTTTCTGGTTTTCATGGATTAAGGCTGGAATGTTTATTCTAGTAATACTTTTATATCGTTTGAGGATTTGCAATTAAAGTTCAGCCTACCTCCATCTGATATTATTAAATACGAATATTTATGTAAATCAATTTTAGATTCTTTTCCTCAAGATATTCCATCTAATGTTAAAGCTGACCTATCAATTTATATCCAAACTATATCAACGTCACCTCATGGTGTTTCCATTTTATATAAAAAATTGTCTAATACTCTAGGTACTAACATAAATATGATTCTAACGTTTTGGAATAATGAGCTTTCTCTTTCATTATCTAGTGATACTTGGAAAAATATTTGGCTTAATATTTCTGGATGGTTGCCTGTTTCACTGTATCAAACCAATTCTTATATTTTATTTTATTGTTTATGGACTCCGCTAAGTTTATTCCAAGCTAAACTTCTTCAATCTGCTATATGTTGGCATTGTAATATACATCCGGGCTCAATACAACATATGCTTTATGATTGTCCTTTAATTTTCAAATTCTGGGAAGAAGTTTGGGAAATTATTAAAAAGATATTAAATATTCATGAGGATTTATCTTATAAATTGTTAATATGCAAATCTGTTATGTTAACACAGAGTTTAAATGTGCTTGAAGGTAAACTTTTTGATTTCTTAATTTCAGCTGCGTTAAAATCTATTACTTTCTGTTGGAAAGATGTTTCGAAATTATCAGTTCATGCTTGGTGGTCATGGGTTATTTTTACAAGAAGAGGTGCTCAGTTATCCTTATCAGGGATTAATCATAATTCTAATTCTTATCATTCATTCTGGTTAGTTATCGAGGGAGAGATGATTCAGCGCATCCACTATCATTCTGGGAGCCTGCCAGGTGGGCCTCTATCGGAAAGAAGCCCACTTGCTGTGTCCAGCTCATAGCCATATCACCTCACAACACAAGGTCCAATACCATACACTGTCAACATCTTCCTGCGATGGCAGGGAGGAGTGCCTCCAAAGCGAGATGGACAGACTGCATTTCCAACACCTTTATATGTAGGTGAGGCGCCAACACAGATAACAGGTCCTGCACTGTGTTGTCCCCTTGGTTGGCACTACAGCACAATGAGGAATCTCTTACCATGGTAGCCTGCAATTATGGAGGCTGAAGGGATGATCCACAAGGTTAGAGGGGCACATACAACAGTGCAGATCCGGCTCAACAAAATGAGAGCTATGCACATCAGCTGAGCGGCTAGCTTATGCTGTAGGCACAATCTCCCCTCACACTACTGAGGGGTCCTCATGTGCCCTATGGCATGGGCCAACAGCATGCACTAGGCCATCAGGCCTAATAGATGTAGGACTTGGAAATGGAGTCTGAACTACAAACATTGAAATCATCTAGATTATCTGCAATACTCTGAGGAGGACGAGGAAAACCATTCAAGGACGTTGGGTCTAGAACCACAGCTATGAACATAAGCCTCTGCATGGGGACTAGATGGGACTTCTAGTGAAAGCTCAAGTGGTGCAGCAGAAACATGGTAAGATGGTCAGTGGCCAGCCACTTGGATCCTCCTTCACTAGCCAGTTGTCCAGGTATGGAAATACATGTACTCCCGACCCCAGTGAAGTCACCACACTACTTCCTGTGTGCTGTCGTCAATCCACGGGGTATTGCTGAGACCCAATGGTGAACCTCCATGAATGCCTATAGGATAGAAGGATTGAAAGATGAAAGTAGGTGTATACTTGGTGACACTAGGGAGATACAGAGTACTTGTCTTAAATAGTTTTCATGTATATCACTTCCCATGATGACCCTTAAGTAATTTTGTACAATCTTGAATTGGAATAACTTAAATGTATTCCTAATCAAGTCTTGAGTGGTTGCAGTAATTAGATTGCTTTATTTGTTGAGGTCATGCTGAGGTCATACAGTACAGTGATAGAATCACACGTCTCAAGCAACCCTTCTCTTGAGATGCACTTACAGTAGGAATTTCTTCTTCAGTCCTGGAATGTTTCCTATTGCTTCTGGAATAACAGCCAAATTACCTATCCCTGGCTGAATCCTTTCCTTTGTATTGGAGCACAGTGATCCTTGAAGTAAAAGGGGACATTGATATCTGCATACAGACCAGTTTATATCCAAAGACTATGGTAGTTGAAGTTGATCAACTGGTCAGTTTGACATTTTCGAGGGACCCAATGATGAACATATGCACATTCATAGAGGTACACTTGAGTCCCACTGAACTAGTATGTCAAAATGTGTAGTCACGCTGGTTACCTTAGTTAGGATTAGCACACCATAACGTTCACTGGGTTAGTGGATCTGACCCAGACACTCCTACAGCCAATCAGTGACTTTTGCTGAGCACAGCTCTCCTAGCCATCGCTAGACACAGAATGTGTTGACAGTCAGTCAGTTCATCTCTTATGATTGTGACTATGCACTTTGCCAGTCACCTGGCTTACAATGGCTGAGGAAGAGAGGGGGACAAGGAGAGAGCAGTGCAGGGGTCATACAGGATCGGGGAATTCACAGGCGCGGCTGTGTAGGTATAGTTAAATCAGAGTTTCCACAGGAAGATAGTTTTTTGCTTCTCTAATAACTCTGGAGCAGTTTAACAGATCAGCACAAACGTTTCCCCCCAAAATAGTTAATTCTTGGCTCATTTACACAAAGATTTGTGCTGATCTGTCATGTTGGGACCAAGAAAAGGGAGCGGGATTGAATCGCACGTTCTGATTTGCGCGTTGAAACGCTATTTATATTTTCGTTAAAACCCTCCAGTGGGTCTCCAGATAACATTTGCCAGTTCATTTTCTAAAACCTGTTGTTATAGCGTGCCACAGCGCAGAACCCACTGAAGGGTGAGAATTGAATAAAGGACACTACAGGTCCCAGCCTACACCAACAATTCAAACTTATTTGAGAGGCCCACCAGAGGCCAATAAATTCAATCAACACGAGTGTCCTCTGATCTGCGCAGTTGCACCAACAGCCTGTGATCAAGGAGCGAGGCAGCTCCGAAACGCGTTAGGCATTTCATAATCTGGATGCAAGTGCCGGTTTGCCTAAATAAAGAATTCAGCAGAATGACCTGTTGTGGTGGGTCTTCGTGCATGGATAAATCTTGAACAGATATTTTCCGGCTGGTCCAGGCCGGGAAGACTGCACCACTTCGGAATTAAATGTGGGGCCGCAGAGGTTAAGTACTGTCTAAACCTGCCAAGCGGAACAACAGGTTTTAGAAAATGAACTGGCAAATGTTATCTGGAGACCCACTGGAGGGTTTTAACGAAAATATAAATAGCGTTCCACGGCGCAGAACCCACTGAAGGGTGAGAATTGAATAAAGAACACTACAGGTCCTAGCCTGCACCAACAATTCAAACTTATTTGAGAGGCCCACCAGAGGGCAATAAATTCAATCAACACGAGTGTCCTTTGATCTGCGCAGTTGCACCAACAGCCTGTGATCAAGGAGCGAGGCAGCTCCGAAACGCGTCAGGCATTTCATAATCTGGATGCAAGTGCCGGTTTGCCTAAATAAATAATTCAGCAGAATGATCTGTTGTGGAGTGCGTGTTCGTGCATGGATAAATCTTAAACATATATATATATATATATATATCTCCAAAGGAAAAGGAAAAGATTACTCGAGCCCACACGATCAAGTTTGCAAGTAAGTTTATTTTCTAAGCTGCAGACAAGGACAACGCGTTTCGACCACGTCCGTGGTCTTGTGACCAAGACCACGGACGCGTTTCGACCACGTCCGTGGTCTTGTGACCAAGACCACGGACGTGGTCGAAACGTGTCGTCCTTGTCTGCAGCTTAGAAAATAAACTTACCTGCAAACTTGATCGTGTGGGCTCGAGTAATCTTTTCCTGGATTCCTTTTCCTTTGGAGATATTCCGGCGGCGGCGTCCGCCAACGAGGCCCCGACTCGCGAGGAAGGGTATTCCGTTTTCCGCCATCTTTCGATTGGAGATATATATATATATACACACACACACATATACACACACACACACATATATATTTATTTATACATACACACACATAATTAGGTACATATATGGGAATCATCATACTAGAGGACCCCACCACACATGTAAAAGTTTCAGCTTCAAGCTTTCTCTGACCTTTCATGTAAACCAGGCAGCAGTGGTAGAAAGATTTCCAAAATTGGGAAATGTACGCCACATAGGAGAGACAGCAAATGAAACAGTTGATAACAGTAGTTCTTCCACAAACACCCTCATCTTGAAAGCCAATCCCCGACAACTGTAGATCTCGATGATGCAGGCATGGCACTCAAAGGTTGCAAGAAAAGTTTTGATTTCAGAGAGAACCATTAACTCAGATAACAAAGTAAGAGATTAACATAAATAGCAACCCAGCTTTTGTAAAAGGTTGACATGGCATAGTTAACGAAGTTGGCTGAACCAGCCTCTTTTATTAAAGCTACATTAAAATAATATTTTTGTGGATCACTCTGATAATGGAAACGAAACACTGAACAGCATATTATTCTTAGAGTATGATAGTATGCCAAAGTAGCAGACTTAGTCACAAAATGTGGGGATAGGCATGTATCAGACTAACCAGAGGTCCCAGGACTGACCACTGGGAATGCCAGTGTAGACAGTGAGGCCGAGTGGTATGCAAGGTGATTATAGCCCATGTACGAGAGAGAAGACTAACAGAAAACTAAGGCATAGTGGGGAAACCAATGTTTCCACAGCCCAAGAGCTTCACAATGAAATACAAAACTGCAAGTGCATGCATCCAGGTTGAGTTTGGAGTTCACAGCAGCTATGGATGTGAAGAAATAGGATATTCCACACAGCAACAGGCACACACTCTCATAATGGGCGGCACAGACATACAAATGTTTTAGGGCCCTTGACATTTCTGTACTAAACTGTCAACTTTGAATTTATGCAGGGTATTAGGCTAAAGTATGACAAGAGCATAAGTGGCTAGGCAAGAGTAAACAGTGCTATATTAAAGAAGTTGCTTTTATATTAAGTTATGGTGGTTCCATTGAGTGCCCCATGTCCCCTGTAGTGGCTTCAAAGGTCTAGAGTGAGGTAAATGATGGAGGAACGTTATAACGACAAGGGAAAAATCACGAAAATAGAAGAGGATGCAAACAGTTGAGCGAGTGATCACCACAGTATGCTTGTCATAAGAGGTAGCTATTGCAAATGCACAAGCAGTGGGAACAAGGCCAAGAAACATAACTGTGTAAGAAAGGAGAAAGCAAGAGCGCTCAGTTTTAAGAGCCTGTAGTGCTACACATGGAGAAGACACTGAGGAAACTGCTATATCGGAGTATGTTTTGATCTTCTAAACCCATTTTACATTTGCAATATGTTTTGAATGTTAATGGGTTTGTCAATGGAAGCCAAGAAGAATTCCAGATACACAAGGGACACGGATTTCATAATCTCAATGGGAAGGACTACCACGGAATAGGAGGGCGATAGTGGCTCATAGTTTCCCACTCCAATTCACGTTTACTGGCATTAATACAGAAAGTACAGCACACATCTTCTCCACTTAATGCTGACCAAAACTTGGAGGAAGGCTCTTTCGAACATACTGATAACTCTGGAGAGAAAACAGACAGTTTGATTGACATTCTCTGAAAAACATTTAACATGTACATTACAAATAGCAACCTGATTCATGGTGCATAGATCACACACTTTTGAAACAACCTGACGACCGGTAACATAAGTCTTCTGAGATTAGCTGTTACCTTTTGAGTTATCGAACTTAAGACATTCATGGATCAGTAGATATCCAACAGCCTGATTTGAACTACTGAAATCTGAGAATATTACAATGCAACCAGCTGCAAAACCTGTGTGACTATCTGGGACATAACTGGATTGAAAAGAGAAACTGAAGAAAACTATATTGGATATTAACCATTTATTTTCAGATGTGTGCCTTGGCGTAGGATGGTAAGAGATATACGCTCAACATCAGTGCCAGTCTCTGATCATCGTGAAATAGGATTTTTAGAAGGGAGAACAGATACTGGTTTTGTTCTCTCAACCGACCTCTTAAGTCACTGCAAAATATATTGTGTGGCTTTGTGTATAGAAAATTAGACTAATGGAATTCCTAACAGTGAATCACCCCGTGTTTAATCCACTTATGTACACCTCTGCTTTTCTTTTTTTTCCAAGTAGCTTTTATTGATTTTAAGACAATATACAATAGACCTTCAATCCTCAAGAGATACTCTTCACAGTATTCAGTGTAATTTACACTCATAGGAATCCCTAAGTCTAACAACTTCTTTGCTGCATCTCATCACATGAGCAGCAGAAGGTTCCATCTGGAAGACCCACATGGGAGCTGAAAGTCTTCTCTTAAATTTCCTCCTGTTACCACCAAATTAAGTCTAGCATCCTAAACAATCTAGGTCAGGTCAACATTTGAGACCCACTGTCCAGGTAGTCTATTAAGGGCTTGCACAATTTGTCCAACTGCTCCACTCTCCTGGTAATTTCCACATCAAAAGCTTCATGGACTTCTCCGACCATAATCTTTCTGACCATTCCTGAATCAAAGTAGGGAGAGATTGCTTTCAATGGACGGCAATCACTTGTTTGACTGCTAATATCACATGCACCACCAGTGTCCAGCCATTGTTAGTCATCTTGCCAGAGGCCGGTTTCATTACCAATACCACTGTAGATGCACTGTGTGGAACAGGATACACCAAGGTCCTGTTAAGTGACTTAACACTTATTTCCAGTATGTCTCAATCTCTGGACAAGGCCAGCAAACATGTAGCTCACCACCCGCATCCCACGTCGCCTCTAGCAAATATCATCTGTATTTGAGTACATACGTTTCAGCTTGTTTGGGGGAACATTACTTAATGGACAGTTTCCCCATTCTAAACACTACGTTTTGTCTTAAGGATGACTCTCTAGAGCCCCTGCCACCAAGATGGATTAAATTCCTGATCTAACTGAGCTTCCCATTTATTCTTGTACAGTCAGGCGGTACAGATGACCATACCTGTTAATAAGGAGTAACTGCTAAAGATCAAGTTAAATGCTGGGAACACATTCACAAACATCATCAATTTCCTTGTGTATGTGACCTTATTTTATGGGAACAATGCCTTATGTCTCAGCATGTTGAAAGTGTTGCAAAGTTAAACTTTTGAGTGGTCACCCCCAGTTCGTTATTTTTTTGGGACTCACCTGCTGGTAATCTTGAACTGTTATCCAGTGCCCAATGTATGTGCTCTGACTCCTAAACCCATGCCAAAATTTACTTAAAACCTGATTGGCACATTTAACTTTCCTGTAAGGACATAGTATATGGTGCAGAAATACACCTGTGGCATTGAAAGTAAAAGGCCACCTGTGGATTGCAGCACCAGTTTTGTGCCACCAAAGACAGTGGCCGTGAAAACATGGCTTCAGGCCACCCAGTGCGGCCTGAAAGAAGTAGCTTGAACCCTGCGCAGCACAAACCTGTCAAAATCACACTTTTAACAGGGAGGAAAACCTTATTTTAAATAAGTTACCCCTTAGCTCACCTTGCTGCCCGTAAGGTAGGTTGCATAATACTTAAGAGTGGAACATGTGCGACATTAGAAGTGGCATGTTCTGTCAGTGACGAGGCCCTAAACAACACTGTCACTTGTCAGGCTGAAGCAGGCACTTAGGAAAAGTCAAATTCTAGATTATACACTTCAATCTATTTATTTTGACCTGTACCAGCTACAGACTCCACCCAAAGACTTATTTTTATATTTAATAAAAATCCAATCTAATGGTAAAGCTGGATTTGTATTGGGAAGTGTAACTTTTAGAAAATGTCTTTATTCTGCCTGAAGATGCTTAAGGCTAATTTGCATTAGCTCTCCAGAACTGCTTAGTTTGACCTTGGCCGGGGATTAGGTGTGAAAACTGCTCCCAGAGCAGAGACAATGGCTTGGGAGTGGGGAGATGCTTTCTTTTTCCCTGGCAGGGAGACAAGTTGGGGCAGGCCCAGGAACTTAATTAACTTCAAAGGAGCCTGCCCTGTCACGAGCAAACATTAGGTGACAGTTGGAAAGCTTCAGGTTTTGTCCCCCTAGTCAGACTGGCACCAAACTCAGTAGGAGGAAATCTACCTCAGCTCTGGTTTTGATTGACCACAGAGGGGACTGCTCACTACCCTGGTCACACTTCCGGGTGGGGACACATGATCAGCACATTGGGAGAAAGATTTACCATTGTGGATACTGAAGGTGAGGGGTAACGTGGAAATGTTTGCAACAGGCTAAATGTGAACTGCTGAAAAATTGGGTAGTTGTTACACCATAGGTTAGGGAGTGCCCAATAATTTGCCACACTCACAGACTGATGAACCCTACAAAGCTGAACCCTCACCAAGCCTTCCTCAGAACACATTCTGGACCTAAGGAACAATAAAAGAGGACTGGACCTGCTGTCTGTGATCCAAGAGGAGCCTCAAAGGACTGGACATACCCCCTCTTTAGCCCAGGACAAAGAAGTAGTCTCAAAGGGTCAGCTGTCTGACCTCCTATGTGGCTACAGGGACATAACAAGCTGCAAGAGGTCTTTTCTTGGAAGCACCAAGCTGATCAGAAGCACCTGGACTGGACTTTGCTATGGGCCTCTGCCTGACACCCAGAGAGTCTCTAAGCACCCTCCCCTGAAGTCGTTGAGGTCCCTGGGACCTTAAAAGTGTACTCTTTGTGGTTGTTTGGGCACCGGAGGAAAGTTTGGAGACTTTGATAACCTTTCCTCCAGAGCTTCAGAGCGTGAAACAGTATCTAACCAGTAGGTTCACGGTGTCGGATTAAATTTCAGATTTGTCAAGCCTTCAAGCAGCTCCAAAACAACTAAGTCCTATTCTGCATTGGGACTTATGATATTTTCAGCACAGAATCTCCAAAGCTCCAGCGGGACCAACCTGCTTCAAGTATCTGGCCTTCAGTGGCAGCCCGCTCTCCTAAAAGAATTACAAAGTCCCTTACTGCATTTGGACTTCAAAACCTTTTCAAACTTTTATGACTTCTAGACTTTCACTCAGACCAATCCACTTGTTGTATCGGACCAGGGCTCCAACATGGTTGGCCTCAAATTACACCTAGGTCCCAGTCTACTGCTTCCATAAACTATCATTGGAGCGTTGTGCTTTTTTGGTGCTATTTTCACTTTATTTAAACATTCATATCTCCAATTCTCCTTCTTGGAGTTTTGTGAATTTGGTCTTATTGTATTCATAAAATTATTCTCTTTATTTTAAAATTGGTTGTGTAATTGTATTGTGTAACTTTTTCTACTGTGTATGCACAACTTAAATACTTCACACATTGACTTTGATTTAAGCCTTACTGCTTTGTGTCACATTACCAGGGATTGACCACAGATTTATTTAATTTGTGTGACATCCAGCAGGTGGACACTTATCCACTCCAAATAATGGTCTGCTTTTTAACACAGTCATATCAAAACCCAAAGTGATCTGTCAATTACTGCAGCCTCCTCATGAATCCATCACTTCTCTGTTTCCCATAGTGGCCACTCATATACCACTCATAATTGTGCCTCCTGAAATCATTTCACTATGTCTGGAAAACCCAGGCCCTCCACATTTTGATGTGGTCTCACCACCCCCTTAGATACTCTTGTTCTCTTACCTTCCCATATGAAAGGTCATAAGAATGTAGGAAGGATAATGTTTTGTTATTGGCGAAGCACGAAACAAGTAGAAGTGTGGTAAACATTCATCTTTAATGTTGCAGCTCTCTCCAGCAATAAGATGAAAAGAGGATGCCACTTTACCATATCATTTTTTATTTCATGCAGTAGGTATGGATATTTAGCCTTTTGTAAACCTTTAAGCATGGGTGCGATTCGAATAAACAGATAATTAATGTTCTCCTTATCCCACTGTACTGGGATAATGTCTCCACCTGTTTCCTTACCTTTTGTTCTATCCCCAACCCCCGCTACCCCACCCCCATTTATAGTGATTTATTATTGATTGGTTATGGGATGTAAGGGGACTGATGAAATGTGTAAGTTTAATTATTCATTAGGAATGATTTATTTCATTTTTACTAGACTGGTTTAACGGACACTTGCATGTACACAGGCTAGTTGATATGAGAGTTACAGATGTGCGGGATGAGATAAATATGTTCTGAGAAAGTCTCTCATGTTGCTGCTAATAAGATGACAATCAACTACGTTCACCTGTTTTAAACTGCGATAAAGCAACTAAAAAAGCAAACAGGAAAAGATGGTGGAAATGACCCACGGTATGGAAAACTGCAAAAAAATTAAGTCCCAGTCAACATCATATCGTGGAAAAAAGGGACTGACCAGTGGGCAGACAAGCTTAAGTGTATGGTCGCATAAGCATTTGCCAGATGAGCTTTGGTTTTATTAGCTAAAAGAAACAGCTTCTGGCCCAGAGATTATATGGCAGCAGTGGCGGCCGCCACAAACAAAAAGTGGTGAGGAGGGGAGGTTTAATAATAATTTTTAAAATGGAGACTTACCTTAACCTGATGGCCGCCTTGCCCCTTGGTCTTCCTGTGCTTCCTGGCCCCAGCAGACACTAGGACAGCATCACAGACTCCCTGTGCAATAATCGCGCTGCTCTCATGCTATGAGAGCAGCGCAGGGATTGGCCTGAGGAGGCTGGTTTAACGCTCGTTCAGGCACAGGGAGTTGTGCTGTTTCTTCAACCCGGCTGTGCAATACAGCTGCGTTGGAGAAACCCAAGTATGCATGTGTGTTTGGCCGGCCAAACACACATGGGCACTTAGAAGTGCACCAACCAGTCCTCCCCCCCTCCTATTGCCTCGCCCCTCCCTACACACGCTGGCTGAGCCAGCAGCTGAAAAATAAAACCATGATAAAATATCGTTTTATTTTTCAGCTACTGGCTTTGAGCCAGTGGGGTGACTCTCCTTCCCCATTGAGGAGGAGCCACCCCTGTATGGCAGCGTGACACAGGCAGGATGCAAAAGAGAGCAGGAAGTAGGAATATTTGCCTAATACTTCTTCTTTGACCCAATATACTATAAGCGTGAAGCGGTTCAAAATGATGGATTACTACACATATTGCACAGAGTGGCTAGAGGACTTCAAATTCACAACCATCATTTTTTCTGCCTGCCCAGTTTAACAATTCAACGAAAGGTGTCCACAATCGCTTAGATTATTCTGTCTGAGAACACCGCATTCGGGTAAGTAATCATGTTTGGTTACATTGCACTACAATGGGGTTATCGAAACAAGAAAGACACACAACCTCCACGCCGCAGTGAAATAGCTTTTTAGTTGACTAAGTAGCACCTTCATCACAATTTTGGTATCATCTTCCCTTTTCCATCTGCCCTTCAATAAAAAACAAAAACAAATGTCACCTTCATCAAGTTGTTTTCCATCAGTTGTCATTTGAAGTTCTTTCAAACTTAACTCCATGGTCAGTTTAAAATCACAGTCCTCTTCAGTGTCATCATCACTCTCTGTGAAACAGTAAATAGATTGCACATTTATATTCTATCATTATTTTGCAATGCTACTTTACTCAGTGGATCGACAGCGTAAAGATGCCAGTACACAGAGAATCTTAAGTGAGTAACGTCAATACCTACAAGAGCCAGTGCAGACAGTCTGTCGAGGTCCACTTTTGAAAGACACTTCTGGCATCACATAGCATAAGTCCCTCACATACAAATAGATAACTGAAAAATACCATCTTTAGAAACTTTGTTCTTCACACAGCAAATTCCCCTGCATATTATTTAATATTGAAGTGCCACTCAGGCTGTGATGTTGAAATTTTTTGTATGGACACTGGGTGATACCTCATACCAGCAGTGGACTTCAGAGCCAATTACCAATAGAGAACTCCAGAAGAGAGGGATTTCACTTTTGTCTCATAGTTTAGCCTGTCCCAAAAGTCAGAAGTTCAGGATCTTCATTTTGGAAAGAACTGTACAAAGTCTTCTTGCTTGTGCTGAATGTCTCATGTTGCAGGTAACTGAAGTACTAGCCTGAGGGAGAGGCTGTGTGCCTGCTCAAGGGCAGGGAACCCGTGCACCAGTATGGTCCTTATGACTCCAGCCTCGTCCTTCTCTAAATAATACTGCTAAGGAACACATTCCCTACGGCTGCCAGCAACAGAGATAGTGGACGACACACAGTCGGTTTCCTTAACATAACATAACATGTGTATTTGTAAAGCACACGTTCACCCCAGCAACGGGGCATCTTGGCGCTGAATAACAGATGTTTATTGTTACCCAACTCAATGGTACTCATTTTATCGACCTCAAATGGATGAAAGGCTGAGTGGACCCGCCAAGATTCGAACCTGTGACCATGAGGTCGAACACAGGCCCCTGCAGTGGATGCATGAGTCCACTGAGCCACCAGACCCTTAGCAACACAGAAATTAAATTAAGGTATCAAAAAGTTTACTTTCATTAACAATTTCTTCTAAATCCATGCATCTGATCCCGGAAATCTCAGGGTCAGTCAGACTCCACAGACTAATCCATCAAAACTCCATCAGCATCATCCGCTATAGCACCAAGTGCGTAAGCGGCCTGATGAATAGAGTCTACTGGAAGATTGCTCAAGTGTGTTTCAGTTAAGAAAGGACTGGGGCAGGTAAGTGCTATGTAAAGGCCTAATGAAGGGCTTTTTGGAGATGTAATAAAGCAGGACCCAATGATCCAACATGTCATAAAAGCAGCAGGCCTCTACCTCAGAAACAATGGCAGACGGTGCATCATAGGTGTAGCACAAAAGACTTAGGCGAAAGCAGGAACACCTACCTTCATAGTGTTCCATGCACCATTAGGCCTTTGTAAAAATGTGGGTTACTGGTTGGGGTGGGGAGTGGACTGAAACCTTACTCAAGCAGTAACCTGCTTGTCAGGGTGAAGTCACAAGCCAACCCTAAATTAATGTGTGCTCAAGCCTCTTGTAGTTTGGCACAGAGCAGTCAGGCTTAACTTAGAGGCAATGTGTAAAGTAATTATGCAGCAATTCAGACAGTAATAAAGTGAAACAACACAAGAAAAATCTCACATCAATGTAGAAAAACAGAATAAATAATTTTTTTGATAATCAATTTCATTGGCATTTTTGGAAAAAAACAGCAGCAACAACATAGACGTAGCACCATTCAGACACAATAAATACTGCGAGATTCCCCCAATCTGTTCCTATGGAGTCTGCTTCCACCCGAACGGCGGAAAATCAGTCCAGAGGTCCCAGCCATTTGCCCCATACACGTTTATGCTTATTTGGGCACTCTCTTGCCTCATAGACGGCTCTTTCCTGGGTGGCGCACCAATCCACGCCTCTGCGCCATTTAGCTAAGGAGGGAGGCGCCGAGTCCTTCCAGGCTGCAGCTATATCTCTTTTGACCACTAGAACCAGAATAAATAATTTAAGGCCAAAACGACAAAAATTCAATCAATACAACCGGAGACATGCAATTTTAAAGATTTAGGTGGAAATAGCGCCAAAAAACAAAGTGCCAACTGTGGTTAACTGGCGCACCGGACCAGGACAAAGTAACAAGTTCATGTCGACTGCGATGGAGCACGAGCCAACTACATTGACCAAGTCAGGTCAGCTGAACAATTGTACCATAAATCCTGGTTGCGGAGAGTTGAGCGATTGTGCGTCGAGGATGCATCACACAGCCGAGGCGATCCGAGGTCCTGGTGTGAAGATGTGTCACGCAGCAAATGTTCCAGGAAGCTGTAAGGCTACGATGCAAGATTCTGCGTCACCGTAAAAAATGTCGTCGACGAGGGGCTTGTGATGCGAAGTCCTGCATGGAAGATGAGTTGCGCACCGGCTGCTTCAGAAGTTGTGGGGCTTGCAATGTGGAGTCCTGCATCGTCGTCAATGATGCTGGCAACTAGGGACATACGATGCAAACACCTTCATCCAGGATGCATCGCGCAGCAGCGGTTCAAGGAGGCTGCGATGTTAAGCCCTGCATTGGGATGCGTCGCACAGCGGTTCCGATGTGGAGCTTGGTGACGTGATGCATCATGCTGCGGTTCCGATGCGGAGTTCTGGGAGACAATGCGTCGCGCTGCATCAGTTCTGCTGGAACAACAATTAGGCTGGCAAAGCACCATCAGGCCCACTTTCAAGAGTCCAGGACTCGGGTGGCATTACTTGGGAGGGCAGGAGTCACAACTGGTGGAGTCCAGGTGCTGGGTCAGGGTTGTTGGAGCCTGTTCTATCCCGGAGACTCTGATCAGGAGGTCAGCCAACTTGCCCTTGAAGTCACTCTGGTGGTCCTGGGTTCAAGATGCAGGTCCAGTCCTTCTCACTCAGGCAGGAAGGCAACACAGCAACAGTCCTCCTTCCTGAAAAGCAGTCCTTTTTCTGAGTCTTTGACAGGTACAGAGGTACACTAAAGAGTTGAGTCCGACGGGCTATTATTTATAACTGGTGCAGACTTTGAAGTAGGAGAAGGTTTTGGAGGTTTCCACACCCCTGAGGTGTTGGGCATCCCCTTCCTCCCTGCCCAGCCCGTCAGGGGACACAAACGACTAGTGATTAACCCTCTGTGAGTGTGTTCAGGCAGGGCTATTGTGATTTGCAAGTGTGGTAGGTGACAGCTCCACCCCCTCGTTAAGTCAGAGTGGCTCATCCTGCCAAACACCTATCTTCCCTTTGTCTCACTGTCTGGGAGTAATATACAAAGACCAACTGACAGCTACACCTTGACATGTGAGCCAGGGACAGGCTGTAGGCACCAAATGGTTAGGACAAGAAAATGCCAAGTTTCTATAGTGGGAGTTTCAGAATAGAGACTTAAAATAAGACTTTACCATTAAAGAGATATTTGAAGTACAGCTCTTTAGACACCAAACTCGACCTATCTACTTGCTTCCAACTGGACGTTACCACTTATTAAATGTAATAAGGGAACCCAACGCTAACCTATTGGAGAAGTAGGCCTTGCAGCAGTGAATAACAAATGTAAAAAAATTAATCAATTACGAAACATATATAACTTTAAAAAGTATATGTACAACTTTTTCAATGCACTGCCCTTGCCCTATGGGCTATTTAAAGCCTACCCTAGGGGTGAAATACGCATAAAAAAAAAAAAAGGTTAGGCCTGGCAAATAGGTTTATTTTGCCAGGTTAAATTTGCAGTTTAAAACTACACGCACAGGCTGCAATGGCAGGCCTGAGACATGTTTTTACAAAGCTACTTAAGTGGGTGGCACAATCAGTGCTTCAGGCCTACTAGTAGCATTTGATTCACAGGCCCTGGGTACATAGGGTATCACTTTACCAGGGACTTACAAGTGAATTAAATGTGCCAATTGGGCACAAGCTGATTCCACCATGTTCAGGGGAGGGAGAGAGAGAACAAGCACTTTAGCACTGGCTAGCAGTGGTAAAGTGCACAGAGTCCAAAGGGCAACAAAAACGAGATCAGCAAAAATAGGACGGGTGAAGGCAAAAAGTTTGGGGGAAGACCACCCTAAGGGTGACAGTTCTAAATCTTGCTCCAGCTTATCTACAACACATTTTGCAATTGTCTACCCCTGCAGGCAGGATTGGAAAAGTGTTTTCAAATAAGTTGTTACTCGAACAGTTTTGTTGTTTTTATATGCCAGATACTCAGATTCATATTCTCTTTAGATAATTCTGTTGGACTCACTGCCCATTGTATAGTTAGCACAGTATAAGACCTAAGATTTCAATTTGGAGATTACAGGGCAGAATCCCTACAGCAGTGGTTCTAAACCTATGGTGCAGGTACCCCAGGGGGTTTGCGCCCCCTACTCAGAGGGTCCGCGACTGCTCAGAAAATTAAATAATATGAATTTAGAAAAGCCTCAACCCTCCCATTGAAATGACATTTTTTTTATTTGTTTGTGAATTAAATAAAATATTTAATAATTTATGCATTTGTTTGATGAATGTTTATGTATTTCTGTGTACTGTTTTGAGGTTCAAATCATCAAAATTGCTTAAACCAGGACCCCGGCTTCCAGCAATGACTCAATAGGGGTCATCAGATTCCAATAATCACTCAGTGGGGGTAAACGGAGTCCAGTAATGATTAAGGAGGGGTCCACAGAAGTCAAAAGGTTAAGAACCACTGCCCTAAAAGACTCTGGGTGCTGTACTGAAATACATGAAACTCCATATTGGGGTAAGTCTGCAATTCCAAGTTATTAAGAAAGAGGTAAGTCAGCAATTACAAGTTAATTGAGAAAAAGGAAGGGATTCGAACAGTACTGGAACATGAGACAGTTCATAAACCAGAACTTGCGGTGGGACGGAGATAAAGAAAACACAAGTGCAATGATCTATATGCATCTCTGAACACTTGTTCACACACGAACTGTAGACAGAGGTTACCATAGAGAAGATCTCGGTCTGGAAGAATACTGATTTGGCTTATAGAGAGACCCAAATACGCTCATCCTTTATGTTGTTAAACACACTGGGGAAAAACCACACACACACACACAGATAAATATGGTCTTTTGTAAATATTTTAAGTGATTGCACTTGAAAACCAGTACTCCTGGCCCATACATAACCCCAGCTCTCTGATTGGAATGAAGCTCCCACAATTAAATGCAGAGCAAAGGGAGACAATAGATAGTCCATTAAAAAAGAAAGAATTACGGTTCACCATGGAACAAATGAAAAAAGGGTAGACTTCTGGCATACATCAGTCAATCAATCAATCAATCAGGGGTTTATAAAGTGCAGCTACTCACGAGAGGGTGTCAAGGCGTGGGGGAAGGGGGGCACGCAGCTCCTGGAAGTTCACAGAGCTGCGAAGAGCCAGGTCTTGTGGTCCTTCAAGAACTTGGGGAGTGATGGTGTCTGTCGGAGGTGGAGAGGGAGGGAGTTCCATGCCTTGGCAGCGAGGAGGGAGAAGAAGCTCCTCCTGATCTGGTCTTCTTGATGCGTGGTACCGTCGCAAGGGAAAGCTGGGCCGAGCGGAGGGTTCTTTGGAGTGTGTGGTACACGAGGCGGTGGTTCACGTAGGCAGGTCCGGTGTTGTGAAGGGCCGCGTGGGTGGGAAGCTTGAAGGTGATTCTCTTCTCGACGGGGAGCCAGTGTGGTGTCTGTTGGTGTTGGCTGATGTGGCGCGTTAGGTTGAGGACGAGACTGGTGGCGGCGTTCTGGAGTTTGCGGGTGAGGTTCCTATTGATCCCGGCGTAGAGTGCGTTGCCGTAGTCCAGTCTGCTGCTGATGAGGGCGTGGGGGACGGTTTTCCTGTGTTCGAGGGGACTCCAGTTAAAAGTCTTTCGGAGTAGGCGGAGGGTTTGGAGCAGGAAGAGGTGACGCGTTGATCTGGCGATCCATTTTGAGTTCAGAGTCCAGGATGATTCCGAGGTGGCGTGCGTGGTCCGTGGGGGAGGGAGGATTCCCGAGGGCAGGGGGGGCCACCATGTGTCGTTCCAGGCGTCGGGGTGTGGGCCCATGATGAGCACATCGGTTTTTTCCATGTTGAGTTGTAGGCAGCTGTTCTTCATCTACCTGGCGACTGCTTCCATTCCATCTTGAAAGTTGTGTTTGGAGATGTTGGGTTCGTTGGATAAGGAGAGGATGAGTTGGGTGTCGTCTGCGTATGATACGATGTTGAGTCCTTGTGATCTGATGATGGATGCGAGTGGGCCATGTAGATGTTGAACATGGCAGGCTGATGGAGGATCCTTGGGGGACTCTGCAGGTGGTCGGTGTGGGTTTCGAGAAGAAAGGAGGGAGTCTGACCCATTGCGTTCTGCCGGAGAAGAATGAGGGGATCCAGTCGAGGGCCTTGTTCCAGATTCCCACGTCGTGGAGTCTGCGGGCTAGGGTACGATAAGAGACTGTGTCGAAGGCCGCGGAGAAGTCCAGGAGGATGAGGGCCATAGTCTCTCCTCTGTCGAGGAGGGAGCGGATGTCGTCTGTCGCAGCGAGAAGGGCGGTTTCGGTGCTGTGGTTCTTCCTGAAGTCTGATTGGGAGGAGTCGAGGATGTTGTTTTCTTCTAAGAAGGAGGCGAGTTGACTGTTGACAGCTTTTTCCCTGAATTTCGCCGGGTACGGGAGTAAGGAGATCGGTCTGAAGTTCTTGAGGTTGGTGGGGACCGCCGAGGGTTTGTTCAGGAGAGGGTTGATCTTGGTGTGTTTCCAGTCGTCGGGGAAGGAGGCGATCTCGAAGGAGTGGTTGATGATTCGCTGAAGTTCGGGGGCGATGTTGTCTGCGGCTCTGTGGTAGATGTGGTGGGGGCAGGGGTCCGTGGGGGCCCCAGAGTGGGTGGTTTTCATAGTCTTTAGGGTGTCTTCGATGCTGGGGGTGGTCCAGCTGTCCAGTGTCGGCTGCGTGGTGCGGGGAACGGTGGGAGAGGGTTCCTCGTGGAGGTTGTTGTCATCGAAGTTGCCATAGATGGACTTGATTTTGTGGTGAAAGAAGGCGCTGAGTCTGTCGCAGAGGTCCTGGGAGGGTGGGATGTTGCTAGTCTCGCTGTTGGGTTGGGCGAACTCTTCGATGATGCCGAAGAGTTCCTTGCTGTTGTGTGCGTGGGTGGAGATTCTGTCCTGGAGTGCTTTCTTCCCTGAGTATCTGATGAATTTGTGGTGGGTGGTGGTGGCTGCTTTGAAGTTGTCGAGGTCTGCTGGGGTTTTGGAGTTCCTCCATAGCTTTTCAAGGCGTCTGCAGGTGCGTCTAGATTCCCGGAGTTCAGTGGAGAACGAGCTGGCTTTCTTGGCATGAGGGTTGGAGGCTTTCTTGAGGGGGGCGATGGTGTTGGCGCAGTCGGAGATCCAGTAGTGTAGGGTGCGGGCGGCGGTGGTAGGGTCATCGTCTGTGGCGGTGGGAGCGGAGCTGCTGAGTGCGTCGGTGAGCTGGTCGTCGGAGATCTTGTTCAAATTCCTGTGCTGGAGCTGGTGTGGACGTCTGCGGGAGATGTTGGTTTTGAAGGTGAAGTGGACGCAGTGGTGGTCCGTCCATGGGAGTTTGGAGGTGTGGCTGAAGGTGGAGTTCCCTGCTGTGAAGATGGGGTCGAGGGTGTGTCCTGCTGAGTGCGTTGGTCTGATACGATCTGTTTGAGTCCGATGTTGTGGAGGTTGTCCAGGAGGGAGGTGGAGTTGGGGTCTTGGCGGTTGTCAAGGTGGAAGTTGAGGTCTCCCAGCAAGGTGTGGTCGGTGGAGGTGATGGCATGCGGGGTGATGATGTCGGTGATGGAGTCAGAGAAAGGTGCACGGGTCCAGGGGGTCTGTAGATGAGGGTGCCTCGGAGGGTTGGTCTGTATCTTGACGTGGAGGTGTTCCATCAGGTCTGTGGGTCTGTCGATGTAGGTGCTCAGACGAAGGTTGGGCTTGTGGGCGATGGCGATGCCTCCCCCGGGGCAGTTGGGGCGGTCCTTCCGGGAATTTTGGATCCTTCGGGATGGTGATTGCGATGTCTGGTCCTGAAGCGGCGTTCGTCCAGGTTTCGGTGAGGAAGGAGACGTCAGTGGAGGCGCTGTCGAGGAGGTCTCAGATTTCCGCGGCGTGCCTGTGGAGGGAGCGGACGTTTAGGAGGATGCATTGCAGGGTTTGGGGTGCGATGGAGTTGTTGCTGGAGGGTGGATCCTGGGTCTTGGTGAAGGAGTGGCGGCAGTGTCGGAAGGTGAAGGGTCCATGGGTGTCGAGAGGTGAGGAAAGTTTGCAGTTGTTGTTCTTGCCGAAGAGGAGTGCGCAGAGAGCTGAGGAGCTGTAGCACTGGTAGGTTGGAGGACCAGGCATCCTGGTGCTGGTCGAGCTCGGGTACGGGCACAGATGGGCTTGCCTTTGGCGCGCCTTCGGCGCAGCCGCCATTAAATAGGGGTCGGTGGAGTGCGGGATAGCTGGGAGGGGGCGCGGGAAACACAGGAGTGGGAAGGGCCGCGGGGGCAGCAGCCGCGGGAGAAAAAACGGCTTGAAAGAAAGAGGGGAAAATTAAAAATAAAGGACAAGGAGGGAAAACTGAATAAGGGATACAAGAGTGAGGAAAACAGAAAAAAGGAAACCATGGACTGAGAGGAGGCGGTCAGGCATACAGGAAGCCGAGAGGCTGGCTAGAAGCGAGGCAGTCCAAGAGAGGCACAAGGCCTTGAACCGAGGCGGTGCTAAGCAGGGCACTTACGGTGGAGCTGTGCGCTGTGGGAGCAGAATCCTGACCAGAAGGTCAGAGGTCTTGCTCAATCCGGTGCGCAGCGGCCGCCACTAAGTAGGGGTCAGGGGGAGGGTGGGACAGCTGGGAAGCAGGCACGGGAAACACGTGGGAGGGGCCACGGGGGCAGCAGCTGTGGGAGCAAAAACAGCTCGAAAGAAAGCGGGGAAAATTAAAAATAAAGAAAAATAAAGGACAAGGAGGGAAAACTGAATAAGGGATACAAGAGTGAGGAAAACAGAAAAATGGAAACCATACATGAGCTCCCAAGATCGTTCTATCAGACATACCACAGAATAATGACAAACAAACATTTACAGGTAAAACTGGCTCCTTCATTCCATAAGAACAGCTATAATTGTAGAGGTTTCTAAGCCATGTAAGGATCTGCAGACTTCAGGTCTTACCATCCTTTCTTAATGATACCCGTTGACACGGAGATCCATAGTGGAAGTTTAGAGTGAAGATTATTTACTGTAATTTCAGACCCAACACACTCTGACCAGTTGGGGTTCGTCCCATGACACAATGCTACACGTAATTTGTGTCTTTTTGTATTTGTGAAATCCTTTCTAGACATATCTGAAGAAAAGTAATGTGCAGTTGACACACAGAGAAGGCATTTGATACAGCAGAACGTAACTTTATGTTCCATGTGCTGGAAAAGTCTATTTTTGATAACACAGTACTGTAGTGGATATGCCTGCCATACTTAAAACTAAAATCTCTAGCACGCATCAGAACAGGCAGGATAGTATCAGACAGGTGGCCCTAAATTGAGAGATGACCTAGAAAGCTGGAGAGAAGTGTGTTTGTGCGCATATATCCACACACAGGTTGGTACAGATACTTCAGACTGAGGGAACACCCATTTAAATACCAGGAAAACCTTCTACTTCTTTGAGAGACTGAACATCTATTTTAGCCCAACAAACCCCTAAACAGGCAAGTAATCATCGATATTATTAATGTACACCTCACTGCAAATTGGCTTAATGTTATGTTTTCTCTCTTCTGACTTCAAAACAATGAAAATAAACCTCAACAGTGTAAGCGTTCCACCATACGAATAGGTCTTGCTTCCTTCCTGTGAATCAACAACCATCTAAGCACATTTCCATGGCATAATACTAATGTGGATGATGGCAGAACAGGTGTTGAGAGGAAGGTAAACAAAAACTAAGAGCATCATAGCGAACATGAACAGAATTGTTCCTTATCCTTACCTGAATGGGGATCTGATTTCAGTCCGAATGAATAGTGAAGGTTGACGGACAACCTTAGGAACCAGGCAGAACCAGAAAAAAACACTTTTACTTGGGACCAACAAGGCTACAGCTGGTACTAAGGTAGATTTAGATGCATCCTTTACCTATTTGAGTCCCTTTTCTGTGTGTACAGGATGAAAAAATATGTGGCCTCCTGTGATAGTTGAAATGTTTTGACAATAGCCATTAAGTGCAGTGGGGAAGTGGAATGTTTAACTACCACAGTGTGAAAGTGCAGGCTGGAGGCAGTTGGGGAGATTGCTTTGTGTTTTTTATCTTGAATTTTGAGCCACCGCATTGTTGATCTCTTGTAGTAAAGCGGAAAATAACCCTGTGCAGTTAGCCAAGACAGTACTAGGATTGGATAGATGGGGCTAATACCAAGTAGATAACCATGTGGATTCATGGCAGAACCCATACACGCCACTGCCTTCGAAGGCTAAAGAATGAACTTGCTTGTTTAGAGTGCATCTTAGGAACACAGGGCCTTGGTCCTGGTAGACTTCGAAAATGCCTTTGATTGAGTGCACTGGCTTTTTATATTTCAGATTTTGAAAGGTACAAATTTTTGTACCCTTTTCAGGGCGATATGTCCAGATCCTATATACAGACCCATAGGTGCAGGTTTAGGTGAATAGCGTCCTTTCTACCCCCTTTGAAGTTAGATGGGGCACGAGGCAGGACTCTTGCCCCTGCTTTTTACACTGATGTTTGAACCACTTGCAGAGTGGATCCGTAGGGATGCACTATTCAGCCAATTTAGTTGGAGCACACAGTGGAAAAACAGAATTACATTATATGCCGAAGAGATCTTAATAGATGGTTAGAACCTGGCAGTCTCTATGCCCAGACAGATGCATATACTGCACATATATGGCGAGGTAGCTGGCTTGGTAGCAAACTGGAAAAGTTCAATGTAAATGCCGGTGTCAGGCAACCATGGTGATCGCCTGGGACTGGTTAATTTACAGAGGGTGGGTGACCACTTTAAATACTTGGATACACATAACTAAAACTGGAATGGGGACCTGGGATTTAAATATTGTCCTATTATTCCAACAAATTAAATATGACATGGAGGCCCAGAACTCTTTTCCCATTAATATAGCCGGAAGAGATGCCTTGTTCAAGATGATCTCCCTTCCTTGCCTCCTCTATGTCCTGCAAAATTACACATATGATAAACCACAAGGTTCTTTCCGACCCTACAAGCAGCAATCACTAACTTCTTAAGGGCTGACACACAACCTTCTACTGACTTTAAAATATGTGTGCTGACCCCATATGAAGGGGGCTGGGACTAGCAGACATCAAACTTTATTGCTGAGCTATTCAACTTGTTCCCATCAATGGCTTTTTCCAGACTGTGATGATGCTAGTGTTTGCTTAGAACTAGAATGTGTACAATGGTTCTGTGTCTTTAATCTTCTATATGGCACGGGGAGATGTCCAGACCTTTCCCCTGCTACAAGAACCGCAATACTTTGTTGGAAGGACAGTATGAGACAGTACTTTGACTGATGAGATTCTCGAGGGGCTTTTGCTCTTGGGACCTTTTTGGTGTCTCGAGGCTGGGAAATGTGTGGGAGGGTGACTGTGTTAGATCCATTGCACAATTGACAGAGGCCTTTGACTACGCTGCTCACATTTCTACAGATACCTACAATTGTGACACACTTGCAGGAAAGGTGAGAGCAGGATGTGGGCCCTCTCATGGATTCTGATTGGAATGAGGCAAGGATGGGTCCTTGCAATATCTATGTGACTTCGACTTATCCATCTGAAATATTTCCACAGAATTTCCTATTGTCCCACCAACTTAGTGCAATGAAAAGTAAGATAATACCTAACCATCTGAGGTGTGGGGTGGAATTGGGCACCTTGTTCCACAGATCTTGGAGTGCAGAATTATACAATGTTATTGGTCCAAATTCCACACCACACTTACTCGTGTTATCGGCAAAAGGGTGACACCCAACTCTATGATGAGCTTCTGGGATTGATGAATGAGCAGGCGGTCGAAGGGGCACAAGGCTTTTGGGGGCTATGGGAATATTGATTGCCAAGAGGAACACTGCGCATCACTGGCGCTTGGACTGAGCCCTCTCCAATGAGGAATGGAGCTGTGAATGGATTACTGTGCTAAAGCCAAGGAATATATCCACAAACTTACTGGGGGTGCCCTCAGAAGTATCATAAGGTTAAGGTGGCAGGGTTACTTGAGGCATACAAGTCTGCTCCTGACTTTCCCCATTATAAGATAAAGATTGCAGACCTGTCTGGGGCAGTCAAACATTACCTGGGTCCATTTGGTAATTATGAAGCACCTCATAATCGCCGAAGTAGTTCTATTATTCATTTTATTTGTCACTCACTGGCTTTATTTGGACACCTGGGGTTATCTTCCCTGGTTTGGGGCAGGGCTCCCCTGTGTGGATGGATCACATGTCTTTTCACAGAGATCCCCTGCTGTCTTTGGTGGTTGTGTCAGAGATTCCATACATACCCTTTATTGGATATCAATGTTCTTTATAGTCAGTTTAATTTAATGAAGTGTAAACCAGGGATAAAGCACAACTTTAATAAGCTACATTACTGCCCCCAAAAGACTGGTATATGGTTTATTAAGGTGCTATTACCTTTCTGTTGAGGCAAGGGATGGTAGTTAGTGAATTATCATACAGAGCTCTTAAGCTTCCCGGGTGAGTACCTCATACAGTCAGGTTTATCCTTTGTATTCTCGGATTTGAAGTTCTGTTTTTACAATGGGATAATACCATGCACACTCAGGATACAAAGGAAAAAACTTGAACTGGATGAGCTACTCACACAGACACGGGGTACTTTAGAGCTCTGTGCATAGGACCTTCAGAAGCAATCCAACTGTTTTAAAACGGTTTCTAATCCATTAAATTGCAGAGAAGGGAATATTTTTCGAAATCTATCTCACTACATGTCCATAACTACTTAGATCTACTGTTGGTAAAATGTCACTCAATGTGTCACTGACAGCACTGAAATGTCACAAATATGCACACTGGAAACATGGAAATGTCACACATAAGCAATCTGTAAACTTGGCAGCTATGCAATAACTGCCAATCGCTCAGGGTAACATTTCAACCTATCGTTCTTTTGGCCATCATGCCATCTCAGTTTGGTCCCAGCTATATGCAAATCAGTCTTGACCCTGCTCCAACAGGAACAGTCCATCCCGAACTGCAAAGCCAGGTCCTCCCTGAACCAGAAAACAAACAACCTAAGACCGGTTTCGCCATGATTGGGGCCCTTCAGTCAGGTGTAGCTTGGTTCCACTGGCATAGTGAAAACATGCACGTGGAGTTTGAGTAATGTCATTTAAAACAAAAAACAAAAAAGTAACTATGTCTTTCAATTAAAACTGGGCTCACCAAACAGAAACAAAAAGGGCTGAAATGAGACAACACATATTTCTAATAAAAACGACACTTTTTGAGAGACATTGTATGCCTGTTTTCACTAAATTGCGTTGGAAAAAAACGTTTTACGACAAATTTGAATTATTTAAATCAACACTTTATATTTTGTAAATATCAGACTTTAATCAGAAATGAGAAAGCCCCGATTCTATTTACTCGAGTCTGGAATACGCTGCATTCAGTGGTTGCCTTGCCACCGTTCTCTACCTTTCACTGTATCGGCTATGCTGTTTAGTAATGCGCACATCAGTTCCCCGTCGATGTGGTGAGGGTTCAACACACGTGCAGGCCGCAGGGTCTTACTGAACTGACTCTCTAACTCCAGAAATCCCTTGTCCCCGGAGAGGATCGTGAAAGGGATTTGCTTGGGCAGCTGTTCATCCATTCGACCAGCCTATAGTAAGAACCAAACGAAAGTGTGTTAATACCAGCGAGAGGTCTGTGCCAGTGGGTTGTACATACTGCAGTTTAACAGAGTGTATGCACAAAAAAGACACTTAAGAAGATTATTTCATTTAATTCAAAATAGACCTTTGTTGAATCCTGTCTGCAGCACAATATTTTCAAGTGTCTCTCAAAAGACAAAATAAGTTGGCTTACCTGTAACCATGTAGGAAGGCTAATATTCGGTCTTTAGACTGTGAAGCAGGAATCACAAGCGAAAAGTTACAGTATTTATTATAACTGCTGTGCGACTTATGACGATGGGGAAGCAGCTGAGAGGAAAAGGGAACTGCTCTTACAGCAGAACTGACGGCAACCGTCAAGTCGAGGAGTAGGCCACAAAATCAGGGTCTCGCTTTAAGGGCTAACGCATGATGGAGGCTCAATCTGTTTAAGGAAACTGGAAGTGCTAGATATAGTTGGGCTGGAGAGGAAACCCAAAACTGCAACTCACGACGATCCTAAAGGAGAAAGGAAACACCACTGAGCAACGTGCCCTCCCTATGGTGAGGTGAGGAGATGGGATACAATGATACTTTTTTGAGACTTGGTTCCCACATTGTGGCGAGAGCGTTGTCACCATGGGGTTTTACTGCAACAGGCCGAATGGAGATCAGGACCACATCACTGGCTGGCTTGGAACCAGTGTGCAACAAATAAAATATAAAAGTGAAATACCACAAGCAGAGTTAGGAGCGACTGAAGGCCACTAAGGGATGGAAAAACATCTAGCCTGGGAGAATATAAGCCCGGTGATTCCCTTGCCATAAGAGAGGCAACAGCTTCTGGTCAAAGATGAAGATGGTGGTACTGCTTGGGACTGACCATACAGTGGCAATGGCCTTTCTTGCTGAGATTCAAATAGGTGAACTTCATGGGACCCCATGAGACTAGTGCTTCATAGCAACAGATGGCTCCAAAACAAATGACTCCATTAAGCACAAGAACTGGTTTCTGGGACGTCCACATGAGAACTCTGCTGGAAGCCATTCCCTATTGTAAACAGTGGCAGTGGGGAAAACGGAAGTCAGGTTTTGATTGAATTACCAATACGGAATATCTGCGATGACTGAAGCTATGTGGAAAGGAGCTGGTGGCGTCCTCTGCCTTGATTTCCTACTTCCCATGCAGTAGTCGCTGTGATGGCGAATAGCAGGAATTAATAGGAGTCTTGAGTGAAGGAGATTTTGAAGAGCAAAAGAAAAAAGAAAAAGACCCCCCTTAGTTTGAAAAAACAGACCTTACGAAACACTTGATGCAACAATTCTAGCAGTGATATTCAAGGAAGACATAACCATAACTAAAATGGAAGATATACGAACATTAGGATGTGACTCCTTACTGACAAGATACAACCCTACCCTAGTGTTCTCATCTACATTTCTACTACTATATTGACCTCCATAAAAAAATGGTGTATTCACATACGCTTTTTTAGACACCATATCAGGCCTTGCCATCAAAGACTGCCAAACATTTGGTCTGAAGAACCAAAAATGCCACTACTTAGTATCTGTACTGGGGTGAATGTACGACTTTGTTCTGCATTCTGTCCATCAATTGTTCTTTTTGCAACTACCTAGTATCGTCGTATGGGAATAGCCACCCTCAATCTCTTCCAAATCATCTCTGAGCTGACTCACACAGCCGGACACACAATGGGCATTATCTTCTGCAATCCAAAGCTAATGCACATCACAGTAATTGCTCATCTCATGGAGTGACCATATCCTCATGCTGATGAACCAAAAATAGTGTAATATGAACTCTAACCAACTGTCTGCCTCACGTGGCA
Organism: Calotriton arnoldi; assembly: GCA_963921515.1. NCBI lineage: Eukaryota > Metazoa > Chordata > Amphibia > Caudata > Salamandridae > Calotriton > Calotriton arnoldi. Next base: position 936,812 of record CAWUFW010006321.1, on the reverse strand, counting down.
ACATACTGACAATGAAAAAAGCTCTTCATGGAGAACATGAGGCCAACTTTACAAAAAACATAGATGCACCAATGAACCCAATAGTGAAGATGTGTAACTGGAAGAACATTGTCTTCAACCAAGTTATCTCACGGAGATCGTCAAGACAAAAGCACAAATATGTATCCCAAAATGATCATAATACAAATCCAACCACCTGCCGGAAAAACACATTCTTACAAGACAACAGGATGAACAAATCATACATCAAAAAAGCAAAGAAGAACTACTAATTAACCCCTTCGCTGCTAGGCCTCCCCACACGATGCTAAGCCTTTTTTTTGGCTATTTGGGGTAGTTCACGCTTAGGCCCCAGTAACATTTTGTCCACATAAGGTATCCATGCCAAATTTGCATCCTTTTCTTCCAACATCCTGAGGATTCTAAAGGTACCCAGTGTTTGTGGATTCGTGTGGAGGGGACCGAGAAATTAGCCAAAATACAGCAAAATTTTGTTTTTTGTGGTAAAAATGGGGAAAAAGTGCTGCAGAAGAAATGGTCTGTTTTTTTCCTGGCAAATGATATCCACAAACAGTTTGTGGTGCTGAAATCAACATCTTCCCAGCTTTCAGGAACAGGTAGACTTTTGCCTGAAAACCAAACTTTCTACACAGTTTTGGCATTTTACTGGGACATAGCCTATTTTTGTGCTTTCAACCTCCTTCCACTTAGTGGTAGAAATGGGTGTGAAACCAATAATGGATCCCGGAAAGCTATACATTTCTGAGAAGCAGACAAAAGTCTGAATTCAGCAAGGAGTCATTTGTGTGAATCCTTCAAGGCTTACCTACAGAAACTAACAGTTGAAATAAATAAATATTGAAATCAAGTTGAAAAAAACCAGCCATTTGTGCCTAAGTTTTCACCTGTAACAACTTTTAAGTATGGCAGATTATTTAAAGCATCCCAGAATTGTGACACGCTAGTTTTCGTGTCACAATGAGTTGCACAGCCTTTTGCACATTTGCGAAATATTTACACGTACTCAATGATTTTGTCAAAGTTCATCCAAATTTTATTTGCATAGTTCATCCAGCTTTACCATGCTTGAAAATGTTGATCTTCATTTCCTTGACGTAACGGATAAAGCTGGATGAACTATGCAAATAAAATATTTCGCAAATGTGCAAAAGGCTGTGCAACTCATTGTGACACGAAAACTAGCGTGTCACAATTCTGGGATGATTATTTCAACACACGTTTTGGAACGGAGCGTGAATGAGTGTATGCACGCCAAACTTGAATAAAAGCAAAGGAATTAAGTTTGGAAAAACCAGGAGTGCTTCAGACCCCTTTCAGTGAGATTATTTAAAGCAACATACCATTACGTCCGCTGGACCCTTCTGGTCGCGGGGATATATAGGACTTGTAGGTTCACCAAGAACCCGAGGTAACCAGATCCAATAACTGAGCTGCACCTTGCAATGGTTTTTCATCGTGTACCGGGTATATAGAAATTAATTTGGCAAAACGCAACGTGGACACATCACATTTTTCCAGTGAAAACTGACCCTTTTTTTTTTTTGCAATGTGCCTAGGTGTGGATTGGGACCATAGCTCAGCTGGCACCTAGCAAACCTGTACAATGTTTAAAACTAGACACCCAGGGGAATCCAGGATGGGGTGACTTGTGTAGCTCTCACCAGTTTCAGTTACCCAGAATCCCTTGCAAACCTCAAACTTTGTCCCCCCCCCCCAAAAAAAATTACTCACATTTCTGTGATGGAAAGTTCTGGAATCTGTGGGGCGCCACAAACTTCCACCTACCCAGCATTATCCTAAGTCTGATAAAACTGGCACCTCACTTGTGTGGGTAGGCCTAGTGCCCGCAACAGGATGCAGCCCAAAACGCAGCATGGACACATCACATTTTTCCAGTGAAAACTGATCCTTTTTACTCAATGTGCCTAGGTGTGGATTTTGGACACTAGCTCAGCCGGCACCTAGGGAAACCTAGTAAACCTGTGAATGTTTGAAAACTCGACACCCAAGGGAATCCAGGATGGAGTGACTTCTGTGGCTCTCACCAGTTTGTTACCCAGAATCCTTTGCAAACAGCAAACTTTGTAAAAATAACAACAAAAAAACACATTTTCCTCACATTTCTATGATGGAAAGTTCTGGAATCTGCGGGAAGCCACAATCTCCCACCCATCCAGCATTCTCCCAAGTCTCCCGATACAAATGGTATCACACTTGTATGGACACGACAGGAAATGGCCCAAAACATACTGTGGAGACTTCAAAATTATGTATCACAAAAAAGACTTCGTTTTGCGAGGGAGTCGCCTGTGTTTTTGGTCCCAGGCTCAGCGGGCATCTAGGGAAACCTACCAAACCCAGTCATTTCAGAAAACTAGATACCCGGGGGAGTCCAGGGAGGTGTGGCTTGCGTGGATCTCCCAACGTTTTCCTACCCAGGATCCTCTGCAAACCCCAAATTTAGCAGAGGGATCCATGCAAGTCACACCGCTAGCCAAGCAACAGTCTGCCCACACCGCCAGCCAAGTGCCAGGCAACGCACACCGCCAGCCAAGCACAATCCAAGGCACACTGCCAGGCAAGTGCCAGTCTACACACACCCCCACCAAGCGCTAGTCCACACACGCCACCAGCCAAGTGCAAATCCACTCACACAGCTAGCCAAATGCCAGTACACACACAGCCAGCCAATGCAGACCATCAGCCGAACTCCAACTCTCCCCCACACACACTTTTCCTGGTATCTAGTAGTTTTCTGCCAGATAAGCCTAAAAATATCACTGATCTGCCCCCAAGGAGAGCAGAAATGGCTAAAATGTGTTCCTAAAAAAAGGGGAGCGACCCTTGACTATGGGGTCACTCCCAACATGCCCATAAACAAATCCCTGGTGCCTAGTGGGCTTCCTGCCCCACCGGAGGGGGAGGTTGTGTGTAATAACCACCATCTAGCCCCGAAGGGGGGGGGGGCAGAAAGACTGACTGTGGCCATTTTTTTTTTAGGGGATGGGGGCATAGACATGCCCATTCTGGGCAGCCCCACCCCTACACAAAGTCGGGGGTAGATCGGTGGCTATTGCTCCATATGCCCCCGGTGGGCAGAAAGACTGTGCCCATTGGGGGGGGGGGGGCATTGGCATGCCCATTCTGGGCAACCCCACCCCTGTTTACAGAAAAAATAATCCCTAGGGCCTAGCGGGCTTTCTGCCTCCCACCCCCCGGGTTGGGGGGGCCTGATCTGGCCAAAAGATATGGGAGGAGCAAAAGGCCTTTCCCAAGGGGCAGCTCCCCCCCTCCCTGGTGCCTAATGAAGTGGATGCCTGCTTGGGGATCACCGTCCTGCGGCGATCCTCAAGCAGGAATCCACTAGGGAAGGGTACCCTTGGAAAGGTGGAATTCTCATCTTCGCAATGGTACCCCTCCTATCCGCCTAGGTGCTCGGGGGGGCTGAGATAGCCCCGCGAGTATGTAGGCAGTGAAAGTGAAATGAGCCGATTGGCTCATTTCACTTTCAGTGTAATGACGTCGGTATGCATTACACTGAAAGAAAAAAAATGCCTCAGGAGGTTGGGGAAGCTCTTACCCAGTTCCCGAGGCTGAAAAAAAGAAATAGAAATCCCTCTGCTGATAACAGCAGAGGGATTTGGTGCTAGCGTACAGAGGACGGAATAGTTCTGTCCTCTGCACACGAGCACCGTGGCGCATGATGGAACCATTCACTCATGCGCACACAAGGGGTTTAAAAGAAATTATCACCGGCAAAAATCCCTCTAATAAGCTGCACAAGATTCTATCACAATTTCATAATTCAGATTGTACAATGACACCAACTCCTCAATCACAGAGATTCTGCACCCAAATAGCAAATTATTTCATCTTTAAAGCTAGTGCCCTATAGGACTACCTGGTACATAAAAGGGAAAACATGCTGTTTCAAAACCCTGGAAAAGGAGCTCATTGTTGAAACCACACTCACTCTGCCTCCTACAAGGAATTTTCTCTTACAGAGGCCCAGCTGGTGCACCCTCATTTCCTTACCACAGACAATTTTCAGGACACTTCTATCAACTTCAGCAGCAATCCCAACAGTGAATATCATATCAAGTGATTAACCAAAAGAACATTTCAGTCATAACTCAAAATATACACAACTGCAACTTGAGAATAACTTGGAGCTAACATACCCCATCAACTACAGACCCAGTTCCAATGGATCATTCCTTGGAAAACCGATAAAATTGACCACTTTCTGCTAGATCTAAATATCCGGGGAAAACTCCTTCCTATCTGACCATCAAATAAGCTTCAAGTTGGGAAGAGGCACTGAATCTGCCAGAGTTTCATTTGGGACGACCTGAAAACCACACTGGATAAAGAGGGAGTGGCAGGCTCTGTCTCTTCGACAGCATTTGGCAATGTGAATCATGACATTTTACTGAGCAGGCTAAATGGGTATCAAAAGAAATATCCTTTACTTGATTGGCTCCTACCTTAAAGACAGGTCAAGCTTCATCCCTATCCCCCATTCTACTCCAAACCATAGAGCATCGAAATATGAGTTATTATCCTACCACTTTTGCTCAACATTTACATCAATCCACTCTTGAACCTGATCAGTTATTTCAATCACACTCAGAATTCTAGATGATCTTTAAAGTGGGTAAATCAAATGACAGAACTAAAAAAAAAAAAAATGGATGACTGCTTCAAAGCAATGAAAAATAGATAATACGGAGTCACCTCAACGCCTCAAAAACAGAAATCCTAAAATGTAGGGAATACAAAAACTACAACATACTAACAAAGAGGTCTGAAGAACTAGGAATGCTGTTAACCTGCTCTGAGGTACTGAACATAAAAATTATTTTGGATTCATTCCTCGCCATGATCCCACAAGTCAACCAATGTATCAAATCTACATTCCAGATCATGTGAACACTCACAATGCATCATCCCTCATCTTGGATTCCCATAATAGCTCCAGCCCACCACCTCACTCATCTTATTACATCGAGATTAAAAATGATTTACTTAGAAAATTCAAAATCCAGCTGCAAGACAACTTCTGCACTTTAAGATTCACAACCACATCTCACCTGCGTGGGGCTCTGCACTGGCTACCTGTTGCCAGAGGACCTTCAAACTACTGTGCATAATGCACAAGACAATAAGAGAAAAACAATCCATATTTGTACAGATGACACACAAGAAATACTCCCAGAACAGGACGCTATGCTTCAGATTGGCCCCACAACTAACTGTTCTGCCATACAAGAAGAAATCTGTCAGTGATGCATCCTTCTAAATCCAAGCTGCCAAACGAATGAATTTAACCCTAGCAAGATACGATGACCGTAAATCACCTGATGTTTAGAAGGATGCTGAAAACATGGTTATTTTTCACGTAAACCTTGGCGTATAAAGCAAATTAATGATCTCAGGATAAACAGGAGTTAGGGACTAAGTGTAACACCGTGAAACTAGAGGGATCACAATCATAACCTAAAAAGAACAGCATCCCAGAACAACACATCCCTGACAAGGATGGAATACCAGGTTACACCTGGAAACCAGAATGAAATCCTGATTCTATCCAACACATCGATATAGACCCGAACCACCAATGGAATTCCGACAACTTTTGGTACTTGCATAACCTGAAGGACACAACTTTATAACTACAAATAAAAAAATCAACAAAAAAAATCTCTGCTTGTACTAGTGCTCCTTGGCATGACAGCATGTGTACCATTACCAAAATGTGTATGACTCGTATTCTTCTGTCCTACATTGCTTGACCTTCCCAACTATACATGTCTTCCTAACTATAAGAAGACTTGATAGGAAATGGAAAGCAAGGTGAACTGCAAAGAGCAACACAAAGGCCACCCAAGCAGAACATTCCTGAACAAGAAAAGGAATGAAAGAAGGAGAAAAGTCGAAGGAGGAGTCCAGAAACCAAGATGGTGCAAGAGAAAGGAAAACCAGCAAAAGACACCCAGACCACTGAATGCGTGTCTACGAACGTCTCAGCATACATTCTCAGGGGGGAAAGCTTGGTCATAAAGGATTACTTTTATTTCCTTTCTGAATTTGAAATGATCCAGCTGAAGCCCTAGTTCAGAAGGCATATTGTTCCATGATGAAGATCCACAAATGCTCAACATTTTCGTTTCAAGACTTTTTTTTGCTGAAGGGTGCGGTGGTAATTCTGTTGTCCAGTGAAGATCTAAGCGGACATGAAGGCTTGCACTTTGAGAACAGTTCTGACAAGTATTTTAGGCCCTGGGACCAGGGTGCTCTGTGGGTAGCAGTGAGCACCATTAAGGTTATTCATTGTTTAATGGGAAGTTAATGAGGGGTGTGAGGGGTTGGGTAATGTGTTTTGATCTTTTAAGACCTGCTGCTAGTCTTGCAGCTCTCGTTTCTGGACTAGTTCATCCTTCCTTTTTGTGAAGGACAATATCCATACTATTACAATAAACAAGCCAAGAAAATACTAGTGCACAAATGAAGTCAACTTTGCGCTGTCAGCTGAATAATGGTGTCACTTTTTTGAGTACATTGAGGTAGATATGTGCTCTCATTATCAGTGCGTTCAAGTGGGAAGAGAAAGACATTTTGTGATCAAAGACTATACCTAGGTTTCTTGCTTCGCATATTGGAGAGGGAGGTTTTCCTAGTGAGTGTAGCCATTTGAACGGGAGGCAACTCAAGTCGAAGTTGCCTCATATGAGAATTTCAGTTTTTGATCCATTAAAGCATAACCTACTTAATAGCATCCACTCTTGAATGGACATGAGGTGATATGGTGATGTCTGTTAAATTGACGTTGCTTGTTTGGAAACTGACCAGGTTCGGAGTCTGGAATGGAATCCCAAATTTCTTGATATCATCTGATAAGAGACAGACATAAGCAATGAAAAGAAACAATCACTGGGGTTCCAACAAAGAGTGGGACGGGTATCCGATGTGAATTTCCCCAGATTGATCTGTTGAGTAAGAGTCTAAAAAAATGAATGAATCCAGGCCAGTACTGTGCCATTTATTCATATCATAAGAATATTGTGGTCTAAGGTGTCATACGCAGCAGACAGTCCAATAGTATTAGAGCAGTGGTTTGATTCTTGTCTAGTGCTTTGAGAATCTCTTCACAGATGTCAAACAGGGTAGATTTGATGCTACTACTGCCAACCGATAACACAGTGTGCTAGGACAATCAAACAATAGATTAATCACACTCTCTCCATTCACTTTAATCATGTAGACACAATTAGGAATGCAAATTGATACGTAACTAAAGTATCTGTATCAATAAGAATTAACAACTAACTTGCCTCTAGATTAGAAACTGCATGCAACTAATCGATACACTAAGTCTAATAATGTTACATAATGTGCTATACGACTAACAGCAACATTGACAAGTCATGCTACAAAATAACTGATTCCAGAGAGAATCAAAAGCACTTCAACGCCTCATCATGGGTAATAAGCGCTATATAAATCTACAAATCTATATAAATCTACAATGCAAAACATCAAGCCTTAAGTGGGTGTGTTACAATCACACATCAAAACATGCTTTAAAGAACCTTTCTTCACTGAGGACCAGAGTGGACAACCTTATAAAAACCTCTGTTGAGCAAATTAAAATGTGAGGTGTTATCCTTGAGCAGCAAGCCAGAACATAGAGAGACAAATTGAAGACTGAAGAGTTGCAAAACAGACCTTAAAGAATTATGTATGCATAAGGGCTCTTCCAAGAGGGGTAGTATACGGAGATAATCAGATCATTGTCCAAGAATTGCTGCATGACATTAGAGGAGAACCTGAGAAACAGCCCATACATCTAGTCCACACACACTGAACAACAGGCTTTGGAGGGCCTTGCCGAAATGCCCCGACTCTCCCCCTGGACATTCTCACAAGTGCACACTTTTTTGCAAGAAAGAAAACATACTGGCTTGGGCGTGGCCTGGACGAGCACCAAGATGGCCGCTCGTCTGTGAAGCTCCCGAGCCACCGCTATGCGGCCACAGTTTTTTCTTCGCATGCCCAGGCCTTGTGGTAGTCTCAGGGTTAGGGGGTGATTCCCGACTCCCTGTAGACCCTGGGGGGCTACTGGAGGGCTGAACGCTTGCCTAATGATGTGGCGGCCTGCGAGACCGGCAGCCTGACGTGGCTCTCAGGGGGCCCACGGCGACAGGGGCCACGGGTGAGCCTGAGGGCGGGGCTGCTGGCATGCAAGACAGCGATGCCTCATTGCAGATCTAAGCCGTTTCGCAGTCCTGCAACGTAAGAATGCCTGACCTGTAGAGGTCCTGGCCTGCTGCCAACTCCGTGCTATGGCGGTGAGTGTCCCCGATCATTTGGCTGCTGTCGCTTCTCACTCCCGGCTGGCTGGGCCTCCTGCCTGGTTGTGGCCTACGATTGTTGGGTACTGTGACCCATGGGACGGGACCGAGAGCACTCCATTACAGTAGCCCACATGCCATGCACAGCAGATTAAAAGGGGAGGACTGCTGGATGGCCCCCATTTGATACCAGGATGACCTTACGATCCCAAGGATTACGGGCAATTATAGTGAAATGTGGGGTTGGTGATGTGATAGCCACGCAGAGCGCTACACAGGCAGGCGCTTTACTGAACCCCTCTTTGGCGCCCTTTCATGCTCCTGCACTCCTTGCCTGCTCTGACCCAGAGGGTACCGCCTCATCTGTTGCTACACGCATGGATATACTGCCCTCCTCTCCTGTCGCTGAGTATTCAGGCCTTTTTGCTGAGAAGTAGTGTCCCCTCCTATTGTACTATGGGGCATGGTGACCCGAAACAGCGTCAGCTCTCATTTGATGCTGCCAGGACCCCCAGGCGCGAGTAGGATGGGGGCCCTCAGTGTGGGGACCCCCAAGGGCATACTGAATCGGAGCACTCCCCACCGGATGGGGCCACGGCCATTATGGCAGAACTGCGAGCTGGATTCAAGGCCATCGATGCACGCTTTGATACCCTAGCTACTCAACTGGAGGATATGCACGGCCGCATAGACCAACATGTGACTCGCATCGAGGCTGCTGAGCACCGAATATCAGAGATGGAGGATACACAACCTACGCTTGCAAGTGGTTGAAGTGCACAGAGTGACTCCTCAAAACGGTCACTGCGAAAGGTGAGGATTTGGAGGCGCGTTCGTGCTGGAATAACATCCGCATAGCTGGAGTGGCGGAGTCCACTAACACGTGCCCTATGAGTGAGTACGTGGAACGCCTGCTGAAGGAGCTGTTTGAGAGCAACGCATTCTCACCTACGTTTGCTGTGGAACGGGCCCATCGCTCGTTACCCCCTAGAGCTGCTCCTGGAGCTCCCCCATGCTTAATTATAGCTCGGCTCCTCAACTACCACGACCGCGATGTCGCTCTTCACCTAGCCTGGAACAGAGAATCCATCCAATATCAAGGCATACCGCTTGCCTTCTATCCCTACTTTACCCCCTTGGTACAGGAGGCCCGCCTAAAATTTGTGGATATAAAGCGGTCCTTACAGAAAGCGGGAGTCCGATATGCGATGCTTTACCCGGCGCGATTGCGAATCCATCTGAATGGTAAAACTCATTTTTTTGACTCACCTGCTGAAGCGGCCAATTTCTGGAAACCTGGCTCCGCTTCCCCCACTGGTAGTGGAGCGACTGGCTCATCGCGTTCACCTTCCACTGACCCGTAAATCCTGAACCATGAAGCGAACATTTATGTATTGGGCTATCATGCTTTTCTATGCTCCTCTAAACCACTGACTGGTTACCCCTTTTCTACAGATAAGCGAACCGGTGGTTGTTATTAATGTTCTTTAGCTATATCAGACTTGGTTGTGGCACCTTATCATTTTTCCTATTTTGTCAATTTTCCTGCCTTAGGCAATATATGCTTGCATCAATCCATGGGTGTTGTCGGTGGTCTCCTCTGAGTGTTGCCTCCCCCCAAGGAGATCTCCTATTGTTTGATGGGGAAATGTTGTGATTCACTGGATACTGGTTGGGTTGTTATCCGATGTGGGTGGGCGGTTGGGGGTAATGGGTGGTTACATGTTATACGTTTGATGACGGTTTTGAACAGGGCATTGATTATACTAAAGGCCATCTCGTGGCCCTTCCATGCACTGTTCTGAGCTCATACACGCAACTGCAGGCTACATGACACCACCAGCTAACAGTCCTGAGGTAGTAGGGCTGAAATGTATATCATGGAATGTGCGGGGACTGTCCAACCCTTGAAAAGGACGACAGATATTATCTTACCTTAGCCGACATGATGTCCAAGTGGCGTTCCTAAAAGAGACACACTACGCCCTGAACTCTGTTAATCGGTTTGCATCTAATTGGGGTGATAATCGTTTCTTCGCAAACTATAGTTCCTACTCAAGGGGGGTGTGCATCCTCATTCATAGAGCAATACCTTTCCAAACACAAAGTAGTTGAAAACCCCGAGCACCGCTATCTGTTAGTGGCCGGAACACTGGTGATGGAGAATATGCTCATAGTGAACATTTATGCTTCCTATGTCGAATCACCAGATTTTTTTTACTAATATATCTACACATATTTCCCAACTGGGCAAAGACACTATTTTAATGGGTGGGGATTTTAACCTCACATTGAATCCGACTCTGGACACAACAGGCACTGGGCTGATCACCAAACCCCACTCTGTGCAGGCGCTGACTAAATTGCTGCGGTCCTTTCTTTTGGCGGATGTGTGGCACACCGGTAATCCTCTAAGTAAAGAATTTTCCATTTACTCGCCCCCGCATGGGATATGGTCACGTATATAGATCATTGGTATCTCTCGCCCAATCTCGCATTGGCTACCCTCATTCTCGCACACTTTCGGACCATTCGCCGGTGCTTTTGACCCTCTTCATTCACAACGCCATGTGAACGTGTGCACCTTGGTGCTTCCTGGCTGAAGCTCTACAAGATAGCGTATTTCGAAGCGAGGTCAGGGACGCCATAGTGGAATTTTTTCAGCTGAACTCCGGCTCGGTATGTAGTTATGCCACACTTTGGGAAGCGTTTAAAGTCTGTATTCAGGGAAATTGTATAGCTAAACAGTTTGGGGGTCTTCGCTCCATCCGTCGGGACCTTGAGAGTGTGGAGAGGGCATTAAGAGACCTTGACACACGGGTTTTGCAGGGAATTCCCCCGCCTCCACTGCATCAAAGGGCCGGACTGGTCACGGAGTTCCAGGAACTCGCTGCTCGTGAGGCCTACTACCTAGGCAAAAACACGCGGGCCCCGGTATACGGAGAGGGTGAAAGACCGGGGCGTACACTGGTCAGACTGCTGCGTCCTCAATATCAGTCTTCCTTTATTACACAGGTTCAGATAGCAGACGGCACATCGAGCACTAACCGTGCCGACATCACCACCACCTTCCTCTCATATTACGTCCGTCTATATAAGATGGCCAACAACAATTCTTGGCATCGCCTATCATGGTCGATGAGATCTCCCAAGCCATTGTTGACCTCAACGGAACCCGCACTCCTGGTACTGACGGGCTACCTGGCACATTCTATAAGGCATTCAAGCCATTGCTCGTCCCTCACTTACTGGAGGTCTATGCAGAATCCCTTGAGAACGGATCGCTTCCCCCTATGAGGCGAGAGGCTGTTATATTTGTGCTCCTTAAACCTGGCAAACCTCCATCTCGCTGTGCTTCTTATAGGCCCTTCTCTCTCTACTAAATCAAGAGTATAAGATCTTAGCTAAGATCCTCGCAACTCTTATTTCTCTTTTGGTGGATAAAATAACATCGCTGTTTCAAACTGGATTTGTCTCAAATCACTCCACATCGGTTAATCTCCGCACGGTATTTGCAATTATTAATCCAATTACTCCTGAGCTTCCAGCAGCAGTGATATTGCTTGGCGCTGAAAAAACGTTTGACTCCTTCGAGTGGTCCTTCCTCTACGTCACATTGCGAAAACTGGGAATCCCCAAGAATTTCCCTGATCTTATCCGCCTCTTCTACACAAATCCTGTTGCTCGACTCCGTATAAACGGCGGATTTACGGATCAATCAATCAGGGTTTCTGAAGCGCAGCTACTCATCTGGGAGGGTCTCAAGGCGCTGGGGGAGGGGCGCGGGGCTACTATGCCCTCGCGGAGAGATTCAGATAGATTCGAGCTCTCGCAGTGAACCAGACAAGGCTGTCCTTTGTGCCACTACTGTTTATCATCGTGATGGACCCCCTTGTTCGTCATCTGCAACGCGGGCTCCGTTTTCACTGAGGCCCCTTATTGGCTTCACTATATGCAGATGACGTCATACTATTTGTTTGGGACCCTGAAACTAATCTCCACCCCTTCTCCGGGAAGTTGTGCAGTTCAGGGTCTTTTCTGGGCTTGTCATCAATTGGGCCAAATCAGAAATATTCCCGCAAACGGATGCCACAGCCCGTTTTACTCTCGACTTCCCCCTAGCTGGTATACCGACCCCCCAAATATCTTGGTGTTTTTTTTGCACCGCAGTGCAGCAGAGGAGATTCGACTTAGTTATGGACCTTCATTTGACCGCTTATTGACGCAAATTGATCGATGGATCACCCTCCCTTTGTCTATTGATGGAAGAATTGCCATCATTAAAATGGTGGTATTCCCTCGCTTCCTATATTTTTTTCTTAACATTCCCATTCCACTCACCTCTACATTTTTTGACACGCTGTGGGGTATGCTTACCAGACTGACATGGGCTGGTGGACAGTCGCGCATCAGTTTGCAGACATTGACAATGCATTATCAGCGGGGAGGGTTCGGTGTCCCGTATTTTTATTTGTACTACCTGGTTGCACAGGCACATTTTGCGTACTACTGGTACCATCCGGATGCCAGATTGCAATATCTAAAACCAGAATGGACCCAGGCTCAGCCTCACTCTCTCAACTATTATACCTCACAGTCTACCTAAATCGCCCACTGAAATACAGATTCTCCAGACAACATACTGGGCCTGGACAAGACTATGTTGATATTTGCGTGCTGATCTCCTTTACTCTCCGCACATACTGATCCTGGACAACCTATGGCTTTCCCAGACTATGGAAACCTTGACCAAAAGAACCTTAACTCGATGCGAGTTGCACAGTCTTGGATACCTTTTCCATAATGCCCAGCTACGATCAATCTCGGATCTTGCGGGGACACACACTGTGTCTCATATGAACAGGTTTCTGCTGCAAAGGAAGCGTGCCTCGGTGGCAGCCACACTTCCAGCATATGCTGCAGAGCCAGCAGAATTTCCCCCCGCTTTCACTTGTTATTACATCATCTACTACTGCCCACCTGGACTCCCGACTAGCTCTTGCACTTCAGCCATGGTGGGCATGGGGGCACGCGCGGCTTGGGAAAATGATCTGGGACACCCCTTGTCAGACAAGACCTGGACCTATTGCTGCAAACAAATCCATTTATCTCTTGCAATCATTGCCATAAGCTTTTGCATTTCAAGTACATACATAGAGCGTACATTACACCTAAATTACTAGCGAAGATGGACCCCACTAAATCCCACAGCTGCCCTAGATGTGCGGTGGAGTCTGCAGACTTTTCCCATCTGGCGTGAAATTTCGCACCAATATTAGCATACCGGGGTGAAGTTTTTTGCTACCTTGCTTTGATGATTGGCTCTGAACTGACCCCCTCCCCATTAATGGCTACGTGAAACCGCTGGAAGCTGGAGTTCGTCGCTTTTCTGCTATTGCCTTGCTCCTTGCTAAACGGCAAGTCTCTAAACACTGGAGTAGCCCCACAGCTCCAACAGTTAAGTCCTGGATGAGAGATTTAATACACTGCGACACCACTAGCGACATTTATGCTTCCTTGCAACCATCACCTCCAGGCCCAACAACATTTGCCAGCCGCTTCGCTCTTACTTACATTTGCACCCGAGGAGACGGAGTGAGTATAAACCTGTATGTTGCACAGCAGTGCCCTGTATAGACGCAGATTGAAGATGTTAATGCCATTGCTCCTTGTTCTGTTCCGCTTATGCAATGTAGGGTCCATCCTGCATGATATAATGCTCTTTGCTTGGAGACACATTTTTCCTCTTACGCCATGCTTTTTTGTCATACCCTCCCCCCTCTGGACTATAAATGAACAGTGCCTATAATAATAATGCTCTAATCCGCATTGTAAATGATGTTGTTTTCCTATTGGTGCCCTATGGTGGCACGCAAAATACCCCTGTGTGTTTATGTTCTTCTGACTTATCCTTTTGTATTTCTTCTTTTTCTGTATTGTGGAAAATGCAATAAATAAAATAAAAAATTTAAAAAAAGAACAGAACATACTGGCTAAAGCTCTGCCAAAAGGAAAAAACATATTCCGAAGCCATAAAGTACAGCTGAATCATGGTTTAATGGCAACAACGATGAAAAGAGACAGAGACTTGAAGCCTGTCAGAGACTTCCGGAACATCCAGACAGTAGCATATCAATGGGTTCACTTGTTTTACTTGCTCTTCACCCGACAAGGGAAAAAGGTAAATGTCAGATTGCTTCAAGAGGCAAAGAAACTTTTGGCAAAAAGGACAGCAAAGGTGCCAGCACAGCAGATATACACAGAGGATATGGTACATCCACATGACGTCCACTGTGGCAAAGAGCACGAGGCCACAAAAAATAGAACAAATCCTGTCCAGAAAATATGGCTGCAGACAGAGAAAACATCCTTTGACACTTGACAGCATTTAGCCGTCAGAAAGACAACCCTTAAAACAAAGATGAGTCTACATCCGAATCACATACCAAAGGGTTCACTCTAAGGGTCCCCTTAATTATGTACTACTTTCATTCTAAAACACAGGAATCTTGATGTACAGTGTAGGGGATTGGAGAGATTGGGCGGTTGCTGAATAGGACCTCGGGGCAGTAAGCCCAGTGTTCCTGGGAGGGGTGGAGGACTTCCAAAATGTTTCGATTTGATCCTAGGTTTTAGTCATGATGATTTTATGGACTTAAAGTGATAGTTATATTTTCAAGGTTCTAATTACCATTATATTATCTGGGGCAAAGGGCTATGCATAGGTAAAATAATGCAATCAATTGTTACATCAAGGCTGTTGGATTCCCAGATCTTCAAACTACCCAATTATTTACTCTCATATACCGACATTATGTTGAAATACATTAGCTTTAATTTAAAAGGCCTCAAAAGTATAGAGCAATTTATAATGAATAACGATACTTGAGAGGCTGACAATGCAACCCTCTGAAGACTGTGCTGTCTACCTAACCTCAGCCTTTGCCAGAATCAATAGCGTAAGCGGGCTTAGGGGTGGGAGGGAGTTTGTATATGCTCTGAATCCAAGTTAAAGGAGGTGAAGGGAATGTACAGGAGGAAAGGTGCACTTTGACGCAAATTACCATTAAGAACATATATTCGTGCTTTTGATCCTGGCCAAGTAGAATATGCTTTATGTGGGAGGATAAGTACATCGCTGAGGCTTTTAGTAATTTTAATATACATCAGTACTGTAAAGAAACCGTCCTATTAGGATTAAATACCACATACCAGTATAAAGGCTGAACAGCCTTACAACAGCATCAACCAACTATGCTAAAGTAATGGTCAAGGAAGTAATCTTCAGTATTGCCCTTTAGGAATACACCAGGCTTCAACAGATACACCTACTTATTCAACAAGACCTTTGTAATTCTGTGGTGACAATTTTAGCAAGACCTTTTAACTCATTCTCAAAAGCAGGTTCTGTCTCGACATCCAAGACAGTAGTAGAATCAGTTATTCCCTAACAAGAGAAAAACCCAATGGTAAGTAAGCCTTATAGACCAATCTCCCTTATAAATCTTGAAGCGCAGAAATTCAAGAATATTATGGGGGCTAGGTTGAGATCTAAGCTTTCCAGACTGATTGACTCAAGTCAATCAGGTTCTGTAAACTAGAGACACTGCAGAGACAATGCAAAAAGATTAAACACATACGTAAGAATTTACACAGAATACATAACACAGGTCATAATACTGTCACTGGATGGAGAAAAAGTTTTGTCAGATGAACTGGATTTTTCTGGTGGAGACATTCAAGACTTTCAGACTAGGACCTATATTCATAACAGAGATGCCCTCACTCTTCATTGCGACTTGCCCTCACTAAAGAACCCTTTTCAGGGATGATACGTGGAAACAACAGCATTAAAGGGGTTCAGATAGACAAAGACATCTTAAAATGACTACATATGCAGATGACATCCTGCTCACCTTGACTAACCCAAGTCAGTCAATTCTGATGTTGCTTTAGAAAATAACCAGGTGTAGTTACGCACAGGGCTTCAAGGTAAACCTATGAAAATCGTGATTATTAAATATATTGTTCCCTCTGAAATCACCTGACAACACGGAAAGGTCAATGAGTGGGCTATATTCTCTATAATGTTCTGGGGATACAGACAACGCCTACGATTGTCTAGGTAGGACGTGCAAACTAACCACCACTGCATAAAGAATTTCAAAATACCAGACATGAAATGGCACATGGGAGGACTGTCATGGCCTGGAAGACTAATCACAGTTAAAATGGCAATTATGTCAAAATGTATTATTTTTGTTTCAAACACTGCTGCTCCACACACCTTTGCTGAAACAAATTCAGATTGCATTGGACAACTCTGACCGGTGATAGTCCACCTCATGCTGGAAGGGCTAGCACAGAGCCCGACCCGCCTGGTCCATCTCTCACTTTAGGGCTCACAAAGATTTGTAGTGTAGTCACGGTCTCCCTTGTTAATACTATTATTACGGGGAGTGTTCTTACCCCCATCCAAGTTAATACTACCACGTCAGGGCTTGAAGGAACGGAAGGCACGGTGTCACCCCTAAACAACAGTAATATGTAAGGCCTCTCACTAATTTCTTGGAATCTGGCTGGGATTAAATCAAAACTCACAGAGCAAGACTGGCACGCCTTCATTAGGAATTAAGAAGTTTGTTTATTCCAGGAAACCTGGGTGCCGGCCAAAATCTTAATTGAGGGATTTGTTTCATATAGCGTGGAAGCTCTACCACCGAGGAAGTCTGGGCGGGCGGGCAGTGGTTTACTATTACTGGTAAAGGCAGACATTGGGTGCACTCTTTAACTGTTGAAGGTAGAGTCGCCTGATTTAACGGGAGTAATGCTTAAATTCCCTACTGGTGTGAAAATGGTGTTGTTAAATGTTTATGCTAGGTCTATGCCTTCGAATAGAGATTCACTGATTTTATCTCTTTTAGATGATTTGATTGTCCAGTTCCAACAGAAGGCTGAAGTGATTGTAGCTGGTGATTTTAACTCTTCATTTGAACCCACTCAAGCTCTTAATATAACAGAAAAGGAGGATGAGCAATGGGGCATCCCTAGCCTTAAGGGTAAACCTGTTCAATGTCTCTCCAAGGTAGCCCAACAAATTTTATCTGTGGTGGTTGGCCGGAGCTCGAGAGCATAATACGGGAGAACCCGCTCCAACCAAAAGAGAGTACCCACATTTAAGAGGGGAGGCACTACTAGTTTGATTATATTTTTCTGGAGGTTGATCTTTGGCCACTTCTGCTTGATATGGAGATTTTGCCGCGCACAGATAGTGACCATAACCCCCTGACAGTCACACTTAGGGGAAAGGACCTTGCAAGATCGGTATCCATACATAATACTATGGTCCCTGAACCGGTTGTGGCCAACAACTACAGAAGAGTTTCTTGGCCTAAGGTTCTGGCAAATGAGAACCTTTACGCCAAGATATATCAGTGGTTTATACATTTTTTATCATTTTATGAGAACTCCCCTTACAGGCTATACCAATTCTAGATATAAATGGTAGTTTTTTTTAACAAACTGAAGAGCATCTTTTATAAAACATCTACCACCATCAAACAGGCCCACCCCAAGACCCGAAATGGTATTCACCTGATTGTGAGAAGGCAAAGAAAGCACTATTAGGGGCCGTAACCAACTTGAGATTTGCACAGCCCGTCAGGAATATAAACACGCAACTGATTTAGCAAAAAGGAAGTGGGAGGACGCTAACTGGCAAGACATGCTTCAGGCGCTTAAAATGGATGATGGCAGGACATTTTGGCACATTAATGCCCATGGGACAATTGGAAGCTTTATCCCGCCAGAGAGATAGGAAGAACATTTTGCAAAACTATATACTGAGGCTCCGCCCACAAAACTACCCCCCAATGTGGGTAAGGAGTGCACAGAGGGTGTAACTACTATGCAGGGAACTGAGAAGACAGATAAGATCATCTTCAGCCTAGAGGACACTCTCTCAAGGCGTTAAAGGCCCCTGGTCCCGATTGTATCCCGGGTGATTTATATAAATCAGAACCTGGGCTGTGGGCTAGTTATGTGAACATCCTCTCTAATGCAATAGCAAGGGGTGGGGAAATCCCGGACACCTGGAGAGGGGCAGAAATAATCCCGATATTTAAAAAAGGAGACGCTAACTGTACGTCAAATTATAGGCCCATTAGCCTAGTAGATAATCTCCCAAAAATATATGCCAGGTAGGTTTTAAATAGATTACAGGAGTGGATGGAAGATCAGAGGATTTTAACTCCCTTTCAGGCAGGGTTTCATGCTAAAGTTAGTACTATAGATCATGTTTTTAAATTTGCCCTCCTTTATTGGAAATATGCCCTGTGGGCAACCAGAAACTTTATGTGGCATTTGTCGATCTACGTGCCGCATTTGATCTGATACCCCGGGAAAGCCTATGGAGAGTACTGGCAGGCATGGGAGTTCCAAGTGGGTTAATTCAGTAACTAACTACGATGTATAAAAAAAAAAAAAGTACTAGCAGGTTAGGTGGGGCGATAGAGGTGAGTTGACAGGGCGCATCCCAATCGCAAGAAGGGTACGTCAGGGGTGTGTTTTGGCTCCCACCTTGTTCACCCTATATAAAAATGATGTGGTCGGGGAACTGAAAGTGTGTAAATGACTCCCTGACCTTTAATGGGGCTAAAACACCTATACTATTGTTTGCAGATGACTCATTATTAATTTCTATGTCCGATGGGATTACAGAACCTGCTAAATAAATTCTTGGAGTTCTGTGGTCATAGAGATTTACAATTAAATGCTGCAAAAACCAAATTCATGGTCTTTGGCAAGACTGTAGGCAAGAGCTGTCCGGTAATGGCAGTGAAGGACCATCTGGAAAGGGTCTTCAACTTCGATTATTTAGGGTTGACCCTGTCAGACAAATTTAGGTGGGCCCAAAAAATAAATAAAGGAGCCCTCACAATATCACATAGATCAAAGGCCATCCTACGTTTTCAGAAAAATACATATTCGCGTTCTATCTCCGTGGCCTTGGAAGTCTATCAAGCAAAGGCCCAAAGTGTTGCACTATATGGTGCTGAAGGATTAGTTACTTACCTGTAATCCTAGTTCTCTTCCAGGGGTATACTCATCAAAGTCATAAGCACTGAATTATCCCCGCCCATCTGCGGGATCCCGGAGCATATAGAAATATACATATATATACGAGTATGTTGGGGGATCACAAGTGCGTAGCACTTCCGCGACATACATATATACATGTATATAAATACATAAATATGCAGCCTAACAAATTCCAATAAGGCAAAATGCCAAAATTACAAAGGTTTTCCCTGTACAGACAATCTCCTATATACACTCTGTAATAGAGAACATACACTGTAATAGTGTTATGCAAGAAAAACCTTTATTTTCAGAAAAGAAAACATGTAATAGCAGGCAGTTGGCCCATAGGCTGCATAGCTGAATAAATATCACCGTACAGTAAAACACTGGCACCTTGCCTTTAAGGCTTCCAAGAACTTGGACACTTTGCCTTTAAGGCCTCCAGGAGACCCTCTGCTCCCATCATGCACCACAGGTGACAGTTAGGTCAGTTCTTTTTGCACGGTGTACTAACTTGTAACAATTACTAAAAATGCTCGTCCGGGGAGGCGGGAGGGTTGCTTATGACTTTGATGAGTATACCCCTGGAAGAGAACTAGGATTACAGGTAAGTAACTAATCCTTCTCTTCCAGGGGATACTCATCAATAGTCATAAGCACTGAATAGAGTAGCAAGCCCATACCCACTACCTCGCGGACGAGCAAATAGTATTAAAAAACAGATCATCTTAACATGACATTAAGCAAATAAATTCCTCAGTGAGGCTTGTCCCACTTGGGCATCCTCCTGAGCATCTGAATCTAAACAGTAATGGCGAGAGAAAGTATGAACAGACCGCCATGTAGCTGCTTTGCAGATTTCTGCTATAGGGACGTTCCTGAGGAGGGCCGTAGTAGAGGCCTTTCCTCTGGTTGAATGCGCTTTAGGCCTTCCCTGAAGAGACTTATTAGCTAATTGATAGGCTAGAGATATGCAGGAGACTATCCATCTTGAAATAGACCTTTTAGAGGATGCCAATCCTGTATTAATGGGGCCGTAGTTGACAAACAAGCGGTCCGTCTTTCTTATTACCTTGGTCTTATCCAGATAAAACTTCAACACCCTCTTAAGGTCTAACGAGTGTAAGACCCTTTCAGGAGGTGTAGAAGGATTAGAGAAGAAGGTAGGCAAAGTGATAACCTGATTAATGTGGAAATCTGAAACCACTTTTGGAAGAAAACTTGGATGAGTTCTGAGAACTACCCTATTTGAGTGAAAAACAGTGTAGGGTTCCTTACAACATAATGCTTGTATCTCGCTGACTCTACGAGCCGACGTGATAGCAACCAAAAAAGCCACTTTCCAAGACAAGTGCTGCAAAGAGGACTTGTGTATTGGTTCAAAAGGTGCGCCCATCAGTTTGGTAAGGACCACATTGAGCTCCCAAGGAGGAGAAGGGGCTCGTACTGGTGGGTATACCTTTTTAACCCTTCAAGAAAATCTTTCACCACTGGCATTTTGAAAAAGAAACCTGTGAAGGTGATTTTCTATATGCCGTTATTGCTGCTAAGTGTACCTTGATAGATGTAAACTGCAGGCCCGACTTAGCCAGGTGTAAGAGATACGGCAAAATGACCTGTTCCTGCCCTCTAACTGGGTCATGACCATTATTCAAACACCATAAGTAAAAACGTTTCCACTTGAAAGCGTAGGAAACCCTGGTAGAAGGTCTTTTCGCTTCCTTAAGTATGTTCATACAGTCCGCTGGCAAGTCTAAGTGACCATACTGCAAGACTTCAGGAGCCATGCTGTCAGCCTGAGGGAAGGAAGGTTGGGGTGAAACACTCTCCCTGGCTCTTGGATAGTAGGTCCGGACGACAAGGCAATCTCTGTTGCGGAACTTCGGAAAGTTGTAGAAGATCCGGATACCACCACTGGCGTGGCCACTCCGGAGCGATCAGAATCATCCTGGAGTTGGACTTGTAGAACTTCGTGATCACTGCTGGAATGAGAGGCAGTGGAGGAAAAGCGTAGAGTAAGCTCTGAGACCATTTTATCAACAGAGCATTCCCGCTTGAACCTGGTTGGTGATACCTGGACGCGTAGACGGGGCATTTGGCGTTTGTTGCATCTGCGAACAAGTCTATGTCCGGCACACCCCATCTTTGAAAGATATCCTGAGCCACTTCGGTGTTTAGCACCCAGTCGTGCGCTTCTACGAACTCTCTGCTTAGGAAGTCCGCCTGTACATTTAGGACGCACGGCACATGGACAGCCGTGATGGTGAGATGCCGTGCCAGAAGCCACTTCCAAATGGCTTGTGCCTCCTGAGACAGAATTCTGGACCTGGTGCCTCCCTGCTTGTTCAGATAAAACATCGTCGTGGTGTTGTCTGTCTGAATCAAGAGGGAGTTGGACTGAAGAGAAGGAAAGAAGGATTTTAGGGCTAGTTGGACAGCCCTCAACTCCAGAAAATTGATATGGTATCCCTTTTCTTTGTCCGACCATAGCCCTTGCACTTGAAGGTGATTCATATGAGAGCCCCAACCTTGCAGGGAGGCGTCTGTCACTATAGTTTGAGTCGGAGTCTCTTGATGGAAGGGAACACCTTTCATTAGATGTGATCGCCTTGTCCACCACACAATGGAGTCCCTGGCAGACTGGGGTAGAGTGATCCGATCCTCCCAGCTGCCCGAAGCTTGCACCCACTGGTCCTCCAGAGCTTGCTGCAGGGGACGCATGTGCAATCTGGCATTGGGAACTATGAAGATGCATGAAGCCATCGAACCCAGGAGAGAGGACACTTGTCGGACTGTTGGGTGGCGAATCCGCAGGAGTTCTCTGCATTTGATCCTGATTGATGAAAACCTCTCCGCCGAAGGACACACGCTTGCTTCCGCGGTGTCCAGCGACGACCCTAGGTAGTGAATGTTCTGGGTCGGATTGAGAATCGATTTTTTGAAATTGACTCGTAGACCCAACTTGTTCATTAACTGGAGACTGTAGGAGAGATGAGACTGAAGCAGGGAAGGAGTTGCACTCTTCAGAAGCCAGTCGTCCAGATACGGGTAAACAAATATTTTGTGTCTGCGGAGAAAAGCTGCCACCACTGCCATGCACTTTGAAAAAGTCCGTGGGGCTGACTTCAGTCCGAAAGGTAGGACTCGGAACTGGAAGTGACGTAGAGCAACCTGAAAACGGAGAAATTTTCGATGTTTTCTGGACACTGGAATGTGGAAATAAGCGTCCTGCAGATCTATGGAGCACATCCAGTCTCCTTGATGTAGATGGGGAAAGATCTGGTGAAGGGCAAGCATTCGAAATTTCTCTTTGCGGATGTATTTGTTCAAGATGCGCAAGTCCAGAATTGGTCTGAATTCTACTGTCGGACCTTTTTTCTGACCAGGAAATATCGAGAGTATATTCCCTGGCGCCTCTGATGAACAGGGACGTATTCTATGGCTTTTTTCTGTAGAAGACCGTTTACCTCCTCGTGTAAAATGTGATGACACAAGCGGACTCGTCCTTCTGGAGGAACCGAAGGAGGTGGGATCTTGAACCGTAGCAAGTATCCATCTTGAACAATGTTCAACACCCATTTGTCGATGGTTATGTTTCTCCACTCCTCCAGATGTAATGCGATACTTCCTCCTACCGGAGTGGAACACGTGTCTAGAGGAAGCACTCCCTCATTGTTTTGATGGTTGCTTTGAGGTAGAGGCCTGCTGTCTATTGGTCCCTCTTCCTCTTCCTGGTCTCCGTTGGTGGAAGTGAGACCTCTGCTGCTGCTGACCCTGAGCCGACCATTGAGGGATTTGAACCCTCTGTTGGAACGGGCGTTTATCATAGGGACGGGAGCGCCTACGGAATTCCTTCCGTTTTTCGAGACCCACAGCTTTCACCGTGTCCAGCTCTGCTTTCATCTTTGCCATTTCTTCGTCCGCATGCGGCCCGAAGAGAGAAGACCCGTTGAAAGGCAGGTTGGTTATCTTCCGCTGGACATCGGGTTTGAGGCCAGTCAAGCGTAACCAAGCAGAACGCCTCGAACAGATACCATGGGAGTATCCGTGGGCAGCCAGATCAGATGAGTCAGCGGAAGCACTAATCACCTGATTAGCCACTAGACCTCCCTCTTGTAGAATTTCTCTAAAGTCTTGCTGGTCCTCTTTGGGAGTTTGTCTGCAAAACGTCCCAGTGAATCCCACAAGGATCTATCATACCTCCCCAGCAGAGCGGAGGAACTGGAGACCTTCATGATAGAAGCTGAAGTGTTGCACATCCTTCTACCTAAAGAATCCATCAGTTTACTATCCTTATCCGGAGGCGCTGAGGAGGAAGACATAGCTGAGTGCGTCTTTCTAGCCGCCGCCACAATGATGGAATCCGGAGGAGGATCCGATCTAAGGAACAACGGATCTTGGTCCGGAGCCTTGTACTTTTTGGCTATTCGGGAAGGAACAGCTCCCACTGTTGCCGGTGTCAAAAAAGTTTGCATAGCAGGTTCGAGAAGGCCTGGGACAAGAGGAAGCAAAGGCCGAGTCGAGGAGCGATGATGAAGAGTCTCAAAAATCACTGAGGAGGTAACAGTCGGGACATACATAGAAATGTTCAGCTTATTCGCTCCTCTACAGAGAACTTCACTAAAAGTGCTGAGGTCATCGATTGGAGAAACTCTTGACGGAGGTGTAGCTGTCAAAGTTGGAGAATAGTCTCTGATAGAGGACCTGGTGGAAGAAGACCGGGTGGGAGACCTATGCCGCCTTCTCTTCGGAGAAGAATGATAAGAGCGAGATCTGTCCCTTGATCTAGCATGGATAGCATGTGAAGATCGTGATCTGCTTGGAGTCCTCCTTCTGGAAGAAAACACAGTCGGTGATCTTGATCTTCTAGGCGTTTTAGGGGATGGAGAATCCCTGGACAAGCGTGAAGGAGAATAGGTACGGGAAAAATCAGAACCCGGGCTACTGAGGGCCCTAGGCTTCCTGCGCCGTGCATCTTCACCAACCACCGGAGAGCCTTCCGGGGAGATCTGGACAATATGCAGTCCTGGAGAAGATCCCGATTTTGACGATAGAGATGCAGCTCTAACCTCATCCGAGGCAACAGCAGGCTCTATAGCTCTCGACGTCGAGCGCCTCGACGTCGACCTTTGTTTTTCCCTCGACGTCGACTTCTCCCTTGACGTGGGATGATGTCTAGGAGGAGTTAAGGACTTCGCTGCCCTCGACGGCGACCTCACCTCCCTCAAAGGTGTCCTCGACGTCGACCGTCTACTCAGGGACTTCGACGTCGAACGCACTCGCCTCCTCGACGTCAATAGCCTCGCCGTCTTCGACGCCGACTGGTCTCGCGGCACCCTTGCCGTCGGCAAACTTCTCGACGTCGACCTACGGGGAGGTGACGGAGAGTGCCTTGACGTCGACGGATGTCTCGACGTCGATGGATGTTTTGACGTCGATCGGTCTTTGCCATGGCTATACCTCGAGCCCGAGGTAGCATGCTTCGACGTCAATACCTTTCTCGACGACGGAGACTCACGCCCGGCTCGACGTCGGAGATTGTGTCGGTCGCTTCTTCGACGGCGGCAACGACGTCGACGGTGAACAGTCCGGAATCTGCCGTTTCCTTGATGTTGAAGAGGCAGAATGATGCTGGCGTCGATGTTCTTGAAGAGAGGAGGGCTCTTGACACGCAAGGCCACTTCCCAGCCGGGTTTTTCCTCTCTCGATCACAGCCTGAAGGCGAATCCTCTCCCTGTCGCGAAGAGTCCTCGTAGAAAACTTACTACAATGGTAACAAGTGTCAGGCTTGTGACTGGAAGGAAGACAGGCGATACACACAGAGTGTGGATCAGAGATGGCCATCTTCTTTCCACAGGATGGACATTTTCGAAAAGAGCTGGCATTCTGACAGAAAAAGTTTGAAATTTTGTCAGAGAATGATAATAAAACACTGCCAGCACAGGAAAATCGCGAAAAACCAAAAAAGAAAACAATTCCTGACAGAAAAGTCAGAAAAACTGTCGAGCTCAAGCTCCAGGATCCTCATAGAAGGAGCCGGAAAAAGAACTGACCTAACTGTCACCTGTGGTGCATGATGGGAGCAGAGGGTCTCCTGGAGGCCTTAAAGGCAAAGTGTCCAAGTTCTTGGAAGCCTTAAAGGCAAGGTGCCAGTGTTTTACTGTACGGTGATATTTATTCAGCTATGCAGCCTATGGGCCAACTGCCTGCTATTACATGTTTTCTTTTCTGAAAATAAAGGTTTTTCTTGCATAACACTATTACAGTGTATGTTCTCTATTACAGAGTGTATATAGGAGATTGTCTGTACAGGGAAAACCTTTGTAATTTTGGCATTTTGCCTTATTGGAATTTGTTAGGCTGCATATTTATGTATTTATATACATGTATATATGTATGTCGCGGAAGTGCTACGCACTTGTGATCCCCCAACATACTCATATATATATGTATATTTCTATATGCTCCGGGATCCCGCAGATGGGCGGGGATAATTCAGTGCTTATGACTATTGATGAGTATCCCCTGGAAGAGAAGTTTGGGGTTACACTGACACCTAGAGGCTCGCAGTGAGGGACAACTCATTTTTCAGAACATTGCTCTCGGTCCCTACAAGCACCCCCTTGGTCCTGCTCTATTCTGACACAGGGATGAAAAGAGTATCTGTCCAGGCACACTTAAAACCATTACTGTTCTGGATTCGGCTTTGGATTACTCCTGAATTAGGCGAATACAGAGATTCTTGGAGCGATGTACTGAATTTGGATTGCGGCACGGAGATCCCTTGGTTAAGGTTTATACGTGACTGGTGGAAAAAATTAGGTTTGATCAGAATGTGGGATTCGCCTGAAGTTCTTTGGAGGGCGGATAAGCAGATTTTAAAATCGACCTATTGGTCCCTAGTGTGGCAAGAGACAAGTAGGGGCTCTCTGGATAATCTTACCGAGCAGTTCTTGGCATTTAAACCTATTCCAGCTTTTGAAAACTACATGGACATTATTACGACACCACTGGCCAAGAGCTTGTTTATCCGATTTAGAATTGGTTGCTTGCCCCTTTGATCACTCGGCAAAAATTGGAATAATAACTCCTGCCCTGATTTATGCCCAGTTTGTGGCATGAATCCTGAGACCCTTTATCATGTGACGTTTGTAGGTCCTGAATACTGTGGTGCATGCAGAAAATGGTTACGACCAATCTGTTTGTCCTTGGAGGTACTTCATTTTAGAGAGGCTAAAAGAATATTGACTGATACATCTGGTCCGGTTGTTTTTTATGTGAGCCTGTTCTTGTTTAACATCTGGATTAAGTTGGAGAAGTTTTTAAAGTATTGTAAAATCAAATATCCTCAGTGCATGCGTTGGCTTGAGAAAACAATTTTTTAAGTATTTATGCATCATGTGTATATGTTTTATAGTTTTTACTATTGGCTATTTCTCTCTAAAAACACTTATGAACATTGCACTTTTTAATACATAATGAATTTTAGCCGTTAGGAACTGGGGCGAATTTAACATTTTTGCAGAAATAAGATAACGTGATGGATTATTTTGATAGTTTGAGAGCAACATCGGTAATGAAATCATATTGTGGATGGCTGTTGGGGACAAGTTTTATGATTGCATTTTATTGTCTTATTCATTATATTATATTTATATATCAAGTTATTGAATGAAGCAAAATTTGTTGTATGTATTATATGGTCGTTGTTTGGTTCCTTTGATGGTTTGAAACCGAATAAAGTATCCTGCCTAGACCAACATAATGGTCAGCAGGACGACACATTAATTTGGAAGAACTATTGTAAGCTTGAATGAAGCGGAGGTTCATTGGATTGGTTTTAATACTTTTAATGCAAAGAAACACATAGGCAAGACGAAAAAGGAAAGGAAACCTTTGAAGGAGATTTCCCATAAGCTGTAATAACAGCTACATATTCATTAATAAAGCAGTGCTGCAGACCATTTTGTGAAAGAGGTCGAAGATATGGGAGTATTGTAGATTTTCTGCAAGTATTCGCGTCATAGGATATTTTTAAGCACGAAATGCATAATCTTTTCCACGTGAAGGCATGATGAGATGGCTATGTGGAATAACATCATACTTTATAACCTTGCTAAAGGAGGTAACTTTAAATTAACATATTGCAAGGCAGCTAAGGTCAGTGATAGTTAAGTGGGGTGAGGAATTCTGCCACAGAGTCTGGACAACAGATCTGCCCCGTATTACAAACTCCTGTGAGGGCTTACTGGCATGTGTAGAGAGACAACCATTGATGAGGCCACTCTGGGGTGAACGAGATCAGGCTGCAATGAACTTCCAGATCTTGTTGATGACCCCTGAAGTCAGAGGAAACGCATACAGAACTGTGACCAGGTGATCAACATTGCATTAACTATGGATGTTGGTTAAGGGAAAACTAGATGTGTAATCTGAGCATTTCCTGTCACTCGTACAAGTGTATGTAGAAAACCCCAATACTGAAACGTGACTCAAAGCGTTATTGTTAATGATGATCCATTATTGATTTTCCTGAAGCATACTACATAATTAATCAGCTTCAAGATTTTGCATACTTGACAGATGTACTGCTGTCAGGTTTCTGACAAGTAGTCTGTTCCAAATATTTTTGGCTTCAAATGATCGAGTGTTCAATCCTGAGCTCTCTTGCTCTTTCAAATAATGTAAGGATGATTTTTGTTTACCAGTCTTAGAATTGACCTGTCTCACAGAGGAATACACAAGTTTAGGGCTACATTAACTGCCCTTCTCTATTACAAATTGACATGGTGCATTTTCTCCTTTGCTGGGTATAGGCATGCATCAACTAGGACCCATAAATGCCTCCCATCCGATCAGGGAGGAATTCTGCACCACTTCTACAATTCCAGGCTTTGATGGAATATAATGTCCACAAGCAAACTGATTTGAGAACACCACCACAGAAGTGGCTGAACTGTCTTTTACATCTCTCGATCAAATTCTTGATATTGCTGTACACTTTTAAACCCTAGGATAAAAACATTACTCACCAGGGATTTTAACTTATGGGTTGACCAACCTGACTAGAAACTAGTCATGGACCGCACCAAAACACCTAGACGCTCCAGATTTTGGCAAAAGTCAGTAGACGAACACATTCAGACGACCACACTTCGAACCTCAATTTCCCAAATAACATTGCAGTTACACTATTAAAGGCACATCCGCAGTCACGGTCGTATCACTCCCTTATCTCCTGAATTTGTTCTTCTGACTGACACTTCACAATAAGAAAACTCTAAAACCTGTCCCACTAGGCTAGAAAAACACAAGTGAGGAACAGTTTCACAAGAAGGTAACTGCAAAATACCATAGATCCAGAGTTTATACTTACAACTTTATATTGAGATATAATCCATCCCTTGGATGAACTGCATTCCACTAAACTAAAAATCAGGTCCGAAAGCCAATAACAAATGGTTTAGTGCAGAGTTCGCAAAACTAAAGAGAATGTCATGAACTGTAACACTATTGGCTCCTATCACTCACTGAGGGGGACAAAACATGCTGCAAAAAGCACACAATTGGCTCCCCAAAAGTCGATCAATTAATGCATATATCAAAAAAAGAAATATTTTATATCTATAAATAACTGATGACCCAGATGCTCTAAAAAGAAATAAAATCACAGAATACATTCAAACAATATTTCAACAACTTCAGGACGTGCTTTGAAACAAAAGCTGCAAATCTCACTTAATCATGTTCCATCACCATACCACTTCCAACATGTAGATTCGTTCCTCATTCAACTTGATGGAAGAAGACCAGGTTCTAGCTCTAGAATGGAAGATCAAATCATATAACTTTGAAAAAGAGCCACTTGCTGCAGGCCCTCTGAAGCAATCTCTCAAGAGTCTAGGTTTCACCTCAAACATATTAAATACTTCCCTTCCCAAGGGAATCATCTTCCGCCAGTTGAAACATGCCATTACTACCCCTCCTGAAAAAAGCAATCTCTAATCTTCCGCTTCCAAGCAAAATCATAGAGCAAGTGGTAACTCACCAACTGCAAGACTCAATTGAGAAAAATATCTCTATCATGACCTACAATCACACTTTAAGCCAGTGCAAAGAGCAGACAGAGCACTCACTAACAGGCACAATCTCATCATACTGGATGAAGTTTGCAGTCCAATAGTTCAAGACCTCACAGCAGACCACAAAATCCTACTAAACAGACTAAATGAATGTATAGGGGTATCAGGCACAGGTGTAAAGTAGATGCATCCCTTGCTCCATTAACCCTGCCAGTAAGTGGCAGTGATCAAGTTGAATTATCAGCCTAAAAGGTGACATGTGGTGTCTCACAGGGGCTCCTCTCTCTCAACCTCTTTGTTCAACCTATACATGTTCCCGCTGGCCCCTATACTACAGAGTCGCCAAATCCAATTGCAATGCAGGCTATGTGATTCCATACATGAATAAATGACCAACCAGGAAAATAGGCAAACATCACTGATTGCCTTGACTACATATTCTATTGGTGCCAAATAACTAGAAATCAGGGAATAATTTTTGACACACAGCTTCTAATTCTCACCAGAAACCAAAGCAGTAGTCAAAGGCATGAACCTACAACTTTCCTTACTCAGGAAGATACTGCGATTACTGCAAAGTAACCGCCTTGTAGAGATGACCAGATCCATAGTAATGGGATTGTTGGACTATTATAATATAATCAGCACGGCACTACCTACAAAGCTTACTAACATACTGCAAAGGGTATAAAAAAAAAGCAGGCAGCCAAATTGCATCTCAGTCTGCAGAAAAAAGCCCACAATAAAGAAGACCAAAAAGCTCTCAGTGCCGTAGAGAGCAACATTCAGGATGCTCTGTGCTATGCTCATGGCTACTGCAACAAAGACCTAGATGACTTCAAAACATGGCTGCCAGGAACCTTTGATCATCCAACCTGCACCTTATAAAATAACGAATCTTTTGCCAAAAAAACACAGACATGGCCCCAATCACTAGAATTCTTTGAATCTTTCCTTGAAAACAGAAACTAATCACTGCAGGTTTAAAAAACATTGGGAAAGTGAACTTTATGGTGTTCATTTTAATGCTTTGTAGCAGCAGGGTAATGCCCAAGCAATGATCACAAATATAGTGGTAGCTAGTAAGTAATATCAGGGTTATGCCCCATATTTGTTGAACTCCTGCTGTCCTAAACAACCTCAACTTTAATTCACATCTGCATAGCACTCTGAAGTAATAAGACAATGTGTAGCACCATATAAAACTTCCAAATAAATCAACTGAAGCTTGCTCTTTCTTCAACTGATTTTGCTGATCTTCCAGCTATGGTGGAAGAGGCCTCATGTTAGGCACAATGAAGAGATATCAGACAGCCCAGTAGAGAAGAGATCTAACATGGAGTGATGAGGGCACTGAAGAATTCAACACTTTTTTCATCCAAAGAATACTTTTTCCGAGGGTGGCCATAGGGTGGCAAAGTACTAAAGCCCCTTCGACCACGTTGTGGTATAAAGATGTCACTGAGTGGGCACTAGCAGATGAGGCACACATGATAATCAATAGACAGGATGACAAACTGCAGGATGATTTGGAAATTTAGACAACACTGTTGGAGGCCATGCAGACTGGGGCGGTTGGGGGTATTGAGCGGGGGTCGCAATCACAGGATCACAGGGCACGGAACATTCTGACTATACATAGAGGCTGCAGTCCAAGGACAATGGGGTGTGGGGGGGCAGGGTGGGAATTGGGGGAGTGGCTCAACTCTGAGGGACCTTCGGGGTGAATATAGGATATGAGAGATGGGAGGAAAATACACTCTGAGGCTCGGATGTATACATGGTTATGGACTAATGCTGCACATTGTGAAGCACTTGTCGGGGAATGGGATGGGACTGGGGGTGGGGGAGGGATAAGGGGGGGGGGTGTGGTTCATCGTGGCTAGCTGGAACTGGAGGTGAAGTGAACACTGAGCGACTAACATCTACTGTTTTTCCTGTTTCGGTGGTTGTATTGCAACTATGTAGTAAGACTTTGTTGTTATATGTGAACTTGGCAACAGGCTTGCTCTAAAAAATAACTAATAAAAAGATTTTTTTTTTTAAAGTTTGGAAATCTAAATGTTTATATAGAGGTCCAAAATTTCAAGAGGAGTAACTTTCATTTGAGCTATTTAATCAGAGAAAGCCTTCATCATCTAATTATTTAGTTAGAAATGCATAAAAATCTTTTGTTTCTGACGGTGAACTGCCTTCACTGCAGTACACTTCGAAAGCGTGTGTGGGACTGATTTGATGCCAAAGGGGAGGACTTTGTAATGATGAGAATTCCCCATTGTGAACTGTACAAATTTGTTCTCTGTCTTTAAGACTGTGATATCAAAGCAGTGTCATGATGGTTGATGGTGTACCTTCATTCCCCTTGGTGAGACTGAAGGAAGATTAGAGGCAGCGTCAAAATTGAACGCTTTTTCCTGACAGATTTGTTTTATATTTTTCTAACATAATATGGATCTGAATTTCTGCTCTGTACCCATCTTCTATAAAAGTAAGTAACAAAAGTAAGTCGATTTTCTTTATGAAACTAATGAAGAGGTTCCACCACCTGTTTCTGCAATATTTAATGCACTTCTTTCTGCAGCTGTTGATGATGACTATTGCAAGATGCTTTGCTTGGACTGGCAGGTAGAAGAATTGTTATCCTCAAAGCATAGCCATTTTGCACAGTATTCAGCCTCTGGTGGTATTTGGCAATCTGCTTCCATTCTGAAAGATTATAAGTGATGATTCGTCCACTACCCAGAGAAGTGGATGAATGAAGGGGAGTGGAAGAAAGAGTCATAACTTGTTACTGGATTACACAGTAATGATCGGTAGACCATAACAAATTAATAACTTAGTTTGCTAACAAAATGCTCTGTCAGCTTTCCTAATCGAATATTCTTTGATCAGGCTATGAGTGAATGAAGCTTTGAAACAAGTGTTATCCCTATGATTTATAGTGAAGATTTTCAGTCAACTGGGTTTGGTTTAACATTACACTTTGAAGTCAAACTTTTCCATTTACAACTCACATTCCAGCACAAGAGCACAGTGAAAAAGAAAATAAGTTACTTACCTGTAACTGTATTTCTCCAGTATTTGTATCTTTCATAGATTCACATGCTTGAATCATTCCCTGTCGAAATGTGAGTGCCACGGTACCATATAAAGCAGCAGTCAAAAACCTACATAGGAATTAATGTTAAATAAATTCACTAAAATAGCTTATCCTCACAATTTAATAAGATCCAAAGTCCAGCCAATCAGTTAACAGCACCTTTTAGAACCCTCACCACAGAGGCTTTAAGTCCCTCAGTTTTTCTAGCATTAGTGAGATATAGGACTCGAAAGAATAAGGGGAGCCTCTATAAGGAGGAGGGTGGGTCGCATGTGGATCTATGAAAGATACCAATACTGGAGAACTACAGTTACAGGTAAGTAACTTATTTTGTTCTCCAGTATTGGATCTTTCATAGCTTCACATGCTTGAATCAGAATAGTCAGCAATTAACACTTGTAAATAACAACATCATCATAATATAGCAGATGCGAGAAAGATAGAGATGGCTGACCTTAATGAACTAGATGTGGTTGAATGAACGCAGAGCACTGCTAACAGCATTAGAAACTGGGGTAAAATTGACACGGGGAAGTTCGCTCACGCCCTGGAAAAAATTAAGGAGAAGGACCTTTTGGGTCTGGGCTCACCTGTAGAGAATTTTAACAAATGGGTCAGGTCGGCGGTAGAAGTGGTTGCCCCCCTGACCAGAGCCGGCTCAAAGGGTAGGAAGTACCCATCTGCCCTGTGGTTCTCAGAAGAGCTCAAGTAGCTCCAAAGGCAGTGTGTAGGAGGCAGAGGCAGAGATGGAAAGCTGCTCCTGAGCTGGAACATTAGGGAGTTCACACTCACACACGAAAGCGCAACTGAAGAAGCAAAATCTGCATATTTCTCCCAGAGGATAAGGTCGGCCATCAATGTTCCAAAAGAACTTTTTAATACAGTGCGCACCCTTATGTCACCTCCGACATATCAGGAGGTTGAAAACTCACAAATCTTTTCAATAAAGTAGCAGAGTCCTTTAAATATGAAATCATGAAGATCCACGCATACGTCCTGGCTCCTGCCAACGGTCCCGTTAATTCTGGGATTCAGTCACTTTACGGAGAAGGTGGTGTGCTTTAAGACGGCTCAACCCCAGTTGTTAAGCCAGGTTCTCTCTGCTGCCTGCTTCTTAGATCAAGACCCTGTTAGGTGGTACCACCTTGGGCTCTCCGGATGACCCCTGTCTGTCTAGGGTCCTGCAATTAGTTCTGGACCTGATGGCTGAGGCTGTGGAGAAGATCTATTCGGAGGTCCTGGGGTGTACCCAGAAGGCTGGAAGGTGGCAGTTGTCATCCATCTGAGGAAGCTCGATGAGGAATCCAGCGATTTGAAAAACTTGTGCCCAATATCTTTGTAGCCTGCTCCTGCAAAGATCTTGGAGAAGCATATAAATCCGGAATTAGCTAAATATCTCTTTGATTAAGAACTTCTGGACCATTCGCAGAATGGGTTCAGGAGGAATCACAGTGTTAAATCAGTGCTTATTGCTACGGCGGATTCAAGTCGCAGGCAAGTAGATCAGGAAGGCGTGGCTATCCCGGTTTAGGTAGATCTGTCAGTAGGCTTTGCCACCATATCTCCATCGCTGCTGGTACAAAGGCTGCGACAGGCCGGGCTGAAGGACGTGGCCCTTAAGTTGTTGGAGTCTTTCCTGTGTGATAGAACAATCAGTTAGTTGTGGAGACTTCAAAGAAGCACCCTTTTAGCTCCCCTGCGGGGTTCCCCAAGGGTTGTCCCTTAGCCCTACCTTTTTTTTTTTTTTTTTTAACTCTGGCGTAATTGGTGTACTCTTTCGGTTTCCAGGTATTGTCCTATGCGGACGATACCCAGATCATCCTTTCCATCTCCGATGACTGGGAAGAGGTGGTAGACAGGA
Source organism: Calotriton arnoldi (assembly GCA_963921515.1). Lineage (NCBI taxonomy): Eukaryota > Metazoa > Chordata > Amphibia > Caudata > Salamandridae > Calotriton > Calotriton arnoldi. Next base: position 902,312 of record CAWUFW010006321.1, on the reverse strand, counting down.
TTAGGGTTTGTATGTGGGAGATTAACAGGTGGATGAGGGAGAACTGTCTTAAAATGAATGGGGAGAAAACCGAGATGGTGGCATTCGGAGTTGACAGCTCAATCTGGACTAACCACTGGTGGCCAGAAACATGTGGTACCTTACCTGTACCAGCGACCTCTTCTTTCAAAAGAGCTCAGGGTGTCAGTGGTCATTGTACTCATTACCTCCAGCTTAGACTACTGTAATGCCTTGTGATCAATTCTCTTTGAACAAGCTCCAAATCATTCAGAATGTGGCTGCATGCTTGGTCCTGGGAGTACCCAAATGCTCCTCGTTCAGGGAATGGATTGAGATGGCTTCACTGGCTGTCAGTAAAGAAGCGGGTGTACTTTAAAGTTCTTTGCTTCCGGCAGAAAGCTCCATTCTCAGGGGTCAAGTTATCTTAGGACAGCCCTGAATTGGCATGTTCCCAGGAGTCCTCTGAGGTCAGCTGGATGTTATAAGGTGGAGGTTCCTCGATGTAAGAAAGCCAGGTTGGGGGGCGGGGGAACGTGCTTTCACAGTGGCTGCTGCTAGGCTGTGGAACTCCCTTCCTGAACATATCAGGAGCCTTAGCTTGCACCTGAGAGTTCGTAAGCAAATTAAAACGTGGCTTTTTGTGGATTAATATTTTGTTAGAGGTTGTCTTTAGAGGGTTTTTCTGCTTTGGGCTGTCATTGTTCACATTGTGCTCTTCTATTTACAGCGCTTTGATGTCTTCAGGTGTAATGCGCTTTAGAAATGCAACACATACAAATACAGATGGCGCAAAACTGCTTGTCCCACAGTTACATCGCTCGTCAGAGGAACCCAGGCAGTAATGCTGTGTAGAGGTGTGCCTGTTGGACCATGTTTCTGTCCACTTACTTGCTGAATAGGCACACCAGCAAAGAGAGCTGTGGTAGCAGAAACAGCTCTGGTAGAATAAGCCTCGAGCTTGTATGTCAAGGGTTTTCCAGCTTGTCTGTGCCAGAATTGACTAGCTACTGCAATCCATCTTGCTATGCCTTGCAACTGGGAACCTTTCCGCAAATTACCATATGCCACAATAGATCCGCTTTACAGAATTAGCTAGTCATGTGCAGGTAGAATTTGACACCTTTTTACGTCCAATGTATGGAGTGATTTTTCTGCAACAGCTTGAGGATTGGCAAAGAATGTTCTCTGTATTAGGTGTTCATTTAAGTGGAAATCCGAAGGGACCTTTGGTATAAACTTAGAATTGGTTCTCAATACCACGCTGTCTTGTTTGAATTGCAGAAATGTTTTTTTAATTGTGAACGCTTCAATGTCACTAACCCTTCTAGCTGACGTTAGCACTAGAAGCAGTGCTGTTTTCCATGTCAAATATTTTAAGTCTGTCTTGTGAATGGTCTCAAACGTAGCCTTCATTAAATGTCCCAGTACTGTATTTAGATGCCAAGCAGGAGGAGGTTTCCTTACAGGAGTAAACACTGATAAGTCCCTTGAAAAACTGTTTGATCATTCTGTTAGACCATAGTGAAGGTAACTTATTCGATCTTCAAAATCGTGACATTGCTGCCAGATGTACTTTAATGGTTGAGTGAGCTAGATCACATTTTGCCATCTGGAGCAGATACAGAAGGAGTTGTTCTGGAGAAGATAAAATAGGATGAACATTGTTTTCCTGACACCAAAACAAACGCTTTCACTTAAGCTTTAATTTTTTTTTGGTGGTATCAGCCCTGCCTTTGCAAGAATTTCTCTGCAATCTGTCGGAATATTCAACATTGCAAAGTCATCGAATTCAGGAGCCAGGCCTACAAGTGTAGCGATGTCGGATTCGCATTAAGTACCTGGCCGTGGTTCATCCTCAACAATGTTGGTATGGGATACAACTGAATGTAGGCCTGTTCCGAGAGGACCAGGAGTTCTGTGAACCAGAATAGTCTGGGCCATATGGGAGCATTCAGGATCACTCGGGTAAGGTTCTCTCTTGAGTCTCCTGAGGAACCTCAGGATTAATGGGACGGGGTGAAAAGCATACACAGAGATCCTTGACCATATGATTGAAAACGCATTACTCCTCGACCCCTCCCGTTGATGCCAGCTTGCGTAGAATTGGCTTTTTTTGGTTGACCTTGGTCGCAAACAGATCCCGATTTGGTTTGCCCCAATGATCAAAGATGTCTTCCAGAATTTGCTGATTCAGCCCCTACTCGTGAAAGCTGGTTGTCGGTCTGCTTAACGTGTCCGCTAAGACATTGGTTGCTACGGACACATTTTCTGCCTTTAGTGTTATTTGATTGTGCAGGGCCCATTTCCAAATTTCTTGCTGTTAAAGGGCTGATGACCTCGTCCCTCCCTGTTTGTTTATATAATGCATGCTGATGGTTTTGTCCATGCGGATTAGCACAGATGATTTTGCTATCCTGGGAAGGAAAGAGATAAACGCAAGTGCAATGGCTTTGAACTCCAGCAAGTTTATGTGCATTTTCTTTGGAGGTTGTGGATTGTCAAACCCAGGAGATGAGCGCCCCATCCCTCCAAGGACACGCCCGTTGTTATTACAGTCTGAGATCTGTGGCAGGAATGTAAGCCCTTTGGCTATGTTTCCACTCTGAGCCTACCATTGCATGGATGTTATCATGGCTGGGGTAATCTGAATGATGTTGTTGAATGACCCTTGGCTTTGCAACCATTGTTTGTCTAACTCCTCTGGTAATGGTCGCATGTGAAGGTGGCAATTCGGAGTTAGCAAAATACAAGAGGATATCATTCCGAGAAGTGATTCGTACAGTCGAACTGAAACAAACTTTCTTCTGCTTAGCTGCCATGCCAGCTGTTTAATTTTCAATTAAACTGTCTTTGCTGTGAGGCGAATGCCTTGTCCTGGTTTGTATCTAGAACCGCTCCCAAAAAAGACAGAGTTGTTGGCGGTGTAAGATAGAATTTTTGTTTGTTGACCATGAGGCCCAGTTCTTTCAAGAGTGTGAGACAGGCTGATATATCTGTTGCTTGTCCAGACGTGGCAGCCTTTATCAACCAGTCATCTAGGTATGGGAATACCTTCACTCCATTTTGTCTCAAATGCACTGCCACCGGAGCTAGACCTTTGGTAATGATACAGGGAGACGATTTTAGTCTGAAAGGTAGAACCTTGAATCGTAAGTATTTTAGATGCTTTGGGTTAACTGGAACATGGAAGTATGCATCCTAGAGATCTAGTCATCATGTGATCCCCATGAAGATGCAAGATATCTTGCAGGGTAACAATGTGATTGTATTCTTAAATATTTGTTGAGTTTCTGAAGATCTAAGATGTGGCACCAGTCTCCTGACTTTTTCCTCATCAGGAAGAAACAGGAGTAGAAACTGATCCCCCTCTTAGTCTTCGGTACTTCTTCTATTGCTCCCTTTTTTAGCATGGTTGAATTCTCTAGCAGAAGTTGTTTTAGATGGGGGGGGGTGGTTCCCCTTTTGGGGGAACATTTGGTGGTCTTGTGATGAACTCCAGTGTGTGTCCACGAGTTATGACATCTAACACCCATCTGTCCGTTGTTATCGGGGACCATTGATGGAGATAACTGGAGATATGACTACCAAGTTGTCTTTGTGAACTGCGGGGATGGGGTAGGTAACCAACACCATTGAAACACCACTGCTTTCTGACAGTGTCTCTCCCCCACTAGGTGTCTGTATTGCTGCTGGAAATATTGGGAGCATTACTGGGTTTGAAATGGCTGATATTGCTGTCTGAATGATTGAAAGCCTCCACTATAGGAGTATGATCCTCTGCTCCAGGCTTCTCAAAAGGGCTGTCTCCACATATGTAGCCTCCCAAGGACTTGGCCATATCCATGTCTGTCTTTATAGCTTGTAGAGCATCGTCGATATATTTACCGAATAAAGCCTCACAGTCATACGGCATATCCAGGATCTTGATCTGGATCTCTGGCCTGAACTATGCTGCCTTCAGCCATCCCTGCCTTCTGTGGACAGCTGCACCAGCCAGCTGTCTGAATCAGGTTGATGAAATGTCTATCGGGCAGTTGATTATTTTCGCAGAAACCCTTTCTCACACCTGCAGAATCTTCCTGGCTTCAGCCTTTGTATCCTCTGGCAAGAGGTCAATGTATGCAGCGATGTCAGACCACATCTGCCTGTCGTATCTTCCAAATATCACCACGACAATAGTGGCTGCCATGGTTGAAAAGCATTTTCCGATGTTATCCAGTCTACGCCCATCCCTATCTGGTCGTGTTGTGATAGCAGTTGATGGATTTTTTGGTGCAATGCTGGGCAGCTTGTGATACCAAAGGGGATGATGGACGGAGCGTTTGAGCAAATCAAACACTCACCCCCAGTCAACTGATCTGGGTTTAATCCATCATCATTCTTTAGCTCACTCCACCACCCCAGTTCAGACATGGCCATATGCAAATCAGTCTGACCCTGTGCCTCATGGGAACAGTCCAGCCCGAACTGCCAAGCCATGTCTTCCCTGGACCGGAAACAAGCATCCTGGGACCGGTTTCTGGCTAATCAGCCAGGCTAGCTTGAATCCAGTGGCAAAGTGAGCAAGGGACCCACGTCTGGGCAGACCCTGCCAACTTAGGGCGAACAAAGCGATACCAAAGGGGATGATGGACGGAGTGTTTGAGCAAATCAAACACTCACCCCCAGTCAAATGATCTGGGTTTAATCCATCATCATTCTTTAGCTCACTCCACCACCCCAGTTCAGACATGGCCACTGGAATAAAGCTATCCTGGCTGAAGAGGGGTGAAACCCCGAAACCGGTCCTAGGATGCTTTTTTCCGGTCCAGGGAAGACCTGGCTTGGCAGTTCGGGCTGGACTGTTCCCATGAGGCACAGGGTCAAGACTGATTTGCATATGGCCAGGTCTAAACTGGGGTGGCATGGTGAGCAAAAGAATGATGGATTTAACCCAGATCTCTTGACTGGGGGTGAATGTTTTGATTTGTTCTGCATTCCGTCCATCAATTGTGTGTCTTTTGCTTTCTCGCCCTAAGTGCGCCAGGTATGCCCAGACGTGGGTCCTGGGCTCACTGTGCCACTGGAATCAAGCTATCCTGGCTGAAGAGGGTGAAACCCGAAACCGGTCCTAGGATGCTGGTTTCCGGTCCAGGGAGGACCTGGCTTGGCAGTTCGGGCTGGACTGTTCCCATGAGGCACAGGGTCAAGACTGATTTGCATATGGCCAGGTCTAAACTGGGGTGGCATGGTGAGCAAAAGAATGATGGATTGAACCCAGATCTCTTGACTGGGGGTGAATGTTTTGATTTGTTCTGCATTCCATCCATCAATTGTGTGTCTTTTGCTTTCTCGCCCTAAGTGCGCCAGGTATGCCCAGACGTGGGTCCTGGGCTCACTGTGCCACTGGAATCAAGCTATCCTGGCTGAAGAGGGTGAAACCCCAAAACCGGTCCTAGGATGATTGTTTCCGGTCCAGGGAGGACCTGGCTTGGCAGTTCGGGCTGGACTGTTCCCATGAGGCACAGGGTCAAGACTGATTTGCATATGGCCAGGTCTAAACTGGGGTGGCATGGTGAGCAAAAGAATGATGGATTTAACCCAGATCTCTTGACTGGGGGTGAATGTTTTGATTTGTTCTGCATTCCGTCCATCAATTGTGTGTCTTATGCTGGGCAGCTTGTGTTATTACCAAATAATGCTTGGGATGACCAATTAAACATGCCAGTGAATCATCCGGTGCTTTGTATTTCTTATCCAGTCTAGGCCGCACTGCCAACACTATAGCTGGATTCTTCATTGTTTTGATTTCTTTCTCACAAATAACATCCACAATAGGGATGGCTCTGATCGATCTTTTCAGGAGTTTCTTAAAATCGTAGATCGAGCAGTCAGACTGCTTAGCTGTTAGAGGGAGCTGGAATTTTTTTGCTGCCCTCTCCATAAGGTTGTGGAAACCCCCGATATAGTCTGGTGGGGAATCCGCTGAAGGTGGATCAGACGGGGATGGTGTTGGGAACAAATAGTCATTCCACTCGTTGGGTACTGAAGCACTAGCTCTGATCTCCCCCTCTTCCCTATCCTCATCCGAGGAAGGTGTGTCGTCCGCTGGCGGGTCAGCCAATGTACTTGCCAGTGTAGGGAAAGGGGTTACTGGAGCTGGTAATACATGTGGTGCCCGAGTAACTGGTGTATGGGTCTGTGGAGATCGCATTGGCCATGGTGACTGCTGTGGAGGATTATTTGATGCAGGATCTGGAAATTTCCTGTAATAGTTTTGGAGCATATGCTGGAGATTACTGACCAAAGTCAGTGGCATTTGCACCAACTGTTCCTGTTGATCCTGCTGACCATAACCAGAGTACTCGGCAGCATATTGTGCTTGTTGTTCACCTAAGTATAATATTGGTCCCCATAGTATTCGTCCTTTTCCTCCTGGCACTTCACATGAAGCTCAGAGGGACTATACGCTACCCCGAAGGGGCCCTCATCCTCTGATTCATCGGCATCCAATAAATGCGCAGGTGGGAAAGATGAAACCTTACTAGACGACGTATGGATAGGTAAAATTGTTTTTGTAGGGGATTTTCCTTTGGAAGAAATGATTGATACAGGCATCAGTGGTGTTAATAGTGTCTTTGCAGACGGTGCCGTTGTTGATGGGATTTGCAATGAAGGGGTCTTTGTTGACGCAAATTGTAGAAAACTGAGCAGAGCTCAGGGAGACTCCTATCACATGACATGAAGTAGAAAATCTGAGGGACTGAAGCCTCTGTGGTGAGGGTTCTAAAGGGTGCTGTTGCCTGATTGGCTGGACTTTGGGTCTTATTACATGATGAGTATAAGCTATTAAAGTGCATTTTTTTAACAAACTCCTATGTAGGTCTTGGACTACTGTTTTACATGGTACCGTGGGACTCCTACTATGACGACGAGGAATGATTCATGCATGTGAATCTATGAAAGATCCAATACAGGAAAAGAAAGTATATATTAATAAGTCTTTATTTACCCACAAAAAGGAACAGAACATAAACATAGGTGCGTTCAGCTGTTTAATATACTGAGAAGTAGCCTGAATAGCCATTGTGAGTAACTATCTCCAACTAAAACCGCCACCTCTAACCACCTTTCCTCAGAGATGTAGGGACCACACAATGCTGGCCTGACACTGTCCACTTTTCTCACTGACTGAATTATGTCATGACCAAATTGGCCCTTACACAACTTCTGTTCAGAAGTGATTTGTATTTATTTTTATGAATATATTTAGGAACAAGTAGGTAGCATGTTGCACGGAAATATCTTATATATGTGGTTGACTGCGCACATAGCTAAGTAGATAATATGGAATACAGAAGCCAGAAAGGTGATTGAAGTTTTGAACAAATAAGCTGCTTTGTGAAGAATAGGCAGCTAAGCACATACAAAGGGAAAATAACTAGCGAGTATAATACCATGGGAACCTACTTAGGCACAGTGTAGTGTGCTTCATTAATTGTTATTTTGTCCCAGAAGCATGAGCTGGTACTTCTTAAGCATATTCAGCATGGGGCACGCCCTGGTCAGCAGGAACAGTGAGTTCTAGTGATGCGGGCCTAGAAGGTAAAGAGAAAAAAATCTAGATGCTGCACAAAGTGCTCTGGGTGTAACCGGCATGTTCTGGTGAACAGATTGTAAATTCCTGCAGCAGGAGTAGTGGATCAGTATGTTGGCAAGGTAACTTGGAGAGGAATAGTGGACCACTTTTAAACAATTATTATTAACAAAAAGGGCGCCTATTTTATCTAAGACACCCAACTTTGAGGTGAAAGGGAGTAATGAGTCTAGTGTGTCTTGGAAGATTGAACAAGATTTTGGTGGTAAGCTGAAGACCTTGCCCAGTGGGGAGCAGGCAGCTGCAATAGGACTGGAAACTGAAAACAGACCTGGAAAACATGTTCAAACCAATGACCCAATTTCCCGGTCTTTCTACTCATTCTCTCTCTGCTTTCACCTTATTCTCTGCGGCCCAGGGAACTAAAGAGAATGACATAGGCAGCGGTTGCCAATTACAATAAAACACTGCCTCCAAAAGTTCCAGACCCTAGTAAATGCCCAATGGAATAAATGGCCAGTCCAGCCCTGCTTTGCTGTGATCTAATTTACTAAGTACTAGTGACATAATTAGTACCTTGTAGGAGTGGAATGGGAGACGTGTGTGCATTTATCATTTAATGTCAGATAGCAGGCTCCTGGGGCGTTGGCAGTAATAAATTACTACATACATATAAAAAGGGTAAAGCGAATCCACAGGCTTCTGGTCGAGGAGGATAAAATCAAGGTCTCCAGGGGAAATTGTACAGAACTGTGTATGTGTGGGGGTTCATAGGAAGAGGAAACATATAAGACCTCATTTTGGAGGTGCTCAACATGAAACCCGACGCCCATTAGAAGTCTGATAGCAGTGAGGCATTAAGAGTTGTGTCATTGGGTGAGAGGCTGAGAAAGGAGTAGATATTTCTGTGTATTCTGTATAAAGGTGATATGAGAAGCCAAGGGAAGGAGGAGATGGAGTTTATGTCCTTCTGGAGGGAGAGAAGAAGTAAAACAGTAGTGAACTTGGGGCAACACTTGAGGGACCCCAACTGGTAGAGGTGCTGATGGTGATCTCTTGGAGTAATGTGCTACTTAGGAGGAGCAGTCTGATAGACTGAAGGAGAACTAGGGATAAGCAGAACCCTTGATGCTAGTGGAAAGGAGAGAGGGAAGTAATGTGCTGTGATCTACAGTATCAAATCCCACAGATAGATCAAGATGACTGACTACAGAAGATATGTGATTGTGGTGAGCAGAGAAAATAAAGTTGATAACATGAGGGAGTACAGTTTCAGTACCATGAAAGGCCTGGACGTCTAAATGAAAGGGTTTGAGAAGGTGGCTGGAAGAGCTATAAGTTGTAAGCCAGCTGAAAAGAAAGAAGTTACTTACCTACAACTACAGCTCTCCAGAGTTGGCATTTTTTATGGATTCACATGTTTGAATAAGTCCCATCATTGAGGTGAGTGTCTCTATTGTCCTACAATGGCAGTTGAAACGAATATCAATCTGCCATAGAAACAGATCTTAAACAGTGTCAATTTAGTAGCATCTTTACCTGTTTGGAAAGCATCAAAACGTCTAGTGAGATGAAGGGCTCTGAACTCCACTCCCCTGGCAGCCCAACATACCTCAGATTTTGGAACACAAGCACCTATAATTTAGACTTAGTGAGCCTGGAATGTGCTGACACTTTTCCCCTCAAGGGGCGATTGGCCTTCTTGGGAGGGAAAGTGAGGGTAGTAGCTATCTGGCATATGCTTGTTTCGCCAGTGACATCCTTTGTTTGACTCACCAAAGTCAGACAACCGATCTGCACATCTGAAATGCTTTGTATTGCCAAAGTACAACTTCAAGCACTTCCTGTTGTCCAGGGACATACGGGATCTCTCCTTCACAGTTGAGGAATTTGGAAAAAAGATGCCAAGATGAGTGGCTTGTTCAAGTGAAAGTCAGTAGTAACTTTCGGTGGGAATTTAGGATTACTTTGAAGAAAGACTCTGGGCCTGATTCAGATCTTGGCAGTCTTCCCACTGGCCCGCCATGGGCGCGGCCCGAGTACTCCATCAAGCTGACTGGCTCCCGCCCACCTTATTTAGATGTGTATGTGATACACACAAGACCGCCAAGCCGGCGGTTTCTGTGCTGGCTTCATTGCCGACTTGGCGGCGGGGTCCTGCTGAGCCAATTTAGATGTTCCTGTTGAACTGGCGGTGGTATCCTGTTGGCGGAGTCCGGACAGGGGGCGACCGTGAAGGTGGGGAACCAGGTAAATCAAATTTTTTTCTTTCTTCACGTATAACATATATATGTAGTGCATGTGTACATATGTGTATGTAGGAAATGTGAAGTAAACCTAAAATATTCGTACTGCTGTGCACACAACCAACATACACACATCATGCAATGTATACCCGCACACACCACAAACACCTACCTTTGACTCTGTCCAAATGGGGTGCCGGTCTGTCGAGGTCAAGGCGCAGCAGGACGGGGGGGGACCCGGACAACGGCAAAGAGGACAAAAGCATATCTTGTACCCCCCAGAAAAGGTGAGTTCTCACCCCTTTTCTTACCTTTCCTCCGACTCGAAGTAGGAGGGATTCCCACCGGAATTCCTTTAGAAACAGCCCACATCCAAATCTGGAGGGAGGGAATCCTAGCTGGAGTCCCTCCGCTGCCTGCTACAGCCCACCCCGCTGTAGGGACAGGGGGAGAAGTCCTGGCGGAGTCAGCAGGACCATGGCAGCCTTGTCTCCCAACTGCCAGCCAACATCTAAATAGGGCAGGCAGACCGCCAGGTTGGTGGGTGGGAAGACTGCCAAAAAAGCACACTCTGTCGCTGTCCCAGCAACATCTAAATCAGGCCCTTTGCCTTAAGGAATCTGGCAAACATTTACTTAATGTTGAACACTCTAATCTCACTTTGCTAGAAGCCAAGGCACTTTCTATGAGGTGCAATTAAAGTTCCATTTATGAGTATGCTAAATAAGCCTCTCTGGATAGACAGAAAAGTTGTGGAATGGCTGCATTAAATTTCTATCTGACTGGAGGCTGCATTACCAGAAGAAGGACTTCTGAAAAGGCATTTGAGTGAATTCCTTAATTATCCTATTTGATAGCTGAGAGACCGCATTGCTGGAAACCTTGAACTTGCAACAAGGTGCACTCTTACTGAGCTGTGTCCGAGTCCTGACTTTGAAAGCAGCAGGAAGCATCTCAATATTTCATGCATTTCAGATATAATTAAATGCAGTCCCTGCATCCCACACTAACTGCAGAATCTTTTCCATTTGGCTTTACGGGTCTTTGCAGTCGAGGGGCACTAGCTTGGACAAACACTGTAATAGCTTGTTGAGTAAACTCTGCTTCCTCAGGAGCCACACAGCCAAATTCAAGGGTACTGTGCCTTGATGGAGGACCTGACCTTTGCACCAGGACAAATGCAAAAACAACAATTGATAGACAGAATGCAGAACAATGTCATACATTCACCCCAATACAGAGATCTGGGCCTAAATCCATTGTTTTTTTGCTCACCATGCCATTCCAGTTTGGACCAGCCATATGCAAATCAGTCTTGACCCTGTGCCCAATGGGAACAGTCCAGCCCGAACTGCCAGGCCAGGTCCTCCCTGAACTGGAAACAAGCATCCTAGGACCGGTTTCGGGCTTTCAGCCCTCATCAGCCAGGATAGCTTGACTCCAGTGGCATGGAGAGCACGGGACCCACGTCTGGGCATACCCATCCCACTCGGGCTGACAAATGCAAAAACAACAATTGATGGACAGAATGCAGAACAATGTCATACATTCACCCCAGTACAGAGATCTGGGCCTAAATCCATCGTTTATTTGCTCACCATGCCATTCCAGTTTGGACCCAGCTATATGCAAATCAGTCTTGACCCTGTGCCCAATGGGAACAGTCCAGCACCAGGACAGCAGGGTTGGATGCCAACACAGAGGAATGTGTGGGGCTTCTGAGAGGCTAAGAAGGTCCCCAGTAATGTCTCGGCTATGATGCAGCTATTAGCATGAGGCACCATGGTCCCAGCTTGATCTTGGCAAATATTCTTGGGATATGGGGAAGCAGTGGAAAGGAACAGGCTTTGTACTATGTTCTCTAAAAGGCATACCCTCTCGTGCTGGACTGCTAGTTCCTTCTGGCAGATAACTACTGATTTTTGTTGGTCTTGGTTGCAGAGAGGTCTTGAGTGGGCCTTCCTCATCTGCAAAATATCATGTACACCTGTGCTTAGGTCCCACTCAGGACTCTCTACCACAGTCTTCCTGAGCAAGTTCGCTCACTCGTTGATAATCCTCTGCAAATATTCTCCTTTTAGAGAGAAGCTGTATCTTATTGCCCACTTCCTTAACAGCCGTGCTGCCATTAACAGTGCTTGAAGCACAAGTTACTAACTTGTGTAACGATATATCTGTAAGAGACAGTAGTTAGTGACAGATTCCTTACCTTAGAATATCCCCAGGCGTCAGGCTGGATCCGGAAAGTTTTTGCGTAGCAGTACCCTTGCGCGTCGGTAGGCGGCGTCGTGCGGCTCCGCGTCCGTCGTCGGCGTCGTGATCGCCGGGATGACGTCGCGGGCAGTACTTAGGCGCCGCCCCTGCGCGCTGACGTCAGTTCTGTACACGACTTTCCGCGCCAGGAACGCAGAGCCATGCAAGAAGCTGACATAGGTGTCTGAAAAATACTAGGGCCCTGAAAGGGATGTCCTTAACCCTAGAAATCAGTTCGCAGAACGGGGAGGATGGGTGGGGCGGTAGGAATCTGTCACTAACTACTGTCTCTTACAGATATATCGTTACACAAGTTAGTAACTTGTGCATCTGAAAGAGACACGTTAGTGACAGATTCATTACCTTAGAATAGATACCCCAGCAATACCAACCCCGGTGGTGGGTCTGCGAACAAAGATCAGACAAGGAAGTCCTGGAGGACAGAACGGCCAAAGAAGCCGTCCCTCCGGACCTGACTGTCAAGGCAGTAATGCTTTGTAAACGTGTGCAGCGAGGCCCACGTAGCTGCCTGACAGATAACCAGCAGCGGAACACCGCGGCCCAAGGCCGTGGTAGCAGCCGTTGCCCTGGTGGAATGGGCACGCAGCCCAACAGGAGGCTCCTTTTAGCCAAAGAATAGCAGGTCTTGATGCACAAGGTAACCCAGCGGGAGATGGTCCTCTTGTGCACCGCCCGACCTTTTTGGCGCCCACGTAGCCAACAAAGAGCTGGTCATCCACCCAGAAGTGTTTTGTGCGGTCAATATAGAAGGAGAGCGCACGTTTTGGGTCCAGACGGTGGAGCCTCTCTTCCTCTCTGGAAGGAGGCGGAAAGAAGGTGGGCAAAGTGATGGTCTGCCCAATGTGGAAAGCAGTAACCACCTTTGGCAAGAAGGACGGACGCGTCCGAAGAACAACCTTGTCTGGATGAACAGACAGAAAGGGAGGTTTGCAAGATAGAGCCTGGAGCTCACTCACCCGCCGAGCGGAGGTGATGGCCACCAGAAAGGCTGTCTTCAGAGTCAGAAGACGAAGAGGACAGTTATGTAGAGGCTCAAAGGGAGCGCACATTAAAAGGTAAGAACCAAGTTCAAGTCCCACTGAGGCATCACAAACGGAACAGGAGGGAAGAGGTGAGTAATGCCTTTTAAGAACCTGTTAACAGGGGACTTGAAAAGGGAGGGCTGATCAGGGAGCCTGAGGAAGGCCGAGATAGCACAAAGATAACCCTTGATGGTACCCAGGGCAGAACCCTGTTGGGCCAGAGAGAGAAGGAACAGAAGGACCTCAGAAAGAGGGGCAGAAAGGGGATTCACAGCCTTTGCTGTGCACCATGCCACAAATTTGTTCCACCTGCAGGCGTATACCACCTTAGTGGAGGGACGCCTGGCTGCCAGAATCACATCACAAACTTCGGGAGGCAAGTCGAAAGGAATCAACTGCCGCCGCTCAATCTCCACGCAAGCAGGTGTAGACTGGACAGGTTCGGGTGGAGGACCGTCCCCTGCTGCTGCGACAGAAGATCCTCCCGAAGAGGCAGACGGATCGGGGGATCTACGCTCATATTGAGTAGCTCGGGATACCAAACTCTTCGAGCCCAGTCCGGAGCCACAAGAATGACTTGGGCCCGGTCGTGCCGAATCTTCTTCAACACTCTGGGTAGAAGTGGTATAGGCGGAAAGGCGTACAATAGACCGCAACTCCACTCGTGACGAAAAGCGTCGCCGAGCGAGTGCCGCCTTGGAAATTCCAACGTGCAGAACTGATGACATTGCGCGTTCTCTTCGGTGGCGAATAGATCTAACCAAGGCTCTCCCCACTGTAGAAAGAGTCCTTGCGCCACTTCCGAGTGAAGACGCCATTCGTGATCCATCATGCACCTGCCGCTGAGTTCGTCCGCCCTGGCGTTCAGCGAACCTGCCAGGTGTTGAACCATCAGGAACATGCCCTGATGTTCCAGCCATGTCCAGAGGCGCAGAGCCTCCTGACAAAGGGTCCACGACCCCACCCCACCTTGTTTGTTGCAGTACCACATGGCGGTGGTGTTGTCTGTGAACACCTGCACTACCTTCCCTTTGAGAGAGGGAAGGAATGCCTTGAGTGCAAGTCGGATCGCCCGGAGCTCCAGAATGTTGATATGGAGCCGGGACTCCGCCGGAGACCAGAGGCCTCTGATCTCCGCCTCTCCCATGTGACCACCCCATCCCAATAGGGACGCGTCCGTCACAACTGTGTGCTCTGGCTGGGGAAGGGAGAGGGATCTGCCCATGATCCATTGCCGGTTCGAGAGCCACCACTGCAACTGTTTTGCAGTCCCCTCCGAGATCTGGACGTGATCGGACAGGTTGCCCTGGTGCTGCGCCCACTGGAACTTCAGGTCCCACTGCAGAGCCCGCATATCCCATCTGGCATGATTGACCAGCAGGATGCAGGAGGCCATGAGGCCCAGCAGCCTCAGGGTCATCCGTACCGAAACCCAGGATAAAGGCTGAAAGATCGGAATCATAGCCTGAATATCCCGGACTCGCCGTTCGGGAGGATAGGCCCGAAACTGCGTCGTGTCCAGAACTGCTCCGATGAAAAGGAGCTGTGGAGAAGGAATCAGATGCGACTTCGGCACATTGATGGAGAACCCCAGCGAGTGCAGGAGTTCGGCCGTAGTCTGGAGGTGGGAGACGACTGCCTGGGACGAGCCCGCCTTCAGCAGCCAGTCGTCGAGGTAGGGGAAGACTGAAACCCCTGCCCGGCGCAGATGAGCTGCGACCACCGCCATCACTTTCGTGAACACCCGAGGAGCACTGGTAAGGCCAAAGGGGAGCACGGTGAACTGAAAATGCTCGAGGCCTACCGTGAACCGAAGGTAACGCCGGTGGGCCGGCAGGACGGGGATGTGGAAATATGCGTCCTGCAAGTCCAACGCTACCAACCAGTCTCCAGGGTCGAGGGCAGTCAAGACCTGAGCTAGGGTGAGCATCTTGAACTTCTCCTTCCGGAGGAAGCGATTGACGTTCCGGAGGTCCAAGATAGGACGCATGTCCTCCTTGTCCTTTTTGGGCACCAGGAAGTAGTGGGAGTAGCAACCACGCCCTACTTCTGGGGTCGGAACATGCTCGATGGCCCTCTTGGCCAAGAGGGCCGTGACTTCCTTCTGCAGAAGTACCAAGTGATCCCCTGACATGCGGTGGAATTGAGGTGGCATGGCTGGGGGGTGGACTCGAAGGGGAGGGAGTAGCCCCTTCGGACAATGTCCAAGACCCACCTGTCCGAGGTGATGGTACGCCAGTGGGGAAGGTGATGGCGGACCCTGCCCCCTACTGGCGTGCTGTGCACCTGAAAGGAGGGACTAGGAGGGTTTGGAGGCCGCGGACGGGTTGGAGGTGGTGGCCTGACCCGCACGCTGGTTGCCCGATCCGCCACGGCGGAATCCAAGTCCTCGGCCACGCGAAGACGCCTGCTGCGCGGGCCGGTGGCTGGGCTGCTGACGTGAAGGGCGCCCCTACCGTGGCCACGATAGGGGCGAAAAGCAGAAGTCAGCGGAGGGCGTGTAGCAGAAAGGCCCAGGGACTTTGCAGTAGCCCGTGAGTCCTTAAAGCGCTCCAACGCATGGTCTGCTTTGGACCCAAAAAGACCGACTCCATCAAAGGGCATGTCCATAAGAGTATTCTGGACATCCCCTGAAAAACCAGTGGTTCTCAGCCAGGCGTGGCGTCGAAGCGCCTCCGTCGTTGTAATAGACCAGCCCAGCGAGTCGGCGGTATCAAGGCCACATCGGATTGTGTATTTGGCCGCATCCCTTCCTTCCGCAATGGCGCGGGAAAGCAGTGTCTGGACCTCCTCAGAACACTGGGGCAAAACATTCGCCACCGAATCCCACAAGGAGTGGGTATATCGGCCCAAAAGGCAAGCGGTGTTGATGGACCGAAAGCCAGCACTGGAGGAAGAAAAACCCTTCTTCCCAAATTGATCCAGGCGTTTGGATTCCCTATCCGGAGGGGCGGTAGGGAAGGCGGTTTGGGAAGCGGAGGCTTGGACAACCAAGCTCTCAGGGGTGGGGTGGACAGAGAGAAACAGGGGGTCGCCCGGAGCTGGGCGATGGCGTCGGGACACGTTCCTATCCACAGGAGCCCCTGTGTTGGGCTTGGACCAGGCGCCCAAAAGAACGTCAGTGAGGGCGTCGTTAAACGGCAGCACAGTCTCCGTAGAGGAGGCTGCCGGCTGAAGCACCTCTGTCAAGAGATTAACCTTGACCGCCACAGCAGGGAGTTGGAGATGTAAGGCTCCAGCCGCCCTACGCAACACCGTTGCAAAATTGGCTCCCTCCTCCGTAGCCACGGGAGGAGACAGCATGCCAGTGTCAGGGGAAGTATCTAGACCACTGGCATCCCCTAGACCCTCTGTCCAGTCCTCATCGTACTGACACTGTTGTGTCAGAGGGTCATCAGACCCCTCCCAGTCCTCCTGGTCCTCCTCAGGTTCAAAATAAGG
Source organism: Calotriton arnoldi (assembly GCA_963921515.1). Lineage (NCBI taxonomy): Eukaryota > Metazoa > Chordata > Amphibia > Caudata > Salamandridae > Calotriton > Calotriton arnoldi. Next base: position 885,753 of record CAWUFW010006321.1, on the reverse strand, counting down.
GGGAGGAGGGACATTTGGGACCCAAGGTCTCATTGGCGCCGGAACCGGCGTCGAGCGGCGTCGGTCCGGGTCCATGTCCGGAGCCGGAAGGAACTGGGAACGACGCCGCCCGGAGCCCCAGGCGGCGTCAAGAACGGCACCGGAGACATCGGCGCCGGCGGAGGTGTCGTTAGGTCGACCGGCGTCGATGGGGGTTGCGGAGCCGGGATCGAGGCCGGGGCCGAAGCCGGAGCCGGGATCGAGGCTGGAGGCACGGGCGACGCCGGGGCCGTCGGCGATGCCGGAGCAACCCCATCAGGGCCCGCGGGGCCCGAAGGCGCACCGGAGGGACCTGGAGGCCCGAAGAGGCGGGCCATGGCCGACAGGAATTCCTGCACTTTGGCCGGATCCGCCCCCGAACCCGGGAAGAGCGGGTATTGCGGGGGCGACTCCACAGGCATGTCCGGGGCCGCGGGGGCGGGGACAGTGCCGGGAGGGGCCTCAGCCGAGTCGCGAGACCGGCGAGGCGAAGTCCTAGAGCGATGATGCTTTTTCGACTTTTTGTGTTTCGACTTACCGGACGAAGAAGACTTCGATGCCGACGACCGGTGTGGACTCCGCGATCGACCCCTGGACCTCTCACGCGACCGGGGCTTCCGCGGAGCCGAATGCCGGGCCTCGAGGAGCTTTCGAGACCGCTCTCGCAAAGCTTTCGGGTTGAGGGCCTGGCAGTCGGTACAAGACTCTGTGTCGTGGCCTTGGCCGAGGCAGAAGAGACACTCCCAATGCGGGTCAGTGACGGACATCATCCGAGCACAGGCGCCGCAACGTTTAAACCCGGGCATCCCTACGACACCTTGAAGTCGATTGAGAAAAACAGTGAAAAATTCACCAAAAAGTATGGTAAAAAATGACCAGGGCACTGCTCTTCCCGGATCTGCGCTTGCTGGCGCGGAAAAAGAAGAACTGACGTCAGCGCGCAGGGGCGGCGCCTAAGTACTGCCCGCGACGTCATCCCGGCGATCACGACGCCGACGACGGACGCGGAGCCGCACGACGCCGCCTACCGACGCGCAAGGGTACTGCTACGCAAAAACTTTCCGGATCCAGCCTGACGCCTGGGGATATTCTAAGGTAAGGAATCTGTCACTAACGTGTCTCTTTCAGATAACAAGATCATATAAAACACAGTTGTGGTGTTGTCCAAGTGTCCCAGCACCGAAGAATTTCGAATCCTTGAAAGGAAAGATGACAGCCCTCTGCAAATTGTTTGAAATTCCAGAGCATTTACATGCAGCAGTACTTTTGACTGCACCCACAGACCTTTAGCTGATAACATTTGAAAGCGTGCTCCCCAGTCATTCATGGAGACATTCTCTGTAATGCTGAAACGAAAGTGCTCAGGTTGGATGTGTAGTTGGACTAAAATGTGGCTCCTGCAGTGCACCACTTAAAACACAGAAAAGATATTGACATAAAGGTGTCTGTGGGCTTCCTCCTCGAGTGTAAATTTGAGGCTTTCTGCTGTGCGTCAAACCAGAAGGATCAGGTGTAGGACTCACTTGTCTGAAGTGATGCACAACCATTTTAGAGCACAGGTAGAGAGTCTCTAAAGATACAAGATGTACAGAAAGGAAGTGTAGCCCGTGCTTGCGAAAGTCACTGTCGCCTTGAGTATTTGACCTCAATTGATGCCACTTCTCTTCTTGGTTTGTGAGGAATACAAAGGTGACATACATGGCTCTTGTCCTGTTGAGGAGGGAGGTAGATTTGCTGTCTGTAGTAGTTGTTGGGGTTGCAACTGCTGACAGTGATATGGCTGATATGAGTCTTGAAATTAAGACGGGCTGCGACTTGGGGCTCCCTGGAAGGACTGTGGACGTCAGCATCGAAGGATGCTTAGAAAGCAGGCGTCTAGGTACCTGTTTTGATGTTCCGAAAATTGCCATCCATGTGACGGTCGAATTAGGACTCTCCATCGAACAGCATATTTAAACACCTTTTCTGTACTTCTGGGCCTAATGATGTAGCTACCCCCAGCTGTCTAAAATAAACATTGAAGATGTCCATAGATGACTGCTGCAAATGCTTTCTCTTTCCCTTCCTTGAGTAGAATGAAAATTGGCCTCTACTCACTTATTCTCAAAATGTTTACCAGTTTGGTGATCACAGCACTCCATAATTGCCAGGGAATTAGCTGCCCTTCTAGAGGGCAGCCAAGAACGAATCTCCCTTGCCAAAAAGTACATTCTGCGACCTGTCTGAGCAAGCAGTGAATAGGGATGCAGGCTCGTCCCAGGGCTGCTTCGATGAGTAGATTGAGCATAACTTTTATTTGTTACCATCTAACTACAAATGGTCCGGGTTTGGATTGCCATATAGGAATCAGAAAGTTTGTTATATGGCCTGTGGCAGGACGAACCTTGTTGAAGCTCTTTCTACAAGGGCGTGGAACCTTGTGACATAATCAGGTGGCAAATTTGCTAGAGGATGATTTGAATCAACTGTTGTGGCAGCAACATAAACATCTCATTCTTTGCCCTGAATCAGGGGTGTATCACCTGGGACTTATGCCTCTTTGTCCTCCCTTTTGTCGGACCTCGGCTTAAAGCAGAAGTGGTGGCAATTGTGTTGGTTGTGGAGGGAGCAGCTGAATCGAGCACAGTCATCAGCCATCATGTATTTGGTTGCCTGCCTCATCGGCTGCTCTTGGTAGGATCAACCTTCATAATATGGGCTGTATGAACTGTCTTAATGTAGATGCCCGGTATTTATTGCCAACATTGGCTGTCATCTTCGTGAAGGTAAGGGTGTCTAAAACTGTGCTCTTTTGGACACACTGGCAGATCCTGGTCATGGGGAGACGTGATCATCGGTGTTTTGATTCTTCACTTTTATCACTTGTATATCAAACGAGCTGTATGCGGCAACATACAATTTGTGGTCCCTGGGCCACACCCATAGCTTTTTCCCCACCATGCCACCTCAGGCAGGTACCAGCCACATGCAAATCAGTCTTGGTCCTACTCCAATAGGAAGAGAAGAGTCCAGCTCTAACTGCTAGACCAGATCCCCTCTGAACCCCACACCAAATGTGGGCTAGTTAGACATCCTCAGCAAGTTATGGCTGGAGTCCAGAGGTACAGTGATGACAGGGAGGTGGGAGGGGTTGTGGGTAGGGGTACCCATATGTAACTGCAGACAGTTGACACCAAGTAACCTCGGTACACCTCAGACTGATGACCACATTCTCTGATACTATGGTCAATGATACTACATCTTAGGTAAGCTTCCACTCCCTCAAATATGAGAGAGCGATTCGACTAATACATACCTGCTCAAATATGCAGGCTTATTCCTGTTTAGTACTGATACTGCAAGACAATAGCATTGAGCAAACAAACAGAAGCTATATTGATAGTGAAGTCACTGATTTACAGGTATGGTGAATTTCTGATATGTGTTTACAGGCGTCATTTAACATTCAAGACACATGAACTGTTTAGACTGTGACTGAAGATGTTACAACATAATTGAATATAGTTAAGAGGATCAGTTACACTTTAGAAAATGGAAAAGATGCTCCAAAGTGAACATATATAAAGGAGAGATTGCTATCCATACTGACTGTAGTCAGGTGTCACTACAAATGAAAAGGTAGTTGTAATCAAGGTTCACTGTATGTAAAAGAAATTGGGGCATAATACCAGAACGTAGCTGGAGGTGTATGATTAGCTGTAAGAACAAGACTCTACAAACACATTATTTTTAACACTGAGAATGTTGAGAATCTTCACACTTTGTGGCTGATATATGCTTCCTTTTTCAGTAGATTGAATAGTCCCCTGGGGAAGTGTTCGGATGAACTCAAGATGCATCAGAAGTAATTTTTATCTGAATATTCTGACTACAAATATGAGACTACAAATACATAAGCTTGTTTGATTGAATAAAACTGCAATTAATTAACTAGACAAGAACAAACCCTGATTCTTTTCTTATGGACATGAATGGAATGTTATGACAATTGGATGGGCCAACAGTGCTGCCCAGCTTACAATACCCAAGTTTAGGGCGATGTATATGGAAAATACAGTGAGCACAGGACGCATGAGAAGCAATGTCAGTATTGATTTGCGTAATGTAGACCTCTGGCTAGAGTAGAACAGTGGGTGAGAAACCCAGGGCGATTGCCAGTTTTTTAGACTATCTGCAAGCATTACACTCGCATCACCTTTTGTGTGTTTGATTTAACCATTAAGTGGCCAAGGGTGTAGCTAGATGTGGGGCCGTTGCTTGCTGTCCCAAATCATCCAAGATATACCTCAGTGATGAGGACTATCAAGACTAATTTGCTCGGAGTTTCTTGTGTTCCCTTATGGAGGGGCATCACCTAGAGGTTCAGGATGAACTGTTCCCAGGAGGAGCAGGGTCAGTACTGATTTGCATATGATGGTCCTTTGTCTATAGAGGCACTGCGGTGAAAAAGGATGGGTTAGCATGTTACCCAGACCAAATGTCAGTGGTACAGACTATTTGAAGTGCATTCCTCACATCACCTTTTTTGTGGTAGATATTAGTGTGATATGAGGAACTTCTGAAGGCATGCTGATCTCATGGAGAACTCAGACATCAACGCTGATTATGACCCAGTCTGATTCATGGCTGTTTTTGAGGACTGCAGCTTGTTTAAGGACAAAGGCTCAGTATGAGAAACTTTGGGAGGAGGACATCAACAAAATGGTCGTCAACTCTGACCATGATTTTAGCTGGACTTCTTTTTAAGAGAGGTTACGCACCTAATATGGAGATGATACGTGTTCAGTGAATTTTTTCTCCGCCTTTTTCGGCGCATTCAGAGGTGGCTCCAGCAACTATATAATCAGATAAAGCTGAATTGATAGCCGTTTTGCCGTTTTCCAAATCTATTTTTAACTGTTTTGTTTGGGTGAGGGGCACTCAGTGGTTTGACACATCAAGAAGGGAGCATGTTTCTTCAGGCTGCACATGACACTGTTTTCCTTGTCCCGGAGAGTTTCTGCCAATAATTTAAGGCAAAAACTGCTTTCTTCTGGCTTGTGATCTGACTACAAGCAGTAAATGCATTTCACATGTGAGTGTTCAGTATGGAGACCGCTTCTTTCCAATGGTTTCACAGGGCTTGAAAAAGGATTTCCTGAGCGATTGTTCCATGACAGATGAAGAGAAGACTCTGCCTGGTCAACAAGAATGGCAAATAATCTAGCACGGAAATCTGCCAAATAGGCACACTAGGAAACATTTAAATGAAGAACAAAATCCAGTTTGTGAGAAGTTGTCAGCTCACTGTAGACTCCCAATACATATGACATGAGGTAGAAATCTCAAGTAAGGTAGCCTCTTGGGGAGTGGGTAGCAGGAGTGGAGCTCAGTGCACTTTCACCTCACTGGCTGAAGTTTGGGTGTTTTCTAATCAGGTGAATGATCACTATTGAATGCCCATTTCTATGTCAGATTGATATGTTTGTTACTAAACTGTTATTGTAGTACAATGGAAGCCCCCACCTTACAATGCGGGATGTTTCGAGCATGTGAATCTATGAAAGCTTCAGTAGAGGAGAAGATGCATGCGAACATTACCACTATTCAGGCAAAAAAGAACTAAAGCTGGCTCTGAAATCACAAGGAACTCAGGAAAGTTTCATTTTTCTCAACAATGAACAATGATAAAAATAAGATTTCATACTTCTCAATTGCTTTTGTGAATTGAGCAACAGCCGATGGTAAAGAGTGAAGCCAAGGGATTTTACCAGATACCTAGTCCTTCTAACTGAAACATGGCTAAAGAACTCTGCACCAATCCTTGTCATCTTAATCCCTCCAGGCTATGACATTATAAGAGCAGACAGACCAAAAAGATCTGGGGGTGGCATAGCCCGCATACACCGCATTAACCTTACGGTGAATAAGTCACAAACCATCGACCTTACCATGTGCAAATACCTAGGCATAAGCATTGCGAGCAACAACAGTCCCCTATGTAAATTACACTTGATCTACCACCCCCCAGGCAACAATCTCGCATTCATCGAACAAATCATGGAAATTATTTCCTCCAACGTGGGGCAACACTGCCCCCAAATCTTCCTCTGTGACTTCAAACTTCATTGGAACGACTATAACAACCCCACAGTTAATAGCCTAAAAACCTTCCTAACTGACCTCAAACTAGTCCAATTCTGCGATAGCCCAACACACACCTTGGGCGCAACACTGGATCTTGTCATTACTAGGTCAAACTCCATCATACTTGAATAGATCGTCCCATGTAACTGGACAGACCACCACTGCATCGCCTTCCTTATCACCAAACCAACGAAGACACAAACTCCAACTTAAGAAACCCAAACAATAGAAAAGGAACACTCACGACATTATCCACAACAACTTGACATCCCTCAGCAACAATTTACTACCGCCACCGGACGACATGACAGATGTCCACGACCTCACAATCCACTATAACAACTCGATGACTAGCATCCTTGACACTGTTGCACCCTATCAACTGAAAAGGCTGTCCTCTAAAGACTCCAAACCATGGTACAATGGGAGCCTAAAAGATCAAAGACGCAACTTAAGACTAGCAGAACGGGCCTGGAGATCCTCACCGTCCCTAGAGCACCTTAAGCAACTAAGATTAAGGAGGAGCAACTACAACAAACACATTAGAATCTCAAAAGCGAATTTCTTCAAAGATCAACTAAACAATGCTAGAAATCGACCAAGAAAACTGTTCGAAATTATCAAACATCAATCCTCTCATCAACCCAACGACTCCTAATCAGGTCCCAACTCGCAACCTAACTGCAACACATTTGCCTCCTACCTCCTGGAAAAATCTAAAAAGATAGAAAAAGAGCTCCAAACAGCAAAGGAACAACTCACATTGTTACCCCACCTACCACTGCACCTGTTGGTTCTATTGTTGAGTAACCTTTAAACCACACATCATGTCTCAGGAGGGGAGCCAGATAGCCGGTGAGGCTGGGGCTGCAGAATTAGAGTTTAACATTGAGGTATTGTTGACCTACAAGGTTGATCAGTTGAGGAAATTCTGCAGAGCTTTGGGATGTCCCATGAAGGGTAGCGCCAAGAAGGAGGAGCTGCAAGTGGCCTTGAGGGCCTGGTGGGAAGCCAAAGAGGCTCAGGAGACGGGTGATGTTGAGGTGGATGAGGATGACCCAGGGAATGGATTTGGTCCACAGGATTTGCCAGTGGAGGGACCAGCCGCAGGGGCTGGTATTAGCCATTCAGGGAGGAGTTTTTCACCAGAGGAGTTGGAGGAAAACCAAAGGGTCAGGCTGCATGAGTTGGAGGTGTTAAAACTTAAAACTCAAGCAGAGGAGAGCAGGAACGCTCTCGCGTTGGAAGAGAAACGGATTCTCTTCGCTCATGAGTTAAGCAGGAGGGAACTGGACATGAAGGGTAAACAAGTAGAGTCCAGTTCGTATGGTGGCAGCGCACAGCCAGTGCAAAGTGCGGATGAGTACAAGAGTGCACTGGAAGATTGGGTAGTGGTTAGCATGTTAAATGATTTGGAGGGGTTGTCCAGTTTGGCCCCAGGGGAGCCTAGGCTCAGAAATTATTTTCCAGGATTGCGCCACCCCGGGTTAAGGTGTGGGCTCCTTGATTCCCGGGAACATGCACGAGAACCGGACCCCTGGTCATGGGTCCAGGGGCCTGAAGAGGCCCCAGAGAGGGAAGAAGGGACAAGTGGCGCAAGGAGATCCCAGAGTAGTGAGGAGGGGTTGCTGGCTAGCTCCTTGTCTCAAAAGAGGGGGAGGAAGAGTAAGCAGCACCCCCCGGGATCAGCACCACCCAGGAAACTGGGGGGGGGGGGGAGGGGGCGTAGGGGAGCCCCCGGGTGAAGGCCTAGTGCCTACTTGCCAGAGGTGTGAGGAAGAACACCTAGCGTCAGGAGGGCGTGGGGAGTCTGTAGCCAGAGCTCCTGCCGTCCTGAAGTTTGTGGGTGCCATTCCTAAGTGGCAGGCCCAGAAAAATAAATGGAAGGTTAAAAGTGGGTTGTGTTCCCCAGGGGGAACACCAGTGGGACAGTGTCCAGCCAGTGGGGCTGGGTCCCCTAGAAATGACCAAGGTGAACCCACTTTTAACCTGGAGGGCAGGCTGTACAAACCCCTAACCAACACGGTCTAACCCTCAAAAACAAAGCGTCTTGGAACACTTTCAAAAGCTTCGATGAAAACGAAATGCTCAAGTTAGTAACAACACTTAAACCATCAAACCACTTCTGCGATCCTCTTCCAGCCAACACTTCTCTTATACCCCTCTGGACAAAGATAGTGAATGCATCACTACTGCAAGGAACCCTTCCAAACTGCCTAAAAGCAGGACAGGTAACCCCTATTCTAAAAAAACCTACAGCAGACCACACAATCCCAGATAACCACTGTCCAATATCCACCATTCCTTCCCTAGCAAAGCTACTTGAGAAACGCATCCAATTCCCAACTATGCAACCATATAGCTCAATTCCACCTCATTGACCAGTTCCAATCAGGCTTCAGGCAGAATCATAGCACGGAAACTACCATGGCACACATTGTGGATGACGCGCTCAGAATCCTAGATCAAAACGAATCCTGTCTCCTAATCCTCCTGGACCTATCATCAGCCTTCGATACAGTACAACATAACAGTCTCCTGGACTTACTTGAACACAGAATGGGTTTATCAGGTGCTATCCTTAAGTGGTTCGCCTCTTACCTAGACAACCGAACTCAAAGAACCAAGATTAACCAATCACTGTCCACGACAACACCAGTCACACTGGGAGTCCCTCAAGGTTCCTCCTTATCACCTACCCTCTTCAATCTATTCATGGAACCCTTAACCGAAATTCTGAAACTCTCCAATGTTCATTACCACATGTATGCGGATGATACCCAACTATACCTAAAAATATCATCCCCGGATGATATCTGTCTACTCAACACAACTCCGCAAAAAACCCACAACTGGCTGACAAAAAAACCACCTCAAACTCAATGCGCTTAAAACTGACTTTCTCTTAATTTCCCCACATGTACACCGCGACACAGAAAACTGGATGAAACACTTCAGCCTTCAACTGAACCCCACACATCATAGATTCCACAAAATCACTGGGAATAACACTCGACAAGAATCTCACCATGCAGGAACACATCAGCGCAGCCGCCAGAGGAGCAAACTTTCATATGAACATTCTTAGAACACTAAAACCCTTTCTCAACGATGACGACCTAAAAACAGCTGTACAAGCGCTAGTGATACCCAGATTAGACTATGGGAATACAACCCTTTGTGGTTTGGCGAAATCCAGCCTGGCTCCACTAAGAGCCTCACTCAATGCGGCTGCAAGACTCATCACCGGCTCCATAAAGAACAACCACATCACCCCTGATCTAAAGGCACTGAACTTGCTCCCTTATGAGGCAAGATCACAGCTAAAAATTGCCTGCATGACACACAAAGCCCTGCACTTCAACACACCAAAGTATCTAGCCAATAAACTGGAATTATCAGGAGGTAGCAGAACGTTGAGAAGCACCAACACCATACTATTGAAACCACATAAATTTCGGAAAAATAAAACCTACAAGTGCACCGTCTCAGGACTAGGACCTAGGATCTGGAATGCCCTGCCTCCGGCAATCAGAATGAACCTTTCAATCTCCTCCTTCAAAAAAGAAGTCAAACTACTTCAAATGAACAAAACTCTCCACTGATCCCAGTTATAGAACGAGTTGGGTAACATCTAGACTCAGCTCACCTACCAGGATCTGTGATTTATGAAGGCGAAGCGAGAATGACTAAAGCACTCTTGAATTCCTCCAGAGCTACAACGTTTACTGTCAACATTTACATTGTCCTGTTAGCTACTCATATCTAGGTTCCTAGTTCTCATTTCTCTTTTTGTTGTTAAGAGTTCTGATACCCTCACTGGGTCTAGTTCGCGGTATATAAAACTTTATAAATAAATAAAATAAACAAGTGTTGGGCTAATGAAACTGGACAAGTGGAGAAAGGAAGTGAGATAATCCTAGACTTGGAAACAAAAGCAAGAGTTGGTGAACAAAAGTAATTGTTTTTCACTGGGTTGGGCTTCAAGCCCAAAAGAGAAATCCACTCCTTGTAGCAAAATGTCCACAGATGACAGTATATGGTACTGTTGAACAGAGATATTTAAGCCAACCAACGTATCATCCCTCACAAGCTCCATGAAGAAATAAAATAACATTGGAGTAAGCGCTAACCCCCTTGGACATTCCACTCACAGGTGAAGGGGGTTGGACCCAGAAGTACCAAAATGAACTGATTATGACCGGAAAAAGTAGAATAGAAAACATCAATTCTGTACAGCATGAGAGGGATTACAGAAACATATACTCCCAGTCAATCAGGAATATTTTTATGTTCTCTTCTAATAAGAATGGCTCGTCAACTAGGCCTTCATCAGAGACGTTTTAAGGCATGGGCAAAGTGGGCTATGGCCCAGGGCCCCAGCATTTCAGGGGGCCCCCTGATAAAGCCAGCTGTGTTCTTCAGAGAGTCTTGCCCTAATGACCTTAGGTAATTCTTAAACAGATTGATTTAAATACCGTTTTCTTTTGTTTTATTTTTAATGTGGATGATGTGTGAGTGTGTATTGGAGACATTTTTTACAGAGAAATGTGTTTATGTTACATGTAACATCCATAAAAATAGTTTCTTTTGCATCAAAACATGACCTCACGTATGAGAAATGGGAGGGTGTCACAGAGGTTATTTGCAATAATATTAGTGAGCTGCTGTTGTGTTACAATAGTGAAAACACACCTCACTATTCCTAGATATTAGATGTAAACACATTGCCTGTTGCTGTCAGTGACTCTGCCAAAGAGGGCATGAAAGAGCTAAAATTGGATCATAAACTGAAAACTGATCTTAATGGGGGCCCCCAAAATATGCTTGGCCCTGGGCCCCCAAAATCCTTAAAATGTCCCTGGCCTTCATATTCCTGTGAATCAACACTGCCACTGGAAAGCTATATCCTTTTTTCACTCCCCCCACCCCTTTCCTATCCACATTACTGGCACAGAATAGATACAGTAGTAGGGTCTGAAAAAAAAACCTACTAAGGGAGACTGCATCCCGAATCTCAAGACTTAAAAAAAGGCTACACAATTCAGCAGTTGACTCCACCATGCAGCATGTGAGATGATGAGGGCACATCCCTATCAGGAGGTGAATCTTTGACAATTTACCTCGAGAGAGCTACTTGTCCCTCCGAGGCCTGTGGGTTCTTCCTAGAAAGGTAGCATAGCAGTGGAGCCATGAAGATCTGGGATTAGAGTCTTGCTGCACTGCTTCTACTCCTTATGAGGCATTGCAGTGTGGAGGGATTACTGACACCAGTATTCAAGCTATTTAAATTTTTTTTTTTTTTTTTTTTAAAGAGAAATGAAAAAACCCACATACCAATGAAAAAAAGGAGATATAAAGAGGAAAAAAGAAAAAAAAGCAGTCACAGTGTCCATGTACATAAATTCAGAAGCATTACTCGTATCTGGATACAGTATGTAAACAACAATACCCAAGGGATCGACATTTTTACATTATAAATCATCACATGGCAATGTATCAGTTGTCATAACGTGTGATTGTCATATTATCAAATAAAACCCGTGCAGAGATGTTAACCTTGATACAGTTTGAGGACGAATTCTATTAGGTGGTTACCTGTTTTAGCGCCCGGGAAGACCCTTCTACAACAGTAATATATACTCCTGCAACACATCACCCACAATTAGAAAAGAGCAGGATCCAGATAATTCACTCAGAACCAGCTAGGAAGGCCTGATATAGGCTCCAGAAATGTTTAGGTCGACTCTGGGGAGGGAGTAGTTCGCTATACAATTCAGACTTCGTGTTGCAGAACAACATATCCCTTGACCATTGAGCCATAGTGGGGGGGGGGGCCTCGCGCCCATCGCATTGCTACTCCCCGCTTTGCTATCAACAATCCCATATCAGCCAGTCGCCTTACATCTTTCCGCAGTCGCTTAGAGAAACCAATTAGGGCCAATAAGGGGTCTGGCGTCAAGGGCTCTGCGATAATGGTGCTAAGTTTTTGGAAAATTAATATCCAAAAATTAGCTATAGGTGGGCACAGCCAGGCCAGATGTAGAAAACCTGCTGATTCCTTACCGCATCTCACTGTATTCCGTAGACCATATCTATGTAATCGTGATGGTGTATAATACACTCAGTTAAGAAATTTAAATTGAATGAGTCGGTGCCTTCCATTCAAGGAAATCCGTTGTGTAGCTTCGCAGCAGTAGCGCCATGTATCATCATCAAGGGTGACCCCCAAATCAGTCTGCCACTCTAACCTGGATTTAAAGTAATAATTCTTTCGATAGTCTTGTACCGTGCTATAGATGTGGGAGACCATTTTACGTGGGGATTTCATGCGTAACATTAGAGAACAAGCATTTGCAATGCAATAGGTCTCGCATTTGCGAGAGTTTAAGCTATTGGCATTGTAAATGACGATGCCTTTTATTTGTATGTTTTGATAATTAACACCTAAATAAAAGGTATTGTCATGTACAATGCCAATAGCTTAAACTCTTGTAAATGCGAGACCTATTAAATGAAGCGGTCGCCATTGTCTCGGCTGCTTAGAAAGTGAAAGCGCGCATGGCACTCTGAATGTTGCAGGAAAGCATGTCGTGCCTGCAGTACGAGAAACTACTTAAAGAAAATAGTGCTTATAGACTAAAAAAGACTCACCGTGTAACAACCGAAGTAAAAGGGCCAGTCCTCATGGGAGTTTACGAATGAAGACAAGGCGGTACAAAGGAGGGACTAACAAGCCTATTAATGGATCAGAAGCCAGCATTTACGAAGGACAATGACAAATATAGGCGGAGAGTGGGCAGGGCTTCTATTCCATACTCCAATACAGCATGGCTGGCTGAACAGCGCATCCATACCCATGTGAAATAGAGTTCTACGAACCAGTGTTCTCTCAATAGTGGGCGGGGGTCAGCACAGGAGGTCGAGTTTGGAAGGCTGAGGCTCAGGGAGGGGCATGTCAGCACTGGGGCAGGGATATGAAGGACTTCTAGTTTGGTTTTGCAGGGATTGCAGAGAAGTAGCACGTCTGTACTGTGGAGAACATGAGGGAATGGGGACATCAGCACTGAGCTCTGGAGGGCCCAATGAAGGAACCATAGCACAGTTGGATGGAGTTGCAGCTCTGTGAAGAGAGGGACCTCAGCACATAGGCCTTGAAGGCTGATTTGCACTCCTACACACTGCCTTTCACATATTCCATCTTGTGAAATGCACGGCATGCATATGCCCACAGTGAGGCTTACTCTAGTGAAGGTACCTTCCGAGGCCAGGCACATGCTGAGGGTGCTTGCAGATGCAATGTGGCCATTGGGACCCAGCTTACAACCTAGGCCCCATTCACCAACAATGGTTGGAAGCCAGTAGCCTGGGGCCAGGAGGTGCAGGAGTCTGGGCCACCCCGTATAGGAGCCAGAGGCTACTCGGACTGTGGGAGGTGATCCACAACGAGGGCTGTCACCCCGACTGCACAGGCCAAATTTTCATTCACTGGGTTTGTGTAGGAGCTTGTCATGAGGTAGAAAAGAGGACAAGGAGACACAGTGGAAGTTGCTACATTAGGTGAAAAGACAGAGAAAATGAAGAAAAACAAAGTTGGAACGCAATAGTGCTGGATAGGAGGATGGGAGAGGAGGGGGCAACTATGGATGAGTGATATTGAGGAGAGAAATAAAGAGGGACATAGAAGGGTGGGTGAGAATCGGATATGACAGAGAATGAAGGTAGGGGAGTCATAGCGTTAAAAAATGGACAAAGGATATAGGAAAGACAGAATGAAAAGAAAGATTGGAGAGCAGAGAAAAGGTGAAAATATAAGAAGGGGGACTGGAAAGAAAGAAAAGGTGCGGATAGGAAAGCAGAATAATAGGAAGTATAGAAATAACAGAAAGATGGAGAGGGTAGAAGATTCGGATGAGAGAGCGAGGGAAATGGGAGATTTGAGTGAAGACAGAAAAGGTTCATGTTTGGGGAGGATGAGCTATGGAAGTGAGATGGTAAAAAGGAAGACATGAATAAGCCAGAAATAATGAGGGAAAGAAAGAAAGGGATGTGAAACATAAAAAGGAGAGAAAAGGGGAGGGAAAGAAGGAAGGATGGAAGAATGAGAAGAACAAAAAAAGGCCTAGGTAACATGAGGGAGGGAAAAGGAGTGAAAGGGACAATAAGATGACTATCAGAACAACATCGAACCCACTAGGTCAATGGGTTAATCTCCTAGGGAATTAAATGTATTAGTAAAGTAGTTAAGGGGCTTTTCACATGGGTGCCAGGTAAAACCGGTCATGGGGGGGGGGGTGGAGGGGAGTGTGTTGTTAGAATGTAACAAATTGAAAACTTGAATAAAACAGATTTACAAAAAAAGGGGATAGATAGACAAAGGGGGCAAACAAGGAGGTCAGAGATGAGGAATGAGATGAGTGGGAGCGAAGCAAAGTGGAAGCAGGTGTTCACGTCACAAGGAGCTCAGCTGAATATAGTCCCACCTTTCCTGCAGACCAGGCAGCCCATCAAGGGAAACAAGGATTTAATCTGTTATATCCCTTATCAAGTTTGCCCAGAAATAAACTAAGAAATTATGTTTTTATAGGAAAAATGAGCAATTTGCTCTTGGGGCAGGTAAGGGTTACCAACAACATTTCTATGGTCAGAGTTGCTTCACACACCATAAAAATATTCGAATATGCCATGAATACCCCTTCATAACCTAGGGCTTTTTAGCACTTTCAAGTAAAACAAAATCTAAATTGGGTGTTCTGCCTCGATCCTGCCTATAGGAAGTCGGGCTTGGGCAATCATTTTTATTTAATGCTGCGTGCCACACGTGTTATTTCTAAATGCCTGTAAATGCCATGTGTTATTGTTGCCCAATTTAAGACAGCCTAGGTGATGTGAAGCATCACCGCAGGTTACAGCGACGAACGTTCAACTCTCTGAACAATCTTTCCGGCTTTAAAAAAGTACCAGAATACAGTGAATAGAACAACTGGGCGTACTACTCACACGTGTCCCGGGCAATTTGAGAGTTATGAAAAGCTAAAACGGAATTATTTTTACCACTTTTAGTTGGGGTTTTGAATTACTACCTAACTCGGGACTGCTTAATTCAGGGGCCTCTGCTCCTCAGCAGTTAAAACTCAGAACCTTCCGGCAGCAGTCAGATCTCTGCAGCAGCTCCTGAACCCTTTGAGCTATCCTCTTGTTTAAATCGACCCCCAGTACAGTGGCTTAGCTGTAAGGTGTTTCTGACTGCAGTTCCTTTTGACCTGCTCCATGAGTTCAACCCCCTGGGAAACTCCTCGCACTGGTATTGAGTTAACGTCTGCAATTGGCCGGTTTAATAACGGGTTAACGTGGTGTTTTGCAATAAGCTGATGTGAAGTGCTAAAAGGGACTAAAAATGACTTGTTTTTATAAAGTTATTTCTGTCATGGCCTTGCGGCTTCACAGCGCAGTGATTCGTAGGTGCTATTGAACTACAACACAGCGATGCACATGTTATCGACTTCAGAAGGATGAGTGTTTGGTTTGTCCCGCTCCGGTTTCACACGTGCAGGCTGCACAATGATCTCTGCAGCAGATGCATAAACCTGTTGGGCTATTTCATTGCTTAGAGTTACCCTTCATCGATTTTAGGTCCGGCTTGACAGTGCAACTGTCACTTGACCTTTTAACATACACCAATATTTTTCTGCGGTTAATTGCTTCCACGCAACTACATGTCCATCCCCTTGCTGTTTACTTATGCTTCACATTACTATACAGCATTCATTTAAAGCCAGACCTAGTGGCATTGCTAATGCTTATTAGCTTTCGAAGCCCAAAAGTCTGTTTTAGAGGGAATACCCACCTACTGCGGCTTTATCCTACCTCAAACAATGCTTCTGTTGAGGGGAGGGGAGTGTGTGTGGGGCGGGTGGGATGGGATCGTGGAGATCGGTTTGGGGCGGAGTCAAGACTCAAATTCACAATGGGGCTGGAGATTCTCGTTTATTTTTGCGCGTCGAAATCCCAGCGGATACAGACCCTACAAACTCTCACAGTCCGTGCTCAGAGCCTCAGACACAGCACGCCATGTCACCCTGTTTGTAAAAACAGGCTCCAGACCAGAGGATAACATCCTGGGGATACAAGCAAGGAAACAAAACGAGTTTAAAAGAAAAACACGGTCCACCACGCTGCATCAACTCAACGTTGGCCATTTTTCATAAACATTTTATATGAGCGAGAGGAGCTGGCGTTTATGGCACATCCCTGGCAGGGTGCCTTCTAATTCATGATGAAAAAAATTATATGGAAGTAATGCGACACTTCCCACACCATGGCGCGCAGTGTCAGCGGTCGCGTGACAAATATCTGTAGGTGACGCGCTCGATATTGAGGAGAGAAATAAAGAGGGACATAGAAGGGTGGGTGAGAATCGGATATGACAGAGAATGAAGGTAGAAATGACCGCATTCACCCACACAGAAAGCACAGACAGGACAGTGTGGAAGTGGAACTAGGGGGCACTAAATGCAACTTTACACTCCGCATCATCCGTATTAAGTAAACTGCTTTCTGCCAGGCGCTGCTCTGCGATTCTGCACTGAAACACATCAACACGCGTCTTTGTGTTCAGTCGACGCTCTCTGTAAACCCGGACCATGTGCTCAGTTTACACAGATATTGAACAAGTCTGGGCAAAACTGCGGCCCTTCTACACAGCAGAGCAGCATGGAGCTAAGTGAGGCAATTCATACCGAGCAGCAATCTGATAAATACAGCTGACAGGCACAGCACATCGCTATCACTGCCACAGCTCCCACACAGCACTGGAGGGAGGGGGAGGAACAGCAGAGAGAGTGGGGTGGGGGTAGAGTAGCGAGGGGAGGGAGGAAACAGAAGACGCGTGTGACGGCCTGGAAAGCAGATGCCATGCTGAACTCTCCCTGAACCTTCCCTTGACGCCCCATCAGATAAGAGAAAAGCAATAAAACTGAAGGAAGCCTTAGACTCGGTGTCCCAAGGGCGTGCACAGAAAAGCCACAGGGCGGTAACCAAAAACCCTGAAGAGCAATCAGAAGACAAGGTTTTAAATAAATATTGACATTGCCCAATACAAAGCATGGGCGGGAGCAAAAGTCCTTCTCCTAAAATCCCTCTACCCCAATAAATCTCTTGCTGCGCACTGCAACGCTAGGCGCGAGACCTAAAAAGGGGCCACTTCCGGTGGTTACAGCATGTCTTCACCTAACCTATCGCTGAGCGCGTGTCTGACCCTATAGAAATGAAATATAGTGAGAGGGGAGACATCCTGTTTTTCCAAGAGTAACTCCTCCCATTCACGACCTCTACCATCTACAAACAGGTCTTCTATTTCGGATATACCAAATAGCGCCAGGGCACGTACCACTTCTGGTTCGCTTAATATCGGCAGCCATACACACCACTCTATTGGTGTGAGTGGAGAATACAGAATAGATGCAGCTTGTCGTTTTAGTAGATTATGCCAAGAGTGGGTGGTGGCATTTAGAGAATCTAAAATGCCAGCGCACCTATTAGGAGTACTGAACAGAGACGTAGATAGATGAGAGGGCGCAACCGCAACCCTCTCTATATTTAGGTGAGGAGGTGGGGTTTGTTGGTGAATCCAATAGAAGGCATGCGAGCATTGTGCTACTCGGTAATAAAGCTCCAGATCCGGAGCACCGAGCCCTCCCATGTGATATGGGAGAGTAAGGACATCCCATTTAACCCGAGGCTGTTTGCCTGCCCAAGCCAACCTGACCAATAGAGACTTAATGACTTTGAAGAAGTGGGTGGGAAGGACCATAGGTATATTTAAAAACAGGAACAGGAATCTAGGCAAAATTACCATTTTCATCAGGGGTACACGCCCGATAAGGGACAAAGGGAGCCGCACCCATCTACTAATATCGTCTTCTAATTTAGTTATTGCCCTGCCATAATTCTCGGAAAATATCGTCTCAGAGCTCGTATGCACCTGAATGCCCAAATAGCGCACTGGATCAGTAGACCAGGATAATGGGAGCTCTAATTCTATTGGTTCCATAGCTTGGGTGAGGGGAAAAATAGTGGATTTAGACCAATTTATTTTGAGCCCAGAAAATTTGCCATACCTTACCATCTCTCAACACTGGGGAGAGGTTAATATCCGGATCCCTGATGTATAGAAGAGTGTCGTCTGCGTAAGTGGAGGTTATTAAATTATAACCGGGAAACCGTATCCCTCTATGACTAATACTCTCTGAGGGCGCATGCCAAAGGCTCAGCTACGATAGCATAGAGTAACGGTGATAGTGGACACCCCTGGCGAGTGCCCCTAGAAATGGCAATAGGGTCGGTTACCAGGTTGCCAACTCGGATTCTGGCAGTAGGGGAGTTATACAAAACTGCCACCAGTTGCGCGAATAGGTCACAAATACCCATCCGCCTCAACACCAGCATCATGAAATTCCATTCAACAGAATCGAATGCCTTTTCGGCGTCTAAAAAAATTGCAGCCGCCCTAGTCTCTGGTTTAATGTGTTGAATAGTAGCAAATACAGTGCGCAGGTTGTGTGTAAGGGTGCGCCCAGGTACAAATCCCGACTGTTCAGAGCCGACCAGTGTCGGTATAAGAGGGGCCAGCCGATTCGCCAGGACTTTTGCGAATAGTTTGGTGTCAACATTTAACAAAGACAGCGGCCTATAAGAAGAGCATTCATGTGGGGGTTTGCCCGGTTTCAATAGCGTAACAAGCATGGCCTCTCGCATGGTAGGAGGCATAATCCCGCTTTCTCCCATCTCTTCAAAAAGGGTAATCAGATGGGGAACTAGGAGCTCTTTATACTAATTGTAGAAAGCCACTGTTAAACCGTCTTGCCCCGGAGCGCTGCATGCACGCATGGATTTGAATGCTTCTAGAACTTCCCAAGACTCAAGAGGTCTCATGAGATAATCTCTATGTTCGTCAGTTAGCCACAGTAGTTTAATATGTTCCACATAATCCTGGACAGCAACGTCTGCGTCCGCCGACCTGGATCGGTATAGATCAGAATAGTAACTCCTAAAGCAATCGGCTATAGAGCCAGGATCTCGTATCGTCTCGCCTGATGTTCCATGGAGTTCTGTGACACCTGTTAAGTCTCGTCTGCCTCTCATTACAGCCGCTAAGGTTGCGCCCGGACGCTCTCCCTCGCCATATGTTTTTGCTGTTGCATACTTCCCTAAGAATTTGACCTCTCTATCAGCTTCCTCATGATATTCCTCTAATGTTTCTTTGAGCTGGTTCATTACCTGCTCATTTCCACCCTCTAATGCCTCACACTCTAGGGTAGCCAGTTTCCTTTCCAAAGTTCCTTATCGCACCCTTATTGATCGAAGAACCCCCGAATGTTTAGCGATTGCTATCCCTCTGATATATATACACCTTGAAGGTTTCCCAGATTGTAGCAAACTGGGGTACCGACCCTATGTTAGTGTCAAAAAAAGACTCAATAGCTTCAGACATCTCAGCCTTGAACACATCATCTAGAAGTGCATAAGGAGGGAATCTCCAAGTAAATGGAGCAGGTCTTTCCTGCGGGCTCTCTAGATCTAACTGTATTGGTGAATGATCAGAATATGAACGTGGGTGCACTTCGCAGCCCAGAATTGTAGGATTCAAGAAGCGTGAAATGAACCAGTAATCGATTCTGGTATATAGGTCGTGTGGGGCAGAGTAGTGTGTGAAGCCTCCCTCTCCTCTAGACCTCGAACGCCAAACATCCACCGTGCCTAATTCGGCTATTGCATCCTCTATTGCTCTAGCAGCCAACGACTGGCGCAGAGTGGGACCCCCGGACTGGTCAAGCGCTGGGTTAAGGACACAATTAAAATCACCTCCCCATAGCAACGGGTATGGGGGTTGACGTCGAGAACGGTCAAGAAGCTCACGATAAAATTGTGGGTGATCAAAATTGGGGCCATATACGTTAACAATAATAAACTCCATACCCTTCCCCTTGCATTTAGTGATAGTGTATCTACCTTCTGTGTCGGTCTCCAAGGCTTCGAGTGAGAAACCAGTTCTAGGGTTGACCCAAGTGGGTACCTCACGCGCATGCGTAGAAAAGCCAGCAGCATGGAATATTCCATGCAATCTACTGCGGGTAAGTATCGGGCTGTCTATAGGTAGATGGGTCTCTTGTAAGTGGGCTACGTCTATATTATGTCTGTTAAGATAAGCAACAACTTTCCTAACTTTCCGAAAGTTATTCAGGCCTCTGACATTCCAGGTTAACAATCGCAGCCTATCGCCAAGATGTTAAAAGAGAGGGCAATTCCCCAAAGACACCTTCCCGATGTCCTCCCATGTGAGCACACCAGTTCTTTTTCTTGACTCGAGACACCCCCGGCAAGGATATAAGACTCATTACACACACTGTGACCATAACAAAACGAAAAGAAAGATGCTCCCAAACCCAAATTACCCCCCACGCCATGCAATCCCCAACTTTGCACAGTCGACGGCCCCCCACCCCCCTCACTTCCTCCTAGGAAATGAAAAACAAGAAGGCATTGAGTGAGTAACACACAGGGGCGGATGTTACCAAAGCACCACTGATTGCAACAGTAAAACAGGACCGTAACCGTGCCATCAGGGCTTATATAGTACATCCGTGCAGAGCCATTATAACACTATGTTTACCTTGAGGGCAGCAGGACCCTTGTAGCCCATGTAATAGCAAAAATAACCCTTATATTAAAATGTTTAACTTTATCACACAAGGCGGCCCTCTCCACGATAACGGCAGAGTAGTATTAACAGTACTTGCAAGCAGCAGACAGCCCCCTTCTCTCTGGGGCAGCCATGGTAGGCCAGTCTGAGTACTATATCTAGCGAAACCCAATGGCTAGAACTCAACCTGGGCAAGAAACACTCAAGTAACACAAAATCGAGGGGCTAGACGATACCGGGCGGAGCCCACCTCAGTCCTGTTTATCCAGACCACCGCCAGCTGCTTCGTCGTGACTCTCCACCTCTTTATTCCGCTCTTCCGCCTTGGTGAAGTCTTTTAAAGCTTTCTATAGAGATTTCGGATCCAAGAAAATCCTTGACTTGCCGTTCATGAGAACTCTGAGCCGGGCAGGATAGAGCATGGCGTAGTCCATGTTTTGTTTGCAGAGTCGACGCTTCAATGGGGCGAACTGACGTCTGGCTTCCTGAACTTTCATGGTAAAGTCCGGGTACAGAGATATCGTGGAGCCCTCATATTTCAGGACTCTTTTCTCTGGCTTGTTTTAGGGCCGCATCCCTATCCCTGCAATTCAACAGTTTAGCTATCACAGGGCGCGGAGGGGCACCCGGGGGAGGTTTAGGGCCAAGCGAGCGGTGGGCGTTCCACTATGAACATATCTGAGAAGATCTCACGCCCTAGGAGCGCGATGAGGAGATTCTCTATGAACGCTTCCATGTTGCCCATCGCAGTGGATTCTGGCAGGCCTGTAATACTTATGTTGCTCCTCCTAGATCTAGCCTCTAAGTCCTTAGTCTTGTCTTGCAATGCAGTGAGAGCTTTCGCAAGTTGTTTTTGGGCAGCGTCGGTCTCCAAATGTGCCTCCTCCTCTTCCGACACACGCCGTTCAGTCATGTCAATTCGCTCCGCATGTTTGTCAAGGCTTTCTGACATCCTGTCCATGCGATACGCTAGTGTGTCTATTTTCCCATCTATTGTTAAGAGGCTCTTTTGCATTGCTGCTAGGTTTTGCCTGATATCCCCAGTCACCTCCTCTGTCACTTCAGTTTGCTCCTCGGAGGAACGGGCCCCCTCCGTCTCCCTGTTCCTTGATTTTCTCTGGTCGAAAAGCAACTTGGTCTGTGTCTTATCTACTTTTCCCATATTCGGAACTTGGGAATTCACGAACACCTCGCGCCACAGGCCTCTAGCTACACCTGGCAGCGAATGCAGGATCAGGGAGGTATTGACTTCTCACACATTGTCAGCACGGGACCGGTGTCGAGGCTCCAAATTTCACATAAACAGACCAGACTCCCAACAGTAAAGCCCACTACCCTGTTATAACAAAAAACGCCATTGAACACAGGTAGTATGCGAAACTCTACTAGCTCTTACAGAGCACTATGGCCCCTCAGCGCAGTTCAGGTCTCGAGTGCTCCGTGCGGCGCCAATCAGACGTCCCTTCCAAAGGCAATGTGGATCCCAACACTCGCTTTCCCAGCAATGGAGGACTCCAAGTCCCAAATACTATGCCAAGCAGTCAGTATAGACAGCGCACCATATCATTGAGCCAACAATCTCTATGAGGCCCTACAGGAGAGGTCACTGTGTCTTTATCTGGCCCAAATGTCCCCGTCGTCACTAATGGCTGCAAAGGGGCTCCGGTGCGAGGCCGAAGTGTCCAGAGCAACCCCACTGCAGCCCCACCAACGACCGCTCTGCTGGAGCAAAGGCCTGCGTTTCAGCGAGACACTCCGATTGAGTGCAGTAGAGGCCGCAGGTCAGATAGTGAGCAGAGGACCCCACTGCTATCGCCACCGGAGTTCGCGTCCTCACCTCTAGGCTTCAGCTGATGGCAGCACAGGGGGCATAGTGTTCCGCATCCGGCATCGTCAGGCTGCGAGTGCCCGCCCAGGCGGCCGCTCCGTATCAGCCCCGCGCCAAGGCTCTCGACAGGAATTCACCATATGGGCTCGTTCCCACAAGGCCAGCCGTGTCGTAGCCTGGGCGCTCGGCGCACTTCCGCCCTCTCGATGTATACCTTCTGCGCCCAGTCCGGCACCGCCGAGAGCCCGTCACCGCAACGTGCTCCTTCCGGCAAGGCGATCTATCGGGGCTCGCACCAGCACCAATCCAGCCCAGAGGGAACTCCAGAAGCCGCGATGGCCACTCGAGGTCGATGCGCAGATCGAAGTGGTAGGCCACACCCGTCTTCACTCCACAGCTCGCTCGATATTCCGTAATGGACGCGTCAGTCGAGAGCAGAGCTCCAGTGCTCCCCGCTCCGCCAATATTGAAGTGCGGTAGTCGCACGGAAGTAAGGATAACTGTTGATTTGTGCCGATGGCTCGCGGAGCTCTCTCAGCATGGGGCTATCTTGAGCTTCAGCAAGCTCCGCCCCCAGCTATTGTTTTTTTGAAGTAGTTCGGTCACAGAACCTCCAGTCAGCAAAAGGAATTTTTGCAGCAAGGTGTAAGGATGAATGACTTTCTATAGTTCAGGGGGCACTTTTTAGATCAAGTGAACAAAAGCTAGCTGGGTCTAATAATCCTAAGAAAGCTGTTTGTAGCCAGTAATACAGCCACTTGCGTGAGTGGATGGAGTTGTACAGTCTTTTCCTGGCTCAGATCCCCTTTCACCAAAAGATCCAGCAATAGCCTATGAATGCCTTTCTCTAAGCTATGTATGATCTAAACAGCGGTTTGCAACAGGATTCTAACTTTCCACTGTTTTCATGCAGCCACTGGTGAGGGCCGCAAGCAGTTCAATTTGGAATTCCAGACATACATTGAAATTTCATTGAGATTCCTATGAATCAGAACAAAGGAGAGGACTAATGAAGGCTACCAAAATACACTTGATTCCGTCTCCAGCTACCCCAGTACCACCAGAGGGTGAATTATTATTCTATCCTCACAAACATCATTTTGCTGCAGCAACCCAAACAACTCTGAGTAGATTCCAACTCAAACAAAATAAAGGAGGAGAGGATGTGGCCCAATGGCTAGGGCCGTTAACCTCAAATCTAGGGAACCAGGTTCGAGTCTCAGGAAGACGCTCAACAGCCTGTGATTCTGGGAAAATCACTTAATCTCTCTGTGCCTAACAAAATAATGAGTCCTTGTGTAATTCAACTGGTGCTCGTGTAAAGCACTCTGATACCAGATACCTTCGGGACAAGTTCGCGCTATATGAAACCCCTCCCCACCCAAAAGCAAACGGAATGATTTTAAAGCAGAAATCCACATCCATACCAGGTCTTCTCTGAAAAGCCTACACTTGTTCCCAGTCAAGGCTCATGTGATTTTTCAAGTCCTCCTGCATCGTGCAAAAAGCAGAAGCCCATAAAGGTTCTGCATATTTTCAGTGTGGGTCAACAGATAGGTGCCTTCTGGGCAACTATGATCAACATATGACATCGCCTCATGATTTAAGTATCCACAAATGTGATTGAGCGTGACAATGAATATTCATCCTGTGCGCATCACAGGGGGATGACAGACATTGCCACAAACACCCAAGAGCCAGTCTCTTTCTTTGGTCATCTGATTCTAATGACCCTTGTCAACTCAATAGTTCCTGACCCCTCCTTCTCCACCAAGTGCCTTGCCACCATGTTACACATTCTGAAGTGACATTATACAGCAAACTCATAAGAGAAACTTACAATAAATACATACACATTCTTGAAGATACTTTGGTCCTTTTACACTCTATCAAAGCTTCTCATTAAATCACCAATTTTCACCTACATCTTCTCGCATCATATGCCTGTCCATCAGAATGTAAATATGTCACTTTTAAACATTGTTGCTACCAGCAAACATAGCTGCTTTGGTATGTCTAGAGTATAATTAGTTCAGCAGCATGGTCCTAGTAAGAAACCCATCAAGAGGCTGTGGCATCTCGGTCGCCGATACCAATATTGGGCAAATTGGGAATCGGAATTTGAGATTCATAAAATCGCAAGATTTAGAAATTATACAAAAACTGATGTCATCAATTATATATAAACCCTGCAGAAGAGTACTTGTCCCTCGAAACAAGTGTCGGCCAGCTGTACGATTGGATTTAAACTAATGTATTTGAAGAAATAGGAATATAGACTGCTGCGAATTACTGTGAGATAAAGAATAAAACAAGGATTGTAATTGACTTTGTACCTCCTTTGATGGATTTGGATTATTGACATACCAGTGGTGCTGGTTTGGAGGTGAAGGTGCTGGGCTTCACATCCCTAACCACAAGATCTTTTTGATTTTCTGTTCCTAATCATAGTTTAACTAACTCTGATTAGCGCTTCTGGTAGTCTGGCAAACTGGATACTCGTCATAAACATATTTAACTGCCTATAATTAATGCCAAGGTAACATGTGCTTTTAGGTTTTTTAAATCAAGCATATAGAAAAATGTATTTCTAACAAGGCATGAACTTGATCATTGGTATCGTGCCCAAATGCCTAAACGCAATACCACATTTAACTTCTAATGCAACATTACTTACATGCATACAGATTGCAAAATCCGCAGCATCTTTACGATTACTGCAGCGTGGATGTAAGAAGAAACTTCCAATGTTTTCTAGATGATTGAAGACTGAGCACTTTTCTGGGGGTCTCCAATTGGTTTTACCACCTGCATGGATATAAGGAAAGTCTGGCAAATAAATGTATTGGCCTACTGCTAGATTAAAAAATAAAAAAGACAAAATTCCTGAATAAAATGTAAACATAAATCTGATATTCTCACACTACATTTTACACCAAACACCACATGATTGTAAATCTATGTGTTGCAAGCATGTTAAATCAAGCAGAGCTAAGCCAAGAATGGAGGGGCATGTGCTGGAAACAAGAATGCACTTGTGTGTTAGATATAGTCATTAATCAACAAGTAACAGGTGACTACAACATTTCTTTTTTTGTGTGCGTCTTTTATTGATAATTCAGAACAGTGACATACATAGCAAAGCAGTGCTTTCTTTAGTACATAGTCATTATGCATATGTCCTACCTTAATTACTGAGAACAAAACATTTAACTGCGAGAGGGAAAGCATCCTAACATTGCTTCTTAGATCGTCCATGTTACAGCACATCAAGGTATGGTTTTGTCTGTTTTAAGTGCAAGACATTCACATCAGAATCCACATTTCAAGTCAAATATAGTTCTTATCAGCATCAACACCGGTATTTCCATGCGAGTAGCAGCGTAACCCATTCAACAATCCCATTACATTTTATGTTAACCGCCTGTCAAGCAGTTACTCCCTCGCCGGGGGACCCTGCTGGAGAGGGGGTCTGCGCGCTCTTTTCCCTTAGCCAGTCTGAATATGGGGCCCATATGTCCTTTGGTCTAGAAGCAGGAGGCATCATTTCCCAGAAATTGGAGAGTTGCAACTGGCAGTACGCTACAGCGTCTATCCAGGAGTCAATGGATGGGCCCTTCTTCCTCCCCCAGCGCATCGCCAGTTCTCTTTTGGCCATCAGGAGCAACATTGCGGTCAGACGGCTATGGGCACGAGGAACTTCCTTGACATATCCCATAAGTCCCACTAGTGGTGTACAGTCAATGTCTACCCCAGTAATTTCTTTGACCGTGCTGGTCACCTTGTCCCAATAAGCTGCCACCAAAGGGCAGTGCCATGCCAGATGCAAAAAAGTAGCATCTGGTATCTTGCACTTCGAGCAATTGCTGGATGTCCTCAGCCCCATTTTCAAGAGCTGCGTGGGGATTCAATATAGCTGGTGAAGAAATTTAAAACGAATTAATCTTAGCCTATAATTGGGGGACAGTTGCCACAGCAATAAAGCCACTGCTCCGGCGTGACAGGGTTGTCAAGCTCTGCGTTCCAGATGTCCAGGGCGTGAGGATGTGTCAATGGGTGTTTTTGTTGTGTGATAGTGTAGAGATGGGTGACTAGTTTCTTGGATGACGGTTCTGACAGGAGGTGTTCCAGTGGGGCCAGTGTAGGCGAGAGGGGGTAGAGGGGGGGGGGAGATGTGTCATGTAGTTTTTGACAAGTGGCTTTAAGTTGGAAATACAACAATGTGTCTGTGGGGACTCCGTCCGCCCGCCAGGGAGGGGTCATGAAAACGTCATTCTCGTAGAGATCTTCAAGTCTGGCAATGAGAACTGTGGTTGCATTTTTTATTAGACTCTCTGCCTTTCAACATGGGAAAATGCGGATGTTGCGTCAGTGGGACAGAAGGGGCAAACAGGACTGGTGTCCTCGTTCTTCTTTTTAACCCGTTCCATCCCCACCTCAGAGCCTCAACGGTGTCAATCTCCCCAGTGGGATGTTTATAGTCCTGATATAGGGCCGTGGCCAAGGGGAGTGGGGCAACCTTGCCCAGTTCAATGGCCACGTGCGGCTGAAACGGAGTGAGATATAGACAATAATGTAGGACGTGAGTATGCGTATAGTTGGAAGTCTGGCGTTCCTGTTATGTTCCATACAGGTACCCTAATATAGGCTCAGGTAGTCACCTAACCCTTCACCCTTTATTCTCCCTACCATTACACTGCATAACGGTTCTTAGTACTGACCTTTTACCTAGTTACGATAATGTCCAAAGACGACATGGGGTTTTCTCCGAAAAGCTTTAGCCTCATTCATTATTCATGAGGATTCTTGAAATCACAGCAGGACAGCAGGCCTACCATCCCCTGCATAAAAACTATGTACAAGGGTCATTCTTTCCGTCATCCCAGTCCGACATGACACAGCGAGGTATATCCCCAGGGGGTAAACACTTGCGTATATATACACCATCTCTTGCTAAGGTAGTCAGAGGAGAAGAGGACTTCCATGCTGACACACTCACGCTAGACGCTGAGGCTCCTGCACGCAGACACTCCAGCTCGCAGTGGTCTGACATCCCTTGCGGGGTGTCCATCTCGAGACCAAGACGGGGTCACTTCAGGTAATGGGGTTGACTTTATCCTAGAGGGATTCTTGGCTTCACACCCACATATATGCTAGGTACACTTAGCTACATCTAGTTAGGGACGCATCGTAGGAGTACGCATTTTACTGTCATGTATTTTATATACTTGCCTATATTCATTGTTTTAGCACGATGGTAGAAATCTACCATCCTTTTACTCTGTTAGTGCTTATTATCATTTATATCTGTTACTGTCTAATGGTTGTTTCAGCATACCTATTTTACACTAGAATGATGCTGGTTCAATATAGGCTTATTGAAAAACATCCCCACCGGTTATTCTGTGCATCTCTCTGAGACAAAGTGAGCACGAGTGACTGAGCGACAAGTAGCACTGTTTCCACGATCCTGAGGGATCAGAGTTGTCATGTTCGATAGTTGCCAAGTACTATTCTCTCCTTGGTAAGAGGGGTTTCTAGTGGCACTGTGAGCTAGCTGGTATACAGGCTGACATATCCGGTAGGGGTGTCCAGAATCAGTCTGACTCCATTCCTACAGTATATGTTGTCTAAACGCGCAACATCCTATATAGGTTTTAGGAACTACACGACACTCCCAAACCACCCTGACCGAGCGGCAGTGTCAGGGTTTCCCCAAGCGATTCTAGGTTGCTGGCTCGCCCAAATCAAAGTGATCATATTTGATCCGAGTCTCTTGAAGAAAGCTGCTGTCAACGGCATGGGTTTATTTACAAACAAATACAGTAATTTGGGCAACACAATCATCTTTGTGATAGCTATTCTACCCGCCATGGAGATAGGCAGTTTAATCCAAATGGGGATCTTTTCTTCCATCCACGTCATTATGCGGCCATAGTTCGTCTCCCAAATTTCTTTTATATCCCTGCTTACCCATACCCAAGGTACTTGACAGGGCCCTCTGCCCACTGTATCGGGAAGTCCAATGGAATCGGCACCGTTTAGTCTGAGCGGTAGCAGTATGGATTTGGACCAATTTATCTTGATACCAGAGAACTGTCCGAACCTTAGCAGTTCTCTTATCACGGGGTTTAGATTTTAGAGTGGGTCAACAATGTATAATGTAATATCATCAGCGTAGAGGGACGCCACCAGTCCTCTGGTCGTGAATCCTAAGCCGTGTTGCGCATGATGTTGCCTCAGCCTCGCGGCCAGGGGCTCCATCGCTATGGCAAACAGCAGAGGCGATAATGGGCACCCCTGTCTGGTGCCACGCAAGATTCTGAAGGGCTCAGTTATTACATTGTTGTTGCCGATACGAGACGTGGGACTTGTGCATAGCAGTCTAATCTGCCGCACAAACTGTGTACTGAGGCCAACGCGCGCCAGTAATGCAAATAGATAGGACCACTCCAGAGTGTCAAACGCCTTGGTTGCGTCAAGCAGGGCAGCAATTGGGGATGTTTGTGGGTGTAGGTAATGAAGTGTCACAAAGAGTGTCCGCAAATTATGGGAGGTCGATCTACCCGGTATGAAACCAGATTGATCTGGACGGATCATCAGGGCCAGCAGCGGTTGAAGGCGGGACGCCAGGAGTTTGGCGTAGATCTTATTGTACGAGTCACAATTATTTGGCGGTTTACCCAGTTTGGGTATTATAGTTATTAAGGCCTCCTGCATGGACGGTGGAAGCCTGCCGGAGTCAAAAGCCTCCTGGTACACTTTGAGCAGGTGTGGTGCCAGCATCGAGGCATATGTCTTATAAAAGGAAACTGAGAGGCCATCTGACCCTGGAGCCTTATCCCCGGGCAGACTTTGTATTACTTGTATGATGTCCTCCTCAGTGAAGGGGAGATCTAGGTAGTCCCTGTGCGACCTCTCCAACCAGATCAGTTCGAAGGTGTCCCAATATTTGATCAACGAGACCGGGTTGTGCGCGTCGCAGGATGTATATAATTTATCGAAGTAGGTGTGCCACCTTTTGGAGATCCTTAGGATCTCTTAAAAAGGTAGAGTCCTCGTCCATTAATTCAATTATGTGGGCACGAGAGTGGGATGTTTTCAAGGTTGTGGCCAGGGTTTTTCACGGTCGATCACCCTTGCCATATCGTCTGGCCTGCACATGCTTGCCTAAGAAGCGAAGCTCTCTATTCGCTTCCTCTTCGTATGCCGTAATCTGTTCTCTTATTTTAGCCAATGTCTTGGGTCTGGTAATATTATTTTTCAAAGCTGCGAATGTCTGCCTCAGTATTACTTAATGTGCACCTTGTATCCCTGAGGACTCCCCCCTGTTTGGCTATGCATGCTCCTCTTATTACCACTTTAAATGCCTCCCATAGTGTTGCCTGAGAGCACACAGTTGACTCGATCTCGAAATATTCCAGTATCTCTTTGCGGATTTCGTCTCTGCAGGAGGAGCAGTTTGAGCATTACCGGCGCGTGATCAGATATCGTGTGTGGCATGTGTTTGACCTCGCTCGTCCAAGATGCTGCTTCACCAGACAGTAGCCAGAAATCTATTCTGGACCATGCTTTGCGATGTACGGATAGGCAAGTGCCCTCTAGCGTGTCTGGGTGCAGTTGTCTCCAGATATCAACCAAGTGATTCTCTCTCAATTTAGACTGTAATTGAGCAGTGGCCCTAGGGTGTAGTGTTCGCGCAGCCCCCAGCCTGTCCCTTCCGTCCTCCAGGATTGCGTTAAAGTCTCCCCCCCCATATTGTTATGCCTGCGCCTATCTTTATTATTTCAGCCCATATTCTGCTGTAAAAGTCGGGGTCGTCTGTATTAGGGCCGTATACTGCCACCAGCGTGAGGTATTTGCCTCCAATATGTCCCTGTACTATTATGTATCTTTCCTCTGCGTCTGTTAAGGTCAGGTATGTAGTCCAGCCTAGAGCCCTACGAATTAAGATAGATACACCCCGGGAGTAGTTGGAGTACTTCGCTGCATATGTGTAAGCCCAGCGTTTCGATCGCAGCCAATTCAGTGTTGGTGCTGTGAGGTGCACATTCCGTCCATCAATTGTTTCTTTTGCATTTGTCGCCCTAAGTGGGAAGGGTATGCCCAGATGTGGGTCCCGTGCTCACTACACCACTGGATTCAAGCTAGCCTGGCTGATGAAGGGTGATGCCCTGAAACCGGTCCCAGGATGCTTGTATCCGGTCCAGGGAGGACCTGGCTTGGCAGTTCGGGCTGGACTGTTCCCACAAGGAACAGGGTCAAGACTGATTTGCATATGGCTGGGTCCAAACTGGGGTGGTGTGGTGAGCAAAAGGATGGATTTAACCCAGATCCTTGTGACTGGGGGTGAATGTTTGCATTGTCCAGCATTCCGTCCATCAATTGTTTCTTTTGCACGAGGTGCGTCTCCTGCAGGAAGCAGACGTCAATGCCATGCCAGAGCAGGTACGTCTGAACCAGCCGTGCCTTCCTGTTATCGTTTAGGCCACGAATATTCCAGGTGAGGAGCGTGATGGGTGTCATTTGTGAGTGTGCGAGGCTTGGGGGCGTTTAGCTGTCTTGTGCGGGATGGCCATATGGACGCTCTTTGATGCAGGCTTCACAGTCTGCACTTGGTGTCGAGTTCTAGTGTTCGTGTAGTGCTCTAGATGTCTTATCAAGCTTTGGTTAAAGTGTATGTAGTAATGCTTCCCTATCTCTCGCTCAAAACAAATAATAGCAACAGTAACTACCCCTACCTCCCACACCAACCCCCCAACTAGGTTGTGCCTCCAAACCCACCCCCCACCCAACCAGCAAACATGTGAGTATGTACTCTGGAGATCTCCCTCGGGGGGCTAGGTGTCACCGGGGGACTACCTCACAGATACCGTGAGGTGGCCAGATATCTCAGTCGATCAGTACCTTACATTACAAGTGTACTTTGAGTCATGGCCTTGCTGGCGAGGCCAGTGATCTGTATGTTTGTCCATTTAAAATTATTACTGCCGCTTTTTTCTGCCAGCGGGCTCGCCTGTTCCTACCAACCTTTTGGGTTTTGCATCATCCAGCGGGGTTACATCAGCAATTCAGTCATTGTCGCTCATGTGTGTATTGTTACCAGCCTCTGTGGACTTTAATGCAGCTGATTTGGTGGTTCCAATTTGCTTAGCGAATTTCAGAGCTGACTTTACATCCGTAAAGTAGTGCGCCTTCCCCTCATGGGAAATGCGCAATTTTGCTGGGTATAGTAAGGCATAGGGAGTATCTGTCTTTTGGAGCAGTCTCTTAATCGGGAGAAATTCCCTACGTGCAGCCTGCACACCAGGTGTGAAGTCAGGATAAAAGGCCAGCTTTTTCCCTTGGTGCTGTACTGTGCCTCTCTCCTGCGCCAGGCGGAGAACTGCATCCCGGTCCCTGTAGTTCAGTATACCCGCAATGAGCGGTCTAGGCGGCGCCCCCACCGGCGGTTTTGGAGCCAGAGAGCGTGGGCCCTTTCGACGATGAACATTGGAGACAGGTCTGCGCCAAACAAGTCTTTGAGCAACGTTTCCACATACTGCTCTATTTTAGCCATGGCAATTGTTTCTGGAACCCGTGATGCGCAGGTTGTTCTGCCGTGAGCGGGCCTCCAAGTCTTTGTTCTTGGCTCTAATGATTTTCCATTTGGAGCATCTGCTCCTGTGTGTCCACTTGAAATTCGTGCGCATCCTCAGCTCTATTCTCCAGTGCATCCAGCCTGGTCTCGTGAACGTCAACTTTCCCTTTTACTTGGTCGAATCTGGTAGTCATGGCATCTAGCTTGTCATCTATTTTTTGGAGGCTAGATTTCATCTCCAGCAACAGGGTGCGGAGGTCCGACTCAGATTGACCGGCTTCTTCCCTGGGCAAAGTCTCTGCTTCTTGTTGTGCTTCTGATTGAGCTTGTCTGGTCAGTCTTGTGTTGTTATCAAAGTTCAGCCTGGATTGTTTAGTATCCGTTTTTTCCCATTTTGTATTGTATATAGTTACACCACCACTGTTGCTTGTAGTCTATCGCTCACTGTGCGCACGGCCTGACCAGCCCAGGTCAGCTCCACCTCTGGAATTGCTCTATTTGCGGTCCTGTTCAATCAGGCCGCCCATCCGGCGTGTGCTCCACTGATTTTATCTAGATTGCGCTTGCGGGTGTGAGTTCCAGCACCCTCCGGGCCCGAAAACTCTCCTCAGCGACAACCAAGTGAGCCACCTCCAGGAGGGCCAGCATGTGTGTCTCCCCGTCAGATCCGGCACGCCGCCGCCCACCAGTAAAGAGAGAGAGAGGCTCCCCTTACAACATAGTTAGCACCAGGTGCCATCAGATCCAGCCCTCCCTCTCCGCCGGGACCAACTTATTCCTGGGGAGCCGTTAGACGTTGGCTGCTATAGTGCTGGGCACCATTTTAAGCGCTTGACTTCCCTCCTCTGTGCGCCAGTCTGCCAAACTTTAGAAGCGTGGGAGCCCCCTGCTATCGAGCTACTCGCGATGCCTTGCGTCCCGTGGGGCCCTTCAGTGCCTTCCCTCCGCAGGCTCCTGCTCGCTACCGGGACACCTCCAGGATCTGGCTGTTACGTTGTTGGGGGGCAGCCGGGCGCCATTTTGAGCCTTCGTTGGCTGGGTTCAGTGTACTGGTCTGCCAAGTAGTTCAGGTGGGGAAGCCCTCCAGAACTGTGCCACGTGTCTCACCTCAAATCTTGTGGGCCCATCAGCGTTCACCTCCACCCTCGGGGCACGGCGCTCAGCCCAGCGCAGTCCTCCAGCACAGCCGGTCGCGGCTTCGTTCACGGCAGGCACGGGCCGGCTCCTCTGCCGCGGAGTCAGCGCCGATGTCTCCCGGGGGGCACAAAGGGTGACCTCTCACTAGCTGTAGCTCCGCGTAGTCTGTGCGACCCGCGGCGGCGTTCAAAGACGGGGGCTCCTCCCGTGCTCACAGCGGCCAGTCGGAGCAGAGTGAAAGCTGCGCCCACTGGTGACTCTTCCCGCGGCCGATGAGGCTCTTGCCAGTCGCTGGTCGAGCCTCAGGCGTCAACAGCTGCAGCTCGCACACTTTCCTGGGCTTCACGTACTGCCTCCGCTTGTAGCCCCGCCAATCAGGCAATTATTTCTGGGTTTTATGCCCGACCCGGCATATTAATGTAGGATTGACGAGTCTGCCCGGCGGAGCACTCTCAGAGAGCGGCTATCTCGATGCATGGCTAAGCCACGCCCCCGACTACAACATTTCTAACAACCACCACCTCTTACTCCCCAGTTATGCTGAAGCCACTGCTAAATGAAAGATGTGTGCGGTGGTAACAGACCAAGGTTGAAAGTCATTCCGTATAAAAAGCCAGACAAAATTAGAGAGTGATTGCATTATTCTGACTATTCCCCATTAGGATCTGTTGGCAAGAAGATCCTCTGCATGGCTTTGTAAAGCCTTGCCACCCTGCTGATATACATTTTCTGGACTGCATGTTCTTCTTTGACAGTCATGCAGGCCCACTGAAGGGGTTTCCTTTGTCAATTAATTTTAAAGTCATACGGTGGGAACCCAATGTGTATTCTCTTTTGTGAGAGTAGTTTTGGTTCTCTGAACCCATGCTGTGGGTTAACAACGGTAGAAGCATGCTTATAGTCAGGGCTTTCACTTGTATCCCTATATGAAGAATGCCTGTCTGCTCTCCACTTGAAAAGTTCTGTTTAATCCACACAACACTGGTCACTGGCCTTCATATGGATTGGATGTGGGCATGGTGGAGTCCTTTGGACTCCATGTGTGCCCTTCAAAATGGTGGCTGGCTTAGCGTAACGGGTGCCCAGGGTCCATGTTAAGCATGAGAACCTGCAGGTTTGCATCATTTGCCTTCTTCCATAATTCAGTTGTTCCTGTGTGTGGGGGAGGTTGCCTTTTGCCGTACTCACAGTGCCTCTGCCAAAGTGTTTCTAGTCTCTCGCTCATTCTTGCTCTAAATGATCAACATCCTAAAGCATGTGACAAGATGTCTGATGGGACCGGACAAACACACAAGTGAAAGAGAGGATTGTGTGCCATAACCCCAACATGCACTGTTCATGCAGGCCTCATGCCATTCCAGGACCTGATGGGATCCTCAAATTTCAAAGGTGGAGACAATGCTACAGGTCAGGACTAGAAGCCAAGTATAGAACCTGGCTGGATGCGACCTCTCTTCTGGGCAAGGACTATGTACGAGGCTGATCCTCAGACAAGTGTTGCTGTGACAATCCCTTGATGAGCGAGATCTGCTTTCCTGTGGCAAAGACGCTGGAATGTTTCTTTCAGAAGTAGTACTCACCTGCCACCCAAGTTCAGATACCAGCAGATTAAGAGGACCTACCTGAGCAGTTGTGGGATTATGCCAGCTCCATGGCACAAGGACACCCCCAGACAACTGTTCAGGAAGTCATCCATCATCTGCTGCAGCACATCACTATCAGGCCAAAGGAAGTAGTCATCGCCTTTGTTCTGTAAGGCGATACGTCTGCTTTGTCCATGTATCCTCTATAAAGCTGCTGGTAGCCTGTTTGTGCATGCTGGTTGCCTCCAGAGGCCTTGAGGATTACATAAACCAAAAGTGGAGGGCTCACCCATTACTCTACCCCTCCCCCCCCCCCAACCCTTGTCACCCACACCCCTTCCTTTATCCCATCACAGGCCACGTAGGCAGGCACCTGCTCCTTCCCCCATCCTATGCGGGCTGTCACCACCACGCAACCAGACACATAGTGCACAAATACCCTCCTTAGGGAGGTAACCCCACTTCGCCCCCTCTGCAGTATCCAGCTTTAGATCACAACGACCCCCAGAACCATCTCCCTCATCACACCACACCCTATTGACCCCCCCCCCCACATTACCTGTCATTGATGTTCAAGATCTATAGTACTCCTTCAATCCGGATCTGCCAAAGGGGTGCCCACTCCACCTCTCTTCCTACCCTCCTCAGTCCACCCCTCCCCCTCCTATTTCCACCTCAGTTCGGAGACCCTTACCACCTCGCGGACCCCCTCCTTCCCCTTGCTCAGCGGTTCCGCTATCTGAGGCATCATCTCTACTGTCCACTGCCTTGAGTCAGAGTACTGCATATTAATATGTTTATTTTCTTGAAATGTTTATGATGCTGATATACTCGATAGTTTCCTTTATATCACATTGTTATACTCCCTCATACATAAGCTAGGATAAGTGACCTGGTGTGACCTAAAGTACCTGTCACAGCTAGGGTTCAAAATGGCATGCAGATATTGCATTATCCAAGTGTATTCTCGCAGTGCATCACATATATACCCACACAAAAAGGAGAGTTAATACATGAATGTAAGCCATCAGACTCGTAGTGTTTCCGGTGGGGGACATACGTGGCAAAGGAGATTATCCAAGCCTCATGGGAGCAAATGCGGGGACTTGCTGGGATCAAAGGTCACACACTGTAAAAACATGTTAGAGATAGCCCTACATTACTAGAAAAGAAGAAGAAATATACCAACAAATGACTCAGGGGTCAGGGGGATTACTTACTGCACCAATGCTCAGTGGGGACTTCCCAACCGAGCTCCGTGGACCGCTTCTACCAAATGTGGTGGAGGGAGAGCTTGAGCTAGTCCTTAAATAGTGCAATGTGTGCTCTGATGATCAGATACACCTGGAATTGTGCAAGAGAAATGACTCCCAGCCGTCGTGGATATCCGAGGCCATTTTACAACAAGTTTCACTGCTAAATATACTCATGTTTCTATCCCTATGTCCAGGTGCAGCATTAATTGCTACTGATAGATAATATTATTTGCCCGATCCATTCAATCTTGACCCGGAGACTAAATCATTAATAGATATTCACAAAATGAGCAGGAGACCGCGCTAATGAGCAGGGATGCGGCAGCCATCTTGAAATTCTCAACAAACCTGTAAAGAATTGTGTCGGGCTGGACCGCTGCTGTAACTATTCTGCCATGAAACGCGGGAACATGGCGGCCATCTTGAAATTCTCAGAGGGGCATCTAATACTGCTTGGTGAAATATCTTGAATTAATTTTTTTGAAGCAGCATAGTAGTAATTTAGAAGATTAAGTATACATTGCTGTAATCTGAAATAGATGGATATAGGATAATAGGGGGGATGCTAACAATGTGTCCCCAGGAAAAAAATAAAATGAAATAAAGAACGTGTGTCCGATATGTCCCCCTAGCACTGTGTGTGTATACACTGTGAATCATTACCTATCACAATGTGATAATGTGAGGCTGAGGAGGATCATATAGTGACTCCCGACACTGAAACCCATATGTGTTTGTTCAACTGGGTGCATGGAATGTTGTTATTTAGACTGTGAATATGCGTGTCCAGCCTGTAAATCCACTGTTTTTCTTTTTCTAGAAGTGGTTTGCTCAAGTCCGTATTGGTTTGGTGAGGCTGTATGTGTTCGATAACAGTCCAATGAAAATCATTGGCAGAGTGGGTTTTAATAATGTAATGTGTGGCCATCTGGGTGGTTGCTCTTCTACATTGGAGATTACTCCTATGCTCACCGATTCTCAGCTTTAATTTTTCTTGTGGTCATGTTCACATATTTCTTATTACACAGGGATGTAATCAGATACACTACATTCATGGTGTTGCGCTTTGTGTGTCCATTCTGTAGCCACTTGCGTGTTAGTCCCAATTCCAATTCTGTGCTCTTTTATGGCAAACACTACACCCACCGTATGGGTGATATCCCATGAAAGGTGCCACAAAGTTGTATTCGTGTTCCTTACAGTGACTGGAATTCTTTTAGCATGTGTGTACTAAAGCATCACGTAAATTTCTGTCACATTTGATCGCAAACAGAGGTTTAGCCAATTGTATTGCCCAAGTATTGAGGATAGTCCAGTTTCTGTTAATAATCTTTTTGACCTCATTTGTGGCCTGGCTATACATGGTCACACATACAAGTTGTTTTGTCTCATTTGTTGTTGTTGACATGCTTTAGGAGGGCTTCCTGTTGTTGTTTTTAGCATGTTTCTGTGACTTCTGGATGATATGTTCTAGATATTTCTGCTCCCTATGTTTTCTACACAGGTCATCAGCTTGTTGTTTGAAATCTCTTGTCTTTGTACAGTCCCTGCAAAGTCTAACAAATTACCCATACAGCAAGTTCTCCAGTAATGGGCAAGGGTGTAAACTCTCAAATCTTAACAGGCTATTTCTGTCCGTTGCCTTGTGGTAGGTGGTAGTCATAAGGTACCCTTTCTCATGGATGTTGATGATTTCCAGAAAGTGAAGAACTTCTCGCTCAATGGTGTGTGTGAATTTAAATAGTCTCTCTGATTAAGTCAGAAAATGAAAGAGCTGGCAGACTCAAATTACTCTTCCCAGATGAGCAACACATCATCAATGTACCTCTTTTACAACTTTATCTCTCTCAATGGGATTTGGTCACACATTTTTTCTTCATCTAGGTCGCGCACAAAGAGGCATGCTATACTAGGGGCAAATGTACTGCTTATAGATGTCCCATGTGCCCGTAGGTATAATGTCCCATCATATTCAAAGTAATCCCTAGTGAGGGCAAGAGAAATGCAGTCTAAGAAAAAATGTCTAGGGATGTGTAAGACCAGAGGTCTCCGTTCAATTCCCCACAGTGTCTCTGTTAGGGGTAGACTAGTGTAGATACTTTCTACATCTAGTCTAATCAGGAAATTTCTAGAGGGGTCAAACATGATATCCCAAATCTGCAGCGAGAGATCCTTGGTATCCTTAATGTAAGTGGTACTGTCTTCTACCATAGGTCTCAAAAAAGTATCACTGAATATAGAGAGTAGTGCTAATACTGAATTAAATCCATACACCATGGGATGGCCTGGGACAGGGACAGTTCCTTCATGTATTTTAGGTAGAGTATAAATCGCTGGTGTTCTGGGATTATCCACTACCAAAGCATCAGCCTCTTTTTTTAGATATCCAGCCATTTGTATCTCCATCCATTGTGAGCGTGCAATTCTCAATTCTGAGATCCGGGGTTGGATTTGCTTCCAAAATCTGGTTATCCCTTCTGTAGGCCAGCAGGCGTAGGCATTCTGTTTTGTAATCGTTGAGGTTCAGAATCACCTCCGATCCCCCCTTGTCTGCTGGTTTCATGACGATGATGCGGTCTTTACTCCAGGACTCCAATGCCACTTCTTCATCTCTGGTCATGTTCTGGAACGTTGTTTTCACGGAGACTTCAATCTTTTCCACCTCCTTGATCACAGCTGTTAAAATTGTGCTATTTTGTTAGGTATTATGTTGGAGGGTGGTGTAAAGGTAGAATTTTCCCTAAGTCCGCTGTCATCCATATTTCTCAGATCTTTGTCTTTGAAGAAAGGCTTGTTTTATTTTTTGGAAGAATGGAAGAATTCTGCCGGTTCCTGGCGTAGTCTGAAGTTATCAAAGGAAGGGGGGGGAGCAAAACCTAAACCCTTGTTTAACAGTGACCTCTCGGCTGGAGAAATCAATGCGCCTGAGCGATCCCCTGTGGATTTAGATAGGTAACTAGAGGAGGCTGCT
This sequence comes from Calotriton arnoldi, assembly GCA_963921515.1. Classification (NCBI taxonomy): domain Eukaryota; kingdom Metazoa; phylum Chordata; class Amphibia; order Caudata; family Salamandridae; genus Calotriton; species Calotriton arnoldi. Next base: position 846,553 of record CAWUFW010006321.1, on the reverse strand, counting down.
TCACCCTGGAACCTTTTAACACATCTTTCTGAAGGACCAGCATTGTGCATACACTGTTTGCCAGGACTAGATGGGTACCTGGCTCTTTGGGGTGGGAACCAAGGCCAGTCCCCAGCCTTAGTGTTTAGAACGATTTCGTGGCAGACACACCAAGTGGCAGACCCCACTAACAATTTTGCACCCAAAACTAAAAATCTCTGCATTGCAAACTGATACATTTCCCTTTGAAGTGTGAGATCCCAACATCTGATGTTTGTTGTCATTGAGACAGTTAGTGCTACTGTTTCCCCGGTCCTTATGCAAGGGATGTCACCATCTCTGGTGTTCTGAAGACACAAGGCTGAGCTTGTGAAAACCTTCAATGTAATAAAATTGGTTACAAGTCCTCAGATTAAATCTTTGTATAGTGTTTAGATCAGGATATCTATATTAGCATTTGGAGTCCTATTTCTTGATTGGGTGGGGTAAAAGACTTCTGTTTTCTTTGCTGATCATTCGTTTATGTAATTTATTATTCTTGTGTGTGTTGAAGTACAGTTATTGAATTAATTAACTTTCAACTTGATTTAGCAACTTATATCCTAGAGTGTATTGTTCAGTCAGACAGAAGTCAGGGTAGGCCTTGAACAGAGATCTTTTGAGATTTTAACAACTGCACAGATCCTTGACAGAACATGAGGACAGGGGTAGAGAGAACCACGGTCAAGCGCCATACAAGGAGAATGAGCAACCACTAGCTTGGGAGTGTCTAACCTCTAACACCTAAAGTAAGTCAAGGACTGTTCTGCCTTGCTACTCAGAGTAAAGTGCTTAGCAGGGAGTTATTGTCCTGGATGAATGACTCCAACTGCAACCCTTTGTACCAGGCCAAACATTGATGGGTAAGTGGCGAAGTTAATTAGGATCCAGTCCCCATGAAACAGTCCCATCAACTTATTAAGTTCACTTCATATGTATAAGGTTGTACATAAAATTGCTCACAGCAAAAAGAACTCTCCTGTAGCGACTGCAGGTGAGAGGCTCAGGAAGATGTGTAGTGCCAAAGGATTGCACCCTTGAAGCAATCTAAAGGACCAGCTCAACACATGCACATTAGAGTTCCATTTCAGTTCAGGGAACCTCCGAAATTGGTTGGGGGTTTGGTAACCAGTGAGGGTACCACAAAGGAAAAGGCTGTCCCTGTATATTCCATATTCCCATTGGGCTCACCATGAATTATTTCTAGGGTCATGAAACCCACTGCCATTAAAGTCAAAAGCTTACGAGGGACTGACCAGGTGGAGGCCTTCAGACGTAGACAATTAGAACTATATCTCAACAAGGATGGGGAAATAGGTGAGTATATGGCTTGGGTGCATTAGAGAAGCATGGGCTAGCATAACAGGATGAATAAAATTGGCAAAGGGACAAAGCAGGTTGGTGGGCTAGAATGCCGAAGCAAAGGGACATGGAGCAGCATCTTGCTCTACTCTCAGACAACAACAGCAAGATTCACCAATATGCTGATGATACACAACTCCACTTGAAAGACACCACTGCTTCATACATACAACACCTCCAAAAATGGATGCACATCATCCAGGCCTGGATGTCTGGCACCTACCAGAAGCTCAGCCCAACCAAGACCGAAGTCCTGCTTTTTGCCAAAAACAATAAACAGGATACAGTACAAACCTGGCTCAATGACATTAACCTTGATGGCTTTGAAACCCCAACTTTCGACAAATGCCATCTTGGATTACCCCTGGACACCAACTTCACCCTCAAGGAACAGAACAAAACAAAGATAGCCTGGTAAAGAAAGTCAAACCATTTCTTCCAGAAAGCGACTTCGGAACGGTTGTTCAAGCCCTTATACTTTTCCATCTGGATGACAGTAATCCCCTATTCCATCACTTCCCAGACCGCACACTGGCACCCATTGAGGGTAAAAAATAGGATCACATCACCCCCATCCTGATGCAACTCTAAAGGCTTCCCTTGCCAGCCTGCGCAACCAGCTGCATAATTTACAAAGCTGTCACGAGCAACCCTGCAGACAAGCTTGCCATCTCTGGTGGATCTTGGCACACCCACAGCCAAGTTGTGATGAAATGAAATTTGTACTTGTAAAGCGCACTTATACCCCCAAAGAGGTGTCCTGGCGCTGTACGCATACCGCTGTGGAACCCTTCCTGGCTTTTCCCTGTGAAATGTCCACTCCTGGGCACCCCCAGGGTGAAGCCAGGCATCCCAGCGCTGTTGGGGCCGTTGTGGAGATTAAGCAAGCTATTGCCCAGAGTTGCAGAGTGGGACCCATGATTAGAATAGGCACCGAGGCGAGAATTATCAGGTCCGAGGAAATTGAGCCCAAGACCCGCCGAGGCGGGAATTGAACCCTGGTCCCGGGACAGATCTCTGCAACAGGGTCTGCCGCTCTAACCACTGAGCCACACTTCTCCACTATCAGATTGCAGACTAAGAAATGTAAAAAAGAAAAAACAAGACATTAGGCCTTTTTCCTCCTTTGCACTCAGGATCTGAAACAAAATCCACATACCCATAAGGGCTGCCCCAATTTAGGAAAGAGCTGATGACTCCTCTCTTTACAGAACATTACATTACAATGCATTAACCATCCAAAACCCAGCTTCTTCATCCTCTTACTCGTTAAACTTATGCTTGTCTATGACCATGTACAGCACTCCGCTGCCTTCTGGCTGGGTTTGTGCTACAGAAATACCATATAGATACATACAAGGAAAGAGTGGTGAAAGAAAACGTTTGAGCACTAGAGAGGGAGAGACTAGAGCTAGAAAAGAGAAAGGTAAACAATGATCTGAAAGTTGAGTTGGAGTTTGAGGCAGATAAATTAGTTTCCAAGAAATCTAGTGGCCCCCAAAACGCCTACCTCTTCAGCCGCGACAACGGCTGGTAAGGGGATGGTACACACGTCATATTGTATTAGCGCATCAGGATACTGTCACATTCGCATGTAAGGGCCAGCAGGTGGCTCCAAGGCCAAAGCTTTGCCGCTATGGAGTCATCTCTCCACTTCAGGGAGTGAAACCACTACACAGTGAGAGTGACCAACTGGATTATGACGACACGAAAGAGGCACTAATGAGGAGGTTTAGTCTGACTGCAGTCTAAAACAGACTGAATTTCAAACAGTGAATAGGGTATAGGTTAGTCAAAACCAATGTATGTATCTTGGTTTCAAAGTAATATTCAGGTTATTCCATTTATATTAGGTAAAAAGAAAGTAATTTTCTTATTCTATTTTCTTATTTTTTTATTTTCTGGTGACAATATATCAACGATATTTTCTGACTCTGGTGAAGTACAAAACATCACTTAAACAATACTTACAGGAAATGAATATCAATAAATGGAACATCCAAATAACAGCTAATTTATCTACTACAGAAATTAACTTTTTGGATGTTACTACCCACCTATATCAAGGATGGGAAAATACATACCATTTTATACAGAAAACCTGCAGCTGCAAATTCCATTCTAAGGGCAGATGTTGCCAACCGCAAAGCACAATCAGGAATTGCCCTAAAGGAGAACTCCAACACATTAGATGCAATATAGCGACAATGAGCTCTACCAATCCAAAAGCAAAAGAACTGATGGAGCGCCAAGAACAAAGAGGGTATCTGAGGAATTATCTTCAGGGTTCAGAACAATAGTAGAGTTTTCAAATTTGGACGCAACAAAATGAAAGTTTTTTCATTTTCACTTGCAATTACCATATGCATTATGTATTGGATTAACTGTAACAGCGGCTGCATCACTTACATAATTGAACGTACATGCAATACATTTTTTGTAGGCAGTATCATCAAACCTTTACGTATCAGAATACAAAAACATTATCGGAATATCAATAAACTCGAAATTGGCCAACCATTAACCGAACATTTCAACCAGTGCCATCCTAACTAAAAAAGTTTTTTTGGACTGCAATATATTAAACCTCGCTCTTGAGGTGGTAACAGAACTCATTATGAGAAGGCAAGAAAATGAACTAATACTCAGGTTAGGCCTATTAAAACTGGACTGAATAAGAATTCAGATATTCATTAATAGCTTAAAGAAACATAACGACTCTCGTCCTTTACCTTAGAATGAGTAAGAAACTCAAACCTTTTCCCCCGAATGGGTTACACATACATCTAAATAAAGTGATACAATATGCCAAATATTTACTAAGTGCGAAAGGATATGCCTAAGGTTACTAACTAAAACCCTAGACCATTATGTGTTTTTAACGTGTGACCACCCTCTGAGACAATCTACGGTACAAATATTGAAGTTTGTAAATAGCGAATCTTACTGTTTTTGACTTCTTTGAAAGACATGTAATGGAAAGGAATCTTTTCCCTTCTAAAAAACAGTCAATATCAGACAGTGTACAGCAACATCACCTGTAGCCGTTAACCACTATATTAAGTAGTATTCAGATTTTCATGACCAACATAAGGACAGTCTCATATTCGTAAATCTGCCCAGGAGCACCGCAGGACGGTCGGCACCCTTTCTTTTTTGGACCACTCAGGTCTATTTTCCATTACGTATTTTTAGCCTCACATACACCCATTTTCTAAACCAGATATTTAGGAATGTTTGATACCCTGAGATCAGGCTACTGTTCCAATACGTTCAAACAACTTCATACTCCGTTCCAAGATGGCCACCCCACTTTACCTTGCACCTTGTTTTCCAGATGGCCTTTCTTGTACATAACAATTTTGGACTACTGACCAGCACAATTTCCCAGGTGAGTAACCATACATTTCTGGTCTCTCTGGGTTTCAAGTCAACCAGAAGAGGGTATGCAGTTACTTCACCAACTGAGTGTCACCAAACTCCATTTCTTAATAAACCATTAAGATGGAAGAGAATCAGGGACTCAGCTTCGGTGATGAAATGGTAGCTGAAATTCTGAGAACACCCTCTATACTGGGAGCAGACGGTCGTTCGGCATCCGGCAACCAGTCGGAAGACTGGTCATCCCTCACCTCTATGAAACGTGAGTGGCTCAAGATCACACTGCATGGTGCCATGATGACCGAATATTTGAGGGCTAATATAGCCCACAACGGTCTCATAGTAAGCAATTTCCCACGCCTATTCCTGGAGGATGCTGTTTTAAAAAAGGAGTGGTCCCTAGTAGCATGGAAATGCACTAGAGACTGGCTCATTCTTATTAACACCGCCAAAAGGATAGCAGACGCCCTACTGGTCAGGATCCAGATAGCAGAAGGCGCACTGAAAACAACAATCCAAATCTCTGCATTTAAGACCAAACTCTGGGAAATAAACAACGAGATCGCAGAGAATAAGGAATATTTAATGAAACAGAAGATCAGCAAGCTACAAAAGGATATACATAAATTTAACAAGGAAAAAGTTTATCCTTACCTAAAAGTAGACTTCACCCCAGCGAATGCGAGCTATTCATCAGATGATGGCTCCAATACCACAAGGAGAGGTTCTTCAACCAACAGTGACTCGAGTACTGGCAGCTGGGGTAGCAACAGCTCTAGACGGAATACACGCCCCGTGTATCACAATTACAACATGCCACCCTATCAGGGACCACCCTTTTGGCAATTTCCCATGTACCCACAAGGACATCCGCAATTCTTCCCACCAGGTAACAACCCCCCTTTTTTAGACAGAGGCTGGGGCAGAGGAAGAGGGCGAAAAGGAGGGAATCAAAAGTGAGTGCAATGGCAGGAACAACCACAACACTTAGTGGAGACACGGAGTCAGACCAAGAAGAAAAATTGATAGTCAACCTCTCGCCAAGGACACTTACTGACCCAGAGAAACAGGTCCTGCAGAAGGGCTTAGGATACGTTCCCACGCCCAAAATTGACAGGTTTCGCGAGAACTGCGAGATCCAGAACTTCTTCCGGAAAATCCGCCTCAAGGCGTTCTTTCAGGACAAACCCGCACTCCAGTGCTTAATTTGTAAAATATTAAGTGCCAGTGCTCTGACCAGGAGGCCACTGCAGCTTGCACCACCCATCGCCCTTGTCATCGCTGCCAAAACAACTACTAACCATCTCTCTCGCATGTAAATGCGACAGTTCAGATTATTCCAGGCCCCCAAAGCTAAAGGAATGGCTGGCGAGGCAGGCATTAGCAATTTTAATGTATATTGCATTTCTAAACTACCGCTGTTCTGCTCATCTCTAAATTAGATGAGCAGCGCCACCATGTGGTGGACTGTTCTAAGTATGATGTTGGCAATTAGGTGCCGAGCACCGGAAACCAATTAAGTGCCGGTGCTTAGCACCGGAAAGCCCCGGCTCAAATTAAGCACTGCTGCAATCCCCACTGGGGACTCTGGCCTACACAATCCCTCAACCTTTACACCGAACAGTGGCATGGTACCAAATGAAGTACTCACTTTTGAGCAAGCTGTACTCAAAGATCTAGCCAGCGTCACCACACCCACCCCTTTCCACAACCTGTCATCAATAGAACTGACAGCTGTCAGATCTCTCGCTGTTGAACCCAGCATTACCATCAAACAAGCAGACAAATGAGGGTCCACAGTGATCATGTCCACTATGGACTACGACACGGAATGTAACCGTCCGCTTAGTAACCGCAGGTACTACACGCCCATTGCTGTCAATCCTACAACACGCCTTTCCACAATCATCGCAACAATGGTCTTCTCTGCTGAAACAGAAGGGTGGATCAGCAAAAAGGAAGCTGACTTCTTTATTACCAAAGACCCCAGGGTGCCCTACTTTTACATCTTGCCCAAAATTCACAAGGGCACCACCCCTGCCCCAGGTAGACCCATCGTTTCAGGGATTGGTTCACTCCTGGAACCTTTGTCAAGATTTTGTGACCACTTCTTACAACCACTGGTGAGAAAGAGACCTTCTTTCCTACTAGACTCCACCGATGTCTTACGCCTGATCGAGGAAGTCCAATGTCCAGAGGAGATCAGTCTTCTGGTCACTCTGGACGTTGAGACACTTTATACCAACATCCTTCAACGTGCCACTTTGAGTGTCATAGAGGATGCCCTCAACAATGGAGACTGGGACTCCCCCACACCAGTGCCATTTATTATGGAGTGTGCCACTTTGGCCCTAACGGAAAATTTCTTTGAGTATAACAATCAACTATACCACCAGACCTAGGGCACCTCTATGGGCAGCACTTTTGCGCCGAAAGTGGCTTGTCTCTACATGGCCGCGTTTGAAGAAAAAGTTATCTTCAATGCCTCGAATCCCTACACCTCGAATCTTATGCTATGGAAGAGATTCATCGACGACATCCTAATCTTTTGGAAGGGTGAAAGGTCGACCTGTGAGGAATCCTGCAAATGGATAAATACCCTGAATCCATATTTGACCTTTACTAGCACCATTTCAGAGACAAACATCCCATTCCTTGACCTCAATATCAGGCTTTCTGAAGGCCTACTGAATACTACCCTGTACAGAAAACCTACTGACAGCAATAGTCTCCTCCTGTTTAGTAGCCACCACCCCAGAGCACTCAAAGAAAACTTACCTTTTGGCCAGTTTCTCCGTATCAGGAGGAACTGTAGTACTCTTGAGGACTACAAAACCGAGTCAGCCAGCCTAGCTATCAATCTCAGCAAAAGAGAATACCCAGCCCGCAACATTGCACTCTCTATGAAAAGGGCCAGGAACAATAACCGTGAGGCCCTATTGGAAACTAAACACAAAGATCCCACTGAGGCCCTCACCTGTGTCACTACATATACCCCCGATACCAACAGGATCAGAAACCTTATCAAAAAACATTGGGGTATCCTCACAACGGGCACACTCAACTGGCCTACACCAAGGTTTGCATTTAAACGCACGAGCAACCTCAAAGACATGCTTATACGTACAAGACCAAGAATCCAGAATGTCAACCCACAGAGACTTCTCTGGGATTTGCCGCCTGTGTTGGGACATTACCCATGTGGCTCCTGTGCTGTGTGCCCCCTGACTGTGATGACTAAGGAAATAGCTTTTTCCAACACGTTCACATGGAAGCTAAGAAGACACACCAACTGCAATACTGCTAATTGCATATACATGATCAGCTGCCCTTGCAACCTCCGCTACATTGGTATGACCACTAGGATGATCAAAATACGCATCACGGAACATAGGAGCAACATCAGGTGCCCCTGTGTTAACACCAAAATGTGCACACACTTCGAACTAGCAAAACACTCACCGGACACTTTACGCTGGGTCATCCTGGAGGCGCATTCGAAAATAACTGCAGGAACACTGTTCAGGATTGAACAGAGGTGGGTGCACCGTCTAGCTACAGACAAACAGGGACTCAATGAGGACATTCCATGGAGTGCACTAAACAGATAGCAGCCCCTTGGGGATAACACTATATTGTCTACAGACAACTGGGTCCCATTCCTTTCTGCCGAGTAACTTACACTTTTAGGTTTGGGTCATTAGCAGCAGTCTTCACCTTACTTGGTAGGTGCTACACGCCCTCACCAGCTGCTACTTAAGTAATCACTGGCCACGGACTACTGGGGTATGTTCCTTTATGCTTAATTACAGACACTTAGAGACACTGGGGTCATTAACAACATTTCTACTCCACTGGTTAGCCATCTTGACAAGTATAGGAACACCACACTGTCCTTCTGTTAGGGACATCATGGGTACACTGACACCCCCTAGAAAGTGCCCATGAGCATGGTTGACTCTAACTGATGGTACACGAGCAACATCAGACCCCCGGCAGTAGACTATTACTAGTGCGCCATCACCAATGGGTTAACTGAGAACCCTACCACCACGTCTGGTAGTCCATCATTTACATTACCTCGCACGCATGGGGACCACGAATTTACCAGCTTTTCCGGTCCCCTAGGTCCGTGGGGATATCCAACCTTACCCACTTTTCCCTTGCAGGAAAAGTTATGGTTAAATCCATGACTTGTATGCATTATGTATTATACACTCCAATATGGCTGCCACCACATTCTGATTTCGATAAATCATGCATTCCCCCAATATGGCCATCATACTAGCATTCTCCACTGGGGGGTTGGCGCTTCAGGGCTCGATACGCTTGCTAATTGGACTCCCCGCCCACTGGCTGCCGGGATTACATCTTGGCCACGAGGAAGATGGCCAGTACCTCCCGGCCCCGGCAGCGGATGGGTAGGTCCACTGACAATCTTGCGTTTGACGCCACGTGAGTACTAGCTCCCTGAGATACTCGGAGATCTCAGGGGTTGATTTTCCTACCCTCCTTAAAGAGGTGAGTTCGCTCCTGTTATCTAACGAGGCAGCGGACACGCCTTGAATCGCCAGGGGCTTTGTTTTCACTATGACCCAAGGCACATTGCGGATACGGTTTCCTCGGTCCTGCTTTCCACAGATACCAAGTGCCCTGATTTAAGAGCACGGTGCCTTGTGAACTTGGGAGTGAGCAACTGTTCCCCATACGGGCCAGTGGGATTGAGCCCTCGGAGGAATACGGCGCTCTCCGAACTGAGCCCGTTTTTAACCTGCTCACTACCTTTTTACGAGTGTGTTTGTGAATCCTTGCTGATCAATACACCACATCACCAGGTGTATTTTTTATCTTTTATACCATCTGCACCATTTGACCCCCCCTTCTAGGACACTAATTACCAGGTGTCTTTTCCTGCCGGGAGTTGATGGTGCGAGTCACCAACCGAATTTGGGCGAGTCCGCCGCTTTCAGCTACCATGAAAATACGGGATATTATACCTGTGTGTGTTTTTATTCATCGTTTGATTCTTTCACGAGCACATCATAATTGTGTGACGCATGTTTGGGGCACTATGATTCCACTACCCACACTGAATCTCATAGGGGACAGAATATGTTGAATAATGAATTGTAATCAACCACTACTGTTGTTTAATCATTCTGATTTTATCCCATTAGGTTGGCCATCGCAGCTTCAGGTACCACTTTTTGAGGTGCTTTCTGTGGTCTTTCACGGTCAATTAACCAGAACACCACAAGTAGTGTAGATAGACTGTTCCTTTAGGTCCTGATGAATTGCCGCTAGATCATTCTGACATCAAGGCAAGAAACATGTCGACCACATAAGTAGAGCGCGGTATCCTGACGCATCATATCAAGAGTGCGCCACTTTATCTTTTTAGCCAGGTTGGAAGCCTTATTCATTAAAATTATTCTGTTTGGACTTCCACTTTCTGTTTTAACCTTTGCACGGTCCATGGACCTCCACTCCACACCTTTAGGTCCCTCACACCCAGGGCACCAAATGGCACGGAATAAAAGATTTCCGCCAAAGAGCCCCTCATAGGAAGCCCGTCAGGTATTGCAGCGCCGACCTGACGAGGAGCAAGCCCTATGATGAAGCAGGACACCCAGCTCGGTGTGTGAGGGCCCTAATTCCGGAAGGAGGGATCCCCCTTTCCCTCCACCATTAAGGGATAACATTCCCTCTCTTAGCTGACCTCGCTCCCTTTGCCATGTCAGGAACTGCATACCCTCTTCTGGTTGACTTCTACTGGGCATGTATGCTGGACCTCGATAAAGCCCTTAGTCCCCCCTTTTGGTTTACTCTCTGGGTTTCAAACCAGACAACCGCAAGAACGATAGCAAGAAATATTCTTTCTTCAAATACGACTGCAGTGAATGATTGCAGCCTCTCACAATATTCTGAGGTAAGCGCTCTGCCCAATATATTTGACTCTGCACCCATAGTGACATATTTTCTTTCCTGAAGCCACCACTAACAAACTAATTCATTTTTTATCAGGCCAGGTCTTTTTTCCTTGGCATAGGTAAGCTTCTCTATTTCGTTCTGGATTTGCGACTACATTTTTCAATACTGTTCACAATAATTTCAGATGACTGCAAATTTGGTCCTAAAATATTATTTTCTTACTTCTCATGCACCGATGATATTTCTGCCACAGACATACTGAGATACTTTCTCATCTACTCAGGGACAATATAGCGCCAGCAGTACCATTTGCTCTTTATTTAATTATTAATTTTATTTCACTTGTCCTAATCCTTTATCCCCTCTCTAGACCGACTCCCTGAGACAGTTTGAGACTCAGCTTTATTAACTGGTGAATTGGTAGGAACCTCCTTCAATTGAAATACTTTGCATGATGTCCCACTTCTGTTGACTCAACCCAGCCTTAATTCCTTTGTGACTCCGTAGTATTAAACCTGCCTCGAGCAGAGCACCTCTGATTCATATCTCAAGCCAAATGATGTTTCCTTGACTGGATCATCTGATCTGCCTATTCCCATCTCCCCACTTCTTTAGGGCCTTAATATGTACTGGAATCACTTCCTCCTATTAAATATGATGGCCCTCTGTCCTCCCCTCCCCACTTACTATTTTACTTAGACAACTCTCTATGGCCAGCAAAATCTTATCTAGCATAGTGACTAGCAAACTATGTTCTAGCTGATCGTTCTAAGAATACATTTCTTGTCTACAGCTTTACCTTTAATGCATATCTGCACTATACTAGCACTGCACTGCTAATTAGTAATTAAAATTTCAGCAGCATTAATCTCGTGTGGCGTTTCCCACCCTTTTGACACCTTTGCAGTGAACACATAACATTATCAAATTATATCAGTTACTTTGACGTGATATCTGACAAATATGGATTTAGTCTGCTGTTTATTTTGATCTTTTTCTGTTTGTCTCTGCTTGTTCGTACCACGATGTTATTCATACATGTTGATTATTTTGTTATAATTTGGTTCAATATATTCATTTCTTTATTTAATGTCTAGGATATGGATGCTATTTGTGTAGTCTTGAAAACTACTAACCTCTCCCATTGCTTGTTATTGTATGAAAAAGAGGGCGTTAATATCATAGAATAATTTGCATTATGTTAAACATAACCATGAATGTGCAGCAAAACTAATTCCCTCTATCTGAATATTACTGTTTTTTGGCACAGAGACCAATGCTTAAAGACTCTCAAAATAGCTGTAGGAAACCAAGAAAGATCTTGTTCTGAAAGCAATTTTCGTAGGACTGTACTACCCTTGCCACAGAAGCCCGAATGTCAAAAAATAGGTCAAGATATACCCCTATTAACAGAAATAAATGGTTAGAATATATATTTCACTATCATTCACAGTCAAAGTATACAATTGGGCAATAACTGTTGTAAGCTGATGATCTGCATAAACAGAAACAAAGTAGATGTAACATTTTCACGACACAGCTATCAAATGAAAACCCTCAGAAAACTGTATGGTTATAGTGGCATAAACGTTTCAGCATATGTCCTGCAACTGATGTTGTGAAAATTCACAACAGTCTCAATAAACACAAATTGATTTAAATCATTGTATTTTGCAAACAACCAAGTACTTCACAACATTTCCTTGTGCCATGCTTGTCAGCTAGAGTCCAGTGTACAGAAATGAGTGCAAGCAGAGCACTGCATTAGTCGAAAGACTTTAAAGGTCAGATCTCAGTAAGGAATAGCACGGTTGAGCTGCTCTTAGTAGCAGGACAAATTCTAACTTAACTTCTGATGGATACTTAAAACCACATATTTCTCGCCTTGGAGTAATTCCTAGAAGCCAGACTTAGTCCAGAAATTTTTATAGTAGCGCTCAGCTAGGTGGCTCTGTGTTGGCTCCATATCACCCAGGAAGCGAAAGAGCCGAATAACAACTGCGCACTGATCCCTGCATGCTGATGTCCGTTCTTTTCTTTACGTGCTCTGCTTTCGATTATCGTGCCTTCCGACGACTCCCAGACTCAGTTTTTTAGGGAACGATATCCCCACCAAAAGCGATAGGATACAAGCTGTGCTGACTGCAGGAAGCAGATGTTGGTCACAGACCTGCCCAAAGTGTGTCTCAGGATACGACTCCAAGTCATATGATAGGTGTATACTCAAGCACCCAAAGGCCATTTAAAACTGAGAAGTGAAGTTGTATGTCTCCGAACACAAGAAGAAGCTGACACAGGCCTGGTCATGGGGCTGTTCCTGCGCCCGTTCCACTTCTTGCTCACAGTCCTCCAGTATGTCAAGTCCAAACACAGGCATAAAAAAGTGAAGCAAGATTTGACCTCATCTTACCAGTACGACTCGAGGAGAAGGTGCAAGGACATCAAGATGTGAACAGCATCTGTTGAGGTTGCTTGTCACTAAGCACATTCCTTAGCTTATACAGACAAGCGTCGAGTTTCCCAGGCAGTCATCAACTCCACAACAAATCGAGGCCCTCAAAGAGGCCATGTAGCAAAGATTCAGTGTGCTTCCGGATCCCTCTGTTGCACTTTCAGGCCCCAAAGAACAGCACAGGACTCCAGCCAGGTTACAGTGAGTGGCCCCTCCCCACCACCTTGGGTCCTGTTACCAGGCCTCTACCAACTCTGGAACACATTTCCATCCTTGCCCCACAATCCACCTGGTTCCCACCACCTTGGCACCATTGATGTGGCGGATGATCTGATTTAGATGCCCATGTCAATCTCTGAAATGACTTTGGCCTAAACTCAACCAATGTTGTGCTATAAAATTACAAAAAGGCAGCAGATTGTCAAGCATATTGACACTAAACCTGTTCCTCTATGTGCCACATTTATTAGAAGAGGCTTCATTATCTTTTTGGTTTTGACTCGGACCATATGCCAGAGCATGGTGCATCCCAAGATGTTGATGGTGGTGAGGGGGATGCGTTGCTCTCCCCTCATTACACTGATGATACATTACGTCTTGATTTACAAAACGCCATTGGGCTTGACATCTCTCCTCAGACAGGGCTTGACTCGCCATATGGGCCACCATCAGAAGAGTCTCTCATTCACAGTAGTGATTCGAAGGGAAGCTGAAGTGCCAGAGTTACAGCTGACCTCTGTTGAGACTAACACGTGTTTTAACAAAAAATCCTGCAGCTTGGTCAGTAACGTCTGAGCCCTTATTTTCGTTTAACAGTGCCCTCACGGATACTTAGACGGTTATGTGGTCGAAACCATGTCCTTGTAGACCTGTGAGCAGGAAGGTGGCCAAATGTCACAGACTAGCACCTGGAAACCCAGACATTCTCATCAAGGAGTCCACAGAGCCTTTTTGTGGAGGTCTGAACCAGTTAAGTGAATCCTGAATAATTTACCATTGCTCTTAAGGGCAGAGAAACTAAAAGGATTGATCACTTGGGCAAACCCATCATTTCTTCGGCCAGTTTGGCATTGTGGTCTGTTAACGCAGTATGTCTGTTGGGCTGATACACCTGTGCCCTTTAGGACATGGTCAGCGTGATCTTGCCAGTCCAATAAAATCTTAGGGACTCTTTGGCCAGCCGATAAATGATGACCAATATAAGACCAAATAGGTTATCTAGACAGGTTTCAATACCACAGGATTGCCTTGGTTGTGCTATTGATACCTGTGTGGAACTTCGTCAGCATGCCTGGATGAGGTTTACTGGGTTCTCCGGTAATGTGCAGGCTTCTCTGATGGATATGCCCATTGAAGGGTAACACCTCCTAGGTGAGAAGGTGGACTAAGTTTTGGAATGCTTTAAGGACAGCAGTGTTACAGTGCGTTTCTTGAGGCTACTGGCAAATAATTCTGCAGCAGTTTTGGAAATTTAGAGGCTACTCCAGAGGTCTGGCAAATAGACAGAGGCAGGCAGGCAGCCATCTCAACCAGTGATGCAAAAGTCAGCCCAGTTCTTTTGGGGCCATAGACATGGGCCAGGTAGACAACAGGAAGGAAATCAGGGACTTCTGTCGTCCAACTTCTCCTCCCCTGCAACAATAGCTAACAAACCACTGTAGTTTGTCCTTGGGACAGCATGCCCACCAAGTGGAAGGTAGGCTAAGACACTTCCTTCTGGATTGGCGATCCATCACATCTGACAGATTGGTCTTACAAATCAGTCTAAGTGGTTATGCCCTACCTTTTATTTCCTCCCATACCAACATCCCTCTCAAACCGAACAGATTTCAGAAGACCATCTCCCCATCTTGCTACAGTAGGTATGCCTCTTGCTCTGCAAAGGTGCCACAGAGAGGTTACAAGACTCGGAGAAAGGCTGGGGTTGTTACTTTTACTATTTCCTTGCCCCGAAAACGTATGGGGTCCTTTGGTCTATCCTGGACCTTCATGCCCTCAATACCTCCCTAGAGAAGAACAGATACAAAATAATCACACTGGCCCAGATCCTATATGCTCTGGAAAAAGGCGACTGGATGGTGTCCTTGGGCTTGAAGAATGCATATCTTCATGTACCTGTTCTGCAATACCACAGATGTTACCTGTGTTTCAGGGTGTACCAGGAGCATTTTTAGTTTCCCGTGCTCCTCTTTGGCCTCACTAGTGCCCCATGAATGTTCACGAAAGGGATGGTGCAGGTCAGGAGTAGCTGTATTCCTGCACCTCAAACTATGGCTGCTGAAGGTGGGCTTGCAGCAGTCAGTCACTGACCACCTTCAGACAACGGTAGACCTTTTGACATCATTGAGTTTCACCATAAACGAGCTGAACTACAACCAGATTCTCTCTCAGACGCTTCCATTCATTGGAGCAATCCTAGATACTGTGGAGTTTAGGACTTTCCCTCAGAAACAATGAGTCCAGGACATTCAGACTCGGACTTTAATGTTTCAAGCGTGATTCTGGATCAAGGTGAGGGTGGCTCTGAGGTTTCTTGGCCTCTTGACCTTGTGCATCCCTGCCAAGTGGCACATTAAGCCCTACAGTGCAACCGGATGACCCATTTGGCTCAGCATCAAGGCCACCATTCCAACACCATTCAGATCTCGGAGGAAACAGCTCAAAATGTGCAGTGATGACTGACCGACCGCAGTGTGTCCAGCAGCAGGCCACCCTGGCTTCCCCACTCAAGGCTAATATTGGTGACAGATGGACCACTGCTGGGTTGCCGGGGATGGGGGTAGGGAGGGTATCACCTGGTGTTGGTGGATATCAGAGAATTCTGGTCTTCAGTGGAGGCAAGCTCCACATCAATCTACTGGAACTGCTGCCATTTGTCTGGACCTGAAGGCCTTCCTGCCATCCATCAAGGGGAGGCTGGTGCAGGTTCGTACAGATAGCACTACTACTATGTAGTATACCAAAAACAGGGTGAAATTGGATCATCTGTCCTGTGCCAGGGGCCTTTGCGACTCTGGATGTGGATAGAGTTCCAGCGCATCCTTATCGCTGCCACTCACCTAGAAGGGTACCAGAACACTGGAGAGGATGAACTGAGCAGAAGTCATCTGACGATAAAAAGTGGTGACAACATCCTAAGGTGGTGCAGGGCGTTTTCTATTAGTTGGGGGGACCACTGGCTAGATCATTGTGCCACCGCAGAGAATGTGCAGAGTCAACAATTTTACACTGACTTGCCGTATGAACATTCCTTAGAAGATGCATTCCAGCTAGAATGTAACTAGGGACTCCGGTATGCCATCCTACCACTTCCTCTCCTGCCCCGAGTTCTATAGAAGATCAAGAATGACTGAACCAGAAGTATGTGATACCTGGAACTCCTGAGCATGAGCATCTGTTCTCCGATCAGGCTGCCAATTCGGGAGCACCTCCTATCTCAGCAATAGGGCAGGGTCCACTACTTGAATCAACCCAACTTACACCTCCATTTGCTGCGACTTGAGCAGCGGCATTTACCTGTGTTTGATTTGCTGACTGAGGTAGTGGATGTCATCTTCACTGCTAGCTGCCCTTTCATGGAATCCATTTATGCCAGGCACTGGGACAAATCTGTGACTTAGTAAGGTGCCCAGAATATAGATCTTGTACAGGAAAAGCTGTTGTCCTTTTGTTTTGTTTTAAGCCCAGCAAGGCCCTGCAGTGTTCACTGTCAAAGATTATTTGTCATCACTTTCTGCCTTTTTACATTTGGCGGCCTAACCATCCTTGTTCAAATAATCTGTTGTGATGGTATTTATTCAAGGTTTGACAGGGTTCCTCCTAAGCCATTTGCAATGCCACAGTGGGGCCTTAACTTGGTCTTGACATTTCTCATATGTATGCCTTTTGACTCAATGCATAGCTGCTCGCTGCGTCTCCCGACCTTGAAGGCTGCTTTTTACCTCATTGCGATTAGGTCAGCTCATTGTGGTAGTGACTTACAAGCACTCTCAGTGCAACCTCTCTCCACCACCTTTGTCCCAGACAAATTGGTGCTTTGGACTTGGGTGGCCTTATTGTAAAGTGGGGACTCCATTCCAGTTTTCTTTGCTTCCCCTCACACCTCAATAGAGGAGAGGTTTGAATGGGGGCCCCAAAAGAACTTTAAGTATTTACACAGATCGTAACATGGATCCAGTTGATGGTCAGCTTTTTGTTGGGCCTTGTTGAAGTAGATAGTTCTCTGCATTATGATGTTACCCAATGGACAAGAAGATGTCCGCGGAAGATCTGAAAGCTTATTCTACCAGGGCCAATGCGTGGGCTCAAGGGGTGCCCGTCCTTGATATCTGCCATGCTGCGATGTGGACACTGGTGTACTTGTTCAGAAAGCACTACTGCAGGGTAGTGCTTTTGGATGTAATTTAAGGTGAGGAATCTGCTTTTAGAAGTATCCATCAGAAGAATAAGTGACTTACCTTCAGTAATGCTCTTTCTGAGGGCTATTTAAACAGAAGATTCCACACTGCCCTCCCTCCTCTCTGTTCTGTGGAGTGGACCTCTTTTTAACATCTTAAGAAGGTTCCAAGTTAGCACCGAGTACACAGCTACTAACAATTATTCATGCTGCGCGTCTGAGGGCATGGAAAAGGTAAAGACAAACTGGTGTCACTGTGCAAGGGTGGTGCTTATATGCAGCTACACTCCGTCACTTCTGGGGCGGTACGGAGCCAATGCAAACCCTCACGATACCACCTAGCAGCAAGCGGGACCACAGCTACAAAAATCTCCAGATCCAGTCTGGGGAATATTCTAAGGCAGTGGTTCCCATACCTTTTAGACCCATGGCCCAATTCTTTTAAATAAACTTTCACAACCCCCCTAGCTTTAACAGACATGAGGTGGGAGCAAATATTTTTATGTAGTAATAGATATGCTTTTTAAAATCCTGTGAACTATTTGCTGCATTCCTCTCTAACAGCAATAGTTTGTAAATATCACGATCTTGACGACGCCCTTCGATAAATCTTTATAGGACTGTGGCCAAGACATTTATCTGTCCATAAAAGAGGCAGTTGGTGACCTGCACTGGAGCTGGAACACTTTTCAGAGCGTGCTGGCCTGTGGCACCTGTTCACTAAAATCACAAGACTTCTGTAAATTCTTGGTACCAATGAATTGAGCAAATTTGTCACAATAGGAAATTGATTTTTTGGTTTGCTTACAACTTTAGTGGCATTTGACGAAACTTCACAAAACTTTCCCCCCCAAAAATGTCATCCACCTCAGCTCCTTCCTGGAAAGTTTTCGTGTGATCCGTGAAGTGGAGGCGATGAAAAGAGGGGCTACCATAGAGAATTAAACAGCGATACTACAAAACTGCTGAACAGAATTACACCACATTTCGCATAACGCTTGATCTTTTAATGTAAATCCGTTCAGTAGTTTTTGAGACATTAAGGTTCAAAATTTATTTATATTTAACACTGCGGAAGATCTCCGGATCCAAAAGATCAAAAGATTTAATCTGATTGGCTGCCACCCCATCAACAAAAATGTGGCGGCAGCCATTTTAGGACTCGAAGAATCAGTCCTTTGTCCTACGAGAAAAGGAAAAAAACACACAGGAGCAAAGGCAGGGTAGGGATACCCTGCCCCCAAAAGGTCTGGGGGGAAGGGGGGACGACTCCCCAAAGCCATATTTTTCGGGGGTGGGGGCACCCAAAGCAGAAGAGTCGGCTCCCGCCAGTATCACAGTTGGTGCTGGCTGGGCAGGCCTTGGAGTTCCCTCCACCACCCTCAACATTGGTGTATGCTGTGCGTGCCCCGGGTAGCTAGGGTTGCTAGGCTCAGACAAGAACTCGTATCCTATGAGACATTTTTTGACAGCGGCGAATATTCAGCTCACTTGGTTATTCTTCCTGCAATCACTGTTCCACATTTTTTCTTTGGGCAACAATCCAATCAGAATTTGCAGAACAGTAACAATACACGTTTGAAAACAGTCCATCAGATCTGTGGGCAAGATGGTGTAGCGACAAGTAGCATTTAGAAAAATAA
Source organism: Calotriton arnoldi (assembly GCA_963921515.1). NCBI lineage: Eukaryota > Metazoa > Chordata > Amphibia > Caudata > Salamandridae > Calotriton > Calotriton arnoldi. Next base: position 827,370 of record CAWUFW010006321.1, on the reverse strand, counting down.
ACCTTAAAGCCTCACTAGAATGAAAAGGTGTGTGTAGCTAAGGTGTGTGTAGCTAAGGTATGCGGACATAATTGTTACCCTGTGCCAATAAATGCAATCTCGATCTAGCTCTCTCTCAAAAGGCTTGAATGGGTGTAAAGCTGGAATAGGCGTAAGGTTAAAGCAGGATACTCAGTACTACAAACAGAAGGGACGACTCAACATCACCCATCTGTGGAGGACATGCCACCTTCAAAGGATCTTGCCCTTTTAGTTTAACAAAGTGTTGTATTATTATGGTACTATTGCAGTGCATAGCTGTAGCCAGCAGTTCAGTTAAAGCAGCAATTACCATAATCACTAGTGAAAAGCTGGCATTAAAAGGAGTAATGGCCAAAGGGGTGTGGTATGCTAATTACCTCATCAACCCGCCAGAAGCTGCAATGCTCAGTAGATCCTTGGGCAAGAGAGGCCCCACACCGTTTTAAACTCCTTGTCTACCCCACTGAATATTGAGGGTGATCTTTTCCATCTCTAATCAATCAATCATGTCACTTATAAAGCGCACTACATACCCGCGAGGGTCTCAAGGCGCTGGGGGAAGAGGGGGTGGTGCTGCTACTGATCGAAGAGCCAGGTCTTGAGGAGTCTTCTGAAGGCCAGTAGGTCTTGGGTCTGTCGGAGGTTGGTGGGGAGGGTGTTCCAGGTCTTGGCGGCGAGGTGGGAGAAGGATCTGCCGCCGGCGGTCGTTTCCGGATGCGGGGGACTGTGGCGAGGGCGAGGCTGGTCGAGCGGAGCTGGCGGGTGGGGGTGTAGAAGCTGAGTCGTCTGTTGAGGTAGGCTGGTCCGGAGTTGTGGAGTGCTTTGTGTGCGTGGGTGAGGAGCTTGAAGGTTATCCTCTCGTTGACAGGGAGCCAGTGCAGGTCTCTCAGGTGGGGTGTGATGTGGCTGCGTCGGGGGATGTCGAGGATAAGACGTGCAGAGGCGTTCTGGATGCGTTGCAGCCGTCTCAGGAGCTTAGCCGTCGTTCCTGCGTAGAGGGCGTTTCCGTAGTCCAGCCTGCTGGTGACGAGGGCCTGGGTGACTGTTTTTCTTGTTTCGGTGGGGATCCACTTGAAGATCCTGCGGAGCATTCGGAGGATGTTGAAGCAGGATGAGGAAACGGCGTTGACCTGCTTAGTCATGGAGAGGGTGGGGTCGAGGATGACCCCTAGGTTGCGTACGTGGTCGGTGGGTGGCGGGGCTGTTTCCAGTGATGTTGGCCACCAGGAGTCGTCCCAGGCTGAAGGGTTGGAACCAAGGATGAGGACCTCCGTCTTGTCCGAGTTCAGCTTCAGGCGGCTGGTCCTCATCCATTCGGCGACGGCCTTCATTCCTTCGTGGAGGTGGGCTTTGGCGGTGTGAGGGTCTTTGGTGAGGGAGAGGATCAGCTGGGTGTCGTCGGCGTAGGAGATGATGTTGAGGTTGTGCTGTCGGGCGACGTGGGCGAGGGGTGCCATGTAGATGTTGAACAGCGTTGGGCTGAGGGAGGAGCCTTGGGGTACGCCGCAGATGATCTTGGTGGCCTTGGATCGGAAGGGGGCGAGGCGGACGCTTTGTGTTCTGCCGGAAAGGAAGGATGTGGTCCAGTCCAGGGCCTTCTCTTGGATCCCGGCGTCGTGAAGGCGTGTTCGTTCCATACAATCATGTGTGATACCATCTGGGAACATGTGGGAAAAGGCTTGACCCTCATTTGGCTAGCAAGGTTTATTTAGCTGTCAGTAGAAGCAAAGTGGTTCAATTACATACCTCTTTGAAAATCCTACACTTCCAACTTCTAGCCGAGCAGAATACTCTGGTGTATTCAGGACCGGCTCTCCCGTAATTTGTCTACTGACTTCAACCCAGCAGCCTTGCAGCCGATAACAGCATACAGAATGTGGGCAATTGTTCCCTTTTAACCACAACCCTCCAGCAAATATTGGATTATTTTCTGTCCACTTCGTGTAGATGCAGAGGGTCCACTGCCATCTCATAAGAGTCTTTCCTGCCGACATCCTGCCCCGACCAGGAGAAGGTGTGCACAATTTGTAGGCGGGTGAATTACCACCTCTTTAATCTCCAGAGAAAAGACCAGGTTTCACATCTGAGTTTATCTGTATTGCTCTTCGCCTAGCTTGAAATCCATCTTTACCTGCTTAAAGAACTTGATGGTGCCCTTAGAGAACCTCTCTCTGACCTTTGTACTAGCCTCCCGGTCTATAAACCACTATTTGTTCTCTGTTTCTGTTTTGGATTGGACCACCCCAGCAGGTGCCTCAGAAAAGTAGCTTGATAGTGGAGCGTTAAATTCAGGATCCTCAGGCTGTCCTTATGGAGTGGCCCGCACTTCACTTTGAATGGGATTCTGGGCTTCCTGTTCCCCTTCACGAACTTTGTGCATATTTGCTGAATGCATTTGATAAAGCCACCATCTACATGGATTGAAGGTTCTTGAAACAGGAACAGTCTTCTGGCTACGGTCATTTTAACTATAGCTATTGACCCCAGCCAAGACAGTGATTGGGAGTGCCATCTCAGGATGTCCCCCTCAATGCTGTACAGCGGTGGAGAGAAATTGGCCAGTTGGCCGAGGGTACAGCTGGAATCGTTGCAGCCAGACATATCCCGGATACCTGATGGACAACTCACACCGCCTTAAAGGAGGGTGCTAGAAATATGGACTCCTAGGGTTTCTGAGTTAAGGCATGTTAATCTTTAACACTGATAGTGAAACCGGAATATAATAAGCAAATAAGGAAAGCTTGATTCCATTGGGCCCAAATTTGACTCCCACTATAACTCATGAATTCCTAATGCTCGCAGCGAGGGGTTCCAAATTTATTGAATAAAAGGGAGGGGCAATGGGCATTCCTGGCATGCCCCCTGCTGTTTGAACACCTTCTGAGAATCTTACCCATTAATCCTAATTTTGGCACTATGTACCAGATAGCCTGATAGTATCATGTTCAGAAACTTGGGTTAAAACCCTTGCACCTTCAGTGTCTGTTTGAGAAACCCAGTGTACTCTGTCAAAAGCTTTTCTGCATTCAGTGACAGAAAAATTGTGCCATTACTTTGTTTAATCACGATATTGATCAGGTGAATTACCTTTTTTGTTTTGAACCTTACCTGCTTTTTTCAGCAAAAATCCTGCCTGGTCAGGGTAGATGAGGCATCAGGTCATGCAAATGCATTGCTAAGATTGTTCTGAATATCTTTGTGTCAACATTTAAAAGGAAAATAGGAAGAGAAAACCCAGTGTCCTCCAGGTCCTTCCTTGGTTTTAACAATAAGGAGATCTTTGCTGCGGACAATGATGGAATGACTGACCTTGAGCCCGCTATATCAGTAAATTGCTCCACCATAACTTCTAACATACTTGGCCAGAATGCTTTATAGAAATTTAGGATGACATCATCATGTCCTGGTGGTTTATGTTTCTTAAGAATTTTAATCACCATTATCATTTCTTCCACTGTTGTTATAGTCCTATCCTTGTTCTGTTTTTGCCTTCATGCCAGCTAACTGTCAATATTTAGGAATGGATTCCTTGCCCACCAAATCCTGCGTGCAAAGCTGTTGGAAGCAATATTGGAATATTTTCTGCTTGCCCTGTACTTGCGTATGAGTCCCCCCATCTTTACCTATTACTGCCAGCACATGTGCCTGGGTTCACCCGTGTCGGAGCTTGGCCACTAGCAGACACCCTGCCTTGTTATCGCTCTTGTAATGTTTATGATTGAGTTTTGCTAAGGCATATTTTGCTTTATTAAGGTCCATGAGCCTCAACTGCCCCTTGAAAGCGAGGGTCCTGTATCAGGTTTTCTGGGACTGCGTTACTTTGTGTTGTCGTTCTAAGGAGCCCGGCTCAAGCTAAAAATTCAGTCTAGTGAGGTCCCTCAGGTTCTGTAATCTAGCCCTCGCCACAATGCAAGTGCCCCTGACTACAGCCTTTATTGCATATAAAACCACTTGTATCTGGTAATGACCATCGCTATTAAAGCCCAAGTATTCTGTTATCTGCTTCTTGATGGCTCCATGGCCACCTTTATCTTTATGTAAGCTTTCATTAAGATGCCAACTAGGCCCCCTTTGAAGCAGACCTGCCCCGCATCTTAGTTCACAGCAATAGGTGTGTGGTCTGAAACTGTAATTAAGCCACCTGTCCCCCACCAGTGTTTTGATATAGGGTGTGATCTACTAAGAACATATGAATAACAAGAATATAACTTGTGGGCGGCTAAGAAATGTGTATAGTTATATCTTACCACTCCCATGTTGGTAAGCCACCTCAGTCTCTCTGTTAAAAGAGATACCATATACATGTTCCCCACCAAGAGATGTCCCCATTATCCTCTAGGGTGAAGTTCCAATTTCTTTTCAGTATCAAAGAACACACTGCCCTACCGAACATGTTATTTTATAAAACCACAGATTCCTCAACTTGAGAATACCATATGTTGCCAGACTAGATCCAGAAATATCCTCAACAGTGCCCCAGCATGCTACACAGTCCATGTTGGCTTTCTTCAGCCTTGGAAGTGACAGTGCAGAGCTCCATATAAGCACCATCACTGCAAACCATCATCATCAACTTGCTTGACTCCTCCTGCGCCCTCGGACACTGAGCACAAACAGTTGTCGGTACAAGTGTGCAGATCTCTAATTTGGGATCTTTTAGAAAGTAAAAAGAGACAGCTCCACAGAATAGAGAGGTGGAAGAGCAGTGAGGAACTGCAGTTACCCACCAGAAAGAGTTTTACCATCTTCTGATGGATACTTCTAAACGCAGACTTCTCACCTTTAGGATAGATACCAAAGCAGTATCTCTCAAAGGTAAGGGGTCTTTGGAGTGGGCTCAAACAATAATGTAATGCAGGACCGAACAGGCAAAATGCCCTGTCCTTCGGGCCAGGCTGTCCGGGCTGCAGTACTTTTTGAATGTGTGCACTATGGCCCACATTGCAGCCTGACAGATGTCCAGGACAGGCACTCCCCGTGCCAAAGCAGTGGTAGCAGTCTTGGCTCCGGTGGAATGCGCTCTCAGGTCTTCAGGAGGCTGATTTTTGGCCAGTGTGTAGCAGATCCTAAAGCAGAGGACTATCCACCTCAGAGTCCTTTTCTGCAATGCCCCAGACAGACCCACAAAAAGCTGATCATCCACCCAATGGGCTTTGGTGCGATTATGTAGAAGCTTAAAGCTCTTTTGGGGTCCATCCAATGGAGTCTCTCTAGGCGGTGAAAAGAATGGAGTGTGATGGGACTGCCCAACATAAAAAGGAGTCACGACTTTTGGCTAGAAGGCCGATGCTTATTTACAGAAAACCTGGGTAGCACTCTCTCCTGACCCTATCCGGAGCCACTAGGATGACTTGGGGCTGGTCGTTCCTGATGTTCCTCAGAACTTTAGGCAGGAGAGTCTGAGGCGGAAGGGTGTGCAGGAGTTCCATGGTCCACTGTAGCCAGAATCCTAGAGGGAACTGTCTTGGGATCTCCAGAAGTTTTGACACTGCGCATTGTACGTGGCGAAAAGATCTTGACAGGGTTCTCCACACTGTCGGAAGATGTCCTCTGCCACTTTGGGATGCAACCAAAATTTTTGATCTGCCAGGCGCCGCCAGCTGAATTAGTCTGCACTGGCATTTAAAGTTCCTGCCAGATGGTTCATGAACCGGGAGATGCCTTGATGCTCCAGCCAACCCCAGAGGAGTACCACTTCCTGGTACAGGACCCAGGACCCCACTGCTTCCTGCTTGTTTTAATATCACATGGCAGTGGTGTTATCCATGAGAACCTGCATGAGCTTCCACATGATGGACCGTGGAAAGGCCTTCAACATCAGGCAAAGGGCCTACAACACCAACCGATTGATGTTATGGAGAGAAGGCAGTGAACCGTAATATCAAGACTGCCCCTATAAAAGAAACATTTGGGAAGGAGTCAGGTGTGACTCTTGCACGTTGAACGAGAACTCCAAAAATGTCAGGTTTTCCATTGTCTGGAGGAGGTCCGGAATGACTCTCGCGAGTCCACCTTCAGCAGCCATTCATCAAAGTAGGGGAAAACTAACTGGTATCCCAACCTCCAAAGATGGGCAGCGACAACCACCATCACTTTTGTGAACCCCTGAGAAGGGCTGGGAATGGCGCCTAAGGGGAGCACAGCAAACTGAAAATGCTCCTGGCTTACCTTGAATCGCAGAGAACATCTGTGGGACTGCGGGACAAGTGTAAAAAAAAAAATAGGTGTCCTGCAGTTCCGAGACCACCATCCAGTCGACTGCATCCAGGGTAGACAGAACCTGAGCATTTTGAGTCTAATCTTCCGCAGGACGCATTCGAAAAATGAAGATCTAAAATAGGACAGATGCCTCATTCCTTCTTTAGCACAAGGGAATAGCCTCAGTAACAACCCACCCCTATCTTTGTATTTGGAACACTGTTGATGGCCCCTTTGTAAAGTATTGTTTGCACCATCTGCCGTAAGATGGAAAGGTGCTCCTCAGAGTTCTCCCCTGTGAGAGGAAGCTGCAGTGGGACAGACGGGCATAGCCATGCTGGAAGATCTGGAGGACCAATCTGATAGATGTGAATTACTGTCATCCTGGGAGAAAGTAATGGATCCTGCTCCCTACACGATGAGTATGCATCACTAAGGGAAACTAAAGCGGCTTGGCAGCTGATGCCGAATGGGAGGGGGACTTGGAAGATCAGTGACTTAGGGGACCTGCGCTGTGCCTGCCTGAACCCTGCTCCTGGTCACAAAAGGACTGGGGTGAACCGCTGTGGAAGTGGAGCAACCTGGAGTTGCCTGTACGTCAATCCAATTGCGTTGCCATGGACAGACCAAAACTGATAGGAGAAATCTCTGGCAGCGGTTGGGCGGCATAAAGAACATGCTTTTTCGCCAAAAAGGCAGGATCCAACAAAAGGCATATTTATAAGGATGCCTGCACTTTTCCTGAGAAACCTGTGGTTTGCAACCATGCATGGCGATAGGCTTCCCCAGCCACTCAGCAGTATCCAGGCCAGCAGGCATCACATACTTGACCGCATCTTGGTCTGAGCAAAGGAGGCCATAAATTCTTCTGTGACAATGACAAGATCTTGCTTGCCATATCCCAAAGATTCTGCGTGTAGTGACCTAACAGGCAAACAGCATTAACCAACCTCAAGGTTAGGTTGGCTGAAGAGGACATTTGTTTCCTGAACACCTCATTGACTTCTTGTCTGGTAGGGTTCATAGGGAATTAACTGGGATTCAGATTGCTGGTGGAAGACTGGACCACCAAACTCCCTAGAGTAGGATGCTGCATAATAAAATCAGGGTCGCCAAGTGCCAGTCTGTGGAGTATGGCTACCTACCTGTACACTGGCGGGCAGGAGCAAGGCTTAGACCAAATGTCCAACAGAATATCAGTTAGGGCTTCGATGAATGAAAGCAAGGGCTCAGAGGATGTAGGCCCAGGCGGCAGGACTTTGTTTTAACTTCCACAGAAGGCAGTTGCTGGTCCAGGATCTCAGCAGCATGCCTAATTAGAACTACAAAGAAAGCACTCTCTTCTGTTGGGGGCCCCAGGGGGAAACCAACTCCTTATCAGGGTAAGTGACCCAACTGGAGGCCCCTTGGATTCTTGGGTACCAAAGGAGTTTCAGAGGGAGCAGGAAGAGTGCCACAAAATACAGAGCATGGCCTCCTTAAAGGCCTCAACTTGCGACGGTATCGCTGATGGCAGGGGAACTCTGGAAGCAAATGGCTCAATTGTGGAATTGGCTCCTTAAGCGAGGATCGGGAGCAAGATTGCACTCTGACACCCCCACTACGGCTCTTTCGATAGAGAGTGGAGAAAAGGGGTCAAGTTCCACTTTACCTTCTGTGTTTCCTCTTCGACTTGGACTTACCCGATTATTTCGACTGCGACTGAGATCTGTCCACAGGGAAAAACTCCTGTATGGCGTTAGAAGCATACCAACTGCCCAGAAGTAGGATTTGTAGGACGAGCAGTACTGGGTAGGAATAGTCAAGACCTTAGTCGCCACTCATCTTTAGTTTATAAATATGTTTACTGAAGGAAACGCATGTCCGCCCCAACTGCTGTAGCGTTCGCAGGACCATTATGCTTTTGCTGGGATTATTGAGCCCTCCAACATTAGATGAGAGACTCTTGATATACCTTCTCACCAATTTGGTATAAATCAAAAAGGGATTGGCCTCATTCTTCCGTGCCTCCATAACTAACTGTCCTCTACATAGCTGCTTCCGACTGCAGCCATAGTGAAGTGGATAGTCCCCTCCTCCCCTTGAGTCCCAACCATGAGCAAAACCCAATTCAACAAGACAAATGGCAATCCATGTAAATCACTGCTGGAATAGAAAACAAGGTGAACATTTGACCATCTAACGCCTCTTCAGTTCCCTCTATCCCCTCTTCCCCACTCCTCCCGTCCATAAATTTCAGGATCCCAATAGGGGAGCAGAATTATCTCAGTGCATGCTGTCAGCACCAGTAGCGTCACTCTTCTTCTGCATTAGGCACTGTCCATCCTAGTCCTATCCTTCTGCCCCACCCTGCCCATGCTGGGGGTGGAACCCCTCAGTTTTGTGATGATCACTTTGTGCTCCTTGTTCATATCCTATGCATTTGGCTTCATATTCCTGCCCTTCTTTGTATTTATGTTTCGCCCGGTGCTCCCTGATGGAGATATTGCTTTTGCAGTTCACACTATGCCGGAGGTAAGAGGGTTCTGCTCTCCCAAGCTGGTCTCTCTGCCCTTCTGTTTTTCCACTACTCTCTCTCACCACCATCTGGCTCTGCTGTGTACTTTGGGAGTGTAGCACAGTGGAATACTGCTTCATCCATTGCTCCCTTTGCAGTCCGACCCACCTCCTGCGTGGAGCTCGGTGTCACTCATGCTAGGGTCTCCTTTGCTGCTACAAGGCTCAACCCCCAGCCAATAGGATATTGGCAGGGAATGCTTTGGCTTTTCAGGCAGGCTAGAGTGGTAAGGCGAGAAAAGTATTTCACTTCTCTGCCATCTTGGCTACACCCCTCACTAAGTTTTTTTTTTTTTTTTAATCCTCTTTTTTTTTGCTGCAAAGCTGAGCGAGGAGTGCCCAGTATCCTTCAGACAATAGTAGCAGGTTCTGATGGAAACTCATGCCCAGCGGCTTGCAGTTTAGGCAGATATATAGCTGCCAAATAGGATCTACAAAGGACAGGAGCAACATACTGCTACACCAATGGTTTCAAGGAGCATGACCAGAAAAGTGAAAACTAGGACCACAGGAGTTCTCAAGTCTCCAAGCAGAGGCAGATGTGTAAGTGGAATGGGCCCTCTTGTCAGTGCCAAAAATGGAATGGAGGGAAAGACTCTTCCTCCACTCCATAGATAGTGCAATTTATCAACTGCTACAACTAGAGGGAATGGCAAATCAAAGACCATGTTCAGGCAAATCGCCCGATAGCTAGTGTGATCACAGTAGAAGTTACCAGGGAGAGCCCAATGGAGTTGAACATGACAGGCTTGGGCATTTGGGACATGTACCAAGAAGCCCTGAAATACATTCACACAACCTTGCTAGGAATTGTGCAGCAGACTGGCATCATTAGGTGAATATCCACTGCCCCATGTGATATGTAGTCCAGCAGATTACGGTGGAGCAGCCCCAACGGCAGCCTGAGGAGCTCATCCCTCATTTTAGGGACTCTGGTTTCACTGCCAATGGAGAGGTCAAGGTCTACTGTCTAGTATGATTGGAAGTGGAGGTAAATGGCAAGACTGCCGCACTGGGTGTTCATGAGAAGCAAAGCATTAGTACCTCATGGGAAAGGACTTAAACGTGGGTTAGTGCCAGAGCCTACATGCCCTGGAGGGTGTCAGCTATGCTCACATGGTCACAGGTTGCTCATGCATCAAGGACGGAGGTACCTCAGGAAGTGTACAGTCCTTAGTAGAGTAGGCCTGGGTGGAAGACTAGGAAAACAAAAGTGATGGATTAACAGTTTGAACACAAGGGGAACACAGGACAGGCCAATTTGTTCTTCTGCTGTCAAGGTATCAACCTACCAAGCACTCCGTCATTCACCCTCCCAATGTCCAGGGTGCCAATCGGGCTATGGTTTGAGTCATTATCCCACAAGGACTCATCTGTTGAGGGCTCTTCAGTAGCTGTGGGCATCTGAGGGGCTTGGAACTCTAATCCCTGCTCAAAATGTTGGCATCCTTTAGTCTGGAAGTAGGTGAAATCTGGACCTTTAAAGATCGTGCAGCTTATGCTCAGGTTGCCACCTTTGATTACTTTCTACTTCTTTCCTAGCTCATGAGGTGTATTTGTACAGCAACAGGTCCTATACCTGCCTCTAAAAAGGTTGATGGCTATTGCTCAGGTCACCAACTTCCATTATTCTCCATTTGGCACCACTTTACTCAATTAACAGCCTATTTGACTGGCACATGCTGCCATACGGATTACCAGGCTTACTCTGGTGTGCTCGCAGCAACAAACAACAGCCACTATGTCTAGGTTGGTGTTGTGGAGCTGCCTATATGTTTTGGTAGCTTTGCTCCAAAATTGGTCTACTGAGGACGCAGACCATTCAGGTAGACACCTGCCTCTTTCCCTGTCTCTGTCTATTTTCCCCTTTTTCCTCTATTTGGGACGTATCTCTCACACCTTCACATCTATTACACTCCGAGAGAGGAACCCCAGGACAAGATAAGAGTACCTCCCTGGTGACTGCTGACAGACACCAAATTGCTTCTACTTAGGATCACAGCAAATAACACCACTATGCAAACCATGCACTCCTTTTGGTGTAGCGTACCACTAGTCTGATAATGCACCAGCATCACAGAACGCGATATTAAATGGTAAATAGATTCTACAATACAATATAATACAGTACAGTACTGTGAGAGCATAAGTCCCACTTCTGGGCATACCCGTGACACCTACAGAAAACCGATGGGCAATGAATTTCTCTGGTGAATATACAAGTGGCCCAGTGTAGGGGTGGGATCCTGGAAGGGGGTTGGGTGTTAAATGTTGGTGGTTGCACCCACTGAAAGATGTTTTGGTTAACTTTCCTATATTACAAAAGGAACGAATAATAAACATTGAAAAGTAAAAAGAAAAGACACTGTTCAACATCAAGAAGATTTCAGTCTTTGACAGAAGACACTGCGATAAGCCTAGTCAGCAGTGCTTAATTGATAGAGAACTAGAGCACATTAAAGCAAGAAGGAGGCCAGGAAGAGGTGTCATTGGATGGACTTACTCCATAACACATGCCCTCTTTACCCTGCTGCTTAAGAACATGAACAACCTTCTTCAGCCTGCAACACCTGAGGGCCTACGTGCTCAGTTGTTGACTGAAGTGAGTTGGTGAGTATGCAACATTCTTTATCCACGTTGGAGGGAAACTTCAGTGTGCCCTTGAGTTACCTCCATGGAGCCTTGGAGGGAACTTGGATTCAAGAACCTATTATAATGGGGATAGGGCTAGAAGGCGCACGACAAGATGACCGCACTGTAGTGCACCTCTGCCGACCGAGCTTCATTATACGCCAATAATCCGAACATCTGCAGCAGCAATTGCAACCACAGCACAGGGAACCATTCTGGACATCTGTGTGCCACTGCAGATGTATAAATCTGCTGGATCTGAAGCACAGGCTGAGAACCATCGAGGAGCTGCTGGACTGCGGGTGAACTGCGACGCGTGTGGGCCTGTTGCGGCTGGCTGAGGCATAACATCGCAGCCTGGAAGACAAAGGTGGGGAGTGGCACCTCAATTTGCCTGGTGTGTAACGAACTATCCGGATGCCCGCATTGCCCTGTTGAGTCCCTGGGAACGAGCAAGACAACCGGAGGCCTTCCTTTGCAGGAGTAGTGAACTGAGTTGGCCATTCGTGATTGAGACTGCACGGAACCCACGGTGTTCAAAACAGGACACACGGTGTTCAAAACAGGACGCCCTCTACGCCATTGACAGTCTCCACATCTGCTGAATCTCCGGCATTGAGTGAAACACTGATGAGGAGCTGCTGGGCCGCGTGGAGACTGCGAAGCTGCTGGGTCCTGCCGCTGCACCGCGGTTAGTGGAATGGTGGCATGGAGCGGTAGTGGCTGCGACCTGGCCTGCTGACTGTGTTGGACGGTGATTGCCCGAGAACCTGCCTACACTGCTCCCAGTGAGTCGTTGAGAGAGAGCAGCTGGAGGCAAGCGGACACGGGTGTGGCAGACTTATGAGCAGAAAAAACTTGTATCCAAAAAAAGTGAGTGGAAAACTGCACACCAAAAATAAAGAAAAGTCACTCTAAGGAAGAATCAACTGATACCTAAGTTTTCTTACTGGTGCGTGCTACATAGTATTAGAGGGCTGCCAGTCCCTCCTTGTAACATGAAAGTATGTGGTGAATCAAGCGAGATAGCCTGAAAAGAACTATGTGCACAGCCTATAACTGTGTTGCTAACTTCACAAGGTGAGTACCCAACGCATTTAAACATTCATGCGCAAGAGTTACAATACCGACAACATTCTTGAATGGAGTCTAAATCAATTTTCATTAATGCATGAAACATTAAAATTGAAAACAGTTCATAGATTCAATAATAATGAAATTATATCGTGATTGTTAATACATCAATAACAATTGCACAACTCGAACAGGATAGCAATAATCTCGATGAACGTTGCATGTGATGACACCGTGCCCAATGCATTTCGGGACCCTAAGTCCCTTCTTCAGGGGCCACTGTAATATAAACAAAGTAATGCAACATATAAATGATTGTTAAAACATCAATATGTAATACAAATGAAGCCACTTCATCCAGCACGCCCACAAAGGTAGAAAAGATATAGAGTGGACCTGCTATTGGCACATATATAAGCAGCTTGTAAGTACTGTTTCCTTTTTTGCACTCACATTTAGATCGTTGGGTGTCGCATTTATATTAGCATTGTGTGTTTTTGGTTACACTCACTCTTTCCATGGTGGTACATTTGTTGTAGCAGTACATGTCACCGTTTGCACGAGGTTTATCACCAAGATTCATTGTGGTGGAATTGTTGGACTGAGATTGACGTGTTTCACATTCCCATATTATTGTCTTTCACCACGTGGCAGGTCCACTCTATATCTTTTCTACCTTTGTGAGCGTGCTGGATGAAGTGTCTTCATTTGCATTAATGAAAATTGATTTAGACTCCATTCAAGAATGTTGTCGGTATTGTAACTCTTGCGCATGAATGTTTAAATGCGTTGGGTACTCACCTTGTGAAGTTAGCAACACAGTTATAGGCTGTGCACATAGTTCTTTTCAGGCTATCTCGCTTGATTCACCACATACTTATGAGCAGGCCACAACACAGACTGCTGCAGGAGGACGTGCCCCGACCCCAATGGGGTACATGTAGCATCCCTGCTATAGGAGTTTCACGTGAAGCGCTAGCGAAGACTTACACCAGCTGAGTGCAACAAGCACCAAGATGGTAAAGCTCGAGCAGTCTGGTGCTGGTAGTAACCACTCATCATTGTCAGTACCTGATGAACTGAAGTGCAAGGCATCCTGTAGATTTGAGCCCTTTTTAATACACAGTGCTAACTATATATCTCCTGATTCTAGAGCTACTTGTAAGGGGCTGTTAAAGCACTACAATAAGAAGTAAAGTGTGCGAGAGAGAAGGCGACCAAGTAAGAGGGGCCCCCTCACCCTGTGAAGTGGCATATGGCATGTGAATAAAAACCTTGTGGGTGCAAGGATTGCTGGAATGGTGTAGTGTTGGCACTAAGAAGCCACATGTTGGTAAGTGGAGCTGACCAAGGCTCTGTTGGCTGCACATGTGAATTGGCGGAGTAGAGCTATGAGGTTGCTCTGAGGGTGGTGCTATATAGAGGAATCGCACGCACAGGACCACGACCAAATGCTAGCAAACAGTCCTAATAGAGCAGCGGTTATCATGAGGCGGCAGTGCATCATGTCGAGTGGAAACAATAACGCATCGGAGGACAGTGCAGAGCAGGACCCATATGACTACAAGTACTATCTGGAGTCAGGGTAGTGTCTGTGTGCGGAGCCCAGGAGCCGAGAACTCATGGTGGCTAAACTGCGGGAGAACATGAGGAAGATGGACTGTAATCAAACTTGCTTGAATTTTGAAACTAGGAGCTCTACAAAACCATTGCAGGGAATACTGGCTGACGAAGAGCAGTCTGGGGGTTCGCAGGGACCAACGGTGCTGGAAGCTACCCTACAGGCGACGCAGACGAGTCTGCAATCAATTGAGGGGAAAATAGATGCACTGAATCTGCGTATGGACAACATGGCAACCAAATTAGATAAGCACGCCACGCGACAAGACAGCACAGCAGAGAATATCGACGACTGAAGATTATGTCAATGTAATACAGCCAAAATGCCTCAACATTGCTGAAGTATTGGCAGTAATTCAGGCCAAAAATGAAGAGCTCGAAGGGCAATAACCTGAAGATAAAAGGTGTGCCAGAATCCACCAATACTAGCAAGATGGAGACTTATGTGGAGACAATGCTGGCTACCATCTTGGGAGCTGAAAGTCTATCACATCTACTGGTGGTGGAGCGGGCTCATTGTTCGCTCATGGCACGCCCGCCGCGAATCAGCACCCAATAATTGCCTAATTGCTAAATTATCAAGACAGAAACAGTGTTAAAAGTGGCGCGAGAAAAAACGGACATAAATTATCAAGGGAATCAGATTGCATTCTTTGCTGCATTCACAGTGGCAGACCAGGCGGCCTGCAGGGAATTCCTGTAGGTGAAAAAAACAATTGCAGAAAGCTGAGATCAAGTGTGCTATGGTCTATCCGTCACGCCTCGGTATCGACTATAAATGGAAACGGGCAATATTCGTGACACCCAAGGCGGCCAAGGTGTTCCTTCAGTCCATCTCACCGAGGAAGTGAGACCATCCTACAGACAACACCGGGAAAAAGGAGGTTGCATAACCAGGACTCTGGACTCTGTGTTTCTTCTTTTTGTCTCCTCTATCCTAGGTACCTGAACCACATGCTAGATGAATGAGAATACAGTAACGGGTGTATGGCATGACATGTAGAAAACTGCCCACCTGTGTCGACCAGGTGTGGGATAGATGATGACCATTAATGCTTGGTCATCTCTTTCATATGCGGAGGGATAGGAGTGTCCGGCAACCCACCGTGCTCACCATGCCACTCGATTCAAGCTAGCCTGGCTGATGATGGGTGGTCCCAGGATGCTTGTATCCGGTCCAGGGAGGATCTGGCCTTGGCGGATTGGGCTGGCCTGTTTTCATGGGGAGCAGGGTCAAGGCTGATTTGCATATGGCTGGGTCCAAATTGGGGTGGCACGATGAGCAAAAAAACAATGGATTAAACCTAGCTCTGTGACTGGGGGTGAATGTTTGATTTGTTCAGCATTCTGTCCATCATCTGTTCCTTTTGCTTTTGTCGTATTGAGTCGGAAGGGTAAGCCCAGACATGGCTCCCGTGCTCACTGTTCCACTGGATTTAAGCTAGCCTGGCTGATAAGGGGTGATACCCGAAACCGGGTCCTAGGATGATCGTTTCCGGTCCAGGGAGGACCTGGCCTGGCAGTTCGGGCTGAACTGTTCCCATGGGGAGCAGGGTCAAGACTGATTTGCATATGGCTGGGTCCAAACTGGGGTGGCATGGTGAGCAAAACAACAATGGATTACACCCAGATCTGTGACTGGGGGTAAATGTTTGATTTGTTCAGCATTCCATCCATCATCTGTTCATTTTGCTATTGTAGGGTCTATGCAGAAGAATTACAGAACATTTCTAGAACCAAGGATATATGGGGACCCATAACAACATATCTCTTGTCGCAACCATTGGATAATTGACATCCTTAGCAGAGGGTTATACCCGTACTATGTACTGTACTCACAGGCAACTAGTTTGAATCACCTCGACAACCTGTGTACTGGTTCAAATGTAATAATTTTGTATGCTTCCTATACATGGAAAAGAAAATGCATACGGGGGGTGATAAGCTGATGTCTCACAGTTTGGTGTTCATTTCTTGGTTTTTTTGCATTCACTTAATGTGTATGTGTAACGTGTTCAAAATCGGGGAAAAAAACAACGGAAGATTATATGCAAATTTAGTGCATGGTTCCAGAAAAACAATTTGAAATCCCCGCCCTGTCTCAGTCTCCTGCTCTGTCTTGGATGGAACACCTGTGACCAGAGTCCACAGCCCTGACGTGGGCACTAAAGGTGGTGAGCCAGTGAAGGCTTAAGCCAGGCTTGAGGCAAATGCCTGGCTCTGGCTCGGCGACCTCTTGGACCCTCAAGTTCAAAACGAGCAATCCTTCAAATGGCTTCTGTTTGCCCCGATGCCCATACTCTTACCTCATTGTCCAAACCAGCCCTCTCAACCCCCTTCTTCTGCAGTCGTCATGCAAAAGGTCTGCCTCCGCTCATGCCTGAGGGGGTAATTTAAAATGCAGAAAGCTTTCACAGTAAGCACTGGGATGAAAGTCTAATGGTTGCATTGCACAATGTGCATCCAGGAAACCTATGATCAATCCTGGCTCCCTTAACTAATTTGAACAAACATTGCAATCCCAGTCGATTAATTTATTTTACTGTGCCTCTTTTTCCTTCTTCAGTGCATTTGATAGCACCTAGAACTACATCAGTTTAGGATATTCGTTATCCAAAATCCTTTCTTCTAGATGAGCTACATGTAGGAGGCAGACGGCACCTGACTTGCAACTTGTTTCGCTACTGTTATCATTGCCGGGGCGGGTGGTGACATGAATGTTTCCAAGTTCATCTTAAGCAATTATCATTTCTATCAAATTACTTAGTTCAGCAATATAAACTAATGTACTAAAGTGAAATGTTACCACAGGACAAGGAAAACTTCAGTGAAATGTCTTTGTTCTGTGTTTACATGATGTTTGTTTCACAATTTACTTGTCAAATATTTTGCTGCCTCGATTCATGCTTGTGCTCTGAGAGCCCAGACTAATCCCTGGCTCGGCTCTCACTGTTTGTTTGCTGGCTCGCCCACCTCTAGTTGGCACACCTGCCACCTTAAAACACAGTGATCAGGGCTTTTAAATATCTTTTGTCCTGTTAATGGATTCTGGCATGCGGACCAGACACTAGACATTGCATTTTTATTCCACTTTTGTGACCATTTAGTTTGCTAGGTTTTAGGAGGCCTCTCCAGGCCATTTTGTAAGGGTCCATGGGCATCACTTTGCTCCTGAGTGGTTTGTGGCACGTGCATCAAACCTTGCAACATTTACCAATGCTGCAGTTTGAAGATTTGCATGTAGAAGTATGATAAAGTTGTTAGACGTTCCAGGTAAACCATGCCATTCAAGCATTCTGAACATAAAACATTTGAAAACTAGCATACATTTCAGCAGTGTGAAAAGTTACAATTTCTGTTGTTGCAACCTAAAGAGATGCTGACTCCTGCCCACTTTGAAGTGTATCTAGGGGAGGGCTGTGATGGTCCATTGTGTTTTTGACAGTCAGGGCTCGTGTCCCCTAATGAGGTAGGTGGTCTTTGAGCTTTGGTTCCATGCTCGCCAAGTCAAGAATTGATCAGGAACACTGCTGTAAACTTTACATCAGTCACAGACTCCAACGTTAAAGGAGAAGCTAGTGCTCTCTTTGTGTGTATGTGCTATAATATTGTTAGGGGTCAAAACTCTAGCTAGGAAGGAGGAAGTGAATTCTGCTTTTCCATCTGTATTCTAATTTTATATTTAGTATTCAGTACAGTAAAGATCCGACTAGACATTCAGTTACTAATGGGTATTGTTGTGTTGTACTGTGTCTAACGCTCATCAACTTGTGTTAGCCTTGAAACGTTCTGACCTGCTACCCGAAAGTGTCAAGCGCTAAAGGGAAGTATTTAGTAGTCGAGTTTGGGTGTGGTGGCTCAGGACAGCAGTGGCACCAGACTCTAAATGTAACAACTGGAGTTCAGTAAGCCCTCACTGCCCAGTTTCGGGCTCCATTAGATGGCAAGTTGTAGAAAGTCATGGATTTTTGTTTTCATTTCTCCATGGATGCTTTTAATCAAGATGATCTTTGACCTTTCCTTTTCCTCTCTTAGGGCAACTGGCTAGTACTTTGCCTGCTCTGTTACCATCTGTGTGGTATTTAGCCTTCATGGTCCAGAGATCAGTCTGTTGCAGTAGTTCAGCGTTGAATACATTTGATTTTATAGTGTACTCGACTAGACTAACTCGAAATCTACTTACCTTGGATATACTGTTGTTCCATTTTTTATATCTTTGAGCAGCTGTTTTCTTTCTCCTAATGATCTAGTTCGCTTTTGCAGTTACATTTTTATTTTCTCCCCTTGTGTAGCCTTTTCCAAATCCCACCTTACTCTCTACTCAGAGGTCTGTATTATAATTAATTTTGATGTTAGCTCTGAATGAACTCAGATGTTGAACTGTGCCACAATAACTGTGACGTGCAATACTGAATCACAACCTACAAAAACAATTTCAGTGCAATTGGCTGTATAAAAAACAAGTTATTTACCTGTACACTGTGGTTCTCCAGTATTGATATCTTTTATAGATTCACATGCTTGAATTTTCCCCGTCTCATGGTGGGAGTCCCAGTGTAACAGTAGAAATAGCAGTATCAAAACACCACCATAGACCTCCATAGAACTGAAAAACTCACTTAGTAACCTTTCAACCTCATTTTATAACATCCAAATTTCAGCCAATCACAGCAGAGACCTTAGAGTTCCCGTCCCCTACAGAGACACCATACCTCAGATTTCGAGCACAAGTGTATAGGTATACAAAACTCTAATGCAACTGGTGAGCCTAATCGGGGAGGAGGGAGGGTCGCATGTGAATCTATAAAAGATATCAATACTGGAGAACCACAGTGTACAGGTAAGTAACTTGTTTTTTCTCCAGTATTGTATCTTTTATAGATTCACATGCTTGAATCCGACTAATAAGCAGTATAACCACAATAAGAGTAAAAGAAAGGTGGCAGGTAGGCAAACCATTTCACCGTGATGTAAAATTGGAACATCAGAAAAACCAAGAAGAAAATATGACAACAGTTAGTATATGCATACAGTTTTACAACCAACATGGAAGTATAAAATAACCAACCAGTATGTAAAGAACAAAGAAGGTAACAAGCCGCCTACCTTAAGCAAAGAGGTGTCTAAGTGCAGCAATATCTACCTTCTTCTAACCAGCGAGGCAGTAATGCTTCGTGAATGTGTGAGTATTTGCCCACGTTGCCGCCCTGCATATGTCAGGAAGGGATGCTCCTGCAAACAGGGCTGAGGAAGTCGCCACTTTCCTAGTTGAGTGAACTTGTGTTTTAGTAGGAAGCGGGCGGCCAGCCTTTTCATGACAAAAGACAATCGTTGAGGTGACCCAAGGAGCAACGCTGGCCCATGTCAAGGCTTGTCCTTTCCTAGGTGTCGAGAAAGAGATCAGTAACTGAGAGGATTTATGGAAGCTCTTCGTTCTTTGTAGATAAAATTGTAAACATTTAATATCCAGTGAATGCAACGCCCTTTCTACTCCTGAGGATGGATTAGGAAAGAATGTTGGTAAGACAATCAGCTCATTGAGGTGGTAAGTGGAAGGCACTTTAGGTATAAAAGAAGGGTTAGTGTGTAGGATGACCCTGTCCGGCAAAAATTGAAGATATAGTTCTTTTATAGTGAAAGTTTGGATTACACTGATACGTCTGGCTGACGTAATGGACAAGAGAAAAGCCACCTTACAAGAAAGGAATTTCAATTCATATTTGCGTACTAGTTCAAATGGAGGATGCATTAGCTGCAACAGGACTCTATTTAATTGCCACAGTACTGGAGGAGGTTTAACAGGCGGAAAAGTTCTAAAGAGCCCCTTCATAAATTCTTTGATGAGTCGATTAGACCACAGGGAAGCTTGATCTGAATGCCTTCTATATCTAGAAATTGAAGCAATATGAACCTTTATGGAACAGTGAGAAAGACCTGACTTGGCTAGGTGCAAGAGATAAGGCAGCACCTGCTCCGGAGATGATGAAAAAGGATGCAATGCTTGAGAGATACACCAAGCACAGAATCTCTTCCATTTAGCTGTATAACATTTCAGCGTGGAAGGAGCTTGAGAATTCTGAAATATCGAAGAACACTCCTCGGAAAGCGTTAAATCCCCAAATTCAGCATGGTGAGGAGACAAGCCGACAAATGAAGAGGGAATTTGTGGATGAACCACTTGACCTTTGTTCATGCAGAGAAGATCCTCCCTTGGAGGAAAGAGAATTGGAGCACACTGATAAGCGTTGCAGCTTGGTGTACCAGAATTGTCTTGCCCATCCAGGAGCAATTAGAATGAACCGACATGGCTCTTGAATCATTTTCTGAAATACTAGAGGAATGAATGGAAACGGGGGAAAGGCGTAGGTAAACATCCCCGCCCAAGGAAACTGAAAAGCATCTCCCCACGAATTTGGACAGGGTTCCCTGCTTGCGAAAAGAGGACATTTTTTGTTGAGGAACAAAGCGAACAGATTTAATGTTGGGTAACCCCAGGATTGGAAGACCACCTGCAAGTGTAGATCTTTGAGCTCCCATTCGTGACATTGTTTGGAGACCCGGCTGAGAGAGTCGGCCTTCTTGTTGTGGACACCCAGCACGTGCCACAATCGCATGGAGATGTGGTTGGCAAGGAGCCATTCCCATCTGTTGAGCAAGAAGGGAAAGCGCTGGAGATCTCGTGCCGCCTTGCTTTCGAAGGTAAAACATTGTTGTAGTATTGTCCGTCTTGACAAACCCTTGATCCGAGGCAGGAAGGTTTCCAGACCTCGGAATCCTGCCTTGAGTTCCAGAATGTTTATGTGGCACTCCGAGTCCTGTTTGAACCACTTGCCATGAACCTGTAATTCTTGAAGGTGAGCTCCCCATCAGTCTATTGACGCATCCGAGGTCATCACCAGCTGCGGCACAGTGTGAATGAAAGAGAGACCTTGCAAAAGGTTTTCCTTGACCATTCACCAGGCCATTGAGGCTCTCACTGCTGCTGAAACGTGAACCCTGTCGTTGAATGAACCTTGAGACTGAATCCTCTGCGCATCGAGGTGCTCCTGCAGCGGTAGCATGTGGAGATGGCAATTGGGAATTAGCGGGATGCAAGATGACATCATCCCTAGCATGGACTTGTACTGTCTCACAGAAACAAACTTTTTTGTTGAAAGAAGCTTTGTTGTACCCTGAATACGCAATATTCTCTCTTGAGTGGGAAAGGCCTTGCCGAGATCCGTGTTGAGATGTGCACCCAGAAAAATCAGGGATTTGGCTAGAATAATGGACCATGTTTCCAGATTGATGCAAAGACCTAGAGACTGGAAGAGATCCTGAAGGGCTCCTGTTGAAATTTCTGCCGCTTGAAAAGTCAGAGCTTTTATGAGTCAATCATCCAGGTAGGGAAACACCTGGTGCCCTGAACGTCTTAAAAAGGCCGCTATCGGTGCAATGCACTTGGTGAACGCCCTGGGAGCGGATTTCAAACGAATGGAAGCACTTTGAATTGGTAATGGCGCTCTGCCACTTCGAACCTGAGAAATGTTCGATGCGGATGGTGGATGGGAATTTGAAAATAGGCGACGAGGAGATCGAGAGAAGCCAAATAATCCCCTTTTTCCATGAGAAGAAGAATCTCCTGAAGAGAGAGCATCCTGAAAGATAATTTTTTGATGAACTTGTTCAGCATTCTGAGGTCCATGACCTGTCTCCATTTTCCGGTTTTCTTTTTGACGAGGAAGAAGTGAGAATAAAACCCCCGATTTTGTTTGCTGAGGGGTACTTCCTCTATGGCCTGCTTGAGAAGAAGCGATTGTATCTCCTTTTTGAGATCCGGAAGGTGGCGCAGCTGAACTTTCCACAATGGAACATTTGGAGGATACTGAATAAATTCCAGAGTGTGGTCGTGCTGGAAGATTTCTAGAACCCATTTGTCGGAAGAAATGGAGCTTGAAAAACAAGGATAGGGGCTCCCCTACTCAAAAGGGACAGAGCACCAACTAACAAAAGTCAAAAAAACAATATTCCCTTATGAGAAAATTACACTCTTACATATGCAACCAGATATCCATACTACTATCATACAATCATCAACTCCTCAACCAAGTATCACACCAATTCAAGATGCTAGGGCACTTATAAAAATATATTTAATGACAGTTTAAAAAAAAAAATATAAAACCATACAATATTAAAAAACAATCGGTATATCAAAGTACAAGTTCTAATAAATTTTACACATTTTTCAATCCCCCTTAGGAAAGGAATAACATAAGACAGTCAGTTTTGTCATTTGTACGTTAATTTGCAG
The DNA here is from genome assembly GCA_963921515.1 of Calotriton arnoldi. Lineage (NCBI taxonomy): Eukaryota > Metazoa > Chordata > Amphibia > Caudata > Salamandridae > Calotriton > Calotriton arnoldi. The sequence goes on along the minus strand of CAWUFW010006321.1, from coordinate 804,977 downwards.
TCATATACAGTACAACATAGAGGAATCTATTTTCCGTCTTTAGACTTTATACTGTTTTGAGCAAATTTAACAAGATTCCCAACGTCAACGCGTTTCGGTGGATAACATCAATTAGGCCACCTTCATCAGGACAAACATATTTCACTTTCCTCCTTTCCGTTTCTGTTAAAAACCCACAATTTACCTATCATATAAAAAAGACAAAATACGTTTTTTTTTTTATATATATATATATATATAGAGAAGCCTGTTACCATCAAGAATCATTCCATCAATCCCCAATCATTATATTTCTAGGCCCCGGTATCCATCACTTTAAAAAAAGGACAACCATAAAAAAACATTTTTTCAAGAAATGGAGCTCCATTACAGAAAGAATGTGTAGAAGACGGGATCGTGGCATGGGACTATGGTGGCAGGGGCATGGTGAACTTCATTGCCTCCTATTGGAGTCTTGGGACTTTCCAGCAGATTGCTGTCTCTTGCGTCCTGCTGGTCTCGAATAAGACTGTGGGACGTTGAATTGAAAAGACCGGCTGTATGGCTGGTAGGTATTCTGCGGATATGGCTGGTAGCGCTGTTGAAATTGTGGACGAGATAAGAACTGCCCCTGTACTCTACCCCAAAAGGACTGAAAACGGCACTGCTAGAGACTGCCTTGGCCTTGTCCTCTTTCATGGATTGTAGCGCCTTGTCTATATGCTTACCAAACAAGCACTCTCCATCAAATGGCATGTCAAGAACTTTGGCTTCAACCTCCAGATGAAAGGTGGTTGCCCTTAGCTGGGATGGCTAAGGGCAACCACCTTTCATCTGCGGCGGCAGGGATGCAACGCAGAACTGCCGCTCCTGCCTTTTGGCAAAACGCAGTAGATGAAACGTCCATGGGAATTTCAATGAGCTCCGAAGATGCTCTCTCTCCTTCCAACAAAATGTCCTTAGCCTCTTTCTTTTTATCGTCCGGGAGATACTTCAAAAGAGTAGAGATGTCTGACCACATCTGTCGGTCATATCTCCCTAGAATGGCCATGTCATTAGAGGCTCTAATGGAGGTGGCAGCCAACTCAGAGAACTCTTACCAATATTGTGGAGGCAGCGCCCCTCCTTATCCGGTGGAGCTGAACACGAAGACGCTGGATTCTTGGCTCTTCTTTGCATTGTCTGCATGATGACAGAATCCGGCCTCGGATGACCAATGAGGCATGCGGGTGAGTTGTCAGGAGCCTTGTATTTTTTTCTCCAGTTTTGGAATTACAGCTGGAATGGAAGCAGGTGTTCTCATTAGTTTTAACCCTTCTTGCCATAGAAAATCAATTATAGGGATTGCCCTTACAGAACATTGGGTGCCTGGCTTAAAATCGTACAGGAAACATTCCGTTTGTTTAGCTGGCATTGGCAAGTCAAAATGTTTGGAGACACGCTCCAGAAGGTCATGAAATCCCCCAATATCTGCAGGAGGGGAATCCGCAGAAGGAGGGATAGGAGATGGTGGCCTGGGGGCTATATAGTCATCCCAATCATCATAGGCGTCTGTGTTTGTGTGTATTTCTCTTTCTCTGTCTGTCGTGGTTCAGCATCCTGGGTATCCTCCATGATAACTATAGGAGGAGGGAGAACTCTTTCCCTGGTGGATTTGGGAGTGCTTTGGCCAGGGAGAACCCTAGAAACCTCTTAGGGGGGGAAAGGCCGCTGAGGAGCATATGTGTCCGGGAAACGTCTATAATAATCATCAATCATATGATGGAGATCTGATACCAGAGAAAGTTGAACGTTCACCAAAGACTCCCTAAAATGATGATGCTCCTCCTCCCTATCACCATAAAGGTAACGCTCCTGGAAGGAATCCGGCAGCTGCATAGCAGAAGTATCTCTCTCTGCAAGAGAATATTCCCCTGCCAGGTAAGAAGATGGATCATTGTCCTCAATGTCCTCATCATCAGAATCGTGGGGAAACAACCTTTACATCACGGTCATTAGACCGTGATGCCTTTACAATACGGTCGTTACAACGACCTCGTTGTTACAACGCAATGCCATTACTACGCAAGTCATTACATCGACTTGCAGTAGATGGCGCTCTAACATAAGGAATAGTATAATTTACTATTCCAACACCTTCATAGGCTGGAGTTGGAATAGTAAATTATACATTCCTAATGTTACGGCGCCATCTACTGCAAGTCGATGTAATGACTTGCGTAGTAATGGCATCGCGTTGTTACCTACCGCGTAGAAAAAGCACGCGTTCTAACGTGCTACATTCGAATCTTGGCACTTGACCCTTAACTATGATGGACTGTATGCAGGGCCAAATAAGCCTTCCTCCTCTGACTCTTGGAAGTCCAAAAGGCGAGCAGGGACCAAAGGGAAAATCTTGGAAAAATCCTCAATTTGCTTGTGCTGAGGTACGCAAATTATTCCCTCTGTCGACGGTCCTGTCGACAGGCTCGACGATGGTGCAGTCGCCGATGTAATAGTCTGCGACACCGTAGACGGAGCGTGGGCGGTCTTCGTCTGCTGGGCCATTGTCAACGGTGAAATTCTTGTTGACGGAGAAGACCTCTTTGACAATGACGTAGTTGCCGTCTGCAGGAATCCCACCGACGTTGCAGCCGTCGACGTCTTGACTGTCGTCGTCGTAGCTGTCGCCGATGAGACAGTCGATGGTGCAGAAACTTCAGATTTGCTTGAGGAGGCTGGACTCTTCGATGACGAGGCCGTCGACGGGCTAGAAGACTGGTCCCTGACAGGAGTCATAGAAGCCAAGGCTGGAGCAGAAGAAGACTTTGAAGCCTCCGCCTGAGGTTTTTTGTGGTGTTTCACCTCAGATTTGCTCTGGGACTTGGATCTCTTAAGAGTCCCCATGATGAGAAGAGGAACTGTCTTCCTTTCTTTTCCTTGAGGAAGAATGGGCCTTTTCCTCAGGTTCAGACTCCAAGTCTGAAGTAGCCTTCCTCTTCTGGAGCCAGAGCAGCAGCCCCTATCCTCTCTGTCCTTGAGGGTTTTAGCTGAAAACGTGCGACAATATATGAATTTCCTGGGCTTGTGGTCAGGGTAGAGGCAATAAAGGCACTGTTTGTGGGGGTCTTCAGAGAACAGCCCTTTTTTAGGCTCTGGCATCTCAACGAGAAGAAAAGGCAAAAATAGATAGTCCAGAAATACCTTGAAAGTAGCAGAAGCTGGGACTGGAGGTCAAAAGTTGAAGATAGAATACTGTAACTGAGCAGAGCTCAGAGAGACTCCCTATCACACGACGTGCGGTAATAAATGTGAGGTATGTGGGCTCTGTAGGGGAAGGGAACTCTGAGGTCTCAGTTGTGATTGGCTGAACTTTGGAGGTTATAAAATAAGGTTGAGGCGTGGCTTAAGCACCGATCGGAATGGCCGCACATCGGTGAGGCTTTGTAAATCCCCAGTCCCTGCCAGCTCATAATCCGGCAAAATCATCGGCAAAGCACTCCATACATGCAGCAGAAGAAGACCTACGATCGTCAGCTATGTGAAATCCGGGCCGCTGCAAGGAACGTGGACGCATTAAAGAGAAAGAACGGACCGCGGCCTAACGTGTCCTGAAAGCCTCGGCCTCAGTTAGAAAATCAAGCCGCATCGGACCTTGACGGCGATCGGCCCCGAGACTCAGCGTCAAAACGGATTGAGCAGCAGCCGTGTTGCGGCCTAGTGAAGACTTACACCCAAACCCCACTGGCCGACGACCCCGCAAGGTACAATTTCATAAGGGGACGGCGGGAAGAAGTGACCACACCGCCCGGGCCTGGAATTGGGGTGGAGCTGGAAGAAAGCATGGGGCTAGCGAAGGCCCGTAATATTCTGAAAATCTCTGACGGCCAGCAACAGGCAAGAAGTGTGGGTTTGTTGACACACTGTAGGAAAAGTACAAAGGTGAGCGAGGCTCGGAGGAGAGGAGCGGAAAACTGGGAAGTGGTGAAAGCTGCGTGACAAAGAGCCCACTGCTGAATCAGATAACAGACGGCTTGCACGACTGGCAGACAATAGAACCCAAGAGCCCTGGGCATAATTAAACCAAACACCTCCTCAATGGGAAAAAACAGCAGGGCCCAGAGGTAACCTCGTGGGGCGCGGCACGCATTTACCGCCTGACTGCGGAGACTTTTTCTTTCTCTGAAACCTGGCCATTAACCCCGGTGCTCAGGCTTGAAATATCGCCAAAGGTACGCGCAGTATACAAAAAACGCAAGGACAATATATAGAGCGGGCACTTACTCCTAGCACTCGAACAAAGGGGTAAAGAAGCAGCTCCACGTGTATGAATGAGGGTCGGACGCCAGTGACTCGACTGACCAGGTGAAAGAGTGGTGTCCACGGCGCCTTGTTACTCGCTGCTGGGCCAAGACGGGAGCCCTCAGGGAGAAACCCGACAGGCCGGCTGTGGAGGCATACCCCAAGTGTGGGCGGCAGGCTGTATTCACGGGGACTCTTGCCATAAATCAACACGCCAGGAGCAATGTCGGTCGCCAAGGGACCAAAAAGCACACTCCAAACCAAATTAGACAAATTTGCAACCCAGAAACCGGCTGACTCAGACTTAGCGCATAAAGGAAATGCGGCCAACACGATGGGCTCGGACAATGAGGATCCAACATTTAAGGACGTCATGGACGCCATAGCGGGTGTGCGCACATCGTTGGAGCGCAGAATGGACTCTATCACTATCAAGATAACGTTGATGAGAGCGGACCTGCAAAAGACAAGTGAGAAAGTTAAGGTCACAGAAGTGACTACCACAGAGCTTAGTGTTGAAACCAAACAAATGCGACAGGAAATCAAAGAGCTCAAAGTTCTAGAAAATTGGCGGAAAACAAGCTTGATGACTACGAAGGTCGATCGAGACTTAACATTGTCAGAATAATCGGAGTACCCGAAAAATCAGAAGATCCGGCTGCAGACCTCTTTGTTGAAGATCTAATCATTAATCACCTGCGGCCAAAGAATTTGTCCAAATTCTTCACGGTGGGAAGAGCGCATTGGGTCCCGGGTGGCAGGCCAAAACCGGGAGCACCCCCACGTTCGATCTTGGCAAGACTTTTAAATTTCAGAGATCGGGACATTGTATTACAAACCGCTCGCTCGACTCCCCCAGTCAAATACGAAAACAGCGAATTGTCCTTCTTTCCGGACTTCACGATAACAGTGAAAAGACAAAAGAGAACCTTTCTGAACGTCAAGAAGCAACTCAGAGAAAAAGGTATCTGGTATTCGATGATGTTTCCTGCAAAGCTTCGGGTCGAAGCGGAGGGAAGGGCCTGGTTCTTTGATACCCTGGAGTCGGCACTCGAATGGCTAGATGGATGGAGTCCGGCAAGAGAGCACAACGCCCGACGAGGAAAGGACCAGCCCTCAATAAAGAACATGTCCTCAATCGGAGGAATAACAAGACTCGCCAGTGAGGATGGACCTGGAGAATAGAGCGGATGATCAGAAGCCGCACCGGCGCCGTGTGACCACCAGACCGAGACGAGCGAGGAACGCTAAGTGACTTTATTAACACTATTTGATTTCAATGTATGGATTGTTGACGAACATATAAATGGAACTGACAGACACTGGGGAGGATGAACCACCCCCCCAACTTTCATTCAGTTCAGAGTTAGGGCAACAGGCACTCTGCACAGTTGGGGTCATGGGCAGTTTCAAGCCCAGAGTGCAGGGAGCAGGGCGGGGGGCGTTGGGTTTTAATAGTAGTATTTTATCAGTTAGATGACAACACGACATTTCACACCACCGGGGTTGGGAGGGTCACAAGGAGGGGAACAACGCCTAATTGTCCCCTCAGGCTACGGGTTAGACCCACGGACTGCATCACCCGTCCAAATGCTGAGATAATAGACATCGAGGTAAGCAGAGTCGAGACGTGTAATTATGGGTTCGAAGGGGATAAGAGATTCAGGCTCCTGTCCTGGAATGTAAATGGACTGGGGGACAAGCTTAAGAGAGGAATAGTACTACAATTTATTAAGCGACACTCCCCCGAGGTAGTCCTACTTCAAGAAACACACTTAATTGGCAACACATGTAAGGCACTGATAAGATGGGGGAACCAACTGGTGACACATTTGGGGTTTACCTCGGGATCCAGGGGAGTGGGAATCATGACACGACGATCCTTTCCAATGACACTTGACTGTACCTGGAACGACACATCGAGGAGATATGCAGCAGTGACGGGGAGGTGGGAGGGTATGTCGCTTACTCTAGTGTCTATATACGCATCCCCGGGACTGCAGGCGCTCGCATTCAAAGATCTGGGAAAAGTCATGCTGGCATTTCCCAAGGGAAGATTAGTAATGGGAGGTGACCTTAACTCAGTAGTGTCCGGGCATATGGACCGGAGTCCCCCTCGAGATTTGGGATCCGCACAGGCAGTTCTCCCCACTTTTATGGACGTGACTGGGCTGGGGGATGCATGGCGTGTCCACCATCCCTTGGAAACCCAGTTCACGTTACACTCTGGGGCTCACAATAGTCTCTCTCGGATCGACTACATCCTCACACCGGCAGATCAAATGATACATAACGGAAGTGAGACATTTGGCACGGGCATATCTGATCACTCTCTGATCTGGGCGCAGGTGGGGGTGGGAGAGGGTCAAGTAGGGAGAATAGCACAGATAAATCCCTGGCATCTCCGTAATCCAACTATTAAAGAGAAGCTTACACAAGCAATAGAAAACTATTTCCAAGACAATGAAGGATCGGTGGGGTCAGCACAGACACTTTGGGAAGCCTTCAAGACCGTTATTAGAGGGCAGGCAATCTCTCAAATAGCTGGGGCAAGGAAAGAGAGAAATGCCGAATTGGTTAGACTAGAAGAAGAGCTTTTGCAAATAGAGAGGGAACTATTGGGTTCTGAGAACAACGAATCTGCACACAGACTCAAGCTAAAAAGAGAGGAATATAAAAATGTAGCGACAGAAATGGCAAAAACTCTGAGCAGAGACAAAATGGGGAGAGTTAAAGAGCAAGGAGACAGAGCAGGAAAATTATTGGCATGGCTAGATAAAAGGGACCACGCGAATCTCATAATCACGGAACCACTTTCCGATACACAGTTAATAGCAGATGAGTTCGCCGAATATTATAGACAAATATATGACTCACACACCACTCTTTCTGAGGAAGAATCGAGAGCCCTATTGTCAGATATGACACTTCCGTCCCTATCGAAAGAGCATTACACACTACTAGACAGCGACTTCACAAACGACAAGGTGGCACAAGCTATTTGGGGTCTACAGTCTGGGAAGGCGATGGGTCCCAATGGCCTCCCCATAGAGCTCTACAAATTAAAACCTGATAAAATCGCCCCATATCTCAAATTAATGTATAAGGAGAGCTGAGAGGCTGGTAGGCTTCCCCAGGATCAAAGACTAGCCACATTGGTGGTCATACATAAAGAAGGAAAGCCTAAAAACAAATGTTCATCATATAGGCCCATTTCATTATTGAACGCAGAGGCCAAGATATTGGCAAAACTGTTGGCCACGCGCCTGGTTGGAGTAATCTCCATATTGGTCCATCCAGACCAATCAGGCTTCATGCCATCCAGAAATAACTCTCTGAATCTTCATCGGCTTCACAGGGTGATAGGACGGATCGACATGCGGTGGTGATGTACTTGGACGCCACCATGGCATTTGATACAATTGAATGGCCCTACCTTTTTGCCGTACTGGGGAAGTTGGGATTCGGCCCCAGCTTTACCAGCTGGATAAGGCTCTTATACACTGACCCACTGGCACAAGTAGTTGTAAATAACAAAAAGTCAGAAATCTTCGCCCTCAGAAGAGGGACGAGACAGGGATGTCCTCTGTCCCCATTACTCTTTGCGCTGACGCTGGAGCCCCTGGCAGTATGGATCCATAAGGACCCCATCATTAGGAGTCTGAGATGGTCAGAGGGCTGGGAGGACCGTATCTCCCTCTATGCCGATGACATATTGCTATACTTGGCGTCACCCCGAACCTCGATACACAGGGTCCTTAACATATTTACTAATTTCGGCAAATACTCGGGATACACTATCAATTGGACAAAATCATTGATCTTCGTGCTCAGAGGACAGTTTCCGCCCCTGCCAAGAGGTTGTAAAGTGACGGAAGCAGTAGATGGCTTCAAATACCTTGGAATCTATATCAACAAGGATCCTAGGTTGTTTTACGTTCACAATCTCCTACCGCCGCTACAGCGACTAAAAAACGATGTAGAACACTGGAAGGCTCTCCCTCTGTCTCTACTAGGAAGAGCAGCACTATTTAAAATGATGTCCTTGCCCCGCTTTCTATACGTCTTGCATAATTCACCCAATCCTATTCCTGCAGCCTATTTTTTGGCCATAGAGACTGAGCAGAGGGCGCTCTTATGGGTAAAGGGGTCGCCCCGAATATCATGTGCAAAATTGGCGAGAGGGTAGTACGATGGAGGAATAGGACTCCCAGATATCAAGAAATATTACTGGGCCGCTCAATTAGCGGCCAGCAACCAATGTACATACCGACCCCATGACGATCCTGGATATCGAATGGATAGCTGGCAGCTGCCAGGCGGAACCTATGTCAGGGCACTTTATTCTAGACCTGTGAAATTGCAGTTAACGGGACCCACGGCACACTCTGTCCAGATATGGCACACCGCTCACAAGAGTTTGGGTTGGGCCCAAAAAATTACACGAGTCACCCCTCTGTGGGACTTGGAACAACTGGGTACCCTAAGGAAGACTAAGGGATTCGACAAGTGGGATATCATTGGACTGTCTCGGGTGGGTGACCTGTGGAGGGGGTGGGGGGAGGGGACGGCTTTCTCGCTCCTGCAGCAGGAACACGAACTGGCAAACTCGGAAAGATTCAGATGCCTGCAGGTGCGACAAGCCCTCCAAGCAAATATCCCAGCGGGAGAAATACTCCCAGAGGCATCGCCATTGGAGGATAGACTCCTTGACGAGCATATGCCTAAAAAAGCTATATTACTGACCTACCGGGAACTGATCAACCATACCCCTGACCCTCTCACACAACTCCGCAGAAATTGGGAAACTGGTCTGACAGAATTAGACGATGAGGAATGGTTGGAGGCATTGGCTTCGCCCAAAAAGGTTGAAATCTCGTCACGGCTCAAATTGGTACAGCTAAAAATACTTCATAAAATATACTTCTCGGGGCCAGCATTGGTTAGGATGGGCTACGGGGAAGATTCTCGTTGTAGGCGGCAATGTGGCCGCAAAGGCACATTCCTACACATACTCTGGGAGTGCACTCACATTAATAAATATTGGAAGGAAATACTCCACTGTATGGAAGAAGCCTTGGGGCGAAGCTTGGCTCTAGAGGCTAAAAGATGTCTGTTAAATATTTGGGAACCATCGGACTTGAATAGTAAGGAGAAAATGTGGGCAACTTTGGGCCAGATGGTTGCCAAACGAAACATAGCTAGAATGTGGGGGCGCAGGAGGTTCTAACTGTAAATGCCTGGAAGTAGGACATGGACTGGTGTATGTTTGGGGGAAAAACGGTATGTCTCTCCAGGGGATGCCCAAAAAAATGGACACAATTATGGGGTAAATGGAATGCATACAGAGGGGATATCTGTGCTCCGCCGCTTCTTCCCCCCTCCCCTGATGAACCTGAAGTTATTGCAAGCAGTAATGGATAAAATGCTTACCTCGTGTATCAATTTTGGAAACCCATACACTCCAAGAATGAATAACCATATACTCCTTGTTTAACAAATCTGATGTGTGTAATGTTGATAAATGTCATCAATAAAAAAATGTATCTAAAAAATAAATAACGTTGAAAGGTTACTTAAGTGAATGTTTCAGTTCTATGGAGGTCTATGGTGATGTTTTAATACTGCTATTTCTACTGTTACCGTGGGACTCTCAACATGATGACGGGGAAGATTTAAGCATGTGTATTTTTATACAATACTGGAAAATGTCATTGACATAGGGGTATCATAAAAGAGTGATTCAGCCAATCTCCAAGGAAATTGTAGAGTCACACAGGTCCACTCCCTCGAGAACGAGAGCACGAGCACACAGCAGGAGGCGGGGTTTGGAGCTCGGAGCAAGGCAAGGCAGACGTGCGGAGCCGAGAGTCCCCGGGAGAGTTCCATCACCCCTCCCACGGCTTTCGGACAGCTCTCGGCCGGACGGACGTCCGGAGATCCAGACGAGTGGCAGGCAAGGAGGCAAGTATAGGCAAGCAGGAAAGCGTGCTACGAGGTTCCCACCCAGGGCTTCCAAGTGTGTGAGAGCGCGACCTCCGCTAGCGGCGGCCGCGGAGTGTTGTGCCCTGGAGTGTCCGCAGAAGCGGCCCAACTATGTTGGGTGCGGCTTGCGGCACCCCCAGTGAGTCCTGCTCTCGCACCCCCTGCACCCCCCGCCTCCAGCCCCTGCAACCCGGGCTCGTTCCATCTAACACAGCCCGCAACACCGCCTCCTTTCAGCCTCCTTTCAGCCTTGCTCAGGTCGCCCCACTTCTTTCCCCCATCCTCTAGGTTATCAAGTCACCTCTATTCAGACACTCTTCAATTGTTCCCCAACTGCTACGTCTAACTTAACTTCACTTCAACTTGAACTGCGCAACTGCCACCTCGGCCATCTCGGTCACCTTTGGCCCGGGGGCCTCCACCGGGGCCTCCCGGCCTCTTGGCTACCCACCCGCCAGCTGCTCACTGGGCACGAGCTCCCTTAAACCCCACGGAACCGGCCAAACACGCCAAGCCACGAAGTCACGAAGCCTAGCGACCAAGTGCTTAAGCGGGGGGCCCTAGCACTCGCAGTCAGCAGGCACTCACCGGGCGTTCCCCAAAACCGCCCCATTTCCCTCCATTTTCCACCTCTGGAGGGGCAGCAGTACCCAGGAATGCGTTCAGGGTACACCAGAGGAGCGGCCCCATCAAAAGAAAAGCACAAGATTAAGGAAGAACTTATGGCACCTGACACCCTCACTACCACAGTCCTTCCCAGCAAGCTCCCCTCAGGACCCGGCTCTCCAAGCAGAGAAGAACTGGAATTGCTGCGTGAGCCGGTAGCCTCAACAGACTCAAAAGACGTAACCCAACCTCCGGCAAATGCCGAGCCAATAGCAATCCCCAAAAAACCTACAGCGTCGACCCCGGACGCTAAGTGGCAAGGCAGCGCCACAGCCTCACTCACGGCCTCAACCAGGCCCTACTCCGGTCTAAACAGCAGTAAACGGGCCCTGATTACCGACTTTTTAAAAGTCGTCATCAAGTCTACCACGGAAAACCGATACCGCAATGACTCCAAGACCCTGAAAGCAAGTAACTTAACTAATACCACCACAGTTTCTGTAAGCGAGGCTCCCACGAGTCCCTTAAGTGATAGAACCACCACAAGTTGCAAGAGCGAAAGGAGTGGACCCCTGGTTCCCCAGGCCAAGGGCTGGGCAGCTACGCCCAAAGCAACTAGCGCAGTCCCAAGCCTTCAAACTATCATCAAAAGCTCTCCACTCTCTGGACCTGCATCAAAGGCCAAAGCCCCTAGTCATTGAGGCACAAATTCATCATCAGCCTTTCCCAGTTCTTTCCTGCCCGCAGACACTACTTTCACCCTCACCTGGCTCCCAAGGTCTCAAAGGACCCAAGGATGGTATTCCTACCCACCAGTCGACTACAAACATCATGAGTCCATTCGGCAATTTGATCAAGCCATCAGGAGCCCAACACCTTGAAGCGCAAAAGTCCGTCAAAACTAATTCAAATAGCAGTGACAAGCCCGAACAATCACCGCATCTGTTGGTAGAAGAACAACATAAAGGCCAGATCTTCAGCCAGGCCGAATTACTGGAGGAGTCGTTCTTCCTGTTCGAAACACATAGAACTACCCCCTCGACGCCCCCCTTTCAAAAAAAGGATTCAAGAAAAAAGGACCAACTCAGCTGGACCCCGGGCTGCCCGAGCAACCCTCTTCCAGCATCCCAAAGCAACAGGGAACACCAAGCTCAGGCATTCCCAGCAGAATCCAGCCGTTCTCCAACATCCTTTGTATGGCCACTTCTGCTAAAAACCATGGACACAATTGGCAAAGCCATGACTTTCCATGCTGACAAGCTAGATACCCAAGTAGACCTCTTAAACATTCTAGCAATTCACGTCCAGGGGGTCGAACAGAAACTGCACAGCTTCAACGAGATGATCACGAAGGTGCAGCGAGACCGGGACACCACATACCTATCCTGCCACTGTACTCAAATTATTGACAAACTAGCCGCTGTTCCAACATTACTGACAGACCTCCTGGGTACAACCAGGGATGCCTTATTAAATACTGTTCCTCAAGCTGGGAAAGTTCACGAGGCACCAAGGGAAAAGGAAACGGCATGCTCCAGCCCCATGGAGGGACAAACTACAGGCGGCACGGGCACCTCCCCAGCACCAATACAAGCAAATTCACCTGCACCCACTGCTGTAAGCGCCTGCGACAATTCAATCACTTTGGCCTCTCAATCCTTTGATCACAGCAAGCAGCCACCAGGAAGGCCGACTAAAGAAACCAAGCCTCTAACCAAGCGTGAGAGAAAATGCCTTAGAAAAGCGAGAATAAGTAAACAATCTAGACAGTCAATTAACGCAACCCCTGCCAAACCCGAACAGGGAAGGAAACAAAGCGAAAAAGATGAGGTCTCAAACGCTCCGGAAGCAATAAGAAATAAGGAACTTTCGACCGCCCCATCCAACCCACCCACCATACTTAGTAGCCCAAACTACACCAAAAGGGAAGAACCGTCGCCAGAAAAATTATACAGTTTATTTAAACCCTTGACCAGGAAAGAGAAACAACATTCTAAAACCTCGGCCACACAAATTGCAAAACTCGTACCCCCATCAAGGAGTGATACGAAAGAAACAAGCATACTCTGTCCTTGAGAGGCCAACATGGTCAAGGACAACGCTAGGAAAGATTGCAGCAACCTTGTCATAACCCTAGCCCGGGAAGCAATGACGTTACCAACGTAAGGGCCAACGAAATACATATTCAAAATAATACTAACGTTTCCTCGAATCCGCTTTTGACGTACTCAGAGCCCACAGGGGCTGCCAAAGCAATGGAAAGGGGTGCTGACTACGTGCCGCAGCATGACCCCTTTTTACACAAGAACAAATTGGACTTTATTCCCCAATACGTTTCAAGGGGAAACCACGACATTCTCAACAGAAGTGTTCTGCTAAAACTCTTCAAAGCTCTCCCTCCCTTGAGCCACATTAACACCAGTGACATTGACAGTATAGAGTTCAAACAGAACCCGCATTCCTCGGAATTTCAAGAAACAACTACAGCCACGTTTGTTGACTCCCTCTTTATCGAGCAAATCAGGCAGCAGAGGGACCCTCTTGAAAAGTGGGGCATCAAGTTAAAAAAGATCGACCCTCCGTGCTATCCTAGCCCATTTCACCCGCCAACACATTCAGCGGGCCTGTTAAAAGGTGCCAAAGGCCCGGACAACCGCAGCCCTCTAATGGGCACTGACCTTAAGGCCAGGACAATTACCATCACCTTTGCTCATCCAGAAGCCAGCAAGTCACCAGGATCTCGGCACTTAAACACGGCCGGAACATCTCTAGTTACAACATGAAAAAATCCACACGTAGCCACAAACCCACCCCAGGGCCACAACATCTGCTCCTGGAACGTGTTTGGCCTCGGCACAAAACTAGAAGACCCGGACTTTATGACACAGTACAACATACTCCTTTTCCAGGAAACATGTCTGACAAACTCTACACCCTTAGTCGGCTACAAGGAATTCCTGAAACCGGCTAAGAGGGATACCAACCAAGGGAGAGCAAAAGGGGGTCTCTCCACCTTCATATCGACTGATATTTCGGGACTCGCCTCTGCCATAGACCTCGACTTCTCCTGGTTGCAATGCGTCAAACTTGACGCCCCGCCTCTTAACAGTCTGCTGATCCTTAACATTTACATCCACCCAGCGCTCAAACAAAAACGGGCAAGAATCGAACACTTACTAGCCTCATTTGCCACATTAAAACTCGCCTACCCTGACGCCAACATCATTCTGTCAGGGGACTTTAATATGACCCTATTGCAAGAGACGAAAGGCGCTAAGGGACGTACTCAGGCCCCAATTCGACGCGACACTCTTGGCAAGAGATGCGCAGCTCGCCTGCACGACCTTTCAATGAGCGTGATTAACGGTCAAAGCCCGACAGACTGCCCAGCAGCATACACAAGGATTACTCAAAAGTCAGCTTCAATCATTGACTATACTCTCACGGATCACGACCTTGCTCCTTACATCACGAACTTTCAAATTATGGACAGAGCAGAGAGCGACCATCAACCGCAATCTTTCACGCTCTTAAGAAATATCGCAAACCCAGTCCTTGCCAACGCGATGTCACAACAACTGCGCTGCTACAACCTCAAACGTCTCATATGGAAAAAGAACAACATATGCGACATCATGGGCGCATGCTCTAGTCTCCTGGAGAAATCCAAAACAGAACCATCAAGCATTCAGGCCTGGGAGTCATTTATTAGAGAACTAAATCACAAATGCTCAAATCAGGCCACTGGCAGTAAAGTAGGAAAACCTTCAGGGGCAGCGTGGTTTACTAAAAGTCTCAGGACTCAAAAACAACATTTGAACAAATATGTACGACAACTAAGAACCCGGGGCTCAGCTTCCTCTCAAGACCTCCTGCGTTTAATTTCAAAAGCCAGAAAAGACCTTAAAAGAGACAAAGGCGGCCAAGAAAGCGTTTCACGAACATCTCTGGGCGAAACTCCATTACACCTGTAAACAAAGAGACTCCAAGCGCTTTTGGGAAATTATCAACCAGCTAACCAATGGCAGGAACCGACACCACAACTTGGATATAATGGAGGAAACATGGATAACTCATATTGAATCCCTATACAACGAAATTCCAACCCCAGGCACTGCTGACCTTGGCTTTCAAATAAGGAACGAAGTCGCTGTCGGAGGTCTAGTAAAAGACGATTCCACCTCCGAATTACTTGACTTCCCCCCCCCCCGCGGATCCTTAATGAGTAAGTCTTAAAAACAATAAAAAACTTAAGATCCGAGGGCGCCCCAGGGCCCAACGGTCTTCCAAACGCTTTGTTCCAGTATGATCCTCCATTGTGGGCTAGCCATCTGACCCCACTCTTCTCCGACGTTTTAGCCTCCAACACGATACCTGACTCCTGGAGGGGAAGTATCTTAAGCCCAATATATAAGTTGGGTGCTCGTTCTGACCCCTCAAACTACAGGTTGATTGCGTTAATCGATGTGGAGGCAAAAATATACGCATCGAACCTGCTGGCAGACTTAGAGGACTGGGCTGCCCGCACAAATCTTATTCCCCACACGCAAACTGGATTCAGGGCTGGGATGGGCACTCTTACGAACGTCTCTGCAGTAACCCTCCTAGCCAACCAAGCCCTCGCAAAATCAAGGCCACTGTACGCATGTTTCATCGACCTTAAAGCGGCCTTTGACAAAGTCTTGAGAGCCACGCTATGGGCAAAAATGCACAATTGGGGGGTTCCGGCTAAGCTGCTGGAGGCCATAATAAACTTGAACTCTCAGACGTGGGTCCAGATCAGGAAAGGAGACGGGCACAGCATAACTAACAAGATCACAACTCTTAACGGGTTAAAACAAGGGTGTGTGCTGGTGCCCTGCCTTTTCAACATTTACATCGCTGACCTGGACAAGCACCTTCGGTCAATCCAATCCGATCCTCCAAAACTTGGCAAAATACCTACACCTAGCCTTCAATACGCGGACGATATCGTTCTATTAGCGCAAACACCAGTAGGCTTGCAACGACTAATCACCAAATTAGGAGCTTATATCACCTCGGCTCAATTAACCATGAACCACCAAAAAACGAAGGTGATGTGATTTGCCAAACAACCTAATGCAGCGAAAGATCGTAAATTCATCTGGACTTTGGACAAGCAACCCCTGACCCAGGTGGACTCGTATAAATACCTAGGATTTCAAATAGACCACAACCTCAACTTCAAGATACATCTGGACCAATGTCGCACGAAAGCCAAACAGCTGCAGTTCGCTTTCAAAATCTTAAAAAACAAGCTCACAAGCTGCTCCACCGGACATTTGCTAAAAGTTATCGCAGCAAAATTCCTTCCCTCCATTTCATATGGTACAGAAATCTTGAACGTCAAAGATGCTACAGTTCTAAATCTAGCACAATCAATTCTCTTCAAGAACCTGTTTGCAATCCCCCACTATATTCAACAAGCCCAAATTCGACTAGAATACGGCCTAAGAAACCAGATTCCCGATAGACAAGGTGCACTAGTCAAGTACTATTGGAGGATGAGGGACGCAGACGACAACACCCTCGCACATTACTGCTGGGTAGAGATCGAAAACCAAGCCAGGCTAAACAATTCAATCTTCAAAGTTTTGAAGGCCTCCCTCTCGGCACTGCAGCTAGAGGAGGCCTGGCTTACTGTCCCTACCTACTCTGGCTTTAAATCTGTGGTCAACAAAGCTATTAAACGGACTTCCTTATCAATGGACAAAACAGCCCTTGCAAAAAAATCTCACGCCTGGGCAGTGATACAGGCATACCAGAGGCTGCAACCTCAACCTTATTTGTTAGACCACTTTCCTCACTAGAAAAAACACTTCTTCACGCTACTGAGGCTTGGGTCATTTCCATCAAAGGACCTGACCCCGAAATGGAAATACCCCTGGCAAACAAAGGAATGCCGCCTATGTGGAGCAGGGGACGAGTCTTTACTGCATCTAATATGTATCTGCCCCTTCCTAGCAGTAACTCGAAAAACGGTCCTTCGGGAAGCCTTTAGGAAGGAACAAATAAGAACTTGCAGAGCAGCAGTTATCCAATGTCTCGGAGGTTCATCAATTCAATTGTCCTGTAGTGCCATAAACTTTTTGAAAATCGCGGCAAAAGAACTGGACAAAACAGAAACTGCCATACAACCCAAGTAGTTTTAGAACAATCAGCCTCGAAACTTCTCTATTGCACTGCCCGTATGTTTTAATATTTTTTACTTAAACCACCGCCACTTGTCTTCCGACTGTCTTCCTCGTGCTTTTCAACATTTTTAAAGTTTTTAAAATATATATTTTATGTATTCCTTACCTATGGTGGTTTTTCCACCCTTTTATGATTTTTAATGAAATCAAATAAAAGTATACTTGACTTGACTCCAAGGTAATTATGCTATGCAGTTAAGTAGGTTTTAGAGGTAAAAGGCAGTCTTGATGTGTATAATACTAGTAAGGGTTCAAGTAGAAGGAATTATTCTGAGTCTGGGTGAGCTAGACTCCACTTATGAGCTTTTTTGTCACTGATCACACTTCTGAAACATATTTATGGCGTATCTTGAATTAGATTTCTTATCCATGACATAGTCCATGGATGTATCGAAATGGCCTCAGACTGTATTTTGTTAGAGGGGTATATGCCTGGTTAGATCTTGTTTTTTTCCCCAGGAAGATTGTGTTCCATTTTTTAGAGTGTAGATGTTGATGGGATTGTACCTTAAGTTTGATGGTGGAGGTGACTCTTACTCACCATCCAGCTGCATCCGATTTTGAGGAGATTATAGCTGCATTAAAAGTTTTTGTAGAATGAGATGATCCCCTCTGTTTTTTCTTTTCAGCTTGTGAGAAGGCCAGCAGCTTACTCTTGGGTTCATGAAGACAAGGGAATTCAGGTAGGATTGTTGTATGAATGTAACATTTGTTGACAGGTGAGAATTTTTTGTCTTTTGCTTAGACTGGTGATCCTGTCAATGTTCCATGAGACACTGGGGTCAGTTTTGTGCAGCTCGTTCCTTGTAATATTTATTAGACTTCACTTCAGTATCAGTGACAGGCGCTATTTGCTTCCTGATTCCATTCTTTGGAGGCCGCAGTTTCTTAATGAAGAATTTATATTTTGTTGTCCCCACCAATGGAGCAATATGGTAGACTGTGCAGGAGAAGAGTAGACTCTTAACTTGAAGTGGCCTTAGGTATGTGGTGGCATGTTCTAGAATAGGTTGCTTCTTCAGTGGAGGTAGACAACAGAGCTCTAAAACAAAAAACAATAGGTACAGATGACACTAACAGGAATATGGTGAAAACTCCGATTGTGAGAGGGAATTAGAGAACAGAGCTGAAGACCGTGTCAAAGCATTTAGTCAAGTGTTCTAGAAATAGGAGCATAGTTACGAATCTTGGGTTTCTATGAATGTGGTTCTGGCCACAAACACAAAAGAAGTAAAGCTATTTTAATTTCTTTTTAGTGTTTTTAGTTGTGATTTTAATGGTTCCGTGTTTTGGAGTATTGGTTTCCATTTACTGTACGGATAAACATTCCAAAAATATGTGGTGGTCTTCAGCTTCATTAAAAAATTTAGTTTAAAATTAAACTTTAATTTTCCTGGGCACAGAGTTCTAGATCTAGTGACATCTTAAAGTCGGGCTCGTATCACAGATTTGTTTTCTTACAGCAGTTGTTTTTGCAAGGTCTTGAAAAAATCTACCATTTTTGAACTTCACGGGTAATCTTCTTTTACAGTTTACAGGTCTAGTGATGCTAATGTGTACTCCAGGAACTATAGGATAGTAACCCAAGATTTGAGGTTGCTCATAGATGGTGGCAGTAGTCCAAGGCGGTGTTCTCTTTGGATATTTATTGTCCCATTAGGAGGAAAATCTAGTAATTTCGAGAAGAGACTTGTAAGGAACATAGTAATATTTCTCATTTTTCCATGCTATATTCGATCAAGGCTTAAGCTTTTTTCCCCTAGATCTTCTATTGCACATTGAAGTTAATCTACTTAATATTCCAAATCTTGCACTCTGGGGCACATTCTGTTCTGTCTATTTTTCTTCCATTTGCTCTTATTTATGCTTCATGGCAACTAGTTTGCCCTCCATTGCTTGTAATTTACTGGTGGTGGATGAAAGTTTTGGTATTGTGGGTTTGTCTACTTGTTCCAATAAAAAATAAAAACATTGTTTTCTTGTTATTTGGGGTTAGACAGTTTGACAAGTCTTTCTTAATCGTAGACTTCCAGCTCGATGGAGCAGGAAATGTAGGTCTTTCTTCTGGTTTTAAATTCATTCCTTCCAATGACATTTGAAATCATGGTGGACACTGGTATGGGAAGAAGAACAATGAAGTTGAGCAATTGATTGGAGGGCATTGCAAAGTTATGATAGTAATTCTATGACTATGTTGATGGTTTGTCCTGGCAGGTCAACGCAAAACTAAAGTGCATTCCAGCTTCCGGTCATCTTTTGGTATTATCAAATATTTGAGGCACTCAAGTAATCTGTTGTTTCCAAATACCCTTGTATCAAGAAATTTTCCAGTATTACGCATCATGTATAAAAAAAACAAAAAACATCCTCATATGTTGGACTGGACAATATCAATTAATAACATGGTTCTAATTCTTCAAACTGTTTCATCTGTTTCACTGGCTTCAATTGTCTAATTTCTTCACAGTGCCTGTTTCTTGAATAGCTTCTTGTCTGATTTAAAAAATGGGCATTGAGGACCATGTGCTCTTTGGATTGCAGATTGTGGCTCTGGGCAAAAGAGCATCTGTTTAGGAACACAGTTGTACTTCCCTGTATCTACACAGCATTAGCACCTGGTCAACAGAGATTGGCTGCGCACGTGAGGGTGGCTTGCTCATAAGACAAGTAAGTAGATAGTATTTTAAATGAATTACCATCGGTGCAAATATAAAGGAGATTGTGAAAAATTAAAACATGTTTGCTTGTTTTAGTGTAATTGTAGCTTGCTTCAGCTATGTTTTTCTGCTCATGCTAACATTGCCCACAAGTGCCCATTTCCGACATAGAGGCATGTTTTGCACTGGCACTCAAGATGAGAAACTATACAAAGCATGTTCTGGCAAAAAATGTTTACATTTTTGTAACTCGAAGACCATATCCCATGGGACAGTGAGCAAGGGATCAACGGCTGGGCATACCTGCTGCACTTATGGCATCTACTGCAAAAACTGCTAAGTGGCCATGGATATGCCCAGATGTGGGTCCCATGCACATGGTGCCACTGGACCGAAGTTACACCCAACTGAAGAGCTCCAATCAGGGAGAAACCGTTCTAAGGTTGTTTGTTTTCCAGTTCGGGGAGGACGTGGTCTGGCAGTTCGGCTCAACTGTTCCCTGGGAGCATGGCCAAGTCTGATTTGCATGTGGCTGGATCCAAACTGAGGTGGCATGACAAAAGAATGATGAGTTGGAATGCTACCCCAAGAGATTTCCAGCGGTGATACTTATTGGAAGCATTCCTATCATCACCTTTTGTGTCTCTTATGTAATACACTAAGTGGCCAGCAATATGCTCAGGCGTGCGTCCTGTGTTCATTGTGCACACTGGAACTAAGCTACACCCAACTGAAGAGCCCCAATCAATGTGAAACCGGTCTCGGGTAGATTGTGTTCCAGTTCAGGGAAGACCTGGGCTGGCATGTTCAGACTGAACTGTTCCTATTGGAGCAGGGTCAAGACTGATTTCCATATGGCTGGATCCAAACTGAGGTGGCACGGTGAGCGAAAGAACGGTGGGTTGGAATGCTACCCAAAGAGATTGCCAGTGGTTAGACTTATTGCAAGCATTCCTCTCATCACCTTTTGTACGTTTAATAATAATATACATAAAATAATATTTAGAAGGCGTCTGAGGTTATTGTCCAATACAGTTTTCATTTTTTTCAAACTGCACAGTAAACTAAGAAACCTTTAGTATCTATAATATAGGAACCCGATGCTTTTACTAATTGCTATGTGTATCTTTAATGAATTCAGAAACTTTTTACGCAAAGGAGTGATTAATGGTAATAATGTCTCTTCCTCGAGGCAAAAGCTGAGCTTTGTGCACTTTAGGTCAAAATATATTATCAGAAGTCATGATGTTTCTTGGTTAGCATTTCTATACTCAGTAAGTAATCAAACTTGTCTCTGAAACAATTTTTTAATAAGCTCTGAAAAGCTGCAAAACATATGCTGGGTGTATCTTACTCAAATATGTTATGGTGCAATTTGGAAAACAAAAAGGAAATATTTCTTGTCAGTAAACTGCAGGACATTTTGGAGCATTTAATGTCAAATTCGTGAGTACACCTCATGCGGGTTCATTAGACCTGAATATCCTAAGCTCTCTGTAACATAATATACGTGGATTAATTAAAAAATGTTCTCAAACTCCAAAAGCATCTATGAACATAACTAATTATTATTTGTTGACAAATGCCAAGATAAAATAAAGCTTAAAAAACATGAGAAAGGAACTTGGCTATTGATTAGTGAACTCAAACGTGGGTAACTATTTGGCTATAAATACATTCAACATGCCAAGCAAACATTATTTTATTTGAAAAATAGAAAGTTTGTGACCCTTTTTAAAAAAAATTAGAGAAACCTAATAATCCTGTCAACAAACAATATTAAACAGCTTTACACATGCAATTAACTAGTCAGCAGAGTAGCAGTAGTTGGGGATGGCAATGGTTGTCCGCATCTGTCCAAAGTGGAGCTGCTAAACTAAGAAGTATTGATGGAACTAGCCAACTCTATCACTTCTGGGTCACCGCTGGATTCAATCCCTACCAGGATTTGGAAAAAAATATCTTCCTCAGTAGCAACCCCACTGGTGGACATCTACAACAGATTGCTAACTAAGGCAGTCGTACCTGGCGAGCCGAGAAGAATATTAGTAGTTCCTCTACTGGAAATGCCTTGTCTGAGCCCACCAGTTCTGCATAACTTCAGCACAGTATCATTCCTGCCATTTCCTCTTAAAATCTTGGGGAAAAATGTCCACAGGTAGATTTCTGGTTTTATTGAACATCACAATTATTTCGATCCAGTCCAGTCTGGATTTCACCCTGCCCATTAAACAGTGACTGCACTAGTTTTTGTACTGTATGATTTGAGATGGCTGGCTGACAAAAGTCAATGTTGCTCTGTGGTATTTGACCTTTCTGCTGCATTCGACATGTCATCTCACACCATCCTGCTTTCTTAGATGGCTGAGATAGGCATAGTAAGACCTCCCTTGTAATGATGTAGATCTTATTTGGAGGGCAGACATTAGATGATAAATCTTCCACCTCAGTTTAAGGTAATGGAACAGGGCGTACCAAAGGTTCTGTCTTAAGTTCCATTCTTTTTAATCTGTACATTTCTTCATTGGCTAAGCTCATCAGATCACATGGAATGAATTTTATTAACTATGCAGACAATATTCAATTAATTATTTCAATTGACTACTCAGTGTCTCACCCTTTTGAAGTGTTCCATCAATGCATGAGAGATGTTTCGGCTGGGATGATGCTTACTTCATTGAAATTTAATGCAGATAAGACAGAAGTACTGTGAGGCATGAACAGGAGCCTGGCCCAAGCCTTACCCTCTTTAATCAACTATGCTAATAAGCTTTCAGCCCCCGTTTTGCCTTGCTGCATGTGGAAAACCTTGCCTCTCCTGTTTGACCCCATGTGTCAGGTAGTTATCCAGAAGACCATTAGACTACTGCAAATCTCTATTCTTGGGGGCCACTACATATTGTTTAAACTGAATGCAACAAATTCCAAACGCTGCAGCCAGATTGGTATTAAAATGGTCTTGTTACTCATCAGGTTCTGCAGCTTTCGATGCCCAACAATAGTTGCAAGTGACTAAGATGGTCATGTTTAAATCTCTCTGTGTTGTGCAAAAAGTATTTTATAAGACTGCATCTCTTTACTTGCAACAAACATTCTCACACTATGCCCCTGTCAGTTTGTTGTGCTCTTTGGAAGTGAACTTTATTAATATTCCAAAGAACAGGGCCTGGGGGGCACACGCTTCTCAATAAAGGTGCCTCAAATTCTATTCCTTCCCGAGCCACACACTATTTGTTGGCCTTCAGAAAGGCTCTAAAAACGTGACTTTATATATTACAATCAGGTTTGCTAGGCAGTTTCTTCTATGGCAGTTTCCTACAGCCAGGACCCCTATATAGGTAGCAGCGTGTTCTACAAATCGATTAACATAACATGTTGGCCTGCTCACAGGAAAAAGGAGACTTCCTACGCATGCTTTAGAAATGCCTGGTACTTTATAAATTTCGGCTTCAAATTAGGAAACTGAACAAACAAATTATGAAGAATAAGGTCTCTCTATTATCTCAAAATATCTTTTAGGTAGTCTGGTCTTAAATTGGAAAATATAACTAGTGAAGGTAGAATATCCGATTCGTTATTAGCAATAGTGTTCTAGCAAATTATGACACACAGGAAAGATACTTCACAGATCCAATTGACAGCATGATAGAATGGTATTGAAAGAAATCGGGGTTTTAATTGCAAAGGATGTGCATTCTTCACAATTAATAAGTCTGCAATCTCTCTCTACTGGGACCGAAGTACCCCTTGTAGCACTCAACTCTCTCACGATAGCGAGGCAGAGCAGTCCAAAGCCTACTCAGGGGAGGTGGCATGGGCTAGTACTCCAGTCACGCAACAAACAACATACAGTTAATCACTGTCCAGTTTGTGCTTTTGTAGGAAAGTAGGATCTACTTCTATGGTTGCCCCCACATCTTCTATGGTTGCCCCCACATTTTGCCTATGACTAGTCTGACTGGGATCCTGCTTTCTCCCTAAATTGTTGTGTTGAGTACTTAGGTGCACTCCAGATTGGATACTGGGGTACCCTTATCAGTCCCTAGTATATGGTACCAAGGTACCCAGGGTATAGGTACCCCGAGGTCTCCCATGGGCTGAAGCATGCATTATGCCACCCATGGGAGACCATGCAAATTGGAACTACAGGCCTGCCATTGCAGCCTGTGTAAGTTGGTGCATGCACCACTTACTGAAGATATAGGTTTACTATATCGAAGGGTCACTGCACTTAAAACCTATAAGTCACCCCTATAGCAGGCCTCTGCAATCCTGAAGGCAGGGTGCTTGGTTCTAAGTGAGAGGGTGCCCCAGCATGAGCAGGACACCCCTGCAGCCTACGGAGTCCATTTTCCCGGGTCATCAGTGAAGCACCCATATACTATATAGAGGGGCACCGCGTAATTACGCGATGACCATCTCGAATACGGCTGCAACGAATCCTATCATGTTTGGTATCAAACATGTTGGAATCATACACCCACACCGTAAACGGTGTGGAACGTATGATTCCAAGCACTGGAAGAGCCCTCCGTTTGGCTCTCAGTGTTCCCGGTACCAGTCTTCTAGACCCGGACAGCACAAAATGGTTGCTGCCGACCAGAGACACATTTCTGCCCTCCTGCTGCTGAGCCAAGCTCGAGCAGATGAAGGTGGAACAATAGGCATCCTGTCACAGGGAGGTGTGACCACCTCCCAGACAGGATTTAGTGTATTGGGATGTGTGGGTGCGTTTGCCAGCGCCAGAAAGTCTGCATGAGGGGCACACTTGTTGTCCCCATGCACAGTCCAGTTCTAACCAGTTCTAGGAGCCCTTGGCTCCTGCTCTGGCGCGAAACTAGACAAAGGACATGGGAGTAACCTCCCCCTGTCCAGACCCTCCCCTGGGAAGGTCCCCTGAATCTTCTCAACCCTTTCCCTAGGGTACTTAAGGGCTTACCTGGGTGTAGGTCCCTAGATTCGTCGTGGGATAAGATTCAGATCAGACACCACTGCACTTCTAGCGTCTGGGCATTCCGGACTTCGCTGGACTTCGTTTGGGACTGACTTCGTCTCCCTTTCAGTCTGCTGCATTGTCTGTGCCTGTGCATCATACAGGAACCTTCCAAGGCCTGTGAAGCATCAAAGACACCTGAAGGAATCTCCCTTGGAGTGAAGGAGTCACTCCCCTGCATTTGCAGGCACCGCAACTAAGTCGACCGGTCTGCAGATCCTGAGCTCCTCCGGACCCCGTGGGCTCTGCAACACAGGTGGTGGTTTTCCACAGTTCCAGAGGCCTGCTCGACCCTCTCACCAAGTTAGAGGCCAGTCTCCCTCATAGGGGTTGCAATAACAGAACCCCTGTGTACCGCGTCCAACTTGCAGTTGCAAAGGCTTGTTGGCTTCTTTGCTATAAGATCTTCGGGCTCCAAGTAGCCCCAACCTCGAGCATCTCCTGTGACCAGAATCTTCAGCCACACTGCATCGTGGCCTGCATCTTTTGGTGAGCTGCTTGAGGTCCTCTCGCGACTCCAGTACTTCCAGCCTGTGGGTCCACTTGAGGGTCACACTTATTTCTTTTGGGCTCCCCTGATTGCTCGGGGCCTGTCCTGACTCCCCTGCCTTTGGTGAGTCCCCTGGACCTTGCTGGTCCCGACGTTGCTCCTTCTTTGATTCCTGCGTGGCTTGCCTTTGCCAAGGCTTGTTGGTGCTCCTCCCGGACACCGACCCCTCAGCATCCTTCGTGGGACAGCTCGTGCACGGCTCCTGGTCCATCTCAGCATCGCCTGGTCCTCACAGCTGCAGAGACAAGGTCATCGTCATCCTCCCTGAAGCACCCGACATCAGAGGGCATTTGTCTTCCAAGTCTCCTGTTCACTCCTTAGTGGCATAGAATCTGTCCCCTCTGCTTTCAGATACTCCTCTTCAAGAATACACATTTGGATTCCCACGGACACTTTCTCCTCTTCCAGCAGCGGCACTTTCCTGAAGTCCTCCACTGAGTTAGACTGCGGTTTCCGACAACACTTCACACGTATGCACCCGGCTTCACTGGTGTAGGTAACGTGGGTACTAGGGTATCCACAGGTGGGGTGGCTATCCAACCTTCTGTCTTCCACAGGGTTTCTTCAGGGCCCACTGGGAAGGGTCCTTAATCTTTAAAAATCCAACCGCGACTTGCACATAGAGTTGTACGGAGCACACAGTCGTGTTTCCACACTGCACGGGCTCTCCGTGGGGTCCCTATCTACTCACCTTGGGTGGTTCCTTGGGGTTCCAGCACTTCTACGTCCTCTCGATGCTGTCTTGACTCGAGTCGTGGTTCTTATACCACTTTCTTATATGGTCCCCCCCCACGGGGCCACTGTGCATTTCGTGTTATTTACAGTGTTTCTTAGCTAAAGTATTGTGTGCATTGTGTTTATCTCCATGTTGGAGAAATTGGAACGTACTAGTGAGTATTATATAATAAATACATATTTTTATAAATACTTGGTGTGGTTCTTTTTCACTTAATCTATACTATAAGATTGCATTCTGGTGAAACAAGCTGCTTTACACTCCTTCTGGACGAAGCCTGAAGGCTGCTCTCCACAGCTACCACTTAGAGAGCTTTCTAAGGTTGTCTAAGACCTCTTAAATCACCACAAGGGTTGTCTGGACTGGTGCAATGTGCCCTCTTACATTAGTGGACATCATAAACCAGGCCAGCTTCTCACACTTTTATTTATGAAAAGGAAAAGTACTTTATTATGAACACACTACTCAAAACTATTCATTAATTTACAAATATACACAACATATAGAAGGTTTTTTTTAACCAATATTTTTCGTTTTCACTATGGTACATACTTTGAAATACTGTATCAATTGAAAGCATTCATATACTTACGACAGCATGTCAGAAACAGTATTTGGTAAGGAGTAGATGGTTCACCATATATAAAGTCCAGTAACAAACTTCAGATCACAACAGTGAGAGTCACACCTCATCTGTTCAGTGCAGCGAGTTAACAGTCTCTGTAATGTTTATGCCTCCACATTATCCTTACATACCTAGAATGATGGACATTGTGCTGTTTCGCCCGCCTGCCCTACCTAATAGTGTTAGGTACATTTGTACCTCTGAGGAAAAAGAGCCAGAGCCCATTGGAGGGAGATCCGAAGACGACTAGTGAGGGGGATAAATAGAGGTGACGAATGGGTTGGCACTTGGTGTTACCCTTTTTAGATGTAAGATGTTCCCTATCCACGACACATCCATGAATGTCTGTAGATCGTGCAGTAGACCATCTCATGAGGCTGCTATGGGGACCCTAAGCAACCCCCAGACTTTTCCTGCCTCAGTACCACCGCTTCGGCCGCCACACCTAAGAGTCGCTGCGCACCAGTGTTGTAGTTTCGGGAGGGTGTGTGCCTTCCAATTCATCGCTATGGAATGCCAGGCTAAGAGTAAAGCCAAGTCTAGGAATTGGTTAGTTGCAGTACGTGCTTTTTTCTGTTTAAATGTACCCAGTAACACCCCTTTCATGGTGAGAAACCATTCCTGGCCCATCACTTCTAGCAATGCCTCAGCAACCTCCTGCCAGAGAGCTGTGGCAGTCGGGCAGCTCCAAAACATGTGCGCCATGCTGGAATTCGGTGCTCGATACCAGGGGCAAAGTGGAGAAGACCCAAACAATTTATGCAAGCTCTCAGGGGTGAGGTATGCCCTGTGAAGATTATGCTGTATGTACTAGAATTAAGCATTCTGGGATACTTTCCTCAGGTAGTGCAGGGCTTTTCCCCATTCTTTGGGTGTTAAATCTCAGCCAATATCTCTTTCCCAGCATCGGCACGTCACCTGTAAAGGATCTAGTGTGGTGTGTGCTAGTTCCCTTGCAAACCAAGTAATGAGCCTGCGTCCATTGCCCACAATGTGGAGGATATGTACAAACTAGTGTTACTCTGGTTCCGTGTCTGTAATGTTCTCTAACAGTCCCAGTTCGGCCATCAACCTGCCTCATGCAAGGAAGTGTCCAAGCAGTAGCACACATTCCTCTTGTAACTGGTCAAAGGGGATAAGTGCACTATCACAGAACAAGTCACCCAGCGTTCCCACCCCAGCCGCCACACCCTCCTTCCAATTAATGCACAGAATGATTCAAAATTGCTTAATCTGATTATTGGAGAGTACGGAGTGATCACCTGCATGAGTCATAACCCCCTACGGTAGCTTCCGTATGCTACGCACAGTAAATTATTGGACCCTCAGGGTAGTTTTGCCTGTGGGAGCAACATAAGACCAATCACTGACTGCAGCCGTGCTGCAGTCGGCAGACCCATTTCTTCTGTCAGACATCCGCCAGCCATCTCGCACGCCACTGCAGCTGTGCTACCAGATAATAATGCTCAAAATTGGGCGCCCCCTCTATCTTCGGGCAGTTGTGATTTACTTAGCATGGTCTCCCACACCTGTTCCATATGAAGGTTCCCAGCGTGATATGCAGGGTCTGAAATATAGACCATGAAATATGCACTGGGAGGAAATAAATACAGGAGGCAGGGGAGCATCACCATTTTAGATAACAATATCTCCCCTTGAACTGTGAGGGGTGGGGTGCTCCAAAATGTCATCCGAGGGTGGAGGATATGGCTCTAGTAAGATTCCGGTCTATGAGATCTTACCTACCATGCTACATGCAGATCCCCAGATAACGAAACATGCGAGACTCCCATTTCAACGAGTGGGTGTCTACTATTAGTTGATGTGGGGGGCAGTCCGGCTGGAGCGGGAAGGCACACGACTTGGTCCAACTAACCCCTAGCCCGAGGCCTTTTGAAACTCCTTGAGGGTCTCTTCAATCCCAGAGATCCCATCCTGAATGCCACGGATATAAATTAATAAATCATCCGCATATAGTGAGACTATATGTATATCCTCATTCAGAGGGATTCCCCATTCCTCACCACGTTGTCGAAGCCGCTGGGCTAATGGCTCCATCGCGAGAGCGAATAAAATCGTTGAGAGGGGACATCCGAGTCGGGTCCTCCTACTCACTTTGAATGGGGTTGAAATAAGCTGGCCAATTTTTACACAGGCAGTGGGTTCTGTGTAAGAGCTGGATGAGTCTCTAGAGTGGGCAAGTGATACCCATCACGCTTAGGACAGAGAAGAGGTAGCTGCAGTCCACCGTGTCGAATGCCTTTTCTAAATCTAGGACTAGGCAGGCTGCATACGGCCACCGGCTAGGGCCAGCTCAATTACTCTATACAAGCGTCGGACATTAAGGATGGTAGATCTTCCAGTAATAAAAGCATTTTGATCTGGATGTACCAGACGCAGCATGTGTTCCAATAGGCGGACCACTATGGTCTTACTGAGTATTTTATAATCTGTTCCCAACACGGACAACAAGAAGTGACTTCCATCGTATTCTTGTCGGGCTTGGGTAAGGACACCAGTAAACATTTGTAAAATGACTGCAGAAGGCGGCCCTCAGTGAACGCAGCCTGATACAGCTCCAACAGTTTGGGGGCTAAAATTAACTCATAGGCTTTGTAAAATTCAACAAGTAATCCGTCAAGGCCTGGGGCCTTCTGCATGGCTGCACCTCCGATGGCCCCTCGGATTTCCTGAACCGTGAGAGGAGAATTTAGGGCCTCCCTATCCAAGGGATCCTGGGTGGGCAACCCTGTATCGTGTATTAACTCACCAATATGTACCTTCCGATCGGTGATTAGGGGGGGGGGGTTGGCAGTGGGGAAGTCGGGTCTTACAGTGCTTTATAGTGCGTAATGAAAGCTGAGTGTATGTTTGCTTGGGTAGTGAGTGTTTGAGTCGAGGATTTCCTGATCATAGTGATGGGGACGGTGGGTGTCGCACTACGCAGGAGCCACGCTAACAATAGGCCTGACTTGTCTCCCTCAGCATGCCTTTCGGCCTGATAGAAGAGTTGGGCTGCCTGTAATTTAAGGCCTATTAGGCCAGCATGATGTTCAAGAGCCTCAGTCAGGGTGTGTTGCTCTGTAGGGTCTGAGAGGGCCGCTACTTCAAGCGGCCCCAGTGACGTTTCAGTCTGCACAAGGTCTCTATGCGGGTCCGCTCTAGCCCCCCACCACTGCCCGAATGCATTGGCCCCTGATTACCACTTTCAGCGCATCCCATTCAATTTGCCTGGAAGTGGCCGAACCCCAGTTTTCCTCAAAATAATGCGTTATGATCTCTCTCGTCTCTTCTCTTAAGACCTGGTCTTCAAACATAGTCGGCTGGAGGTGCCATGTGGGAATTGGGGGTCTCGACATCCCCCAAGATGTATTGGTAGTGTATTATGGTTAGACAGTGTTTTCCTGAGGTACTCAGCACCTGTAACCAAGTTTGGAGAGTGGCGTGACATATGATGCAATCTAACCGCACATGCACTTCATGTGGGACTGAATAGTAGGAGTAGTCCCTAACCCCGGGATGTAGGACTCGCCATCTATCATGTAGGGACCAATGATTAAGCCATTGCGTTAGGCAAGTGGCAGCTGCCACCACCAGTGAGGTTGGTAGCGGAGGAGGTGAACTGTCCATCTGTGGATCTAGGACACAATTAAAATCTTCTCCCAGCATCCAGGGTACATGAGACCAATGGGTAAGAATTACAGATAGACATGTTAAAAATGCAGACTGCACTGTGTTTGGGTTGTAGATACTCCCCAGCAACAGTGGCTTGCTATCTAGTTGGCCCTCCACTAGTATTCATCGCCCCTCTGAGTCCATCTCCTCAGCCGTGGGACAGAATGGGACCCCCAGTCGGATCCATATGAGTGCCCCTCTCGTAAATCCTGAATAAGCATTGCTAAAACATTGCCCTCGCCAGCGCTTCTGTGACACTCCTCACCTTTGGAAATGTGAGTTTCCTGGAACAGTGCTATCTACGCTCCTCTTCATCGTATGTATTGCTTGACTGTATGTCATTTCC
The DNA here is from genome assembly GCA_963921515.1 of Calotriton arnoldi. NCBI lineage: Eukaryota > Metazoa > Chordata > Amphibia > Caudata > Salamandridae > Calotriton > Calotriton arnoldi. The sequence continues at coordinate 774,329 of CAWUFW010006321.1, read as the reverse complement.
GAGTTGTCCTAACCCACACATTCCAGGTCAATATACCAACTTTAGCCACATTCAAGTGTGGTGATGGGAGAGGGGGGTGAAACAGGTCAGCATAGAATAATGGCAGAGCATGTAGGACTACGCAAACCTCGCCTACGTACTGCGTTTGGGAAGGGGGTGCACCAAAGTATAGTTGGTCCTCTCTCACCATGTGATCCGAGTAATGCATACTAGAAGAAAACCCCTCAACTCCCAACATAGGGCAGTCCCCAAACATGGTTCACACAAGCGCACAGAGGTGGCAATGCCCACTTGCGAATGCACATCAATTTACTAAGTCAACCGGAGCGTCGTATGGACATCTGTGTAATGTGGTGTGGTGCTCTCCAGGCAATAAGTCTCCTGCCACCCAAGAAGAGACACACTCTAGAGAGAAACATCTCTGTAGAGATACAAATATATACACATATGCCGAGGCACACAAAAATCAGTCCATCCTGTTTCCAAGGCAGTGACCATGTCAGTAATCACAGGAAGTCCGTTTCACGTTTTCTTGTCTCTTTATTTTATTATTCCTTTCTTCTCAATCTCATATAAAAAACACTGGCAGCCGACACGTGCTTCGTCCTATGGACTTTTTCAAGGCTGCAAACAATTTGATATTAATTTAAAACCATACATATACAATATGTATTTCAAGAAAAACAAAGGTCACGCCCACAACTGGACGATACCAAGTGTAACCAACGCCATCAACCCAAAAGTGCGCCATAAGAAAAAGAAGTGGATCTTAATAAATAACACCATCTTAACAGACCAATCACCCAATGCATGATATTGTGGGTACAGGAGGAGGAACCACTACCCTGTCCCAGAGTCCAAGCCAGAAAAAAAGAGTGAGGCGGATTAGAAAGTATGTAGATCCTGTGTTATCATCAGGGAGCAACATTCATCAGTGCAAAGTGACTGATGTCTCACCATAGGGCTTATACCAAAGAGCATGCTGAGCGAAAAAACCACATGAGCACTCTTTCTTACCCGAAAAGGTATGCAAGAGACCGGCAGGCCTGGACACAATACACCGGTAAATATTGCGCGAAGGGAGATTCTGTATGGGAGAAGCTTAAAATTAAATTGTAGAACAGACAATGTAAAAAGGAACAACATGATTAACATGCATGGTGAGGGAGACTGCCCTAATAAAGATGATGAATAGCATGCAAAAGATACCAAGTAAGGTATCACCGTATCCATCGATCAAAGACAGGCAGTGTCTCATGAAAAGGCAATAGTCCCTAGGCACACAAGTTAATTCTTATGGTGGCCCCACGCTGCAGCCGCAGACCCTCGCCACTGGGGAACCACTAGAACGAGAAAACTATCATGGACTAACCTGGATGTCCTTGCCGGACGTGGGATCATATGAACTGCCTGTGCGTAGCCCCAAAGAACATGTGCTTTGGCACAGTATGCTCGAAACAGTAATGAGATCCCAGAATAAGACCAGAATGCGGCCTGCAGTTCAAGTAATGGCTAAATGCGCCTGTATGGATAGAAAAAACATGCGAGAGCAACATATGCCAATTATTAGGCTGCTCAAAGGATAAATCACTCATGTGGTTAGCGTAATAATAAACTAACTGACGTGCTCATAAGGCGCCGTGGAAGACCATCTGGATATCAAGAGGACGAGCACTATGTATTTGTGTCACCCAGTAAAAACAGTAATGTATACGGATCAAAGTAGACCTTGGGTGCCTGCACGGGAAAAACGGGAAAGAGCATGCCAATGAGTAAGCATCCCGAGAACAGAACGTATCTAATGTTGTGGCCCTATCACAAAAAAGAAGCTGTTCCATCCGGCATGAAAGTAATGCCAATGGTCCTCGGACGTTCAGGAAAGGGTAAAAGTGAAGTGATGTCGGTCCAACCATGAAGTACCACGACAACCAACCGTTAGATAGCCGTGATAAGCCTGAATGATAAAAGAAAAACGTACAAACATCGGAAACCAAACTCCATCACCATTCAGATATGCAAATATGCGATGGCTGACAAAGCCCAACCACGGTGAGCCGGTGCACTAAACACTAACCTGAGAGTCAAGCGGACCGCAGCATGTCTGGAAGCCTGTGAGCACTGAATGCTCATACCGCCTGCCATAAGACGGCATGCATCACGTGACAAGACACAGAAATAGGGACCACCCAAACAGTTAACCAAAAGACCCATGATTGGAGAACTCCAAGTCGCGCTCACATATGCCAATGTCGCTGCGAAGGTGGGGGGGCAGTGAGGTGAGGCCGTGTACAAGTAAATCCTCCCCACTGATTTATTAGAGCAAACCAAAATAAAGAGAGAAAGAAAAGGTGAGGGGAGACATGTCAAACCCATTTCTTCACTGCAACCGTTAAGAGAGAAATAGTTAAATCACACTCAGGATCTCTGGTGAGCAGCTTCGGCCGCAACATAGTAGTTTTACGATGGTGGTACAGTTGCATCCTCTGGGTGTGGGGTAGTCCTTTTGAGTGGATCTGCAGTTCCACCAACTGCAGTTCCCAGTTACGGAGGTCAGTCAGCCGCTAGAAGGGACACTCGTCGGATAGCATCTATATGATCAAATCAGACTGTGAGCGGTCTGTGTTGTGACATCAGGGAGAACCACGGAGTCAGTGCTGCCCACTGAAGCACGGGAGTCTGTCTCTGAAGGTTGTCATCTGCCAGACCGGACATCAAGGAGAACCTACCTCTCAGCCCACCAGGATGTTGCTGTGGACAGGGCCTTCGCCTGTGCCTGAATGGGAGTTCCGCTAATTTGTACAGTTCGATGCCCGACTCCTCTTCTGAGGCTGTCCATCTACGGCCTCTCTAACGGTGAGGTTGGAGTGCCTGTGTCATATTGGTACTGTTCCACCCAGTCCTAAGCATCTGTGGGTTCGGTAAAAAGGTAGCTGGTGTTGTTGGCCACAACTTTTAGTTTTGCTGGGAATAGCAGGGAGTACCAAAGGTCAACTCTCCGGAGCTTCTGCTTCACTCCCAGGAAAGAGGCTCTACAACTCTGTACTACCACTGTGTAGTCTGGAAAAAGGTATATACGTGCATCTCACGTAGGAGTGGGCCAGCAGATCGGGTCGCCTGGAGGATGGTTTCCTTGTCTCATTAATTCATCACCTTCACCGGTTGGGGGGGGGCAGGCTGGGACTCGGTGGGCCTGTTCGATCAGAAAGTGTGGAAACAGTTTTATGGGTGTCACTGTCTTCAACAGCCAGTCCTCAAAGAATAATATGGGTCATACCCCTCCGCTCCCTCCAGGAGGCCCACAATGCGAAGGCTGTTGTGGCTGGACCGCCCCTCGGAGTCATCTGCCCTGTCATCATCCACTCCTGCCCTTCCTTCAAGTTCCTGGACTTTAGAGGTGAGAGATTTGACTTTGTTTTTTAAGTCCCTTAGGCCAGATTGTAGATCTGTTATGGCATTCTCAACATTGTCGGCACAAAATACACAAGTTGGCAGGTGGAAATACCTATGGAGAGACGCTGCAACTGTGTACATGCCAGCACGCCCTGAACCCTAAAACTACGATTCTCCCAACCCCACCTATGCTGAACCCCATGTGATGGACGTAGTTATCAAAAATCAGATATACTCACAGTGCTGGGGTGTCACCACGAAGATAAAAGTAGAAATAATTCAGGAGAACCCAATGCAACAGATCAAAAATTCTCAAGATGGTACCTTCTTACAATAACATTCATTAATATATGCAATATTTCACTTCTAACTTGGCCATTGTCGATAAAGCACTACATTATTGAATGTATAAAGTAGCCTTAGTTCACAAAAAAGGATCCAGGCACCCCAGAGGCATAAGTTTTAAAGCCCTAACACCAGGAATGCTTAAACTTGGGAAAACTTCTCCGGGATCAAACCACTGGGAGACTTAGGGCAAGTCTGTAAATTTTGAGAGGGGGCTCGTAGGGGCGGTGGGGGGCAGGGGCGCGCTACACTACTGACAACCCCCCAAACACTGAGAAATGTGGGGCGACCTGACACCCCACTCCGGACGCACAACCGTCGTTTATGCATAGAAATGCAGCATTTGTTCCAATATTGTCAATAAAGATTTTTATTTTCGTTTTCTCCATGAATTTGTTTCACAATCATCTTTTTATCCAGTCACACGGTGGACGCCTATGTTTACACAATCCTTAATGCTGAAGAAATGCCAACACTGGCTTTACTCTGCAGCATGGCGTATTACATAAGTATTCCTCGTTAAGTTACTTCCAATACCCAATGCATTTCGGGCCTTCTTTGGCCCTTCGTCAGGGGTTATCTATAAATTTAAAAACATAGTCATTAGCTCCGTTTGTTACATAGATCATTTTTGCCACATTAAGCACATAAATGAAATTCAAAACGTACATGTGAGTGAACCCCCTAATCAATGTATTGCCCGCTGAATTCCTAAGAGTGTACCCGGTCGTTTCCGTACCTGCGCTAGAGTACATTAAACCCCTCTAAATTCTCATTACGTTGTTCCCTCACCAGTGTGTACACACCCCCACGTGAATCCAGGTTTTCCCCTTGTTTTACAAACCTTTTACAAAAGCGAGCCCATACCTTAAACATTCTGGTAACTGCTTATTTTCCTGTCTGGAACCATTCTGATACCATGACTCGCTTGCTCTATTTAAAGCACCTGTGACGTGTCTCCGCCCATTCCAATCCCTCCAATTACAATCCGCTAGTTCAATCAAACTACAAAACCCACGATGCACTGCACCTGTTTAAATAATCCATTTTTAAATGCTTCGCAGTATCAAATGCTCACGCTGCCAAATGTTACAATCAAACTCTTTACACACAGTGTGTAATTTGTGTGTATAAACCATATACATCTCACTTTGTAGCAATGGTTCTCTGTTCTATATCCACCGAGTCATGGTTATTGGAGCAGCTGCATTGATGTTAGTGTAATGGCTCTCATACATCTCTCTCCCCGATGTTAAAATAAACCTAGCTAATTATGTAACGTGCGGGTGTATTGCCTGTCACCTTTTTCTTGTGACTTAACCCCCCAAACACGACAGAATTTCTCCTGGTGGTGCCACTGCCAACTTTGAGCACCACCAGGCAAATATGCAATTTTTTTCCAGCCCTTGCATAGGCTTATTGGACACTCTTCTACCCTAGCTAATCCGCTACCATGGGTAAAACGGACACTTTTCTTATGTTTTTTCAAGGGTATCTCTTTTCCAGGCTGGGGGCGTGGGAGAATCCCACAGCTCCTATGGTCCCTGCCAGCAATCCCGCACTCCCCTTCTCTCCCACCTGTGGCTAGTGCGGGCAGGGAAATGCTGCATAACATCAGTCCACTTCCCCAAACACAGGCACTGGGCGGGAGGTAGTATGGTGCTCTGCTACTGGGACTCTGGCTCTCCTCTAGAGCCTGTAGGGTTCGGAGTGTGACGGCTCTCCCAAGCTCCTCTGCTCTCCCTAGGGGGATGGGAGCTCCCAGGGGACAATTTTATTTCATGCACAGTTTCTTTTCACTGCATCAGTCCTTGGGGGTTAAGGGGGCCCCCCCAAGGACAATTTCATAAATTGGGGTGGGGGGGAGGAATGCGTGACCCCTTCCCCTCTGGGCAGTCCTCTCTCCGGGCCCTTGGAACAACGGAGGGAGAAATGTGCCTTGCGGTACCTGGTGAACTTGTTCTCTCGGGGAAACCACCCTTCTCTCCGTTTCCTCTGACCTCGTTGGCCAATTTTTGGTGGGGTGAACTGCGTTTTGTTTCTGGTAGAGTGCTTTGGTAGGCGGGTTTATTTCATGCAACCTAGTCTCTAGTAATTTTCAATCCTTTAGGAGCTTGATATTCTACACTGCTCTCCCTTCATAGAGGGAGAGCTCAGAGCATGCCCTGCCGCCCTTTAGCAAATCACCCAGGCCCTGTCCTCTATCAGAGCTCCGGTTTCCTGTCATCCAGCAGAGCACCCCTCTCTGATTGCATCCCCTATGTGCCACAGTAACCTTTGGTCACCTGTACAGCATCTGTGTGTCAGCAGGAGTCAGCGACCCCCTCTTTTTTGAGGTCACACTCCTACATGAATAGTCCACAGACGTTCCAGGGAACCCTCTGTGGTCCTCCTCAGCAAGTCCATACCTCTTAGTGTCCCCCAGAGGGAGTAGGAGGCCTGTACTACTGGCCATGGAGAAACAAATCCTAGTCCACGGGTACCAACTGAAGTCCAAAATCTTTAAGTCCATCTTTATAGTAGGGGTCAAGGGTCTTCTCCATTCCAGCTGAGAATTTCTGTGGTGCATTTTCTCCCAGATTCATACTGTTCTCAAAAGTCTCTACCTTGTGCATGGACTTTGAAATGGAAGTTTCAGCAAGTGTGCTCCTCAGCCCAATCCTAGAATGACATTACTCCACTCCTGCCCCAACCTTCCTGCACAGCATTTTGGGACTTTCCAACATTGCTACTTTAAGTGCTCTGTTAAAAGACCTTTTCTGAGAGCCTCAACCACACCCTTTGGTGCCACAACTGCCTGGTCTCTTCCCTCCAAAACTTCAAAGGGGAGCCCCTCCTGTGACTGGCTCCAGAGGTCTGGCTACCCTTCTTTATTTCTGTGGAGTTGAGCTTTCCCAAGAAAGGTGCAGTGTGAAAAGTAATTAGCACATGACAATCCTTTTCCCATATTTTCCTCTTCCAGGTACAAGAGTGAACAGTGTAAAATGGCCCTATTGCATGAGAAAGCCTTTGACCCTCCTCTTTTTTTTGCCAGGGTTTTATATAGCGCAAACTTGACCCGAAGGTATTGGGTATCAGAGCGCTTTACATGAGCAACAGTTGCGTTACATAAGGACACATTCATTTTTGTTAGGCACTGGGAGATTAAGTGATTTGCCCAGAATAACAGGATGTTGAGCGTCGTTGCCGAAACTCGAACTCAGTTCCCAGATTTGGGGTCAACCGCCCTAGCCGTTAGGCCCCATCCTCTCCTCTTGACCAGCAGAGTAATTCACTTGGCCCAGCAGGGTGATTTAAGAGCCAGAAACTAAATAGAGGCTGAGAAATTGTAAATCTGGAAGTACCAGATGGAAAACAATGTCATGTGCATTTGGGATCCTGGTTTACCATAAGATTGGTGCATCAGCCTAGGTTTAACTATGGCAAAACTGTAATTTGGGGCATATTTTGCCCACAGTGTGTAGTACACTGAAAAACACAGACTTCCCAGCAAAACATAACAGATGTACATAGTCACCTTATGAATGACCACTCACTTTAAAAGGGATGCAGAGGTCAGTACCAATCCACGAAGGGTCCCTTCTGCAACAGGCTACCTGTGCGCAGATACCCGGCTGTGGTGCAGATACCTGGCTGTGTTAGACGGTAGTCTCACTCACTCACCCTGCACATATTTACACACAAACGGGTACACGTATGTTCACATTCAGCCATCCCAGAGTCTCTTAACCCAGTTACACAGCAGTGGACCTAATCTTAAAGCCAACCTAATCTTAAAAGACAGATAATGGCAGTTAGCATTTCAAATCCATTTAATGAAGCTTCACGTGTTTCACTCAGTGAAAGCCACTTTTGGTAGAAGTCCAAAAACTAGGGAGTTCAAAAAGCAAAACTCTAGGGGGTTACGTGGGTAGGAACCCATTTCTCAGAGCTACATATTATAAGCCTAATATTCATTTCAGCTAGCCTTTCACTTAAAAGACAAATGCTGTGGGCTCCTTTCACTTCACAGATATGCAGTTCTAGGTCTGATGAATCGTTATTACTCACTACTCATGTATAGGTTTTCGAACCTCTTTATGCACATACTGGTTAGATTTTCTTCTTATTTTTACAGTGATTAGATGATTGCACATGATAGGTAATAAGAACACATTAAATATGACGTAGTTTCTCATATTGCATGCATATTTTAAAGTGCTTTAAACATTAATGTATCCTAAAACAGTATATTATTCTATGTACTATAAAATCTGTTAAAATATAACCGTAAACACAGTACAAGCGGCTCCCAGGTTCTCCACAAGAGCTGGCTAACTACTCTGGTACATGAGGTAGGTGGTAATAGCCCTGGATATACCGCCCCTTGTCACCACCAGCTAGCTCTCTTCCATTTGACGTTTACCTTGTGGTACATCTCCTTGAGATCACAAGATGGTGTCCCATTGGTCAGGAAAATGGTGGCTATGTTTCATCTGCACTTCATCTGTGGGGACAGGTGAGCAAACGGTCGTCCGGAGTATCTCTTCTATTATTGTGCCAGGTAGGTAATGCAAATATTGCTATAAAATGCTACAAATGATTGCTTCTTACAGCCATGTGGCCAGCAGGAAGATCAGATTTACTCGTGTCTGTTCCTATAAATAACTCGTGAAGCATTATACTTTTCTCCTGCAGTATAACTGTCCAAAAGGCAAAATATATGTTTATCATTCCATAACCACCAGAGAGATGGAACATTTATCAAAGAAAGCTGGCATTTTGAAACCAAACAAGATAAACTCAAATTAATTTTACAAGAGCAAAGGAAAAGTATCCACATTAAATGTAGTGCAAAATTCCATTCCAACTCAGGTTTATTTTTTGGAGGACATAGCCCAGTTTGAGTGCACTGCAGAGTCATCAAAATAAACCTAGGGTTGGCAAAGCACTGCCGTACGATACTAAGAAAAAGTGCAGATATGCAGTTGTTTAAAAAATATTTTTGGAACAGAGAATCCTCTCAAACTTGTATAAAAATGATAAGATTAGGTTACCACTGTGGCTGTCATTACCTTGAAACCCCCACACAAATGTTCCCTGGTTGAGCTGTCCTGGAAGCCGATTGAAAAATGTTGCCCAGTTGTCCAAATCAACAAAAACGATATGAGTCATTGTCCGGAGATAATCCAAATCCGGAAGTTCGATCAAATCAGATGAATCTGTCGAATACTCTGTAATTGGCAAAGGCAAATTGAGAAAAAAAATGCATAATTCAAACATGCATAGTAACATTTTTAAAGAAATATTAAAATATAGTTTTGTACACAGCTGCACTCTCAAAATAAGTTCATAAATGGTTTTCGGTTCTAAACGCCCTATTTCTCGAACTGATTTCCCAGAACTGTGACACTTCTAAATGTTGACATTTAAAATAAAATTATTAAGACCAGCGAAATGATGCAGCAATAGTGGATCAAACTATGTGCAGGGTTGACTGGAGTATGCAGTAGGATTAAACGGAAATGGAAAATTATGAGTTAAGGGAGGCATGTTATTTGGTATCTGATAAACACCAAACTATTCTCTGGAATTTCAGCTACAAATGACAGACTGACACAAAGGAATGCTAAAGTTGTAGAAAATACAGAGGTTCCCAAAGAAAGAAAATGATATGCATTAAACAGATCTTAAACAGATATTAATCATCAACTACGAATAAAATTATCTGACATTGCAGCAAAGGAAAGCAACTTCATTACAAACGAGCCTTCTTAATCTCCGGTAAGTAGTTTATGTAAAACAATGTCACACTCATCAGAAAGGAAATCTGCATGAACTGGTCTTATTGTAAAAGTGTGTGAATTATTTCGTGATCACAGCTGTGTTTCAAAATGTGTCTTTACTCTTGGCCATAGTATAGACGAGATCAGTGTCAATGTTATCCATGAGCAGACCAACGCATGGGATGGAGCAGAGGGAGGGGGAAGACAACACAAAGAAATATGTTGGGATGCATGCAGTAAACTACACACAAACAATCAAAGTGAAGTCATAAAACAACCTCGGTAATGCCCAAAACATTGGTATCATAACCTGAATATCCTGGACTCGCCGCTCGGAATGATAGGCCGGTAACTGCAGTGTGTTCAGAACAGCTCCTATTAAAGGGAGCGTCTGAGAACAAGTCAGGTGTGATTTCGGCACATTGATAGTGAACCCCAATGACTGCAGAAGGTTCACCGTAGTCTGAAGGTGGGAGACTACTGCCTGGTGCGAGCCCGCCTTCAACAGCCAATCTTCGAGGTAGGGAAAGATTAGAATTCCTGATCTACGCAGATGAGCTGCAACCTCTGCCATTACTTTCAAGAACCTCCGTGGGGCGCTGGTAAGGCCAAAGGGGAGCACTGCAAACTGAAAGTGCTCTTGGCCTACTGTGAAAGGTAGGTAACACCTGTGGGAAGGAGGGCAGGGGATGTGAAAATAGGCATCCTGTAAGTCCAGTGCTACCATCCAGTCTCCTAGATCCAGGACAGACCAGACTTGCATGAGCACTTTGAATTTCTCTCTTTCCAAAAAGAGATTGAGGTCTCCGTCGTTCTTGGGCACCAGAAAGTAGCAGGAATAGCATCCATAACCTACTTCCGATGCCGGCACCTTCTCTATAGCCCCCTTGGCCAAGGCAGCTAACACCTCCTGACGAAGCGAAGTGAGGTAGTCCTCAGTCAGCTTGTCATAATTAGATGGAATGGGGGTGAGGGTGGTCACAAAGAGGAGGGAGCAGCCCATTTGGATGAGCTGCAAAACCTAACAATCTGATGTCCAGTAGGGCAGGTGATGGATATCCTGCCCCCCACTGGATGCCCATGATTGTTGGAGGGCATACTAAAGTGGTTTGGAGGTTGCGGCTGCTGGGGAGGGGGTGGGGTTGACTGGCTCGACCTCTGGCTGCCTGTCCCACGTGGTCTCTGGGAACCGCATCCTTGGCCATGAAAAGATTGTTTGCTGGCAGGGTGGCTGGTCGTGTAAAGACATGGTTGGAAGACCTTTACGTGACCATGAAAGGGACGGAAAGGTTCATGAGGAGCTATGAAAAGGCCAAAGGACCTGGCCATAGCTCCGCTGTCCTTAAAGCCTTAAAGCGATCTGGCGCTTCGTCCACTTTCTCTCCAAACAACCAACAGCCATCAAAGGGCATGTCAATGAGTGAAGCTTGCACATCCTCCGAGAAGCCAGTGGTTGTCAGTCAGGCAGAAATTGCTCTGCCAGCGAGTCATTCATGTCCAGCTCACATTGTATTGTGAACATGGCAGCATCCCTTCCATTTGCAACTGCTTGAGAGAGTATGACTTGGGCCTCCTCCAAGATCATGGGTAGCACTTACGCAACCAAGTTCCAGATGGTATGGGTGTTCACGGACTGCACTGCCAGGCTGGCGTAAGGAAACATCCTCTTCCCAAAGGTATCCAGCCGTTTGGACTCCCTATCCGGTGGAGTGGTAACGAATGCACCGGGGTTAACTTTGGAGGTGGGGTCCTGGACCACCAAGTTCTCTGGGGTGGGGTGCCGGGTGAGGAAACTGGGTATCCCTGGGGCGGGACAATATGGCGGGCAATTGTCCTATGCACAGGAGCCCTGTGCAGGGCTTGGATCAGGCTCTGAGTAGGATGTCAGTAAGGGCTTCATTGAATGGAAGCAAAGGTTCGGTGGGGCAACTCCTGGTTGAAGCACCTCCGTTAAGACGTTCGTCTTGACTGCCATTGAGGGTAGCGTGGGGTCTAGGACCTCAACCACCCTTCGCACCACTGTTGCAAACGAGGCATCCCCCTCCATAGCTACGGTAGAGGGAGAGCCCAGGTCAGTGTCTGGGTAGGTGTCAAGTCTGCTAATCTCCACCAGATCCTCATACCAGCTGTCCTCTGGATCTTCTAAGTGCTGGTATCTGCAAGGATCCACAGACCCCTCCCAATCATCAACCAATCCAGGCCTATGAATATGGCACTGGCTCTGATATGGGAAGTCTGCCCCCGATCAGCGCCATAGCCAGCATCAGACGCCTGTCGGGCTCTTTGTTAGGGATGCCAATGGGAATGGCGCCGCCGTGGGGCTTCGGCACTGGAGCGGGCGCCGAGAAAGGTCAAGTTGGCTCGACCGGCGCTGCTCCAGATCTATGAATGGAACCGAAGGGCCCGACTGGCACCGGGGGCTAACCCACCGGCTGAAGACCAGTAGGGTACTGTCCCAAGCCCGCAGGGCCCGAAGGTGCTCCAGAGGGGACAGGCCGCCCAATATGAGGTACATGGCCTACAGAATTCTGATAACTGGACGGGGGTTGCTCCGGCTGCCTGAAACTCTGAACGGAACGGCCCAGGCTCCACTACAGACCTAGGCCTCGAATGCAGATGCACCCTCGTCGCGTCAGATGAAGATCTCAGCAATTTCTTGGTTATCTTGTGCCAGTGGGACTTACCCGGTTTTCCCCACGACTTTGACTGCGACGACGAGGGCCTGGAGTGGCTCCATGAACGATCTCAGGACCTTCCTTGCGACTGGACCTCCTAACGCACCAGGAGACAAGGTCTCAAAAAAATTATGACAAAAAGCCGAAAAAAGGGCAGTCAAAAAAGACTGGGGGTAACTCTTCCTGGACCTGCACTGACTGGCGTGGAAAGAAATGATGTCAACGCGCAGGGGTGGTGCTTATATAGGCCCCATGCATGTCACTTCCGGCATAGATTAAACCACACGGAGCTGACTGACACCATCTATCGGCGCGTAGGGGTACTGCTCAATAAAAATTTCTGGATCCAGACTGCCACCTGGGGAAAATTGTAAGGTAAGATATCTGCGGCTAGAAGTTTCTAACAGATTGTGCAGGCAGTCACCTAAGGGCTTCAATAGGTATATGCTTTATTGTAAATTCAGAATCCTGAAATATTACTTCTACTACCTTACAGGAAGCCCAGTTTCACAGTTTTGTATCTATTCCTGGTTATGTCGATCAGTCTGTGTAAAAGACTGTATGATAGTCATAGGATGGATTTTCTGGTGGGCTCTATGATATTGCTTTTTGGTATTAGGAATGCCTATGTTTTTTAGTGTTGGATGTCTGAACTTATTTGGCTTGCGGCCTATTGCACCCAGATTGAATGTAAAGTTAAAGAATTAGGCACATTTGCTTTAGTAGCTGTACTTATGATGGTAGAGGTGAAACTATAATCATGTTCTTGACTTGTGTGGTGGCTCTCTCTTTTAATGATGGCTGTTTGCGTTGCTGTGAAAACTTTCTATACGAGCAAAACTTATACAACAGAAATGTGATTTGTAAGAGATCAGTGTATACTGGCATTCCTTGTATGTGAACTCTGTCTAAGAACTGTTCTAATCACCAAACTATTTGTAAATGTGCAGTAGCAATTGGCTAACTGCAGCCTCTACGGATGCATTTTTTCCTTCCAGTTTTTCCTTGTGAATGTACGATTAATTAACTGGTATAATCATTGTATTCTCCATAAACTGTGGGAGATATATTTGTCCGACATTAGGAAGTCCCATTAAAGTTTCCAATTTTTGTGTGTGTTTTGGTGCTTTAATGTCCCACATTTTTCCAAGAACTCAGGTGCCAGTTCTTTATCTTCCCTGGATAATTCATATCGTAAGAAAAAATAATCACACTAAAACAGCATTCTATGGATTTTCTGAAATTCAGTTTATAGCTTCTGCAGACATTATGACTATTCGGTCTACGTGTTGTAGAAGCACATTTAGTTCATCATCTGTAATATATATGGATATCTATAAATCATTTTCGTAAGAAATCACACTAAAATCTTCCTGCAACAGCTCAATTATTCGGGCTGAAAATATCCCCCGGGCTAGACCTATTTGCTTTGGGTAAACTGGTGAATCCACACTGTGCTCCCACAAATGTAAACGATGTCACGTCCTATGGTTCAGGAACTATGCTCAGAGTTTAAGACCCATTTGATACATCAAGGTTGTACGACGGTACAACGCAGGCAAATACATCGTATGCCTTTGACACGCATTTTTTAGCATGCATGTATTACCGTGAATATACATTTACAACGCATGCCAATACCACGCATTGTTTTTAGATTTAAAACAAAGTATTTGTGGGGGGAGACCACCCACAACCCCCAGCTTACCTTAAATGCCTGGTATTGGCATGCGTTGTAAAAGCATATTCGGCTAAAAAATGTGTTATAAAGGCACAACGAGGTAAAAACCTCGTTGTAAAGGCTGTTTCCCCTACATCAATTGTGGTTTTATATATTTTTTTGTACACGAGATGTGTCATTAATCCAGTACTGTGCACATTTTGAATGGCATATGCTTTACAAGGCTGGATCAAATTTCAGCCAAGAATTGCCAGCCTAACTATAATTCTATTGGCACACTGAAGTTAAAAGATTTATTACCTATGTTCTGTCTGACAAAAATAAAACTACATCAAGTTACAGCAGTCTCGCTTATTCTTTAGATTCCTTAAATTGCTAGCCGCTCAGGATTCAGAATTAAGTTTACCAGAATGGACAACTGTAGCATTAACTGACCAATATATAGAGGTCAAAGTCAAAACAAAAATATAAACTCAGCTGCAGCACAGAGCAAGGAACAGTGATTCGAAAGACTAACAGGGGGAGTGAGTTCCCCTTTCAGGAGACAAATGCCTGAAGCATGGTACAGCCAGAAGTATCTGCTGATAAATGTTGAACTGAGACAGGTATTCAGTTGTGTGAGGAAGAGAACATGATCATGCAGGCATTTTTTCAACACATGAATAACGGTTTAAACAGATTTCAAAGAAGAAACATGGCTCCACAACTAGATTGTGGAAGTAACCCGTTTGGCAATAGGGGAGAGCCAGGAAGTTGGATAGCAAACGTGAGTAAGGTGAAAAATGGAAGGATGGGTAAGGCCTTTCAGGGTGGTAGGTGGATGTAGAGCTAGGGCATGCAGACGAGAAACAAATGTCAGTTTTACTTCGTTACAAACAGCTTTGCAATAATTTGTGTTGTAAATGATATTCAGTTATTGTAGCAAAAGGGAATATATATATATATATATATATATATATATATATATATATATATATATATATATATATATATATATATCCTTTAGCAATTCTCCCAGCAGGGAGAAAAAATGGAGCGCACTCAATGGAGCATTTTCATAGTAGTTCTTATTTAATCCACAGGTAAATAGGCAGCATTGCAGCATTAACACCAACGCGTTTCGAGCTCCCTGAGCTCTTGTTCACGGTTAGTTTGGTGATCAATTACCCAGCATACTTATTTTCAAAAAGTTTCACATGATATGTCACATGATTTTGGTCTCTGGGACCCAAGCATTCTGGTCTATGTAGTTTCAGTAAAAAAAAACATAAAAAAACATATAACACAAAATTCATAGTTATAATCACTATGTCGAGAACGTGAACATTATAATTATATTGCTGTTATCCCATACAATTAATTCAGGCTATTTGGTGCTCTTGACACACGCCAATTATTTCTTTTCAACTGTTTTTCCCAACATTGTCAACAAATGTAACTTTAAGTGTTATAATCACAAAAACAATTAGTCCCTCCAGTGGGAATTCGTGATTAATCACTCCATATATGTTTGATGTTTCAAAAGGTCGACACTATTGGTAACGCATGTAACGATAAATCCCTCTAGTGGGAAATAATGTTGCCTAGTGACAATTAGTAATATTTTTATCGTTCCCGAACAAGCATTTTGAATACTCAACACTGGTTAAAATTAAACAAAATTCAAACAAAACCAAATCAATCAAAATTAAAATAAAAAATAAAAATGGGGGGGAATAATAATAAAGGGGTTAAAACCTAATTTATAGGGAAGCCAAAGTTTTCTGGATTTTTACTGTTCATAAGTGTACAAACAATTCTTCGTCCTGGTTCAAACCGTGTGGGGTATAGGTTCTGAGTGCCAATATTTGTCTGGATTCTCGTTGACGTAATCTTTTTTCTCTGTTACCTCCTCGTACATGTACGTCCACTGTTTCTATGCCATAAAATCTTAGTAGTCTCCAATCACTGTTGTGTTTTAACTCCATATGTTTTGCCACAGCATTGCTTCCATCTTTTGCAATTGTAGCTCTTACGTGTTCAAGGATTCTTTTTTTCAATTCACAGATGGGGCTTCCCACATACTTGAGAGCGCAAGGACACTCTATTACATATACCACAAATTGTGTTTTACAGGTTATCAGTTTATCAATTTTCCATTTCTTCTTATTTGCCCATACTATTTCCTTGGTGTTCTTGGCAATTTGACAAACCTTACAGTTGTAGCATTTAACGAAACCTGTTGTCTTCAACCACTGTGTTGTTTTGTTACCCTTGATTTTCCAGTGGTGACTTTGAACTAGTGTGTCTTTTAAATTCCTGGGCCTCCTAAATGTTATATTAGGATGATTCCCGATTAGGTCTGCCACTGTGGGATCCAAACGTAAGATTCTCCAATTCTTTTTCAAAATGGCTTTAATTTGTTTTGATTCCTGTGAGTATGTTGTTATCAGGCGAATCATATTGGTGTTTTCCGTTTGTATCTTGGCTTTCAGGATTTCTTCTCTGTCCTTTATTTCCGTTCTCTCTCTGCATTTATCAACGATCTTTCGTGAGTAACCTCTTTGTCTAAATCTGTTACTTGTTTGATCCCGATGTTTTGCCCACTCTTCTTTTTCTGAGCAGATTCTTTTGATACGCAGAAACTCCCCATATGGGATACTGTTGATCAGTGGCATTTGATGGAAACTTTGGGCATGTAACATTGCATTGGTAGCTGTCTTTTCCGATGTAAAGTGGTCTCAATTTTTTGTCTTTTACGTAAATTTCAGTATCAAGAAAGGTAACTCGATCCTGACTGATTTCATAGGTAAACTTAAATTGTGCTTCAGTATTGTTGAGAATCAAAAATATCTCTCAAACTCCATTTCAGTACCATCCCAGATAATCAGCAGGTCATCGATGAACCTGAACCAACTTACTATTTTTGTTACATAGTCATCATTGTCAGGGTGCCAGGCAAGGTGTTGCTCCCACCAACCCATTGCCAGGCAAGCATAACTAGGGCTGAAGGAAAATCCCATAGCGGTTCCTTTTGTCTGAATATATATCTCATCTCCAAAGAGAAAAACATTTTTTGTTAGGCAGCTTTTAATCATTTGCAGCAGCATCTGGTTATGTTGAACATATTGGATATTGCGGTTTTAAGGAAGTACTCGCAAGCTTTTAATCCAATATGGTTTTCTATATTTGTATAGAGCGACATAACATCCATTGTTATTAATTTATAGGAATCCTGCCAGGGTGTATTCTGTAGATGTCTTAAGAGGTCTCCCGTATCTTTTATATAAGAGGATAGGTTCTGTACAAATGGCAACAAGAAGTAATCCACATAGTTGGCAGTGGATTCAAATAGTGAGCCATTGGCTGCTATTATCGGACGTTCTGGTGGTTTAGTTGCATTTTTATGTATTTTGGGCAGAAAATAAATTGTTGCCATTCTTGGATAATCCGTCTTTAGATATCTGACCTCATCATCATCAAGCAAGTTTGTGTTGGACCATTCCTGCAATTGTTTATCCCATTGGTCTTTAAATTCCATGGTAGGATTATCTTTTAATTTTGCGTAGTACTCCAAATTATTCAACTGCAAGTGAGCTTCTTTTTCATAATCAGTCTTTTCCCAAATGATAATATTGCCACCCTTATCGGCAATTTTAATTACTATTCCTTGATCTTGATAGGTTTTTCACTGCCTCTCTTTCTTCATTACTCATGTTGTCCTTGAATCTTGTTGGTCTGATTCTATAGATGTCCTGTATTACAGCTTCGTGAAAGGCGTCAATTTTGTTACCCGGTGGTAGTTGTGGGTAAAATTTAGATTTGGGTTTCATTCCACTTAACCCAGATCCCATTTGGTTACATACAGTGGCAAGCTCCATTTCGACCTCTTGGTTACTGGTGTTTAAGTTGATAAGGGTGAGTAAGGGCTCTGCATCCTGTGCCGACAGGGACTCGGTTGGTGTTTGTTTTATTTTCTTATGTTCTTTCATTTTTTCATTTTCCGCAAATATTTTTGCCAGTTTAATTTTTCTTATGTAGAGGTACAGATCAATACGAGTTTGCACCAAATCCATTCTTTCTACAGGGCAAAAATTTTATCCATGTTTCAGTGCTGATATCTCTGCTGCGGACATTGTTCTTTTCGTTAAATTCACAATTTGTAGCTCATCTTCTACATTTGCTTCTGCCGCATACTCCGTGTCAGTGTCCCTACTTGTTCTTGCTCTTTTGCTCCTTTGTCCTCGCCTTGCTGGCTTCCTCTTTGCCCCCGTTGTCCCCGTGGGCGTCCTTTGCCTTTTCCTCTGAAGCCTTGTGGTTGGTTGCCCATTGTCTGTTCCCATTGTCTTTGCAGTAGCACCAACCGCATATCCCCTAAAAATGATCTTTTAGATTTTTCCCCACTTATATGTTCTGTTTCTCCTTCACTGGCATCAGTTGATGTTAATGAGGATTGGCTTGTCGATGCTACAGCGACAACTTCCGTTCTGCCTAGCTGACATATCAAATTTTCTTGCGTATGTGAATATCCTTCCATTCAAGTAATCATCCTTATCTCTTTGGAACTTCGATTGTTTCCTGCGCTGCACGCTCTCTTCGTGTTTTTCTATTTGTTGCTCCAGATCTTCCTTGAATTTTGCCATTTCCGGGTTCAGGTTCATTTAATTGATTTCCATTTCCAAACGTTTTAGTTGGTCTCGAGTTTTTTCCAGCGCTATTTCCAAATGTTTAATCAATATGGTCATAAGTCCCATAGATGAGTTTAAAATATAGTCACCCCATTCTTGTAGTAAATCGTTACTGGTATCTTGGTGGCTTGGCATTAAGTTTATCCTCAAGCCCCTCAGCACTCTTTGTACTTCAAGATACTTCTTAAGGGATATTATCTCCCACCACTTGTTTATCTCCTTTTTTGAGATTTTTTCCCACGTTCGCAATTTACTTTTAGTATCTGATTTGTAATGGGGTGTATCACTCACTATTCTCCCACTTTCAGTGTCATCAAAGAATGAGCCCAGTAATTCTGTCCGTTTGGCTTCCCTTTTCTCCATTGCTGTAGCCATTTTGCCTATGCTCCGTATTTTTCAAAAGCACCAAATAATCGTTGCTTTAATCTTTAACTTTCTCCACTCTGTCAATTACAGCCCTTTACTAAACAAAGTTCGTTTCATTTGCAGCCTTCAGTCTGTGCTGAGTTTATTAGGCAATGCGCTTTTGCGAACGTTTAGTGGGCTTAGACAGCTCTCCCGACAGTTTTGAATTACACAGTATTGAAAGGGCTTACCTTTTCTTGATGTGCGTTGACACATTGCCACTGCAGCTGCTTGCAACAATGTATCTCGCATTCATCCAAAATACCTTCGTTTTCGTGCCAGTGATCACCACGCCTGCTCCTTAAATACTTTCAAACAGGGCTCGTTTTTGCTGGTAGTGTGGCGCATACAGTTGTAGAGGGTGCAGTTCTCCTCGGCTGAGCCAAGCCGTGTTAAATCCTTTAGCAATTCTCCCAGCAGGGAGAAAAAATGGAGCGCACTCAATGGAGCATTTTCATAGTAGTTCTTATTTAATCCACAGGTAAATAGGCAGCATTACAGCATTAACACCAACTCGTTTCGAGCTCCCTGAGCTCTTGTTCACGGTTAGTTTGGTGATCAATTACCCAGCATACTTATTTTCAAAAAGTGTCACATGATATGTCACATGATTTTGGTCTCTGGGACCCAAGCATTCTGGTCTATGTAGTTTCAGTAAAAAAAAAACATAAAAGAAACCATATATAACAAAATTCATAGTTATAATCACTATGTCGAGAACGTGAACATTATAATTATATTGCTGTTATCTCATACAATTAATTCAGGCTATTTGGTGCTCTTGACACGCCAATTATTTCTTTTTCAACTGTTTTTCCAACATTGTCAACAAATGTAACTTTAAGTGTTATAATCACAAAAACAATTAGTCCCTCCAGTGGGAATTCGTGATTAATCACTCCATATATGTTTGTTACTATTGGTAACGCATGTAAGGATAAATCCCACTATGAAAATGCTCCATTGAGTGCGCTCCATTTTTTCTCCCTAATGGGAGAATTGCTAAAGGATTTAACACGGCTTGGCTCAGCCGAGGAGAACTGCACCCTCTACAACTGTATGCACCACACTACCAGCAAAAACGAGCCCTGTTTGGAAGTATTTAAGGAGCTGGCGTGGTGATCACTGGCACGAAAACGAAGGTATTTTGGATGAATGCGAGATACATTGTTGCAAGCAGCTGCAGTGGCAGTGTGTCAACGCACATCAAGAAAAGGTAAGCCCTTTCAATACTGTGTAATTCAAAACTGTCAGGAGAGCTGTCCTAAGCCCACTAAACGATCGCAAAAGCATTGCCTAATAAACTCAGCACTGACTGAAGGCTGCAAATGAAACGAACTTTGTTTAGTAAAGGGCTGTAATTGACAGAGTGGAGAAAGTTAAAGATTAAAGCAACGATTATTTGGTGCTTTTGAAAAATACGGAGCATAGGCAAAATGGCTACAGCAATGGAGAAAAGGGAAGCCAAACGGACAGAATTACTGGGCTCATTCTTTGATGACACTGAAAGTGGGAGAATAGTGAGTGATACACCCCATTACAAATCAGATACTAAAAGTAAATTGCGCACATGGGAAAAAATCTCAAAAAAGGAGATAAACAAGTGGTGGGAGATAATATCCCTTAAGAAGTATCTTGAAGTACAAAGAGTGCCGAGGGGCTTGAGGATAAACTTAATGCCAAGCCACCAAGATACCAGTAACGATTTACTACAAGAATGTGGTGACTATATTTTAAACTCATCTATGGGACTTATGACCATCTTGATTAAACATTTGGAAATAGCGCTGGAAAAAACTCGAGACCAACTAAAACGTTTGGAAATGGAAATCAATGAAATGAACCTGAACCCGGAAATGGCAAAATTCAAGGAAGATCTGGAGCAACAAATAGAAAAACACGAAGAGAGCGTGCAGCGCAGGAAACAATCGAAGTTCCAAAGAGATAAGGATGATTACCTGAATGGAAGGATATTCACATACGCAAGAAAATTTGATATGATAAGTCAGCTAGGCAGAACGGAAGATGTCGCTGTAGCATCGACAAGCCAATCCTCATTAACATCAACTGATGCCAGTGAAGGAGAAACAGAACATATAAGTGGGGAAAAATCTAAAAGATCTTTTTAGGGGATATGCGGTTGGTGCTACAGCAAAGACAATGGGAACAGACAATGGGCAACCAACCACAAGGCTTCAGAGGAAAAGGCAAAGGACGCCCACGGGGACAACGGGGGCAAAGAGGAAGCCGGCAAGGCGAGGACAAAGGAGCAAAAGAGCAAGAACAAGTAGGGACACTGACACGGAGTATGCGGCAGAAGCAAATGTAGAAGATGAGCTACAAATTGTGAATTTAACGAAAAGAACAATGTCCGCAGCAGAGATATCAGCACTGAAACATGGATTACATTTTTGCCCTGTAGAAAGAATGGATTTGGTGCAAACTCATATTGATCTGTACCTCTACATAAGAAAAATTAAACTGGCAAAAATATTTGCGGAAAATGAAAAAGCATAAGAAAATAAAACAAACACCAACCGAGTCCCTGTCGGCACAGGATGCAGAGCCCTTACTCACCCTTATCAACTTAAACACCAGTAACCAAGAGGTCGAAATGGAGCTTGCCACTGTATGTAACCAAATGGGATCTGGGTTAAGTGGAATGAAACCCAAATCTAAATTTTACCCACAACTACCACCGGGTAACAAAATTGACGCCTTTCACGAAGCTGTAATACAGGACATCTATAGAATCAGACCAACAAGATTCAAGGACAACATGAGTAATGAAGCAAGAGAGGCAGTGAAAAACCTATCACAAGATCAAGGAATAGTAATTAAAATTGCTGATAAGGGTGGCAATATTATCATTTGGGAAAAGACTGATTATGAAAAAGAAGCTCACTTGCAGTTGAATAATTTGGAGTACTACGCAAAATTAAAAGATAATCCTACCATGGAATTTAAAGACCAATGGGATAAACAATTGCAGGAATGGTCCAACACAAACTTGCTTGATGATGATGAGGTCAGATATCTAAAGACGGATTATCCAAGAATGGCAACAATTTATTTTCTGCCCAAAATACATAAAAATGCAACTAAACGTCCGATAATAGCAGCCAATGGCTCACTATTTGAATCCACTGCCAACTATGTGGATTACTTCTTGTTGCCATTTGTACAGAACCTATCCTCTTATATAAAAGATACGGGAGACCTCTTAAGACATCTACAGAATACACCCTGGCAGGATTCCTATAAATTAATAACAATGGATGTTATGTCGCTCTATACAAATATAGAAAACCATATTGGATTAAAAGCTTGCAGTACTTCCTTAAAAACCGCAATATCCAATATGTTCAACATAACCAGATGCTGCTGCAAATGATTAAAAGCTGCCTAACAAAAAATGTTTTTCTCTTTGGAGATGAGATATATATTTAGACAAAAGGAACCGCTATGGGATTTTCCTTCAGCCCTAGTTATGCTTGCCTGGCAATGGGTTGGTGGGAGCAACACCTTGCCTGGCACCCTGACAATGATGACTATGTAACAAAAATAGTAAGTTGGTTCAGGTTCATCGATGACCTGCTGATTATCTGGGATGGTACTGAAATGGAGTTTGAGAGATATTTTTGATTCTCAACAATACTGAAGCACAATTTAAGTTTACCTATGAAATCAGTCAGGATCGAGTTACCTTTCTTGATACTGAAATTTACGTAAAAGACAAAAAATTGAGACCACTTTACATCGGAAAAAGACAGCTACCAATGCAATGTTACATGCCCAAAGTTTCCATCAAATGCCACTGATCAACAGTATCCCATATGGGGAGTTTCTGCGTATCAAAAGAATCTGCTCAGAAAAGAAGAGTGGGCAAAACATCGGGATCAAACAAGTAACAGATTTAGACAAAGAGGTTACTCACGAAAGATCGTTGATAAATGCAGAGAGAGAACGGAAATAAAGGACAGAGAAGAAATCCTGAAAGCCAAGATACAAACGGAAAACACCAATATGATTCGCCTGATAACAACATACTCACAGGAATCAAAACAAATTAAAGCCATTTTGAAAAAGAATTGGAGAATCTTACGTTTGGATCCCACAGTGGCAGACCTAATCGGGAATCATCCTAATATAACATTTAGGAGGCCCAGGAATTTAAAAGACACACTAGTTCAAAGTCACCACTGGAAAATCAAGGGTAACAAAACAACACAGTGGTTGAAGACAACAGGTTTCGTTAAATGCTACAACTGTAAGGTTTGTCAAATTGCCAAGAACACCAAGGAAATAGTATGGGCAAATAAGAAATGGAAAATTGATAAACTGATAACCTGTAAAACACAATTTGTGGTATATGTAATAGAGTGTCCTTGCGCTCTCAAGTATGTGGGAAGCCCCATCTGTGAATTGAAAAAAAGAATCCTTGAACACGTAAGAGCTACAATTGCAAAAGATGGAAGCAATGCTGTGGCAAAACATATGGAGTTAAAACACAACAGTGATTGGAGACTACTAAGATTTTATGGCATAGAAACAGTGGACGTACATGTACGAGGAGGTAACAGAGAAAAAGATTACGTCAACGAGAATCCAGACAAATATTGGCACTCAGAACCTATACCCCACACGGTTTGAACCAGGACGAAGAATTGTTTGTACACTTATGAACAGTAAAAATCCAGAAAACTTTGGCTTCCCTATAAATTAGGTTTTAACCCCCTTTATTATTCCCCCCCTTTTTATTTTAATTGATTTGGTTTTGTTTGAATTTTGTTTAATTTTAACCAGTGTTGAGTATTCAAAATGCTTGTTCGGGAACGATAAAAATATTACTAATTGTCACTAGGCAACATTATTTCCCACTAGAGGGATTTATCCTTACATGCGTTACCAATAGTGTCGACCTTTTGAAACATCAAACATATATGGAGTGATTAATCACGAATTCCCACTGGAGGGACTAATTGTTTTTGTGATTAGAACACTTAAAGTTACATTTGTTGACAATGTTGGAAAAAACAGTTGAAAAAGAAATAATTGGCGTGTGTCAAGAGCACCAAATAGCCTGAATTAATTGTATGAGATAACAGCAATATAATTATAATGTTCACGTTCTCGACATAGTGATTATAACTATGAATTTTGTGTTATATGGTTTTTTTTATGGTTTTTTTTTTACTGAAACTACATAGACCAGAATGCTTGGGTCCCAGAGACCAAAATCATGTGACATATCATGTGACACTTTTTGAAAATAAGTATGCTGGGTAATTGATTATCAAACTAACCGTGAACAAGAGCTCAGGGAGCTCGAAACGCGTTGGTGTTAATGCTGTAATGCTGCCTATTTACTTGTGGATTAAATAAGAACTACTATGAAAATGCTCCATTGAGTGCGCTCCATTTTTTCTCCCTGCTGGGAGAATTGCTAAAGGATTTAACACGGCTTGGCTCAGCCGAGGAGAACTGCACCCTCTACAACTGTATGCGCCACACTACCAGCAAAAACGAGCCCAGTTTGGAAATATATATATATATATATACACAGCTCCAAGATGTGTCCATCAGTTGAGTCGCACTCGGCCAGCAGCAGCAAGAGAACTCTCTTTCCATGGTATGGACGGATACCGCTTACAGCCATCAACAGCCTCCGTGTAGGTTTGCCCGACGCGTTTCGAAAGCTCCTCAGCTTTCTCTTCAGAGGCTTTCACGGGAAGGATGCGTGCATATGACGTTCCCATTTAAATACTGCACTCCCTCCAATAGGATAGTCATATGGAACTGTGCATTATGGGAACTATAGTTCGTAATCGATCATCCCCCAAATGGATGCACGCATTATACTCTGTTATTAACCCGTTCCGTGCTTATGACGGAACCACGCCGTCATGAGCCACGGGCGCCGTGTGCTCATGACGGCGTGGTTTCGTCATGCGGCTGCCGCTCGGCCCACGCGCGATTAATTCCCCGCCTGTGCGGGCGGAGTGTGAGCGGGCGAGGCTGTGACGGAACCACGCCGTCATGAGCACACGCCGCCCGTGGCTCATGACGGCGTGGTTCCGTCACAAGCATGGCGGCACCGCGCTCACCCCCCACCCCCCCAGCGCCGCGGCGGAATTACCACCGCAGCCAAGGGGTTAATTGGTCACATGGACCCCGCAAGCGGGCCCGTCCTAAATCCTCTGCTGTTGGCCCACATAATCGATTTGGTGAATACCTTGCCGAGTGGCCCCCTATTATCGCGGGGTGGTGCAGACTCTGCGGCAGGACGGCCGCGAATACATACAGCTCCAAGATGTGTCCATCAGTTGAGTCGCACTCTGCCAGCAACAGCAAGAGAACTCTCTTTCCATGGTATGGACGGATACCGCTTACAGCCATCAACAGCCTCCGTGTAGGTTTGCCTGACGCGTTTCGAAAGCTCCTCTATAGTTCCCATAATGCACAGTTCCATATGACTATCCTATTGGAGGGAGTGCAGTATTTAAATGAGAACGTCATGACTTGGACCTGGTCGATGCTACTCTTCATGAGAACTCGGGGCAGGAGTGGTGTAGGCAGAAAGGCGTACAGGAATCTTGAGTTCCAATTGAGGTGGAACACGCCTCCGAGCAAGAGACACCTTGGAAACTCCAAAGCGCAAAAGTGCTGATATTGTGCGTTCTCGGCAGTGGCGAACAGATTGAGTCAAGGTTCTCCCAATTCGCAGAAGAGACATTGCGCCACCTCCGATATTAAGTGCCACCTGTGATCCACTTGGCGTCGATGGCTGAGCTTGTCTGCCTTGGCATTCAATGATCCAGCCAAGTGGTTCCCCACTAGGAAGTTTCCTTGGTGGTCCAGCCACTTCTAGAGGCGCAAGGCCACTTGGCACAGGGTTCGTGACCCCCACCCCACTCATTTTGTTGCAGTACCACATGGTGGTGGTGTTGTCCGCAAGTACCTTTACCCACCTCCCTTGGATGGAAAAAGGAAGGCTTTCCTCAGCTCCAGAAGGTTGATATGTAACCCGGACTCCACCAGAGACCAGAGGCCTCTGATCTCCACCTCTCCCAGGTGTCCTCCCAATCCCAGAAGTGACTACTGTCAGCTCTGGGTGTGGTCTGGAGAGGGGTCTACCGTTGACCCAATCGTGGTCCCGTTACCACCACTGCATTGTTTTTGCAGTCGTCCGAAATCTGGACGTGGTCGGAGAGGTCCCCTTGATGTTAGGACCACTGAGACTTCAGGTCCCATTGCAGAGCCCGGATATGCCACCTGGTGTGCTCGACCAGCAGGATGCAGGAGGCCATCAACCCCAGTAGCCTCAGAGTCAAACTCACTGATATCCAACACTGAGGCTGAAAGACCAGTATCATAGCCTAAATGTCCTTGACATTCTTTCCCAGGGGAAAGGCACAACATTGAACCGTGTCCAGAGTGAGAAGGAGTCAGGTGTGACTTCGGAACGTTGATAGTGAATCCCAAAGATGACAGGAGGTTCTCTGTAGTCTGGAGGTGGTTGACGACTGTCTGGGGTGAGCCCGCCTTTAACAGCCAATCGCTGAGATAGTGGAAGACTGGCACCCCTGACCTCCGTAAGCATGCCCCACTGCAATCACTTTCATGAACGCTGGTGGGGCAACGGTGAGACAAGACCTGGGCCAGCGTGAGCATCTCAAATTTTCCCTTCCAGAAGAAGGTGTTGAGAGGGTGCAGATCTAAAATAGGACAAAGGTTTCCATCCTTTGTGGGCACCAGAAAGAAGCTAGAATAGAATCTAGAACCTACTTCTGATGCAGGCATCTCTCAATATACCCCTTGGCCAAAACAGCTTGCAGTTCCTGCTGCAAAACGGAAAGATTGTCGTCCATCAGCAGTTGAGGAAGG
This sequence comes from Calotriton arnoldi, assembly GCA_963921515.1. Lineage (NCBI taxonomy): Eukaryota > Metazoa > Chordata > Amphibia > Caudata > Salamandridae > Calotriton > Calotriton arnoldi. The sequence continues at coordinate 747,514 of CAWUFW010006321.1, read as the reverse complement.
TGTGGTAGTGCTGAAATGAAAGGGAGGCCATAGCCCTTCCAAAAATTAGCAAGACCCACCTGTCTGATGTTATGGCCTGCCACCCCTGAAAGAATCTTTGGATTCTGCCTCCAACTGGGTGGCTGTGCCCCGCGAAGGGCACTCAAGGGGTTTGGCAGGTGGGGCTGTAGGGGCCTGTTGACCTTGGCCACGGAGGTCGTGGACACCATGGCCACAAAACTGCTGGGCACCCTGTGGCTGGATAGGCTGGTGGTATGGGGCACCTTTGCCGAAGCCGCGAAAGGATCGGTATGTCTGGTGCAGACGGCGAGGCGCGGCAGATAGGCCTAGAGAGAGCCGTGGTCCTGCTCTACTTGAACTGCTCAAGAGTAGAGTCTACCTTATCCCCGAACAGGTCGTACGGCATGTCCATGAGAGATGAATGAATGTCACCTGAAAAACCACAGGAGCACAACCAAGAATGGTGGCGAATGGCGACACTGTTGCCAGTGGCCGGCCTGACGGACTCGGTGGTGTCCAATCCACAACAGATTGTAAACTTGGCTGCATCCTGACCATCCTGGATGGCTTGGGCAAGGACAGGTAGGAAAACTTCGGGGACACCAAGGAAGACTTGAGCCACCGAGTCTCACAACGGAGATTACGGAGCTCAGTTGAAGAGCCAGGTCTTGAGGTCCTTCAAGAACTTGGGGAGTGATGGAGTCTGTCAGAGGTGGCGAGGGAGGGAGTTCCATGATTTGGCAGCGAGGAGGGAGAAGGAGCGTCCTCTTGATCTGGTCTTCTTTGTGCGTGGTACCGTCGCAAGGGAGAGCTGGGCCGAGCGAAGGGATCTTTGGGGTGCGTGGAACGTGAGGCAATGGTTCATGTAAGCGGGTCCGGTGTTGTGGAGGGCTTTGTGGGCGAGGGTGAGAAGCTTGAAGGTGATTCTCTCCTCGACGGGGAGCCAGTGTAGAATCCGTAGGTGTTGGCTGATGTGGCAGTGGCGCGGTAGGTTGAGGACTAGTCTGGCGTTGGTGTTCTGGACGTTCTGTAGTTTGCGGGTGAGGTTCTTGTTGATCTCGGCATAGAGTGCGTTGCCGTAGTCTAGTCTGCTGCTGATTAGGGCGTGGGTGATGGTTTTCCTGTGTTCGAGGGGAATCGTCTGCGTACGATAAGATGTTGAGTCCGTGTGGTCTGACGATGGATGCGAGCGGGCCATGTAGACGAACAGGGTCGGGCTGATGGAGGAACCTTGGGGGACTCCGCATGTGGTCTGAGTGGGTTCCGAGAGGAAAAGGAGGGAGTCTGACCCGTTGCGTTCTGCCGGAGAGGAAAGAGCAGATCCAGACGAGGGCCTTGTTCCGGATTCCAGCACCCTGGAGTCTCCGGGCTAGGGTGCGATGAGAGACTGTATTGAAGGCCGCGGAGGGGTCTAGGAGGATGAGGGTCACAGTCTCTCCTCTGTCGAGGAGGGAGCGGATGTCGTCGGTCCCAGCGAGTAGGGCGGTTTCAGTGCTATGGTTCTTCCTGAAGTCGAGGATGTTGTTTTCTTCTATGAAGGTGGCTGTTGACGGCTTTTTCCAAGACTTTCGCCGGGAACGGGAGTAAGGAGATCGGTCTGAAGTTTTTGAGGTCGGTGGGGTCTGCCAAGGGTTTTTTCAGGAGAGGGTTGATTTCGTCGTGTTTTCAATCGTCGGGGAAGGAGGCGGTCTTGAAGGAGCAGTTGGTGATTTGTTGAAGCTTGGGGGCGATGATGTCTGCGGCTCTGTGGTAGATGTGGGGGGGGCAGGGGTCCGTGGGGGCCCCCAGAGTGGGTGGTCTTCATAATCTTTTGGGTGGCGCCAAGGACGAATCCACCAGCAGTACTGCAGATGAAAGGCCTTTCGGCTCCTTGGGGCCTGATGGCGCACCAGAGGGAGTTGGCCTCCGGTGCGGGAACAGGACCGGGACCGAACCTTCGACTTGGACCGTGACTTCCACCATTCTTGCTGCTGGGTCTTCTTATGCTCCGCAAAATAGAGTTTTGCCTCGCGGTCTCGGATGGTCTTTGTATTCATTGAACCGCAGTCGCTGCAGGCTATAGTCTCATAACTCGACCCCAAGCAGCACATGCACACCTAATGGGATCTGTCACAGACATTTGTATACAACAGTCCTTACAGGGCTTAAATCCTGTCGTTTTGGGGAGTGACATTCCCTTGCACACTGTGTGTGAATTTTTGACAAACTATAGGAGGTACATGTCTATGGAGACTATAGGGTGCTCCGGATCCATAAATAACAATGTCGGGTGGCGTGCATGAGGGGCGCCTATATAAACCAAGCACATTATTTCTTATTTTTGGAGCAGAATCGTGTCAATGCAGTAACGGTATGTCGCTACCTACCGACAAGCAGAGGTACTGCAAAAAAAAAAATCCAGATCTAATTTGATGCCTGGTGAATAGTCAAAAGGTGAGGAATCTGCAGCTAAAAGTCTCTATCAGAATGGAAAGTACTTACTCTTGCCTCTCACAAGAGCAATTCTGCAAAGGTTTCCAGGGTGTGAAACTCCCCACGTTGATTGTGAAAAGCCATGAAGTTCCGTATTCACTACAGTTTGCATCATCATACTATTAAATATTCAGAAAATCCAATATGCTAATGCATCTTTCAGATTTGGAATGTCATTTGTCAGAGTGAAATTCTACCAATTGTGACACTACGAATCAGAAAGTGAAGTTTACTTTTACAAATGGCTTTTTTTGCTCATCTAAATCGAATTTGGTTGTGCATAAGCATTTTACAAACAGGCGTTGAGTAATTAGTTTACATTACTGACAACCAGAGTGCGTTTGTGGTGCAGCTTCGAATATCCATAGGAAAATAATGTATGATGTGAGTACAATGAAAAAGTCCTCAATTCCTCAAACGTTTTCTAACCATAGACATTCATTTTAATGGCATACATGGATAAACACATAATGAAAGTTACCTGTGCCCATACTTGTCGACTCAGATTCCCGACTGGTATCAGATGATGACGATTCTGTGGTGGACATCGAATTACAGGGACCAATACTATTTTCTACATGTCTTGGACGACTTGAGACTTTGCTACGAAGCTGCTTGTCTGTACATGTGCTGCTGGCAGTGAACTTGAACACCCCATCTTTTGGTACAGTGGATCCAAAGGGATGACTCAGATTTGGCTTCTGCAGAAAACTATGGCAGGCGTGGTAGTGCTGCTGGGCACTGTCAAGGTCATCGAATGATTTTGTGCACGTTCCACACTTTACTACGAATGATACCTGGCCGGACCTCTTTTTATGCGTAAAACAAAAATGTTCCATTATGTCGGCTTCCTTTTGGCCTGTTGCTTTACACATGCTGCAGCTGTACCACATAGAACCTTTGACCAAAAGATTTTCTTTACACTTAACTATGTCATCTTTTCGGTGATTTTTATTTGTGTAAACTGTCAGACAGCCGCATGTTAAACGCGCAGTGTCTTCTGGTGTTGCTGGAATGGTTTCTTGGTCTTTTATGGACACTTCTGCCTGATCAGGCAAAAACACATACTCTCTGCTATGGACATCTGTGTAGTGCACGAGAAATTCTTCCTCTGCAACAAAAAAAAGGTCCTCACATAGGCCACAGACATATTTCATCTTGATCTCCCCGTTGTGCTGCTCTTGACAGTGCCGGTAGAATCGCTCTACCTTGTGATAGCTCAGTTTGCAAAGGTCGCAGCAAACCTTGTGGAATTGATGACTGCCCAATGATTTACAGTGTTGCTGAACGCTCTCTTCACTATCAAAGAGCTCTTCACAAATGCTGCATTCCCACTTTCCTCTAACAGGTGAGGGAGGAGATGCTGACAACTTCGGCTCTGATGAGGGCTGTGGCAACATTTTTGACGAGGATGAGGGTGGCTCTTCTTCAGCCTCTTGATCATAATAATAAGTGTGGCCAATATGACATTCAGCTATATGTGCCAGAGCTTTCTCCTTCGTTGACAGCTCGGCGTTGCAAGTATTGCACCAAAAATAATAATTTTTCAAATGTGCTCCACCATGGAAACGGCTCATGTGCAACTGAATGACTATGGAATCTTCAGACTTTTTCCCACAAACCATGCATTTATAGCAGATGCTATTTGCAGATAAAATGTGTTTCTCTGCCACTTGGTCAGTTTCAAACTTCTGGTTGCACTCACAGAACCATACAGTTTTAGTGACTATCATATTTTCTAATTTTAGTAGTCCCCCGGTTGCTTGAGATTTTCTTTTCATATTTTTGACTTTCAAGGATTCGTTTTTCGAACCTAGGTGATCAAACGCTCTTTTAAGCATAGAAGAGTTCTGATTGGACCGACCCACCGATAAGCGCACATCAGAAGGATCTAGGACACCTTCGTTGACATAGCAGAAGACCAAGACAGATTCTTGCAATTTGGTAATCAGCTTTGGATTGTGGTTAGTGCTTTTTTTATGCTGGCAGACTTGCTCATCACTGCTGAACAACATTTTGCAAGATAAGCAGTGAGCTTTAACAAGAAATATTTCCGCAACTTGGGCTATGGTCTTCTCCGACACTGCAGCGGCGCCTGCTTCACGGCATCGGGTTCTAAATGAGGAAAATCGAATGAGAATATTTCACATTACAATATCCAAAATATTTTTAGAGATCTACGCAGCATAAGCAGGTAAATAGTGTACATAAGTTGGTGTGTACAGAAATAGAATATCTAGTCTAGAAGGCTTTAGGCCCAGAGAGGGGCTATGAATTTATGACAAAAATGGAGGTCTCAGACGATGCCCGATCTTTCTCTACTTATTGCTCAGCAGCAAAGTTCCCAAACAAAAGATTACCATGTCATAAATGAGTAAAAAAATAACAAAGGAACGGTGCAAGGCAAAATCAGTTTACAGCTAGAAAACCCTGCTGCTCAAGAACAACTCTACTTTCTACTGTTTTGTGCATTTCTAATGCATTTTCCTGTTACTTGGCAAAGTCACAATTTACTCTCCGGTTAATCTAGTACAGGCATTTCCAATGAGTAGTTTGTATGCTACCAGTAGCTCTACAGCTACCCGTGAGTAGCACGCTTCAGCCTACTAACATGAAAGCCTTTGCTTGGTTATATTATTATTTGTATGCCAAAATTAAAAAGCATGTATTTGAGACGAAAATGTGTGTATTTTCAGAACTCATTAGCTGATGTTTGGAGAAAAATGGTTCAATATCCAAAATAAATCTAAATTTATTATTTGAGTTGGAGACATTTATTACTCATATTATTACCTTGGTGCCGGGAAATAGCAGCTATGGATGTTATGTACTACTCATGTAAATGCATTCCAAATTGCTTGTTTTTTTACTTTACTGCTAGCAACCCTGCCTAATGCACTGATCACTGCTGACAGTCTTCAATGGACTATCAGCTAGCCCTTATTACAGAAAAGGTTGTAGACCACTAGCTAGTCAGTTTTCATGGACTGGCTTGACAGCGTAGCTGTAACCATACAATTATGTGATCATCACTAGAAAGGGGCTTTGTCTCTGCACACATGTTAAGAGTCAGGGGTATGTTTTGATTGGGCAGAAGTTGTGTGCTTCTACAAAAAGTGCTTGCCTTCCATGCAGAAGTGATTATATTTATGTATCCAGCTGCCTAAGCTTGAACCCTCAGGGGCACATGCATTGCATTGGATTGCTATTAAAGTATATTGGAAAAATAGATAATTATATATTTTTTTTCTGGCAGGAGCACAGATGGAAGGAGGGCAGTAATTAACCTACATGGATATGTAGGTCTGGATTGACAGTGCAACTGTCACCCGGCCTTTTAACCTACATCAATATTATTCTACAGTTATTTGCTTCCACACAAATACATGTGAATTTCCATGCTATTTAATTGGAATGCTTCACATTACCATACAACATTCCTTTAAAGCCAGACGTATTGGCATTACCAATGCTTATGGTGTATTGTTTGAAGGGGGTGTACGTAGAGGTTTTCAACTATGAGTGGTGCATTTGTTGTCATACAAGAGGCCTGGAGATGTGCTTTTCACTTGATGTGGCAGCAGGAAGCAGTGTCTTACGAGTGGAGTGGTATGCAAATGGAGCGTGAGGGACAGTTTTAAGCAATGCATATACAAACCAGTGACCTGTAGTCTGAGAGGTAACTGTGTAATGTTTATGCTAACAGCGAAGTCTTTATTGCCTTTCTGAATTTTCTTTCACAGTTGATAATCCTAATCTTTGGAGCATGCTGCTCAGCAGATATTATTTTTCCTTTTGATAACTTATGACCTTTAAGATGCTTTTATTTTGGCCTTATTTCATGCTTTGCCAAGGTCATATTCTCAAGAGTACTGGTTTTAATGTAATTTTTGCTGAACAGTGTACGGTGAAAATAAGTAGATAAGGCCTCAAATCTTGGGAGAGGAGGTGCCCAGCGTTGAAGGGGGAGCAGAGTGTAATTCGGCAGGTTGTGTGCTAAAAAGCAGAAGCGAGCATGTGATCGGGATGATACGAGAGGGGTTGAGGGTCGTTGATAACTTTGGTTTTACTCTGTTTACTGCTAATAATTCTTTGTCACAGGGCTACCACTATCTATGTAGATGTAAGTATGAGTTAATTCTGCCTGCGAACAGTGAAGAGTTTTTGAGTTGCTGTCTTTTCTCCCTGTGATCACTGTACTTTTAATAAATGTGATTACATATTTTACCAAAAATGCAGGCTAAAATATTTTTCTTAGACTATCCAGGTGCTGTGTATTCAAATCGCAATGCCTGGCTGTGGTGACCACTGTTCTAGGACCATATTCCCTCCTAAATCCCAGCGTTCCAATAGAAAAGCACCCGGTTAGTAGGCTGACAATTCAAACATAATAAGAGCGTAATATGTTTTTATCGTTTCTACATTGACTAATTAAGTTTGTAAAAGGGAAAAAAATATACGCCTTTAAGGGCCCTAAACAATTTAGTAAAGTATTTAGGACAATGGGAATGAAGCCCCAGGATGATAAACACGGTTGGTTCCACGGAGAAGGGCCTTTCAATATCAAAAAAGTTTCACACCTTCAGGGTATACTCGAGGACAATGCAAACAAGGTTTTGGATGGTCACTGGAAGGCACTTATTAAATTGATATATGCCGAGGCTGAAGTGCATAAAAAAATGAAGGGGAACTATTATGAGTGCAATGAGATGGGGTCAGGGAATTTGGGGGCGAGGCAAAAAGAAGTATGGGAACTGTTGAAAAAAATACTTGCCTTCAGCGACTATCTAGCCGCAGATTCCTTACATTCGAATTATTCCCAGGCATCAGACTACATCAGAAATTTTTCGTGAGCAGTACCCCTGAATGCCGGTAGATGGCCTCGTTCAGCTCCGCGTGGCATCGTTAGTGTTGTCTGCGTCATTAGTGACGTGCGCAGTGCCTATACAGGCGCCACCCCTGTGCGCTGTCAGTTTCTTTTTGCGACTTCCAACACCAGGAGCGCAGAGCCACGAAGAACACTGACCACAGGAGTGTGGAACTAGGGCCCTGAAAAGAGACTAGCCCTGTACCTAGAAATCCCTTCGTAGAGTGTGGAGGATGGGTGGGTAGGTAAGGAATCTGCGGCTAAATAGTGTCTCTACCAGATCAGGCGTTACCGAAGGTAAGTAACTTGTTCATCTGATAGAAAATTCTACCCACAGATTCCTTATCATAGAAGAGATACCAAGCAATACCTCCCCGGAGGAGGGTCTGCGAACTAGATTTAGAGCAGAAAGTCCTGCAGGACTGAACGGGCAATGTGCCTGTCCCGACGGACTCAAATGTCCAGGAAGTAGTGCTTGGTAAACATATGCAGCGAGGCCCACATTGCTGCCTGGCAGATGTCCAGGACTGGTACTCCGCGTGCTAACGCAGTGGTCGTAGCCTTTGGTCTGGTGGAATGAGCACGCAAACTCTCAGGGGGTTGCTTCTTGGCGTAGCAGATATTAATGCACAGTGCAATCCAGTAGATTTTTCGTTTCTGCACCGCCTTCCCTTTCTTGGGTCCAACATGCCCCACAAAGAGTTGATCGTCCATCCAGAACAGTTTTGTACGGTCAAGGTAGAACAACAATGCTCTTTTTGGGTCCTGTCGGTGGAGTCTCTCCTCTTCTTTAGAGGAGTGAGGCGGGGTGCAAAAGGTAGGCAAAGTGATGGACTGGCCTATGTGGAACAGACTGACTACATTTGCCAAGAAGGATGCTCGAGTCCGAAGGATCAGTTGTCTGAGAAAAAGGAGATGTCCAGAGGCTGAGAGGGCAGTGCCCGCAGTTCACAGACTTTCCAGGCAGATGTAATTGCCACCAGAAAGGCAGCCTTGATGGTAAGGAGCCTAAGAGGGACGGTATGAAGCGGCTCAAAGGGTGTGCACATGAGAAAGTTGAGAACCAATTTAAGGTCCCATTGAGACATAAGAATGGGAGGTGGAAGAAATGTGTTGCAGACCTTTAAGGAACCTATTTACAATAGGGGACTTGAAAAGGAATGGCTGATCTGGCAGTCGCAGAAAGGCAGATTGGTAACCCTTCAACATGCCAAATGCAGAGCCCTGCTGGGCCAGGATTAGGATAAACAAAAGAACCTGGAAAAGGGGTGCAGATAAATGGTCAACCTGTTTGGCTGTACACCATGTCACAAACTTGCTCCATCGGCCGGTGTATACAGACTTTGTGGATGGATGCAGAGCTAACAAAATAACATTACAGACTTCGGGTGGAAGGTCGAAAGTGTCAACTTTCCCCGAATCAATCTCCATGCATGAAGGCGAAGCGTTGACAGGTTCGAGTGGAGAATCCCCTTCCCTGCTGCTGCAACAGGAGATCCTCCCGAAGGGGCAGCCTAATCGAAGGACTGATGGACATGATCAACAGCTCGGGATACCAAACTCTCAGAGACCAGTCTCAGCCACAAGGATGACTTGGGCCAGGTCGTTCCTGATTTTCTTGAGAACTCTGGACAGGAGTGGTATTGGCGGAAAGGAGGCCTTAACTCCGCTTGAGACGAAAAGCATCCCTGAGCGAGAGCTCCCTTGGAAACTCCAGCGCACAGAACTGCTGACATTGGGCGTTCTCGGCAGTGGCAAACAGATCTAACCAAGGCTCTCCCCACTTCTGAAAGAGACCCTGTACCAGCTCCGGTTGGAGACCCCACTTGTGATCCGCTTGACATCTTTGGTTGAGTTTGTCTGCTCTGGCGTTCATAGAACCTGCCAGGTGTTGAACCACCAGGGAAATATCGTGACGTTCCAGCCATGTCCAGAGAAACAGGGCCTCTTGACAGAGGGTCCACGTCCCACACCGCCCTGTTGTTGCAATAACACATTTCCATGAACACCTGCACTAACCTTCCCTTGATGAAGGGTAGAAAGGCTTTCAATGCCAATCGGATCGCATGGAGCTCCAACAGGTTGATGTGTAGTCCAGATTCCACCGGAGACCTGAGTCTGGTTGTGGAAGAGAGAGGAGTCTGCCGCTGATCCAATCGCGGTCTGTTAGCCACCACTGCAGATCTTTTGCAGTGCCCTCGGAGATCTGGACCATGTCGGAGAGATTCCCCTGATGCTGCACCCACTGAAACTTCAGGTCCTACTGGAGAGTCCACATATGCCAGCGGGCATGCGTCACAAGTAGGATGCAGGAGGCCATAAGGCCCTGTAACTTCAGGAGTCAGTCTCACGGAAACCCAGGACAGAGGCTGAAATATGTGATATCAAAGCCTGAATATCCTGGACTCGTTGTTGGGGAGGATAACACCGAAACTCCATTATGTACAGAACAGCTCTGATGAAAGGGAGCTTCTGAGAAGGGATCAGGTGTGACTTCGGCACGTTTATAGTGAACCCAAGTGAGTGCAGGAGGTCTGCCTTAGTCTGGAGGTGGGAGAAGACTGCCTGGGGCGAGCTCGCCTTCAACAGCCAGTCATCGAGATAGGGGAAGACTAATACCCCTGATTTCCGCAGACAAACTGCAACCAACGTCATCACCTTGGTGAACACCCAAGGGGCACTGGTAAGGCCAAAGGGGAGCACAGAAAACTGAAAGTGCTCGTGGCCTAGCGTGCACCTAAGGTAACATCTGAGGGCAAGCAGGACAGGAATGTGGAAGCATGCATCCTGCAAGTCCAACACTACCATCCAGTCTTCTGGGACCAGGGCAGACCGGATTCGAGCGAATGTGAGCATTTTGAATTCCTCCTTGTAGGAGGCTGGCTTAGTATATGGTGCACACTTATTTAAGTGAAGCACCTTGCACTAATCCAGACAACCCTTATGGTGATTTTAGTGGTCTTAGACAACCATAGAAATCTCTCTAAGTGGTAGCTGTGGAGAGCAGCCATCAGGCGTAGTCCAGAAGGAGTGTTAAGCAGCATGTTTTACCAGAACTAATCACATAGTGTAGGTTAAGTGAAAACAAACCACACAGTGTAGTTATAAAAATAGTTATTTATTAGACACACACTCACTAACAAATTGGTATATCTCCTACCCAGAGATATAAACACAATACACACAATATTTCAATAGTAGAACAGCTAAGTAGCACAAATACACAGTGGTCTCCAAGGGGAGACCAAACCATGTACTAAATAAGTGGAATGCGAATTGCGACCCAAGTCAGGACTTGGACCAGAAGACTCAGAAGAGCTGGGGACCCAAGGAAGCACCCAAGGTAAGTACCCAGGAACCGCACGGAGGCAGTGTGCAGAGTGGAAACCCAGCCGCTTACTCAGTGCAAGTCAATGGGGAATTTGCGGTTGCAGTTTTCAAGAAGGACCCTTCCTAGAGGACCCTGAAGAAACCCAGCGGAAGATAGAAGGTTGGAGAGTCACCCCACCCGTGGATACCCCAGGAACCAGGATACCTACACCAGTGAGGCCGGGTGCTTAGGTGCGAAGTGACGTCAGAAACCGTTGTAGACCACAATGGAGGACTTCAGTGAAGATGCCACTGGCGAAGAAGGTGAATGAGTCCAGTGGAATCCAAGGATGGATTCTTGAAGAGGAGTACCTGCAAGCAGAGGGGACAGAGTCTATGCCACTCGGAAGTGACCAGGAGGCACGGAAGACCAATGACCACCGATAAAGGCAGATGCAGGAGAGTTGAAGGTGACCTTGTTGCTGCAGCTGTAAGGACCAGGCAACGCTGTGGAAGACCAGGAGCCGTTCACGAGCTGTCCCACGTCGGAAGTCGAGGACCAGGGGGTCGGTGTCCGGCGGGAGCACCAACAAACCTTGGCAGCAGCAACAGACGTGGAAAACGAAGAAGGTGCAGTGCCGGGAACAGCAAGGCCCAAGGGACTCACTGCAGGAAGCTGGCTCTGTATGCACTATACCAAGGTAAGGTATAGTGTGCAGAGTCCAGTTGAAACCAAAAGTTAGGCAGAGGTAAAAGTAGATAATACCTTACTCTCTATTTGTGGTAGAGTGGGCGAGCATAAAGGCTTTATCAGAGGGTAGTGTTAAGCATTTGTTGTACACACTTAGGCAAGAAATGATGTCACACACTCAAAGACTGAACTCCGACCAATTTGTTTGTATAAAAATATTATTTAGTTATTTTATTTCTAGAACAAAGCCAGGCCTGGTGCAGGTAAGTGAAATAATGCTTTGCAATACTTATGCAATAAATGACAGTTGTGCGCAGGTTCAAATGCAGTTGGTTGATTTACAGGTAATTCAATAATCAGAATTACTTTTCAGTTACTTTGTAGATTACAGTACACGTTACTTCTTGGATTACCTTTTTAGTTACATTTGCTAACCAGTGTGATATGCTTAGATATCACACTGGTGTTACAGCAAACAAATGATGGACGGAATGCTGACAATGCAAACATTCTCCCCCAGTCAAAAGATCTGGGTTAAATCCATCGTTCTTTTGCCCACTACGCCACCCCAGTTTGGACCCAGCCATATGCAAATCAGTCTTGACCCTGTGCCCCATGGGAACAGTCCAGACCGAACTGCCAGGCCAGGTCCTCCCTGGACCGGAAACAAGCATCCTGGGACCGGTTTCAGGGTATGTCACCCTTCTTCAGCCAGGCTAGCTTGAATCCAGTGGCACAGTGAGCAAGGGACCCACGTCTGGGCATACCCATCCCACTTAGGGCGAAAAGTGTTACAGCAAACAAATGATGGACGGAATGCTGACAATGCAAACATTCTCCCCCAGTCAAAAGATCTGGGTTAAATCCATCGTTCTTTTGCCCACTACGCCACCCCAGTTTGGACCAGCCATATGCAAATCAGTCTTGACCCTGTGCCCCATGGGAACAGTCCAGACCGATATCACACTGGGACATTTCCTAAAAGTAATTTAGTTTTGGTACATTTGTAGTCTTTCAAGGTTTCATACAAACCAACTCCACACTTAAAAGAATTTTCAAAGAAAAGCAGTCAATGCAATCCCATGGGAGGAAATGAAGTTATTGGTTCACAGGTAAGTATTTGGTTGTGGGAGCTGAGTTTCTGGGGTTAGAACCAGGGTCCCCCCAGGGTCGAGGATGCACTCTCAGAACACCCTCAGCGGCACTAGGACGGCCGGGTGCAGAGTGCTGCGGCCCAATGTTATCCAATGGGTGATGGGGGGCCTCCGGTTGGTGGCTGCTCACGACCAGGCCACAAGGTTGTGGGAGCAAAGCTCCTGGTGTTAGGCTCAGGGCAATCCGAGTTAGTACACAAGTTGCACTCGCAGCGGCAAAGGGGCGGCTGGGTGTAGGGTGCTGTTTGGCGTTGGGTGCCCTGCTGATGTCAATGGGGATTCTCCGGTTGCAACAAACACTGCAGGCTCGGGATGAAGCTCTTCTGGAGGTGACCACCGGTTGGAGAGGTAAGTTGGGATGCCTGGGGATGCTGGGACACCGTCCGTTGGGCCATCCAAAGCCGTGAGACGTCGGGTGCAGGGGTGTCTTTAGGCGTCTGGTTTTTCTTCCCAGCTCCGGTTGCGGGGATCCTCCAGAAAGGGACTGCAGGCGTTGATTGAAGATTCGAGGCAGGTCTCAGATCACCAGATCTCAGGTCAGGATCGCCGGGGAGACCTCGTCGTGTTGGGCCACTCGAACTTGGGCCGTTTGCGTCGGGTGCAGACTCCCGGATTTGGCTGGAGCCAGAGTCTGTGGGTGAGAAAATCTGGTGTTCACGGGAGACGAAGTCTTGGTTTGGGAAGGCAGGGCAGGCCCTCTGGGTTCTTGGGGGGCTGCTGGCGGCAGAACCCGCCAGGATTTTGCTGGAGCAGGTTTGAGGTGGGAACAGGCCGGTAGGGCTGGGGCAAGTCAGTGGGCATCCTCCTCTTCTTAGTTCGGCATGGCTTCTTCAGTCCTTCTCTCTTCTTGTCGGAGGAGGCATGGTTCAGGGTTGCCCCTAAATACTAAATTTAGGGGTGTTACAGGTAGTTACAGGTCGGGACCAATGGGTCCCTTCCTTGGGGTGGGTACACCCCCTATTATGCCACCCTCCAGTGGGAGGAGGGCATATGCCTCACTCTGGTTGGCTAGGTGCCCCCCATCTGCAAAATGGCAGACACAGAGTTGTGCTTCACCTTGCCTCCCCCACCTGAGGGGTGGGGTTGGCAAAGGTGGGCACACCTCTCCTCCTAACTTGGTTTTACCGCCGAGTCTCCCGCCCAAAGTGGGGGTCAGAATCGGTGGAGGCCTGTTGCTGGGAGCAGCAAATGGAGGGGGTAGCTCACAAAAGCTGCAAGCCTTTGAAGCTTCCCCTTCGTGGACCCTGCCTATCCTGGGGAAGAAGGCTTGGCACCTCGTCCCAGGATGTGCATTGTTTCAGGACCCCGAGAGCGGCAGGTTCTCGACCCAGAGGTCCAGAAACATGTCTGGTGGTGGCAGCTGGCGAGCAGCCACTCAGCCAGGCCACTAAACTCAGGGCGTTTTTCAGGGGGCATCTCTAAGATACCCTCTGACTGCTTTTTTCATTAAATCCCACACTGGCATCAGTGTGGGTTTAATGGGCTGATGAGTTTGATACCAAACTATCAAGTTTTCAGTTAAGCCATTATGGTGCTGTGGAGCTCGTAATGACAAACTCCCAGTACCATATACTCTTAATAGCCTTACTGCACTTACAATGTCTAAGAATTGGATTAGACACTGTAGGGGTACAGGGCTCATGCACTTGTACCCTCACCACTGGTATAGTGCACCCAGCTACAGGGGTGGCTTACCTATGCCAGGGCAGGGGTTTGTAGGCATGGCACACAGAGATGTGTACCATGTCGACTCTTCACTTTGTTCTGCACCAAAACACACAGCCTGCAATGGCAGTGTGTGTGTGTAAAGGTACAGGGCCTCTACGGGTGGCACAATAAGTGCTGCAGCCCTTAGAGGACTTCCCTGGTCACAGTGCCCTTGCTACCTATGGTACCTTTTACAAGGGACTTACATGTGGCCAGAGAGTTGCCAATTTGGGTCTGCAACAGTACAATTTAGGGAAAGAACATAGGCCCTGGGTACCTGGTTGGCAGGAACCCCGGGCACACTCAGTCCAAGTAAATCAACAGTTTGGCAAAAAGTGGGGGCAACCATGCAAAAAAGGGCACTTTCCTATACTCACCAAGTGCAGGAGAGTCAGAGCAAGCCCTGCGCAAACAGGGGAGCCCACTAGAGCCAAAGAAGACCCTCAAGAGGACCCACAGGCCAAAGGCACAGGAGTCGCAAGAGGACCTCGAGCAGCTCACCAAAGATGCAGGCCCACAGTGCAGAGGATGCGGTGAGGATGAAGATCTTGGCAGGAAGAGATGCTGGAGCTTCTTGGAGCCCGAAGATCTCTGGAGAAGAGAGTCAACAAGCCTTGGCAAAGGCAAGTCAACGCTGTGCACAGGGGTGCTGTTCCAGCGGGTGCGACGAGGGATACTGGCTTCAAACTTGCTAGGAAGACCATGCAGGCCTTGAGGAAGTTGCAGAACCACCACCTGTGTTGCTGGGCCTTTTGAAGTCCGGAGGACGTCAGGAGCAGCTGACCGGTTAGCTTAGTTGCGGTGCCTACAGATGCAGGGGAGTAACTCCTTCACTCCAAGGGAGATTCCTTCAGGTGTCTTTGATGCCCACAGGCCTGCAGAAGAACCTGGATGAAGCACAGGCACAGACGACGCAGAAGACTGGCAGGACGACGAGACCAGGAGCAGCAGGAGTCTTCCCAGATGCAGTCTTGGATCCCAAAGCGAAGTCCAACGAAGTCCAAAGTGCAGAGACGGTTACAATACAATACAATACATATATAAAGAGCACCAGCTACCTCAAACAGAGGTGTCCCGGCGCTAGCACAGTCCAGCAAGACATGAAAAGGTGGGGGGTGTAACATGGCAGAAGGACATGGCAAGGTACTTTCCTAGCTAGCCTAGGCTAAAGAGCCATGTCTTTAAAGCTTTCCTGAACTCCCCTTCAGACGGAATTAGTCGAAGTCTATCAGGAAGGGAGTTCCATAATCTGGTTGATACCACTGAGAAGGCCCTGCCCCCAATGCGAGATTTCGCAAATTGGGGAACGTACAGCAAATTCTGTGAGTTAGATCGTAAAGAGCTCGTTTGCTGATAGGGGTGAATGCGTTTTTTTAATGTAGTTGGGGCAGCTACCTCTCTGGGCCTTGAACGCAATTGTCAAGGCCTTGAATTTTATCCGATTCACAACCGGCAACCAATGGAGCTGTTTGATATGCGGAGAGATATGTTGTCTAAAAGGCACTCTTCTAATCAATCTCGCAGCCGCATTCTGCACCATCTGCAGTCTCTTTATCAGATATGCCGGAAGACCAAGATACAGACTATTGGCATAGTCTAGCCTTGAGGTCACAGTGGCATGAACAACTGATTTTCGACAGCTCTCCG
This sequence comes from Calotriton arnoldi, assembly GCA_963921515.1. Classification (NCBI taxonomy): domain Eukaryota; kingdom Metazoa; phylum Chordata; class Amphibia; order Caudata; family Salamandridae; genus Calotriton; species Calotriton arnoldi. The sequence continues at coordinate 731,667 of CAWUFW010006321.1, read as the reverse complement.
GGAGTAAATACAAAAATTTCCTCAGCCCTTTCAGGATGCCAAAGCAGGAAGATGTAATAGACCGTATTTGGGTCGCAAAGGTCAGGTCAGAATCCCATTTTACGCCCAGATTTTTCGCCGTAGATGACGGGCAGGGTGGGGAGCCCATTTCCTCCGGCCACCACAGACCAGGCGACGGTGGGGAATTCTTGCCAATAGAAGTGGATTCGGATATGAATCTTGTCCCATGACGAATGTGAAGAGCCACCCACAGGTAAGTCCTTAAGTACCATAAAGGAAAGTGTTGAGACGATTCAGGGGTCCCTCCCAGAGGAGGGGCTGGACAGAGGGAAGGATACTCCCATGTCCTTTGTCCAGTTTTGCGCCAGAGCGGGAGCCAACGGATCCCTGAACTGGTTTCAACTGGAGTATGCAAGGAGGGCACCAAATGTGCCCTTCAAAGCAGTCTAGTGGTGCTGGCAAGCGCCTCCACCACAGCCCAATACACTAAGTCCTGTGTGGGAGGTGGTCACACCTCCCTGTGACAGGAAACCTATTGATCTACCTTCCCCCGCTCGAGCTCAGACCGTCAACAGACAGCTTGCCGCCTTCCTCGAGACGAATGGATCCCTCGACCCCTCGCAGTCCGGGTTTCGGGCCAACCACAGCACCGAGACCGCCCTTATCGCAGCCACCGACGACATCAGAACCCTAACCGACAACGGGGAAACAGCTGCCCTCATCCTCTTGGACCTCTCCGCGGCGTTCGACACCGTCTGCCACCGCACCCTAGTGAAGCGCCTCAGCAACATCGGAATCCGAGAGAAAGCACTGGAATGGATCATCTCGTTCCTCGCCGGAAGAACCCAGAGAGTCCGCCTCCCCCGTTCAGATCCGAAGCCACCGAAGTCATCTGCGGCGTTCCACAGGGATCCTCACTCAGCCCAACCCTCTTCAACGTCTACATGAGCCCCCTCGCAGCCATCGCACGCCGACACAACCTCAACATCATCTCCTACGCCGACGACACCCAGCTGATCCTCTCCCTCACCAACGACCCCACCACCGCCAGAGCCAACCTACACGACGGGATGAGAGACGTCGCCGACTGGATGAGGAACAGCCGCCTTAAACTGAACTCAGACAAGACGGAAGTCCTCATCCTGGGCTCATCACCCTCCGCCTGGGACGACTCCTGGTGGCCCCCGGCCTTGGGCACCGCGCCCAAGCCAACGGACCACGCACGCAACCTGGGCTTCATCCTGGACTCCTCCCTGTCGATGACCAGACAAGTCAACGCCGTCTCATCTTCATGCTTCAACACCCTGCGCATGCTCCGCAAGATCTTCAGATGGATCCCCACTGAAACCAGGAAGACCGTCACCCAGGCACTCGTCACCAGCCGACTGGACTATGGGAACACCCTCTACGCCGGAACCACAGCCAAACTTCAAAAAGACTCCAGCGCATCCAGAACGCCTCCGCACGACTCATCCTGGACATCCCCCGACACAGCCACATCACCGGACACCTGAAAGACCTGCACTGGCTCCCCGTCAGCAAGAGAATAACGTTCAGACTCCTCACCCACGCACACAAGGCCCTCCACGACCTGGGCCCAAAGTACCTCAACGACCGCATGACCTTCTACACGCCCACACGCCAGCTACGATCAACCAGCCACGCCCTCGCCACCGTACCACGCATCCGCAGAACCACCGCCGGAGGAAGATCCTTCTCCTACCTGGCAGCCAAGACCTGGAACTCCCTCCCCACTCACCTTCGGCGAACCCAGGACCATCTCTCCTTCAGGAAGCAGCTCAAGACCTGGCTGTTCGAGCAGTAACTTACCCCCTCCCCCAGCGCCTTGAGACCCTCCCGGGTGAGTAGCGCGCTCTATAAATGCCGTGATTGATTGATTGATTGATGTCTGTGGTCGGCAGCAGCACTAGCTTGGTGATAGACCCTGAAAGGCTGGAACCAGGAATACAGGGGGGCTCCCTAGGGGATCCTGCCCAGTACATGGGATCCTACATCCAACACTGGAATCGGTGTTGGGGTAGGGTTCCAACATGTTTGATACCAAACATGACCGGTTTTAGTTCAACCGATATATAGTTAGACATCTCGCAATTGACTTCATATGTATAAAATGGTTGACCGCTCTTACAAAGCTGGGAGAATCGACTCCTGGGTTTGTAGTGGGTGTCCTGCTCATGAAGGGCACCCTCACACTTATAACCTAACACCCTGCCTTCAGGATTGAAAGGCCTACCTTAGGGGTGACATAGGTTTTAAGTGCAGTGGCCTCAGATATAAGGAAACCAGCTCACAAAGGCTGCAATGGCAGGCCTGTAGTCACGGTTTGAGTGGTCTCTCATGGGTGGCATAATACATGCTGCAGCCCCTGGGAGACCCCTGCTGTACCTATGCCCTGGGTATCTTAGTACCATATACTAGGGACTTAGAAGGGTACACCAGTAGCCAATTAGGAAGGTACCAAAGTACTTACCATAGTCCAATTTAGGGAGAGAGCACAGTGACTGGGGTCCTGATTAGCAGGATCCCAGTCCGACTAGTCCAAAACACACTGACACCAGGCAAAAAGTGGGAGTAACCATGCCAGAAGGATCCTACCTTCCTACACGCCTTTTTTAGGAAGAAATTGAGAGGGTGCAGGTCTAGAATAGGACGATGGCCTCCGTCCTTCTAGGGCACCAAAAAGTAGAAGGGATAACAACCGCGACCTACTTTTCTGATGCCAACACCCTCTCTATGGCTCCTTGGCCTAGAGAGCCACCACTCCCTGGCAGAGTGATGAGATGTGGTCCTCTGTGAGCCAGTCGGTAGTGGGTGGCATGGGTGGCGGTGCTGTCACAAATGGGAGGGAGTAGCCCCTTTGGATAATCTGGAGAACCCGTCGTCGGATGTTATGGAACTCCAGCGGTGCAGGTGATGGCATGCACTGCCTCTCACTGGGTGACCATTATTGTCGGAGGGCAAACAAAAGAGACTTGGAGGCTGTGGCTGCCGGAGGGGTGGTGGATTGGCCTGAACTCTGACTACCTGACCCACGAGGTCTGCAGGTACTGTGTCCTTGGCCACGCAGGGACTGGGAAGCCTGCGGGCCATGGTGTCTGGGTGGGTAGAGACGCAGCTGGAAACCCCTTCCTCTGCCACATAAAGAGTGAAAGGTGGATTGCGGTTGGCGAGGGGCCATGGAAAGGCCCAAGGACCTGGCCATAGCTCTGCTGTTCTTTAAGCGCACCAGCGATGAGCCCGCCTGGTCTGCGAAGAGAATGGAGCCATCAAAGGGCATGTCCATGAGCGAGGCATGGACATCCCCCAAAAAGCCAGTGGTGCTCAACCAGGCATGGCGCCTAAGGACTGCAGACAATGAAACCGCTCTGCGCAGTGAGTTGAACCAAGCTGCGTCCCTCCCATCAGCAATAACTTAGGAGAGTATGGCTCGGGCTTCCTCCGAGATCATAGGCAGCACCTGCGCAACTGAGTCCCAGAGTGAGTGGGAGTATCTGCCCAAAAGGCATGCAGTGTTCACCAACCGCAGTTACAGGCTAGCAGAAGAAAATATCTTCTTTCCCAAGGTATCCAGCCTCTTTGATTCCTTGTCCGGTGAAGTGGTAGGGAATGCGGCAGGCTTTACTTTGGAAATGGAGACTTGGACCGACAAGCTCTCCGGGGTGGGGTGCTGGGTGAGGAAATATGGGTCCCCTGGGGTGGGGCAATGGTGGGGGGTAATTGTCATTCACAGGAGCCCCTGTACAGGGCTTGGGCCAGGTTCCGAGTAGGACGTCCGTGAGGGGTTCGTTAAACGGGAAAAGCAGTTTGGATGAGGTCACTCCCGGCTGAAGCACCTCCATCAAGACGTTCATCTTGACAGCCACCGAGGGCAGCTGAAGATCGAGGGCCTCAGCCACCCTCTTCACCACCATTGCAAATGAAGCTCCCTCCTGAGTAGCCACGGTAGGAGGAGACACCAAACCAATATCTGGGGAGGTGTCCAGACCACTTGCATTTGCCAGATCCTCACACCAGATGTCCTCAGTGACATCTAGGGCGTGTATTCATCAGGGTCCAGTGGCCCCTCCCAATCATCTCCAAGTCCTAGCCCATAGGAACAGGGCACAGGCTCTGACCTGAAAGGAATGCCTCCTGTCGGCATAGGACAACGCTCATCCAGCTCCGTGTCTGAGTCGGGGATGAGTATGGGGGGGTGGTGACAGCAATGGGGCCAGCGCCGCAGAAGGTCGGGGACGATCGACCAGCGCTGGTCCGGATCCATCCATGGATACAAGGGGCCAGAATGGCGCTGAGGGTGAGCCCGCCAGCGGGAAACCAGTAGGGGCCCCTCCCAAAGCTGCAGGGCCTGAGGGTGCGCCAACAGGTGCAGCCCGCACAAATATTCGCTGCACAGCCTCATAAAACTGACTAAGTTTGGCACGGGACGCTGAGGCTCCAGTAAACTCGGGGAGGCGCGGAGACTGCCCTGGCGCAGGCTCAACTGCAGAGCCAGGCCTCGAATGCCAACGTTCCCTCGTCTTGCCGGATGACTTTAACGGACGGGGAGAAGTTGAAGAGAGCTTAATCACTCCCTAAAGCCCACTACCCCATAAGAATTAGCTGAGAGAGTTGATGAAATCGGACTTACCTATTAGACCTTGGTCACTGAAAATCCTCCATTAGAAGCAGGGTGTCGGGATTGTTGTTCAACTTCACACGGCGCAAAGAAGGGGGAGGGACAAGATGACATTCTCTGTCTTTTATCGTGGAATATGGCGAGAATCGGGGAAAAGCTTGCAGACCCAGAATGAGGGGAGTTCATAGACCAGCATCAATTTATCCTTTTCCAGGAGACTTGGGCGGTGGAACCAGTTTTTAGATATGACTATGTCACATTTAATGTTAATGCTGTCCCATCCTTGTCGGGGAGAGCATCAGGGGCCTACTGATATGGCTAAGGCTGGATCTCTTTCCAGCAGCTAAAGTAGTTCCCTCAAGTAGCAGGGATTTGCTGGGTCTAGAAATAAAAATACATACCCCCTCAAGGGGCCAGGCATATTGCAACTGCAAGTATGTATATTAGATTGGTTCCCTATAATACTCAATCTTCCACTGTGAATTATCTCATAGATATGTTGGACGTTTTAATAGGAGTACCCTAAAAATCAACGCAGGCGATTGTAACATGAGACTCACTATTGAACAGAAGAATTTAAGAAGGTTTACCCACTTCTTTGAATCATCAACTACATCTAGGGTACCTGATCAGGATGTCATAAAACCTACTGCTGTGGCAGTGCAGTTGGAGGATATGGTTGTGGAATATAGCTTAAGAACACCAAACGGTAATACTAGATCTGACGTTACCTCCAGCCCAAGTTTCAAAAGAGGACTTACTACTAGTAATATTGATTATATACTCCTGGATCGGGCATTATGGTAATTTTTAGATGACATGGAAATTGTCCCAAGATCAGACAGTGAGAGCAAAATTTGTGATTGCCATCTTCTTGAACTCAAGCCTGTCTCTGCTAACATTTGAAGGTGTTAACATCACAGTTCAGACCCAAATCTATTAGATACTTGCAGAGAAACTGTCCTTGATAGATGTAATAGGTATGCCTTGGTGGATTTTGTCATTTTACATTGCTAGTTAAGTTAATGGAGCAATTGAGACCTCTTTTTGTGGAGGAAGGGAAAGGGGGTGGGGGGTTGAGATTTCAGGGGACACTCTCAAAAGCTATTAAACGGGGAGTAAAGCAGGGTTGCGTACTTCCGCCTACACTTTTTAGTCTCTACAATAACTGGGCTGTCAAATGGCTATCCAAATGTAAGCATGATGCACCCAAGACTACAGGGGTATTTGTGCCACTTCTAATGTTCGCTGATGAAATTCTACTTATTTATAGAACGTCTATGGGTTTACAGGTGGAATTGGACTCCTTTGCCACCTTTTGGAAGAACAAGGGCCTAGAGCTAAATCCAGCTAAATCAAAGTATATGGCAATAAATCCACACCGGTCTTTTCAGAACAGGTCAAAAATGTTGATTACTTAGGAGTAAGGGTGACAGATACTATGGCCCAGGGTGGTGGGGGCTCAATTGGAAAAGAGTAAAACTTCCCTCAACCAGAGAATGTTGCCTATTAGGAGAAAATATAGGGCCACCTTGGGCGGTGCAGTGTCACCTGCCCTTCATATATATAGAGGTATGGCGGTGGCTGCAGCATATATGGGAAAGAAATATGGGGGTATGTTGATGCAACTGTTCTTACCTTAGTTGAGAATACATTTATAAGTGGACTGTTTAACTTACCTATGAGCACTCCCCTTACGCTGCCGAGGATGGATCGAGCACTAAAATTGCATACATATGGTCTCCTCCATAAATCATTGATGTTCTGGGTGTGGCATTGGTCAACTCCAGAGCGGACTCCCTACATGGAATCGCTAGCAGAATTAATTGCATGTGACCGGCAAGTTCGCACACCATGGTTAAAATATGTTAAGAAGCAATGTAAAATGGTGACGATGGAGGAATTATTTAATTTCTCATCAGTAATTGTGAAAGGTGCTACCCAGAAACTGAAAAAGCATACTGGGAAAATGTTATCCTAGGAATTTGGCATAACTTTGATGATGGCAGTTTCTGAGCCATAAATGCCTGCCTAAATTTGAACCATGCATGGACAGAATTGTTTCCTTGCAAGCAAAACGACTGTATGTACAGTTCAGATGTGGTGCTTTACTCTTAAGATCGTTTTCATCCAAATGGGATACATTAGGTGGTCCTCCGACACACTACCAGTATTGCCCACAAATAAAGGAAACAGAACTCCATTTTTTCTTCTTTTGCCCTAGATACTCGCACCTCACAAGAAATGGATCATTTCAGTGTGTAAACTGTTGGGTGTGAGGCTCTACTGGGAGGCTCTGAGATTTTTGAAAAGGGATCCAAGGGAAACAATATTTTTGCGGTGGCCGGATTCTTACAGCGGGCTTGTAAAATGAGATCGTAAGGGCTCCCTTTAGGTAATTTTTAACTGCATATGATATGAGGAGATATAATCACTACAATTGTACAGTACAAAATAATCGCTAATAGGATGGAAATGTTATTGGGCATAGCTCTGCTGCTATGTTCTTAAATTCTGATGCTAGGGACTTTTTAACAGTGGTTTATTTGGATCTATTTTTTTATATACATGTATTTTAGATGACTATTTTATGTTTTAGGATTTCAATTGTATAGTTGTAAATTTATTATGCATGGCTGGCTCTATTTGTTGATGTATATTTTATAAATTGTATTTATGTGAAGGTTGTATTGCTTTTGGGCTTTCAAGCCAAAATAAAGTATAAACAAAATACAGTACAAACTACTACCACCTCTTCGACTTCTTATTCTCCTAATGTTTGTGGAACTTACCCAAACGCCAGGATGACAAGCGCTTGGAATGGCTCAGCGACTGATCCTGTGACCTTCCTCTTGACCAGGATCAAGACCGTCGTGGCACTGCACGTCGAGCAGCAAAGAGCCTAAAGGACTGCTACCTCAAGGCCTTGGGCTGAATGGCATGACAATCGACGCAGGTTGGCGTCGTGGTCAAGCTTGAGACACCAAAGGCAGACGGGATGTGGATCAGTCACGGACATTTGCTGGTGACAGGCGCCACAAGCCTTCCTTGTGGACATCCCCACCACACCAGGAAACAATGCCTCAAACATCTTCAACAAAAAGTCGAAAAAAGGTCAGTCAAAAAGTGACTGGGGGTAGTTCTTCAACCGGATCTGCGCTGTCTGGCACAGAAAGAAAAGAACTGACGTCAGCGGGCTGGGGTGGAGTCTATATAGGCACTGCGCAAATCACTTCTGGCATGGATGAAGCAGACGACACCATGCGGAGCTGAGCGGCGCCGCCTACCTGTGTGCAGGGGTACTGCTCACGAAAAATTTCTAGATCAAGTCCAACGCCTGGGGATATTTCTAAGGTAAGGAATCTGTAGCTAAAAGTCTCTATTTGATAGGGCAAAATGTAAAAAGATTGGGATCATTCCCAATAGATCCTGCCCACTTCAACCACTTGATTAATGGAAGCAGCTAAATAGCGACAGGTACTGCCAAATGAGCCATGTAAAAGAACATACTCAAACTGGACATGTAAATGGCAACTATCATCCCCTCTTCCCCACCACCAGCATATTTGAACCTCTCATCTCTAGAGACAGAAGATGGGGAACAGGAATATATTCCAGATCTTCTTTCACCCCTCCTTCACTGGATATTGGTCAGGCAGTTCTAGTGAATTTATGGGGGGCTGGCAGAGAATGGGAACAAGCACCAGGGGAAGAGCACAGATAGTACTTCCCGGACACTGTCTCAACACTCAATTCCAGCGGCACCCCAGTGCTTTTCAGCTCAAGATCCCATATCTAGGACTCAAGCTGCGATTCGCACAATCATGCTATCAACTTTCCAGTTTCATGAAAAAGTTGGGGAAGGAGACAGACAAAATACTGTAAGAAGTAAGAGAACGAAGACAAACTAAAACAAGGAAAGAACCTAGTAGTGACAAAGAAGAATTTCACGAGCCCCACCAGCTTGATACCCTTAAGACAGTAACCCCTTAAGACAGTAACCAAGAAGGGGTCGTGGAGGCAAATGATTGGATTCCTGTTTAGGCCCCCGGCTTCATAATATCATGAAACAGTTTCAGAAGAGAGGAGCCTCAAAAGTTAAAGGAGGAGCAGACAACTAACAGAGTACTCTAATCCAAACTGGGTCGACATAAAGCAAGAGCTGAGGGTTTTAATGTCTTCTAAGGTTAATGCACATCTAACAGACAGGGCAAGGTAGTCTGATCGACCACTAGAAAATGACGGGGAGTTGACACTACTAGGGACAGACTGGTAAATGCTGTTATAGGTGACTCTCACCTAAGATGGACCGGATTGAAATAAACAAATGTAAAAAGAACAAGGGAGAATCTTCAGGGGGTTATTCAAACTCTGATATAGAGGCAGCGCCCACAACCTCTGTCCATGGATTACTACCAAAGATGCAACACCTGCATCTCATTTGAGTAGGTTGCTAAATGAAACTGGTAGCAGACTTTATAACCATTGAAAATCACTGCATAGCTTGCCAAAATAAAAAGGAAAATACTGAGACTAAACTCATTTCCATCACGTTGCAGTCAAACCAAGAAAAAGTGTGTGGCAGGGGGATTCGATGGGGGTAGTGAGAGAAAGAGTGGTAGGGAGGGCAGGTTTCTAGGTCCCAGGATAATTACCCTTAGAGAAGTGTGGCCAGTTGGGACACTGGAAAAAAGAATGCCCTAATTGGTAGCAACAGATGGGTGTGATAATTCCGCGCCTACTCTGCCCAACTACCACCCTCCACCTCTTGGATCCTACTAGGACAGGCTGATGGGAGCGGACTGCTCCATTACCCCCATTATTATCTGCACATCAAAATGGCCTTCATGTCTGAAGTAGTATTGATGGGAAATCTATCCCTTTTCTCACAGACAAAGGTGCTAGTAGACCAGCCTTCAAGGTTTCAGAATTACCCTCAATTCCCTTCTCAGGTGATGCCTTGACTGCAGTTGGCATTTCCAATTGATCTGTAGTTCTTCCCATCTACAAACTCCTTAATGTTTCTCTGGGTCCTATTTCTGATAAGCATGCCTTTCTCTCTAGCTCCTCCTTCTCAGTGAAACTTTTATTCTGAGATTTATTTTGCAAACTCTTGTTTTACACTTTGCCTTTCGATGTGAGCAGTATTCATGGAATCAACTTTGTTTCATTTGTACAAGAATGTGTAAAGTCCTTTAAATTCAACAAATGCTTTCACTGCACATACCACCCACAATCCCCAAGGCCTTATGGAATGGATAAATCGTCTAGAAACTGGTATGAAATGGCAGATGCCTTGTCCTTGGCCCTTATTCGAGTCACACCCATCTAACAGACTAGGATAATTCATAATGAAGTACTGATAAGGAAGCCTGTGTTGCTTTGGACAGTCCTAACAGTTGTCCATTTGAGTGAAGATGATATTTTGAAGAACCGGAAAGCATTAATAAACTGTGTAAAGTCCTTCCATTCACAGGTTCAGGAATTTCTGACATTGCGTCTGACAGAGGCACACCACAGCCTACAACCAGGCAGTGGGTAGAAATCAAATTACACCAGAGAAAGTCACTGCTACAACCCAGTTGGAAAGTTCCTTTACATGTTCTACTGGAAAGCAACAACACTGTCAAGCGTCAAGGAGAACGTCTGAGCCCATAGAGAGCAGAAGGGACAGAGTGATTGTGCTGGTAACCTCTCCCCTGCAGGGCTACATCGAGTCTGTACTGAAGAAAATGACAGCTGTTGCCCACAGCCAGTGAACAGTGCCTGCCTAGATCCAACAGGTTAATCTGCAAAGACAGTAGCTTTTTGCAAACTCAATCAATATAAGAAGGAGCACATCACTTGGATTTGCTCTCACAGCCACAAACTTAAAAGGGGCATCCCTAAGATATCTGTGCTTTTTGATTGAAACGAAGTGTGCCAAAACAAGAACATACAGTTCACCCTCTCACTGTGCAATGGTTTGGGGCTGAAGTTTCTTTTTCAGGAATACATCAGCCAGTGCCACCACAATGGAAAATCTCTAAGGACACACCCAGTCTTCTGTTTAAAACAACTGCAAGGGAAACAAAGGGGACCAGTGTTTGTAATGCTAAATTAAGCCTTGCTCAGGATGCTACTCTCGTTGGTACCAGACACACTTTTACAGCAAATACTAATTTCAGTTCAAAAGGAACTAAGACATAACAGGGCTCTTTTTTCATCTGTGAAAAAAGAGCTTAGCAATGGTTGCCAGCAGAATGGTCCAGCACATGATATATAGGATATATTATCCCTGCCATCAGGCATTTCGAACCCTCTATGAAGGACTGCAGAGTCTAATGAGAAACCTATCAGAAGACCAAAGGTTCTTTGGCACCCTTATTCCAGGACTGTGAGTTCATAAAGCTATATAAAACTTAGGAAAGCTGCCCAAACTATTAGAGGAAGTTAGTAATTTTACGCCAATTGCATTAGAAACAGTTACTCTAGAAATGGTGGTGCAACAAACTGTGTCTGCAAAATAGAATAGCGCTTGATTGCACACTGGTCAGTAATGGTGTGGTGTGTGGCCTAATAGGCAATAGCATGATAAAGGTTGCTTTACACGTTCCCTTGGTTCTTTTAAGAGACACACATTGATAGTCTTTTTCCAATCTTTAAGGTTGTTCCTGGACACCTCCTGTGCTTGCCAAAGCAAACTTTATTGCATCCCCTTATAAAAAAAACCAAGACTATTACAATCTATCACTGAGCTCTATTGGGTTCTCAGTTTATAATAAATCAATCCACCAGATTTCTTTTTCTGAGTAATATTGAATCATTTCTGTTCCTGCCGTCTGGCTTTGAAGTAATTCCAAAATTTGGAATATCTGTTGATTGATTTGGTGCTGTTTCACATTGAAACGTTTAGCTAATGAAGACAACTGACTTTATTTCTGATGTTATTTTTAAGGTTAGATATTCACAGTTTAATTGGTCTCTTGGGTTTCCTCACCTACATAAACCGACAATGACATTTTATTCGATACACACAATTCTTGGTGTTACATGTCACCCCATATCACTTGTTACCCCCATATTCCTTCTTGGATATGTGACTAAAGAACATTGAACATCAACGGACTCTTTCAAATGATTCAGAATTTTACAGTGACCAGTGATTGTGTTTGGAATAATTATGAACTTTGCAGTAGTGTCAAAAGAGATGTTAATTATGCCTTAAATCACCAAGTGACTGTTCAATTATCGATTTATATTTTACGATAAGACAAAGTTGCTTATTCATTTTGATTTGTAGATAACAGTGTGCCCAAAAAAAGCTCAAAACCCCTGAAATGTACTGGATATAGGCTGAGGATTCCTTCATTATTTAGATGCAGAGAAAAGAGTATCATATCCTTCTGTATGACGTTTTGATTACCCAAAATGCCTTACAAGAAATAAATGTATAACATATTTCAAAAACATTTTCTATGTGTGGGTTAAGAAGGGAAACTGCATCTATCATTGTATGCCTAGAAAGAAGCACACAAGTCAAGTTTTCCTATTTTAGGTGAAAGAAATACAAGTCTGGATCAAATGAATTCTTTGTTGGGGCTTTAAAGAAAGAGAACTTAGCTATGAATTCAGATGAACTGTCCAAGGTCAAAGTAGAACAGTACTCACATAAATAAGGAAACATAATTCTGTTGATATAGGTTTGCTGTAAGAACCAGTCTGCATACCCGTTGAATAGTACATATCATTGTAGCTAACAGTATTCTGATGTAGATCCGCAGCATACAGAGTCGATACACATACAGTGCTCCACGTCCCTTTTACTGGTGAAGTGTCCTGATGAGAAGAAAAGTGCCTCACTGTTGGTCCCAGAATCTGGTATTTAAGCTTTTTCCAGTAGACAATGTCTTGCAATGGGATGGCATCAAACTTATAGCAGACAGACTCCTTGTAGAGCGATGAAAAAGGCTAGATGAGCCTTATAGGTTTAGCTGTACTGTAACTGGTTCCTCAAAATCTGGCATGATGGTTGGAGTACTTCTGATGGTGATGGGGGTGTTGTTCCTGATACTAGAGTCCTAAGTGGAGAAAGCCTGCATTCTTGTTTTCTCTTTTTTCTGCCTTCAGTCTGGAGATGTTCCAGCTTCTATTGTGGTGCTGACCACCTCAGGTAGCTATTTTCTCAGCCAGATATTCAGGGGGCAGTTTATAGTGGCCTTTTAAATGATGCTTGTCATGAAAATGATACAGGCTTCAAAGGGAGCCGTGTAATTTCTTCAGAGTAGGAGTGCGCAGGTGAGTTTTTTTAAGCCTCTGACGAGACATGCTGCAGTGTGTAGGATACCTTACACTGTAGCCAAAATGGTTTCAGGGAGTCCATGTAAGATGGTACTTGCACCATTCAAATGTGAAAGGATTAAAGGTTGGAAAGTTTTTCTGAAATTTGCTTCCCGGAGAAGGATTTAACTTTCTCCAGGAGGGAAAGATGTTTGTCTTGGTTTTTTGGTGATATGGTCATTGAAGGATGCATCAGTGTCAAGCTGGAATCACAGTGATCTTCTGTTGGATGTTAGTTAATGGGTGAACCATCGAGGTAAATTTTTCAGAGTGCCATGCTTTAATTTGTATTTGCTGCTGTTTGTCTTGAGTCACTGAATATCTAGGGCTTTGACAACTTTCAGACAACGTTATCTTACATCGCATACTGCTGAATTTTGATGATGCTGTCAGTCAGCATGGTTCTAAGTGGCTCCATGTAGAAGTTGAAGATGATAGGAGATATGACCGAGCCCCAAGTTACTCTGCAGGAGGCAAGGAGTTTCTTGGATCTAGATGTTACAATCTGGAAAAATTGCTGATGGTTGGTGTAGTAGGTGGTAAACCACCACAGAGCCATGTTAGATTAGCCCATGAATGCCTGTAATCTACGGATGAGCACTTGGTGAAGAACGGTATCAAAGGATGCAGAGAAGCTGAGGAGGATCAGGTGTCTGGATAATTTGTAAGTGATCTGAAGGGTCTCCTCCGGTACATAAAGGGGCGCAGTCTCAGTGCTGCAACATGGTCTGAAGCCAAAGTGGCCATCTTCGAAGAGGTTGTTCTTGTTGATCTAGGTTTCTTGATTTTACAGATGAATTGAAGGTGCTTGATGGGGTGGTAGATAACAATCAAGGGTGAGGTTTTCAGCATGGGGAGGATTTGACTTGTTTTGGAGTCACATAGGAAGGCTCCTTGATTGAGAGAGGCATTCATGATGTGGAGCAGAGGTGGGGGGGAATATCTTCCTAGAGAGAATCTACAATGGATGAGGGTAAAATATCATGTTTGTAAGTGCTAGCTTTTAGGATGTGGTGAAGTTAATGTGTGTGAAAAGGATTAAGCCTTTGTTATTTGAGTGGTTCAAGAGGTGATTTGAGGCAAGGTGGACGTCTCCTTAACCATTTGGTCACAGTGGTTCCCTCATTAGTGCACCCTGATCAAAATGAATTTATACCCGCACGCAACACATATGTTAATCTACGGCGGTGGTTTCACATCATGGACTGGGCAGGGGGCACCAGGACGGAGGGTTGGACTGCCTCGCTTGACATAGAAAAGGCGTTTGACACCTTGGGCTGGCCATACCTGATGGCAGTTCTGACACATATGGGATTTGGCTCTCCCTTCCTACATTGGGTAACGTTGCTATACCCTAATCCGACTGTCAGGGTATGCACAGGAGACGTGATATCTGACTCCTTCCCGGTAGCTAGAGGTACACAAGAGGGCTGCCCCCTCTAGCCACTATTGTTCGCCCCGGCAATGGAACCACTGGCGTGTATGTTCCAAGATTGTGCACCACAATGGGGTCTTGTGGTATTTGGCTGCCCTAAAAAGATATCTCTTTATGCGGACGACACATTCATCTACTTGAGGGACGACTCCGTGGTGCTGCCCGAAGTTATGGCTCTCCTGTCGGCATTCGGAGCCCTGTCGGGTCTTCGGGCTAATTGGGATAAGTCATTCCTGTTTCCGTTACTCCCTCCTATTCCTGGGGACCGTCGGGGAGTGCTACTTTGCACAGAACTGAACTGGCAGTGTGGTTCTATTAAATATCTAGGAGTACAGGTGTATTATGATTCACGTGATTTACTAGATGGGAACTGAGGGATGGCCGTAACATCGATTCACCGCTCCCTTCCATTTTGGACAAAGCTGCCATTATCCCCAATGGGCAGAATTGCCATTGCCAAGTTGATGGTCTTACCGCGCCTTCTCTATTTCTTTGCGGCCTTACCGTTGATTATTCGCAAGGCTTTTGTTATGTTTATGGTTTATTCTCTTGAACTGTGTTTATCTGTGCTTATGTATACTGTATCGGTCTCGCGCTGCCTCTCTGGCCGCGAGCCCTCGCCCAGGGTTCTATGACATCCAACCGTTCTGTGGTGGAACCTTGGGCGTGGGTGGCGGTTGGAGGGACAGTTGGAGGCTAACTTCTGTACCGAGAGGACACCCTCCCTGGTGTCAGGGCAATCTTCAATAAAGGCTGTTTAACTTACCTGCTGTGCCTTTCCAGTCTTTACAGCTTTCTTCTTAGATATGAGGAAAGTGCTGACGGAATTGATTGGGGGGGATGGCAGGCAACAAGTAGCTCCATCTAAACTATTTACTCCCCTGGCCGATGGTGGACTCAGGGCCCCTGACTACGAATTGTACTATACTGCTGCAAAGCTACAGTGGCTGATGAGGTGGCTCACAGGGGAACTACCCTTGGAACACGCCGGCATTCTGGCTGAGTTGTCTGGAAGGCCATTATTACGTATACTTTTTGACACTACAGCTGCTCAGGATATGAATAGCGTACTACTAAGGACGGCACTACATGTCTGGAAACGGTACACAGGAGACTGACAGCGGCGTACGCCATATGCGCCTAGTATTCCGATTTGGGCCATTCCAGAGTGGGCTGGTTTAAGGACTGCACACCGAGTCCAAGATTGGGAGGTGGCGGGTATCTTAATTTGGGTAAATGTGGTGACTGAAGAGGGTTTCTGTGCCTTTGATGTTTTGGCACTTGACCACGAATTGGGGTCAGAGCAGTTTTTACTGTACTCAGCCCTGCTGGCAAGGGAGTTTTTGTGGTTTAGGGGTGGGTAAGGGTATTTAGGTGGCAAGGGAGTTTTTAGGGCTTAGGGGTGGGTAAGGGTATTTGGGTGGCAAGGGAGTTTTTAGGTATGGGTAAGGGTATCACGGTGGCAAGGCAGTTTTTAGGGCTATGGGGTGGGTAAGGGTATAAGGGTGGCAAGGGAATTTTTATGGCTTAGGGGTAGGTAAGTGTATTTGGGTGGCAAGGGAGTTTTTAGGGCTTAGGGATGGATAAGGATATATGGGTGGCAAGGGAGTTTTTGTGGTTTAGGGGTGGGTAAGGATATTTGGGTGGCAAAGGACGATTTAGGGCTTAGGGGTGTGTAAGGGTATTTGGGTGGCAAGGGAGAGATTGTGTGACACGCTAACTTCAAGAGCACTGTTCCAGGGAATTAAGCTCTATCTCTCTTCTGTGCTTCAACGGCTTACTGCCCCCTTCACTTAGAAAGCATTAGGGACATGGGGGAAAAAGTAATACAGATAACATCAAAATTAAAAAAAACAGTGCACATCTCGGGGAGAGAGTAGCACTTCAGATTTGTTGAGCAAATTAAGTTATTAACCTGTTGTTGATATTAACACAAAACAAGGTGCCCCTTCTTCAGACGAAAAGAATGTTCACAAAAAAGATATTAGTAAAGAGAAAGAATTTCCCCTTGGTTGAATAAGATAACACCAGAGCTTTTCCTCTGAATCAGATCGCACACACTCAACATACAACTCTTACTATATCAACATGTTATCCACATAGTATCCAAAGCATACCCCAAATAGAGATGTAATACTTACAAATATTTCTTTATTCTTAAAATTTAAGACAAAAAAACTCTAAGTCCGAGTGTAAAAAAACAATCAACACATTGTTAAAAACAATCAGTACATTATTAAAATTTTATGCATAGCATAAACTGTGCATCCTAGTACATTAAATGCTAAGCATGATAAAAAACGGCGCAAAAATGATAATAAAAAATACAACCAAATAAGAAGAAACCCTTATTACACAGTTCTATATAGACTGTTGCACATCAAGATCCAACACTGTAAACTTGTAAATTGGAAACCCTGGTTGAATAACTATTCCTTTCCCAGACGTTTGTACAGTTGGATTCAAGAAAACAGGCATGTATTAATAATTCGGACCGGATACCCTTATTTTCCAGTTCCGTATTTATTCTCTCTGCCACTATTTCCAGGCCCTCCCGATACTGTTCTCCTTCAATCTCATAGTGGTCCTTAACCCTATATCGCTTACCTCAGGTCAACGGCGTCTCTGCGTCCGTTTATGTTCAAATGATTGTAACATCACATCGTATTTTTGGGCAACCAAGAGTCAGCTACATTTTACCCTTAAGCGATACTATGATAGGAAAAACATCTGCATAACATAATTTGCAACTAATCTAGTGCAATCAGCTTTATCGCTCGGCAATTATTGAAATTGTCAGAATGGATTATATATCCATTCAAATATGGCCGCCGGACATGCGCAAGGCCGATATTACATTTCTACGCAAAGTACGTGATTATTTATTCATTTAAACATGGCTGCCGGACAGGCGCAGGGCCAGATCTTTGCATGCCGGGTGAATTGTGAAAGCGCGCTCTTTTGGATAATTAAAAGGTCTTTAAATAGGGCAGGGATAAGAAACGAATCATTTGAACATAAACGGACGCAGAGACGCCGTTGACCTGAGGTAAGCGATATAGGGTTAAGGACCACTATGAGATTGAAGGAGAACAGTATCGGGTGGGCCTGGAAATAGTGGCAGAGAGAATAAATACAGAACTGGAAAATAAGGGTATCCGGTCCGAATTATTAATACATGCTTGGTACATGCAACACGACTTTGAGAGCCTAATAAGTAGAGACTGAACCCTGTAAGCAAATAAATAGAGATCCATTCTGTGGGTAAATCGCAAGCGGGTTATGCAATGTAGTTTTTAGAAAGGCAATAATATAGAGGGTTTAAACCCAATGTGTGTTGATTTTACTTTAGGAACTTTTGAATTCCCCGACCTATCTGGCGGTTTTAATTCTGAATAAACAGAGATAGATTGGATATAGACGAGATAAGAAAACTTACTATTGAACAAATTTACATCCCTGAAACGGTAAGCAATTCGTTTTCTAATTAAAACATACAGGGGATATTTTTCTTGTAAAATAATACGAATTAGCAAAAAAAGAAGTACTACTCCCTTACCTTATCCATTTGCAGATACTTTTGCCAACCCACCGGACCATGAGGCACAGCATGGTGTGATTAAAATTTATCCAAGCTGAATAAAGGGCCATACTACAGGGGAAGAAACGTTGTGATTGGAAAACTTTATGTGTATGAACACACTCTTATCTTTGATAACTAGGAGGTAAGAGCTCTTATCCCCTTCAAATAGGTCTTTACAAATTAACAAATAGGGGTAATTAAACTGAAAACATTGTTTCTTTAGTCCCCAGAATAATCCGATTGGATCTGTATGCATATCACCCGTGATGGCTACATGAAAAAATAGAGACCATTGAGACGCTCTACTTTAAAAAGCGACATTAACTACACCAGTAAGGGTGAGTGTTTGGTGTGAGCGATTTGGTATGAATGGTGAGCTTTGAATGGAGGGGGAATGGGGGGGGGGACGACATACCCCTTCTACGGTATTTTATCCCAGGTGCCCCGCTACCCTATCGCAAATGGAGATGCAATGCAAACCCACTTAAGTGTAGAAACTAGTAGCCAGGCAGGAATGATGTTTGATGTTATAGATTAGTTTAACATGACCATGTGCAAAAGTGGGGGGTTAACAGTAGGCTATAGGGGAAATTGTGTGTAACCTAAAACAAACCCCGTGTACTTACACGTTCTCCCCTTTTTGTGTAGATATAACATTGTTCAGAGGAGGAGTAAATCCCTAACCTAGAGTCCTGAAGAAGGTGGTTTTTAAATTAGTCTTCACACCACCGAAACGCGTCGACGCCTGTTTTCTTGAATCCAACTGTACAAACGTCTGGGAAAGGAATAGTTATTCAACCAGGGTTTCCAATTTACAAGTTTATAGTGTTGGATCTTGATGTGCAACAGTCTATATAGAACTGTGTAATAAGGGTTTCTTCTTATTTGGTTGTATTTTTTATTATCATTTTGCGCCGTTTTTATCATGCTAGCATTTAATGTACTAGGATGCACAGTTTATGCTATGCATAAAATTTTAATAATATACTGATTGTTTTTAACAATGTATTGATTGTTTTTTTACACTCTGACACAGTTTTTTTGTCTTAAATTTTAAGACTAAACAAATATTTGTAAGTATTACATCTCTATTTGGCGTATGCTTTGGATACTATGTGGATAACATGTTGATATAGTAAGAGTTGTATGTTGAGTGTGTGCGATCTGATTCAGAGGAAAAGCTCTGGTGTTATCTTATTCAACCAAGGAAATTCTTTCTCTTTACTAATATCTTTTTGTGAACATTCTTTTCGTCTGAAGAAGGGGCACCTTGTTTTGTGTTAATGTCAACAGCAGGTTAATAACTTAATTTGCTCAACAAATCTGAAGTGCTACTCTCTCCCCGAGATGTGCCTGTTTTTTAAAATTTTGATGTTATCTGTATTACTTTTTCCCCCATGTCCCTAATGCCTTCTAAGTGAAGGGGGCAGTAAGCCGTTGAAGCACAGAAGAGAGATAGAGCTTAATTCCCTGGAACAGTGCTCTTGAAGTTAGCGTGTCACACATTAATCTCTCCCTTGCCACCCAAATACCCTTACACACCCCGAAGCCCTAAATTGTCCTTTGCCACCCAAATATCCTTACCCACCCCTAAACCAGAAAAACTCCCTTGCCACCCATATAGCCTTATCCATCCCTAAGCCCTAAAAACTCCCTTGCCACCCAAATACACTTACCCACCCCTAAGCCATAAAAATTCCCTTGCCACCCTTACCCACCCCATAGCCCTAAAAACTGCCTTGCCACCGTGATACCCTTACCGATACCTAAAAACACCCATGCCACCCAAATACCCTTACCCACCCCTAAGCCCTAAAAACTCCCTTGCCACCTAAATACCCTTACCCACCCCTAAACCACAAAAACTCCCTTGCCACCCATATACCCTTATCCATCCCCAAGCCCTAAAATCTCCCTTGCCACCCATATACCCTTATCCATCTCTAAGCCCTAAAAACTCCCTTGCCACCCAAATACCCTTACCCACCCCTAAGCCATAAAAACTCCCTTGCCACCCATATACCCTTACCCACCCCATAGCCCTAAAAACTCTACCTTGATGCATACCAGTTTTTGCATACATTTATTGTAAATATACTGTTTATTCTGTTTATTATACCTTCTGCCTTCCGTCCTGTTTTATAGTTGAACACTGCCACCTAGTGTTCAAAATGCGTGGTAAAGTCTAGCGATGTAAAGACTAGCGAGGAAACCTGTAATCGATGTATAAAATGCGTGGTAAATGTACTGTTTCCCACAAAAAGAGACGGCAAACTTGAGACCGGGACGGAAGACCACCCCCCTTGTCTGCTTTTACACCATGGGAGGTAATACACAAGGGAGTCCCAACGTTTAGACATTGCCGCCATGCCTTGCCATCGGACTGGTTTGATTGATGGCTGAGTGATGGACCCATTTTCACGGTGTTGCCTGACAGTATGCAAGGAATGAAATCGATAACTGTTGAAGAGGCGTTACTATGAGTCTTTGAACATTCACCTAGATTACTACACGCTTAGACTCTGCACTGTACATGGACACACACACACATGGGTAGGGGAGCGGGGTGGGAAGTTGTTTCTATTGTTAAGACTAACCCTGGGCAAAGCACTACGCTACGCTCGTGTAGTTTGCGAAGTTTGCGCTACTTCGCACAACGCGAATTGCACGTAGCACAGTGCAAACACGCGTAGCGTAGCGCAGCGGTCATTTTTGCTTGCTCGCGGTCCTCAACGTCAAGTTGGCGACCGCAAGCAAGCAAAATGACTATCCAGCGAGACTTTTTCCTCGTTCGTGATCAGCAACATCAAGTTGCCGATCGCGGCGTGGAAAAATAAACATCCCGGCGAGATTCTCAACGCGGGAGGTCAGGTTTCTCATTGCGAGTGGTCGCAGTATGCTCGCGACCGCTCGCGATGAGAAACTACCAGTCCGCGTTGAGAAGCTGCTGCTCGAGTAAAAATCTACTCGAGCGGCAGTAAAGACAGCTCACACTGTGCGAGATGCCGTTTTCAATGATTGCACAGTGCGGACAAGCATCCGGCACTGTGCAATCATTGCGGACAATGCACTACGCAGTTCGCGTAGTGCTACGCGTAGCTCGCGTAGTGCGAACTGCACTTTGCGTAGCTTCGCGTAGCGCTACTTCGCGAACTACGCCCAGGCTTAGTTAAGACTGACTGTTCTAATTAATGTTCAACTGAGTATGTACTTGTGAAATGAGCTAACATATTCGAGGTACTGACGTGGGATGGTAGACAATATACTCAAGACCCACTAATGGCACATATTTTGTTCTTTAATGGGGTGGGCATTTTGCCACGCCCGACTGTGGGAGACAACTGGGTGGGGGGGGATGTTCTACAGTGTAACTAGCACAGGTGGCTAACTGGTCACATATGACGGTACTGATTATGGCTTCCTTCCGCTTCCACGACGAGTGATCAATGTATGCTATTAATATTATTCATGTCAAATGCATTAACGTGAACGAAATTCAATAAAGATATTTTTTTTAAAAGGTGGAAGTCTCCTTGGTGTTACTGATGTGGGTTCCAATACAGTTTATCTTTTCCGGGAAAAGGCTGGGGCACTGCTCTCTTTGACACAATGCAAGATTGGAGGTTCTGGCATGGAACTGACAGTGTTTGATTAGCTTGAAGAGTGATTGTAGGTTAAAAGATCTAAATTCAGCAGAGCTATAAGCTGATTTTAGAAATGGGGAACTATCATGATCCATCAAAGTTGTACTGGAAAGCTCTTCCAGAGGAGCCTTCTAAAAGGTGAATAGAGGGCATGAATGGCAAGGCTCAATCTCCACAATGAAGAATGAAGTCCAGTGAAATTACTGAAGAATCAGATGTAGTCAAATGAAAAATGAATACTGAATTAACTACATTTTCAAGCTTTTCCTCCAGTTTCTTGTGTCTGTGAAGCTAATGAATATAAAGGGAGTGATCTATGTTGTGGTTCCGGTAACTATGCTAGTGCACAGGCCTAATATTGTTCTCCTTAGGAAGATACTTTGAAATAATTTTTGGGGTTATTGATAGTAAGGGATTGGTACGAGAGACATAAGCAATCCATCACAAAAGTGACCAGGAGTTCATTGAATGGCATTTCCTAAACAGGAGAGATCGGTGACACAGATCTGATGTGTTCAGTCACAAAAAATCGTAAGCACCTCAAACATCACACTGTATAAAGAAAAATGTGACAGGTATGTTTTCTGCAGCCTATGAAAATTAAATTAAAAAAGGCCCCAGAGGGATTAAACACAAAAGGCAGAACAGGAGAGAACTACAGCATACATGCCATAAGTAGACAGCCCACAACTTTGCTAAAAGATGGAAAAAAGAGAAGTTTACCTGCAAAGGCTTCTAGGTGTCAAGAAAGATAAAGTTGTATAGGGATCCCATATGGTTTTTTAAGTGAAGGTACCTACTTTCCAACTGTACCAACCATGGTGTATGTGTACCCATTCTTCCAAGTAGCACAGATATGCATCTATTTATAATCCCCCTTCAGAGGACCTCTAAATAAAAAAGTATGAGCAAAGAAATAGTGTCATAAAGGAGTGATGCTAAAAATCTATTGGCCATTTAAAGGTATTTGAGCAAGCAGATGGACATCTCGGGTGGAGTATGCGTACTGAAAGACTGAGTTGCATTAGGTTTACATTTTAGACAAAGCTTTTTCATTTTAAAAGACAACGTTTTCCATTTTTTGGAGAATCGAACCACATTCTTGATGCATCTCAAAGACATGCAAAGACAACTAAATCAAACTTCATCTAGTGAGAGAAGGTGCTACCCCTCATGACGGTGCAATGACGAGATGTCAGTTAAAGAAGAGGAAATGCAGGCAACCCTTTATTTCAACAGTAAGCAAAAGAAAACGCTCAAGGTTAATCAAAACAATGGTCATGTTAGATATTTCGAACTGGATAGCCAAGACAAACTTTCTGGAGCTTTATGGTCCTACAAGGTTCTACGTCAATAAACTAGCTACTACTTTAGATCACATGCCATCTGTCAGTGTAGCCAAGAAAATTACATTTAAAAAATAATGGATTAGAAAAAATATTCATTCTACGGACTACTGTACTCTTAGAGCTTCAGCTACTACATCCTTCATGAGACGGAATTCTATTTCCACCTTAGCATGACACCAAAGTACATATGTTAAAAACCATTGAACAAAGGCCAGAATGCAGGCATTGGTCCATCATGTCTGACCTCCATCCACACCAAACACCTTTTCCAGTATTTGTATCCTACATCACGTGCTCTCAGTATGCAAGAATAGTACATGTACATACAAAAAGAGCACAAGGCAAGGTGTGGGCTGTAATTTAGATGTTTTTTTTTTTTAATTTAATTTTTTTTTATTGAAAATAAGACAGCATCAGTCACATATATAGTCACCAGCAATACATTGACAAATACAAGTTGTAATTTAGATGTTTGACTTTTAGATAATGTCAATAGGGAATAAAACTACTTTGTTCCAAGCATATTGAGGTGAAATATTGTGGTGACCTAGCACTCTACAATGCAGGATACAACCTAATGGCAAGGAATTGCAACACCACTTTATCCGTGTTAAAAGCACACTCTCCACCAAACACATGATTTTAGTCCAAACCAGATAAAACCTCTATTTTGTGTGATTCAATACTGCTTTATTTGTTTTTTTGTATATTTAATTAAAAATTTTAAGTGTATGAATGAACAAGTTATCTCTGTACCGAGTTCCTTCCTGTAGTTAGAAACATTGCTATGTTCACCTTTAGTACAACACCCCTCTCTCCCTCACCGAGGCCTAGGGTGGCTTCCATATGTTAGTGAGTGGCAGGGTTGTAGACAGGGTTTCATGTTTCTTCCTTCTTCCGTTTTAGATTTTTGGGTTCCCTCTCAATCTTAAAGAGCATGATGGTTCTCTACATTCTTTATCCATGTTTTCTCTGGTTGCCAAACAGAGAGAAAATCATGTCAGTTCTCGATTAGGGGATCTGCCTAGTTTTTCCATTGACACTCTGCCCCATAACCTACTATATATGAGGTTCAGTGAGGTGGGAGTTTTCTGTTCTCATTCTCTTGATATCACCATTTGAGATACTACTAACAGTTGGGAAATAAGAGGCCATTCTCTCCTTCTCTGATGTTCCCAACCTTCTGGTTTAAGTACCAGGATGATTACTTTGGGTTCGGAAGGTATTGGATAGCCCACCGATTCTTTTGCAGCCACCAGTGCTTTCTTCCAGTACACCGAAAGGACTAGGCAGCTCACCCATATGTGAATACGGTTACCTTTCCTCCACAGACTTGCTAGAAGGCACTGCCTGTCTTCCCTGTCCCTCCTATGCAGTTGGTCTGGGGTTAAATCCCATTCATCATTATTGTAAATGCTGAAATAGGGGGCTTCTATCAATACTCTGTACAACTTCAACTCAAGCCCCTTGGTTCCACACATTGTTGTTACCAGCTTCTCAAAGTCAGTCAGCTGTTGCAAAGACATTTTCCATCTGTCACCCCGTATGCCTTTTTAGAGTCTTTTAAAAAGGAAATATGACCTTTAGCATATAAATCCACCAGGGTCCTAAAATTCCCATCTTGCCATACCTTGTAAGTCATGCCCTCACTAGATCACTGGATAGTGTAAAGTAACTTTTCTCGTGTATGGGAGTCAGTGGTGAAGGGAAAGTTGGTTAATTGCTATGGAGTCCCAAATGCCAAGAGTCATGTTCATAATTTGACTGTAGTACAGACTTTGCAGTCTACTCATGTTTGACACCCAGATAACATCCTACAGTGCTCTTTACCCTACCGCCCTATGCATGTGCACCCAACGGCTATTGGAGTATATATTTGGGACCATTCCACCACTATACTCAAATGTGAGGCTCTGAAGTAATGTCTCATGTCTGGGAATCCTAGACTACTTTTATGTTTGGATTTACACAGAACCTTTTTCGAGATCATGGGAGGTTTCCCTTACTAAAAGGTTTTCTGCTTTTTTTTATATAGTTAATGGAGTGTAGCATGTTCTACTCTGAGAAGCGTCACCGTCCTAATCACAGTGATCTAGCTAAGACAAAAATGTAGAAGGATGTCCACCTCCGCAAATCTTTGTTGACATCCTCCACTAATGGGGGAATATTGACTTTAAGGAGGGCTGGGATGTTTTTTGTTAGGTGTATACTCGGGTACTTTACAGATTTGGCAGATGTTCCTAATTTCTTACTTTATTTCACTGGGTGTTTTAAATAATCAATAGTTCCAACTTTTTGGGATTTACTTTGGAACCAGAAATTTCCTTGATAGTCTTTAATAGGTTTAGTACAGGGGGTATTAAACTGTGGAAGGTATGTCAGTGACAACAATATGTTGTCTGCAAATAGTGACATTCTATGGTCCCTTCCCTCAAAGTTCAGCACTTTTCTCTCTAGACTGCCAAATTTCAGTAGCTAGTGGTTCGATTGACACTTCAAACTGCAGGGATGACACTTCACACCGCAGTTGAACCTATATGTAGCTTCTCTGAAAATATCCCATTTACCATAAACCAGTTTGTAGGACTTGTGTATGCTGTTATTATGGTCACCTTCAAGTCCCACTCTCATCATCTTCAAGAATTCCAAGCTTACCATGTCAAACATTTTCTCAGTGTACAGCGCCAACAGGCCGGGTTTAGTAATGAGGTAAATTACTTTCTTATATTGCCAAAAGTTTGTCCGTCTTAGATGAAACCAGACTGGTCCACATAGATGATGTCTGGGAGGCTTGAGGAGAGATGAGACGCCAACATTTTTATGTACAATTTATTAGCTGTATTCAGCAAGACTCTGGACTCATACGAGGGGCAAATTTTGGCATCTTTCCCTTGCTCGAATATAAAAGTCACTGTATCGTTCAAGGAGGTTGGGACCCTGCCGTTCTTGGCTATGGAGCAAAATAACTGGGTTAGAGTTTCGGCCTAATAGTTAATGAATACTTTATAAAATTCACCTGTTTATCCAACTGGTCCCAGAGAATTATGGGATTTTAATAGTTTTATAGCAATTTTCACTCAATCCTTGAAGGGCACTGGTAAATACTCTCTTTGGGATTCAGAAATCCTAGGAAGTTGTAATCTCTCCAGGAATTTGTACTCGTGTTTGGGATTCAGTATCTTTTGAACATAGTTTTTGAATAGACATCTTGAAACAATTCCCTCTTCTCTTAGTCGTCAAATATTAGTTGTCCATCCATGCCTCTGAGACTGTATTCTCTCTCTATTTTGCTTGCTCTACAGCGCTCTTGCCATCAAGTGTGGGCATTATTACAAAATTAATGCATGTTGAGTTGACCTCTAATCTTTACCAAATCTCTCAGGTCTGTTTTACAGCCCAAAGGTTTCCCCTCAGTTATCTTCAGATCTGTCTGCAATTTTGCTTGAGTCAGTATTCAGTGTCTTTTATTCACCGCCACAAGTATTATGAGCTTCCTCAGGGAGACCTCTTTCATAGTGACCCATAGTGTGTCTTGTCCTCGATTCCAGCTGTAGTGTGCTACAGTCATCACTATTGCTACCTCTAGTCTGCTTTTGGCAAACACGTATCTGCCTAATTTGTCTATTAAGGTAACTACCACTATCGCCTCCAGGGAGATTCTCAACAAGACAGTAAATCGGGAAGTCTCGTTAGGTGCACAGAAGTGCATTTAGGTTAAATAGCATTTCATTTGAAGCCCTTATTCAAATTTGTCTCTTGGAACAGTACGATTTCGTCTTGAACCCCTTCCAGTTTGGTGTGGATATATGATGGTTTGCCAGTGAGTTTACCATTGCGAGTTACTTTCAGATGTTCTGCTGTTTTTCCGCTGCCTCCTCCCAAAAACGCTGCTATATTCCCTCCCTGTGTCAACCCCCAAGACAGTACCATAAATGGTAATCATAACTAACATTGTCAGCTGAAGTGTGAAATTCCTGGTCCAATACTACAGCCATTATTTAAACTTAGACTATACGACGAAAAAGATGGTAATATTTGAACTACACATTTCTCACCATCTTAAAAAAACTGCCAACGACCGTTCTTTTGAATCAATATGTGTGACATGGCTATATTTCTAATTCTGGTGCAGGCCCACAAGTTTGTCATCTCTCAGTAATGTCTTTTCTCCTTTGCGAGACCGTCCTTGTCGATCTCCTCGACCCTGCATTCATACTCACATGGCCAGATGTTTACCTTTCCTACTGTTAGTCTCTGCTTTTCCCCTCTACAGTTAACCACTTTTCGAAGTATGTCTCTTACGTGAGGTCTCTCTTACGTTACTATGTCTCTCGTTACTCAGCTTGAAAGACCTGGGCTGGGACCCCCTATACACCCGAATCTCTCCGTTCTGAGTTAACTTAATGGGTCATGTTCCAGGATCGAGATACAGTAACTGTTTATGAGAGGGTCTAGAGTGTCTAGTAACTATCCATCTATAGCGAGACAGATCGTTCAGGTCTCAGAAAACATATCTGAGTCATAAAGCGTCCACCCTTCGCTAGGGACTTGGATTTTTGGATGCTGAAATCATTTAAATGCATAAGTTTAGATATGTCAGAATCCAGTTAGAGGGAGGGAGGATGTCGGACTCTGGACGATCTGTATCCAGGGGAATTGTTCATCTCTTTCCAGCAGGGGCTCGAGGTGTTCTCTGTGGGAACAGGTCAATTCTTACAATAAGTAAAACTGGCCAGGACGGTCAGGGAGATCTAGATTGGATTCCCTGGTGTCCCTCCCTCGACTGGGATCCTAACAGCAATCCTTAATCTGGGAACAAGTAGATATTTGGTCACGATATTTTATAAGGCTTTAAAGGCGGCCAGAGTTAGAGTATATTGAAGGCTAGAATAGCATAGAGGATAATCTCTGAGAGCAACTTACTAATAAGGAATGGGCCGTGACCTGTGCATTGGAGAAAGGAGTATTGGGCAATTCCAAATTCAAACTACTTCACTTTAATTATGTGCATCGTACATATCTGACCTTGATAAATCCAAGTAGAATCTACGCAGGAAGAATGGTAAATTACCAATGATGCGGGATTGATGGGGTCTCCTTTATGTACTTAGAATGGTCCTGTGACAGGATTTTGACTTAATGGTCGGAAGTACTGCTAAGATTAAAGGAGGTGTTAGAACTGGGGGTCTCTAGATGGCAATGGTATACACCTGTGACCAAATCGGGACGCTTGCTTCTAGTCAGGGAAAGGGGGATTACACTACTGGATAACCCCTGCTCACCCCCTTGGTAGCTTGGCACGGGCAGACAGGCTTATCTCAGAGGCAGTGTGTTAAGCATTTGTGAACACATACAGTAATACAGTGAAAACACTACAGATGGACACCACACAGGTTTTATAAAAATAAGTATTCTTTATATAGTCTTAACACAAGACCACAAACGACAAAAATCCACAATACTGTACTCAAAATAGACTTAAAGATGGTAGAAGTAACTTAGTTCAAGATGATGATAAATGTGACACGTTTCTCACAAAAGTACCTTGGATGCGTAACGCAAAACAAACAAAGGGTCCGCAGGGAGGGCGATGCGGCAAGCAGGCGCCTCGATGCGGTGCGACGATCCGGTATGATGCGATGAGTGCGCCCTTGATGCAGTGCGACGACGTGAAGATGATGCGTGCACGCCCGACGGCGAACTCTGTACCTTTGGAGCCGCGACAGGCCCTGCGACACACCTCTCCGGTGATGCGACGGCAGGCAGCTGCGACGACGACACGCTTCTCCGGTGATGCAACGGCGACCCTTGCAGTGGCGACACGCTTCCCCGGTGATGCGACGGCAGGCAGTTGCGACAAAGACACGCTTCTCCGGTGATGCGACGGCAGGCAGCTGCGACGAAGACACGCTTCTCTGGTGATGCAGCGGCGGCCGCTGCGGCGGCGGCGACTTGCTTCTCCGGCGATGCGACGGCAGCAGCTGCGACAGCGACACGCTTCTTCTCGTGAGTCGCGCTTCCATCTCCCAGCGACACGCAGGCTTCTGCAGACAGAATCCCCAGCAAGGGAATTCAGGAGGGAGCTGGTGGTGAAGTCTTGTAGCCCTGAGACTTCAGCAGGAGGCAAGCTCTAGTTCAAGCCCTTGGAGAAATATTCTGCAAGATGATGAAAGTTCTTTGAAAGTTCCTTCTCCTTTCCTTGGCAACGAAGACCACTGCAGGCCAACCCAGCAAACAGCACACTGGCAGAGGGGCAGTCCAAACTCCTGCAGCTTCCTTGGTTCTTCTCCTTGGCAAAGGTTCGTCTTATTGCTCCAGAAGTGATCTAAAGTTCTGGGGTCTGGGCCCCACTATTTATACTAGCAAATCCTTTGTCCTCTGAAGGCAGAGGGTCCTGTACCCAGTCCAAACCAGTTCTGGGTGCATTCTGCCAGTGCACACCTTCCTCCTTTGTCAGTGTGGGCCAGGGACATCAGACGCACCACAGGAGGTGGAGCCAGCATTGTGGAATGCAGGCACAGCCCTATTCAGGCCCAGGTGCTACTCCTCCCACCACTCTACATGCAGATAGGTCTATTCAGCCCTGTGCTGACTCACCTTGTCTCCTGGAGTCCCCCAGCCCCTGTCACTCACAAAACCAGACATACAATACACAAGCTAGCAGAGGCAAGCTGGATGGTTAGGCAAGAAAATACCTACTTTCTAAAAGTGGTATTTTCAAACACAGAATGTTAAAACCAACTTCACTAAAAGATGTATTTTATCATTCTGAGTTCAGGCATACTAAACTCGAATTTCTACCATGTTCCCTGGGTCAGTTAGGATTATAAGATGTTATAATCAAACTGCCCATTCTGGCCTATGGGGACAGGTAGCCTTGCAATAGTGAAAAACGAAATTGGCTGTAATTCACTATCAGAACATGCTACACACATCAGGGCATGACCTACCTTTTACATACAATGCACCCTGCCCTACGGCCTACCTTAGGGGTGTCTGATATGCAGAAAAGGGAAGGTTTAGGGACTGGCAAGTGGGTGCACTTGCCAAGTCGACATGGCAGTCACAGACTGCACACAGGCTCTGCAATGGCAGGCCTGAGACACACTTTACAAGCTGCTTCTGTGGGTGGCACAATCAGTGCTGCAAGCCCACTAGCAGTATTTGATTTACAGGCCCTGGGCACACATGGTGCACTATACTAGGGTCTGACAAGTAAATCAAATAATCCAATCAGGGAGTCACTAATCCATACATCAATTTAACATAGAGAGCATATGCACTTTAGCACTGATCAGCAGTGGTAAAGTGCCCAGAGTCATAAAACCAACAAACACAGGTCAGAGAAAAATACAGGAGGAAGGCAAAATGTTCAGGGATGACCCTGCAAAAAGGGCCAAGACCAACAGGAGGCAACAGGGATTGCAAAGGAGCCTCCCCGAAACAATGCCTGTTGGGCATTATATCAAAATCAAAGAAAATGCAGTATAAATGTATGCACCTTAGGCCCAAACTGGCAAAAATGTGTATAGCAATAGGTTGGTTAGAGAGAAGAAGTCCTATTAGAACTCTATGGGTGAGAGACCTATATGAGTGAGTGCTTGCGGAGGAGACTCCTATAAGAATGTCATGTTTGATGACAAAGTAGCAGAGGACCTGCCTAAATGGGCTGACACAATAAGACCATTTGAGGAGGCAGGGAGTCAGGTGGCAGAGCCAAGCTCAGAGGTCAAGGGCTGAGATAATAGTATGCAGGGCTCCATGACTAGGAGTGTGGCAGGCCGAAGGGACACAATTTGGCTGACCAGGGGTAGTCTGGTACATCTATAAAAGAGGAAAGAACATGTTTATGTCTGATTTAGTTTGGTGGAGGATCAGACTTGATATTTAGCCATAACCGTTTCCAGCATAGATGGGATGTGTGTGTATAGGGGTAGGGGGAAGGGGAGTGTGACACTGTTGTTTCCATTTGCAATATTGGAAAATAAATTTAAATACATTAAAAAAAGAATCTCGGCGTGCCTCAAAATGGAGGAGAGGAAGATAATTACTTCTGCTGAGAGTGCCTTAAGACACAACACTTCATAAAGAAGAGAGGCTGACAACTCTGCAGCTTCACGACACTTAGGGGGCTCAGCTGAAGCATTGGTGAACTGAGGAACCTGACAAAGATTGTGAAAGAAACTAATAAGATGGCGCAGCAAGCCATGACAGATTAAGGCCATATATACAAACAGGGCAACATGAGAGGACACAAGACAACGAAAGACAAGTCTGTGCCTTGTAGACAACAATACCACAACATAGGAAACTGACTTTGCCATGAGAGGATCCAGTGACTCATTTCTAAAGTCCTTGATTTAGAAAAATTAGCTAGTCTCAGTAATCTTGATCTGGACAGTCTGAAGGATAAAGTGTAAGGCCCAACTTAATTTATCATTATCCTTCTTTGCGGATTCTTTTGATGGGCCACATGCCGTCCAATCTGAACTACACAAGAGCACATTGAGCACCTACATGTAACCTTCTCTGTGGTTTAAGAGCCCCACATCAAAACAGTGTGGTTTCACCACAAAGAGGCAACCCTATAAATGAACAAATGGGGTTTCATGGACAAATGGTTTGGATTTTCAGAGATTACTCCGTTAAAGCATTTTGGGGCCAGAGAAAATGTAACCAACTGTTTGAGTGTTTGTGTTGGACTTGGCAGTCTTTGCAAGGTCCCTCCCAAACTTTTTGCCTTCACCCCTCCTATTTTGCTGAATTCATTTTTGTTGGTTTTAGGACCCTGTGCACTTTACCACTTAACCAGAGCTAAAGTGCTTGCGCTCTCGCCTTTAAATATGGTAAAATTGGCTTACACCCAATTGGTACATTTAGTTTACTTGTAAGTGCCTAGTAAAGTGGTACTACACGTATCCTGGGCCTGTAAATTAAATGCTACCAGTGTGCCTGCAGCACTCCTTGCTTCACCCAACTAGGTAGCTTTTTAAACATCTTAGGCCTGCCAGTGCAGCATATGTGCGCAGTTTTAAACCGCCATTTAGTCCTGACAAAATAAACATTTTACCAGGCCTAAAGCTTCCTTTTTAATAAATATAAGTCACCCCTATGATAGGCCCTACACCGCCCCGAGGGCAGGGTGCAGTGTATTTAAAAAGTTGCACATGTACTTTGAAGTTTTACATGTCCCGGTAGTGAAAAACTCCAATTCTTTTTTCGCTACTGCAAGGCCTACCTCTCCCATAGGATAACAATGGGTTACCTCATGTGATAACTTTTGATTGGAAGCAGGTAGGAAAGTCATGTTTGGTGTCTGAGGAATTGCAATTTAAAACCTCCTTTAATGGTAAAGTCAGATTTTAAGTCACAATTCTGAAAGTGCCTCTTTTAGAAAGTTGGCACTTTCTTGTCCTAAACATTTGGTGCCTACAGCCTGTCCCTGGGTCACATGACTAGGCATAGTTGGCAGCTGGCCTTTGTGTATTCCTCCCAGACAGCATTCCAATAGAGGGTCTCAGTGTTGGCAAGATAGGCCATCTCAGACTTAATGGGAGAGGGGGCGGATCTGTCTCCTACCACACTTGCACTTCAATAGCACTGGCTCAGCTTACACACAAAGGACTTCACACTAGTCTATTGTACCTCCAGACAGAATGGGACCAGGGCTTGGAGGCAGGATATTCCAAACACCTATATAGTGGGAAACGCTAGAAGCTTCTCCCACTTCAAATTGGGCACCAGGTATAAACACTGGATCCTCAGACCTATGGAAGACTCAGAAGAAGGACTGCTCTGCTGCAAGAAGTACTTCTCTGCTACTGTTCGACTTTGCTGCCCGAGTGTGAAGGACTTGACCTTCACTTGGAACCCAGGACCACCAGAGTGACTCCAAGGGCCAGTTAGCTGGTCTCATGATAAAAGCCTTGAGACAGAGTCAGGAAGCTGGCTCTGTATATACCATACCAAAGTAAGGTATAGTGTGCACAGAGTCCAGGGAGTCCCCACAGGTATAGCAAAGGCTAAATTAGGTAAGTACTAACAGCTCTCTTTGCGGTAGTGTGGGCGAGCAGTTAGGCTTATCCAGACGATGAGTTAAGCATTTATTGTATTCACTCAATCAAGACTGATGCACACACTCAGACTGAATCCAGACGAATTGAGTAAGTATAAAAAGGTATACTTGTATTTTATTTCTAGAACCAAGCAGGACTTGGTACAGGTAGGTAAAGTATACTTTCAATTGTAGACCTTTATACAGAAATGCAATTGAGGATGGATTTGCAATTGTTACAGGTTATCACATTAAAATGCAGTTTGAATTACACAGGAATTACTTTCAGATTACATCTTAGTTACTTTTGGATTACTTTGAATACTGGGGGTGGTATGCCTAGATACCACACCTTAGGATCTCACAATACACAGTAAGACTTTTTATACTTTGCAGTTTAATTCTCTTTTCTCCATACAAACATCAGTTCAACAGTTAGAACATTTTAGGCCTCAAAATGTCTAAACATGGATTCCTATGGGAGAAAAGGTTTTAGCGGTTTCTCAGGTAAGTACACGAGTTACGAATGGGAGTTTTGGGGGCAGTGGCGTAGCAAGGGGGAGTGGTCCGCCCCAGGCTGCCTCCCCGCTCTTACCTGCAACCGTTGCGGGGGAATCACCAGCACCCCCCCGCTCTTACATTCGGCAAAGGCTGAGGCCGCCACGGGTGGCAAAAGGACTAGCTACGCCACTGACTGTGGGTTGGGACCAAAGTTCCCCACGTCCTAGATGGGCACTCAAGTTACACCGCCGGTGGCACTGAGGCGGCCGGGTGCAGAGTGCAGGGGCCCAATGTTAGCCAATGGAGCTAAGGGGGCCTTCAGTTAGGGACTGCTGACGAGCAGGCCACTCAGATGTGGGAGCAAAGCTCCTATGGTTAAGGTCAGCACTGCAGGGGCCAACAACCAACAGGGGAGCTGCACCACAAGCAGCACTGGGGCGGCCGGGTGCAAAAAGGACGTCTGGGACCCTGTGCTTTTCAATGGAGACCTTCGGTTCTGCAAAGTTTCTGCAGGCTCGGGCAGGGAGACTTCCTTAAGGCGACCACTGGCTGGAGAGGCAAGTTTGGTTCTTGGGGGATGCCTGGACACCGTTGGTTGGGCCACCCAAGGCCATGGCGTGTCGGGTGCAGGGGTGTCCTCTGGAGTCGGATTTTCTTACCAGCTCCGGTCGCGGGGACCCTTCAGGTTGAGGCTGCAGGCGTTGTCTCGAAGCTTGAGGGAGGTCAGGGATCACCTGATCCCAGGTCAGGATCACTAGGAAGACCTCCTTGTGGTGTTGGGCCACTCAAACTCGGGCGTTGGGTGCAGAATCGCGGAGTCGTCGGAATCCGGATTCTGTGGGTGAGTCTGTGCTTGAGCAAATACGGTGCTCAAGGGAGACAGAGTCTGTAATATGGTTGCAGGGCAGGTCCTTCGGGCTCTAGGGGTTACTGGCTGCTGGACTCGCAGAGGTTTTTGCTGTAGGCAGGTCATAGACGGGACAGGCCGGTAGGGCTGGGGCCAAAGCAGTTGGTGTCCTCTTCTTCTTCCTGGGTCAGCACAGCTCTTCGGTCCCCCTTCTTTCTGCCTCGAATCTGAGGAAGCAAGGTTCAGGGTTGCCCCTAAATACTAAATTTAGGGGCATTAAAGGGGTGTGCAGGTCGGGAACAATGGGTCCCCTGCCTTGGGGTGGGTACACCCCCTATTATGTCACCCTCCAGTGGGAGGGGGCATGAGCCTCTCCCTAATCGGCTGAGTCCTCCCATCTTCAAGATAATGGGGACTGAGATGTGTGCTTCACCTCGCCTCCTCCAGCTGAGGGGTGGGGTTCGGCAAAGGTGGTCACACCTCTCTTCCTAGCTTGGTTTTCCCGCCGATTCTCCAGCCCAAGGTGGGGGCCAGTACCGGTGGGAGCCAGTTGCTGGAGGCAGCAAAAGGCAGGTACAGTTTCCAAAGGCGGCAGGCCTTTGAAGCTTCCCCTTTCGTGGACCCAGCCCATCCTGGGGGAGGAGGCATGACACCTCTGCCCAGGATAGGCTTTGTTCCTGGGCCAAGAGAGCGGAGGCTCTCTACCCAGGGGTCCGGAAACCTGTCTGGTGGTGGCAAATGGTGGGCATCCATTCAGGAACCACACCAGGGCTGGTCGATGTTCAGGGGCATCTCTAAGATGCCCTTTGAGTGCATTTTACATTAAATCCAACACTGGCACCAGTGTCGGTTTAATGTTTTTAGCAAAGCCATTATGGAGCTGTGGAGTTCGTAATTACCAACTCCCAGACCATATACTCTTTATGGCTTTACTGCACTTACAATGTCTAAGAATGGGCTTAGACACTGTAGGGGTACAGGGCTCATGCCACTGTACCCTCACCTTAGGGCTAGTGCACCCTGCTAGAGGGGTGACTTACCTAGGCCTCAGGCAGTGGGTCGCAGGCATGGCACAAAGGGATGTGTGCCATTTCGACTCTTCTTTTTTCTCTGCACCACAACACGTAGCCTGCAAAGGCAGTGTGTGGGTGTTAAAGTACAGGGCCTCTAAGGATGGCCAAATAGGTGATGCAGCCCTTAGCAGCCTTCCCTGGTCACAGTGCCCTTGGTACCCATGGTACGTTTTACAAGGGGCTTACCTGTGGCCAGAGATGTGCCAATTGAGGGGTACAAAGGTACAGTCTTGGGAAAGAACACAGGCCCTGGGAACCTGATTGGCAGGGACCCAGGGCACATCAAGTCAGGTTGCATCAGATGTCAGGCAAAAGGTTGGGGGTAACCATGCAAAAAGGGTCACTTTCCTACATCATTCTTACCTAGACGGAGATATCTGGCTTACAGGGGACCATCTAAGAAGTGGGTCATGGTTTCTTGGGGTGTACGGCTTGCTGACAATGATCGTCATTCATTTATTATGTTATGAGGTTTGTAGAGGCGGATTGTCAGGAGGTCAAGGATATCGGGAGACCGGACCAGCCGGTTGAAGGGGTTAACGCCGTGCTGTTGCCTTCTACACAGGCAGGTCTGGAGCCCTTTAACGACAGCCCCTCGGAGGGGACCTCGGAGGCGTGGCCATTGACGCTGTACTCAGCCGTCCAATCCAGTGAGCGATCGGACGGAACAAGAGAAGGAAGCTCCCGCACGTATGCGGAAGGAGAATCCCGGGCGAGAGGAGAGCCGGAAGCGAGGGAATCCGAAGAAGCGGACGGAGAGAAGCCGAGACAGGAGCAGCGGGCCCCGCTGAAGACGTCAAGCCAGGAGGCCAACGACACCGTGTTCCGCCCAGCCACCCTGCAGGAGGAGGGTGGCTTACCAAGGTACGGGCGAGACTGCAGGGGTTCCAGGGCACGGGTAGGGGAGGGCGGTGAACGCGAGGGAGGTCACAGCTGGGTCTTCAAGGTGTAGGTGGTTTTTGGTGACTCCTCCTTCACTCCCCGCTCCCTTGCATTGAAAGCGTCTCGGTATCCCCCTGACGTGGTGTTATTGTATTTGTTTCCTTGGGTTTGGTCGTATTCCGGTATCGATACCGCGGACCTGCTGCGACGCCAGGACGCCGTTACAATCCCAGAGGCCCCAAGGGAGGAAGCTGGAGAAAAAAAGGGTGCAGCCCAAACCAGAGGAGGACTCTAACGTATCGGACTGTGTAAACCAAGACAATAAAACATCCTGATAAATCCCTCATATCTGGCCTCCTTACTGTCTGAGATCCCCCCGATTAGGAGCCCCCTTACAAAGTGGTGGAGAATGCGGGCATAGCCTCCTCGATACACGATGGAGAATCTGGTTCATCAGTTAAAGGAAGGCCAGGCCAAGCTGGAGTGGGCTATCGAGAGAAGCTCCAGCCAGGCCGAAATGGACAGAGCTACTTTCACAGCGGCCATCCAACAACAGGCCGACCAGATGGTCAAGTTGGCAGAGGGCCAGAGCCACATGCTTATGGGCATCGGACAGGGAAGAAGCCCCGCTCCCCCAGGTAACGTAATCCCGCTACAGAAACACGTACATGGGGTGGATCCGGTTTCCTTCTTCTTAAACTTCGAAAGGGCCGCCAGGGCTAGCGGATGGCCGGCGGACCGCTGGCCCTTCTACTTGGCCTCCCTCTTTATGGCCGACGCAGCTTACCAAGTCGTCAATAAGGATGGTACCGCGGCCTATGGTACGGTGAAGCAATATATCCTAGACCGCCTGGGCGTGGATGACGAGACCCACCGTCTCCACTTCAGACAAGAACGCGGCCTCGTAGGTGACACCCCGAAAACGCTCTTCTATAAGATCAAGGACGCTGCGGATCATTGGCTAAAACCCCAGGAGTCCACTATGGAAGACGTAATGAGCAAGATCTACTTAGAACAATTCCTCGAGGCCCTGCCCTATGGTACCCAAAGGTGGCTCAGGCAGCATGCAGGCCTGACCTTGGAGCACGCCGTCGAAATGGCCACCTCCTATGTCAGGGCACAAAGTCACCCCTCAGTAAAGGAGCCAGAGAAGCCCCAAAGAGGGGCCGCAGCCACGAAGTATGACAAGAAACCGATGAAGGTACCCCTGGACCAGTTTAGAACCCGGACTGTAAGACCAGACAGCTCAACCACGTCTGGCCCTCAATGTTTTGAATGTGGCGAATGGGGCCACATAGCCCGCTTCTGCAGGAAGAGAAGGGACAAGGGTGAAGACGAACCCATGGATGTCAGTTACGCTCCTCGTTCCGTCCTCTTTGCCCAAGAGACAGGGCACATCTACTATGTGAGTCTAATAGTGAACCACCGGGAGGTAACTGCTCTTTTGGATTCAGGGTGCAAGCACTCCCTAGCCAGAGAAGACATAGTCCCCGCCACCGCTATGATACCAGAGAAAACAGTCAATATCCGCTGTGTACACGGAGATATCAGAGAGTACCCAATAGCACAGTTGTCCATACAAACTAGGACAGGTAAAAGCACCTCGGTCACCGTAGGGGTGCTCCCTACCCTTCCCGAGGCCCTGATCTTGGGGGTCGATAATCCTTCCTTTGCTATTCTTCTCTCCCATGCTCTTGGCGTAGGCGTAGCAGACCCGGGTCCCCACAACACTCTTTTGACCTCGGAGCCCTGGGCCATTGACAACAACTTCAGAGTAGCCCAGCTAAATGACGCCTCCCTCAGAAATGCATGGCAAGGAGCACAGGAAACAAGAAAGGGCCCCAACGCACTTATCCTTGTTTTCTGGAACAAAACGGTCTCCTCTACCGCCTTGCCAAGGAAGGAGCCGAACCCCAGCTACTAGTCCCCACCAGTTTTAGAGAGCAGATCCTATTTTTCGCACATTCCCATCTTCTCGCGGGTCATGTAGGGGCAGAGAAGACTAGCCAAGCAATCCTGGGTTCTTTCTATTGGCCAGGCATATATCTCCAAACTAAGAAGTACTGCCAGGAGTGTACCATCTGCCAAAGGAGGAATCCCTATGTTCCCCCCAAAGTACCTCTGCAGCCCCTACCCATTATAGGCCGTCCTTTCGAAAGAGTAGGCATGGACCTCTCCCTAAGTCCAGCAAGGGTCACCAATACGTCCTCGTGTTGGTTGATTACGCCACTCGTTACCCTGAAGCCCTTCCACTACGAACAGCCACCACCACCACAATAGCTCAGTGGGTGATAGAGGTGTTTTCAAGGATGGGGTTTCCAAGGGAGCTGGTAACAGATCAGGGTACACCCTTTGTCTCTCGTTTAATGAGGGAGGTATGCAAACAGCTGGGCATTCAACATATCAAAACATCTGTGTACAACCCCCAAACTGACGGTCTGGTGGAACGCTATAACGGTAACCTAAAACTCACTTTAAAGAAACTGTTGAGCGGGGATGGGAGGAACTGGGATCAGTTATTGCCCTTGGCCCTGTTTGTGATTCGTAGCACTGCCCAGAGCAGCTTAGGGGTCTCCCCCTTCAAACTAATGTTCGGGAGAAAACCACGTACTCTCCTTGAAATCACGAAGGAGAGTTGGGAGGAACAAGGGGTAGCTGAGGCCCAAGCCCTGTTGGAATATGCCAACCAGGTCAAATCGCGGCTATGTAAATTGAGGACCTTAGCCCATGAGAACCTAGAAAAGGCTCAGACCCAACAAAAACACCAGTATGATAAGGGTAAGAAGTGGAGAGAGCTAACCCCTGGGGACTGGGCCCTACTTCTCCTTCCTTCCTCCAGCCACAAACTCCGGAAGGAGTGGCAAGGTCCTTATGAGGTGGTACGTAGGGTCGGACACACCACTTACGTGTTACGGCTCTCCCCTGGGAAGACCCAGATGTACCACGTAAACCTGTTAAAAAAGTGGCTAGGGCCTGTCCCTAAAAAGCCCTGTACTGTTTCTCTTGCTACCCCCTCAAAGACCACAGTGGCGGACACCCTTCTTAGTCCTGATTTAGAGCCCCAGGAGACAAAACAAATAAGGGACCTCCTGCAGTCATTTTCCGACGTCTTCTCAAACCAGCCCGGTAGAACCACCCTAGCAACCCATACAATACCCACCATTGAGGGGGCTATAGTCAAACAAAGACCCTATCGGGTTCACGAGGCACGTAGGGCGGCCCTAAAAAGGGAAGTAGCCGATATGTTGGCCCTAGGGGTGGTGGTACCCTCCAAAAGTAATTGGTGTTCACCAATTGTCCTGGTCCCGAAGCCGGATGGTAGTACCCGGTTCTGCATGGACTTCAGGGCAGTGAACCGAATATCCAAACAGGATGGGTACCCCCTTCCGCGGGTCGACGAGTTAATCGAGCGCCTTGGTGAGGCTCGTTATATCACCACCATCGACCTCACCAAGGGTTACTGGCAGATCCCCCTTCACCCAAAAGACCAAGAGAAAACGGCCTTTTCTACTCCAGAGGGCTTATTTCACTTTACAGTCCTACCGTTTGGCCTACATGGTGCCCCAGCCAGCTTCCAACGGCTGATGGACGCTCTACTTAAAGAACATCTTGATTATTCGTCGGCATATCTAGACGATATTGTCGTGTTTAGTAAAACCTGGGAAGAGCATCTGTCCCATTTATCAGCCGTTCTCACTGAACTAAGAATTGCGAATCTGCATGTTAACGCAAAAAAGTCCAGGTTCGCTTATCAAAAAGTGAAATACCTGGGGTACGTGTTAGGAAAGGGTTTAATCGAACCCCAAAGCGAAAAGGTCAGGGCTATCCAAGACACCCCGTATCCCACCACAAAAAAAGAACTAAGGGCCTTTTTGGGGTTGGTGGGGTATTACAGGCGCTTTATTCTCCTTTTTTCTGATACCGCTGCCCCCCTCACCGATCTGCTTAAGAAAGACACTGCTCCCATTCGTCTTAGGTCTCCAACCACCAGAGAGCTCTTGGCTTTCCAGTCCCTGAAAAACACGTTAACCACCTCCCCTTTTTTACTTACACCTGACTTCCAGAAAACTTTCATTTTACAGACCGATACCTCGGGGATGGGGATAGGAGCCGTTCTCTCATAGTTAGACGAGGAGGGGCTGGAACGACCTGTTCTGTACATCAGCAGGAAACTCTTCCCCAGAGAGAGGGCATATCCCGTGATTGAAAAGGAGTGCTTGGCCATCAGGTGGAGTATAGACAAGCTAAGATACTATCTAGAAGGACGC
The DNA here is from genome assembly GCA_963921515.1 of Calotriton arnoldi. NCBI lineage: Eukaryota > Metazoa > Chordata > Amphibia > Caudata > Salamandridae > Calotriton > Calotriton arnoldi. The sequence continues at coordinate 691,076 of CAWUFW010006321.1, read as the reverse complement.
TCCTTTTTGCTATATACAGACCATGCTCCGCTCACCTGGTTGCAGAGGAATAAGGGTACCAACGAACGGGTCCTTCGGTGGTTCCTGGCCCTTCAACCATACCGTTTCCAGGTACTCCACCGAAAGGGCAGAGAACAGGGCAATGCCGACTACCTGTCGTGTTTTCCACGTTCCCCCGATCGGGGACTCTCCAGGGGGGGGGGGGGGGCATGTGTCAGGAGGTCAAGGATATCGGGAGACCGGACCAGCCGGTTGAAGGGGTTAACGCCGTGCTGTTGCCTTCTACACAGGCAGGTCTGGAGCCCTTTAACGACAGCCCCTCGGAGGGGACCTCGGAGGCGTGGCCATTGACGCTGTACTCGGCCGTCCAATCCAGTGAGCGATCGGACGGAACAAGAGAAGGAAGCTCCCGTACGTATGCGGAAGGAGAATCCCGGGCGAGAGGAGAGCCGGAAGCGACGGAATCCGAAGAAGCGGACGGACGGAGAGAAGCCGAGACAGCAGCAGCGGGCCCCGCTGAAGACGTCAAGCCAGGAGGCCAACGACACCGTGTTCCGCCGGTACGGGCGAGACTGCAGGGGTTCCAGGGCACGGGTAGGGGAGGGGGGTGAACGCGAGGGAGGTCACAGCTGGGTCTTCACGGTGTCGGTGGTTTTTGGGGACTCCTCCTTCACTCCCCGCTCCCTTGCATTGAAAGCGTCTCGGTATCCCCCCCGACGTGGTGTTATTGTTTTTGTTTCCTTGGGTTTGGTCGTATTCCGGTATAGATACCGCGGACCTGCTGCGACGCCATTACAACGCCAGAGGCCCCAAGGGAGGAAGCTGGAAAAAAAAAAAAAAGGGTGCAGCCCAAACCAGAGGAGGACTCTAACGTATCGGACTGTGTAAACCAAGACAATAAAACATCCTGATAAATCCCTCATATCTGGCCTCCTTACTGTCTGAGATCCCCCCGATTAGGAGCCCCCTTACACGGATAAATACCCTGAAGGGTGTCTTGGCAATTAGGAACTGGCAGACAGCATAGGGATAATGAATTATTTGAAAAGCCATGTTTTTAAGTTTTTCCCTGAAGATGGTCAGATTCAAAATGGTAAAAATGATACAGGGAGAGAATTTCAGTGCTTGAGGGCCAAGAATGGGGGGAGGGGAGAAAGGACCTCTGCCAAGCTGGCTATGTTTGATGCGAGGAACACATATCTAGTTGAAGAAGGATGAGCATAGAATAAGAGGGGCTGGTAAGTAGGAAATTTAAGTTGAAGATTGCTCTATGCACCAGACAAAGGGATTGTAAAATGGTATGATTTTAGACTGGAAGCCAATGAAGATCTTTTATGCTTCAGAATGACAGATGTGGTGGAGAGTGATGCATTATCAGTATGGCTGCGGCATTTTGCACCACTTGGAAGCAGTGGATCAAATTATCTGAGACTCTAAGATACAGAGTTGCTGTAGTCAAGCTTGAAATAGAGAAGAGCTTTGACTACTGTGTTAAGTTTTGAGTAAGGGAGCGAGGGAAGGATTGCCCTAATCATCCTGAGAAGAGAAAAAACACATAGCACTGACCCTGTTGAAATGTTTAGAGAAAATATGATTATGATCTAATTAGAAGCAAGGGTTCCTTGCTGACTCAACGGATACCAGGGCTGGAGCCAGTTGAAGGGAATGCCTGTGGGCCATGGCACAGAAGTTCAGTCAAAGCTTACGACTTCCATTTTGTTACTGTTCAGTTTAAGGCAGTTTTTTCTTAATTCATGTGGATACTGCAGTCAGAATTTAGTTCAAGACGCAGAGGGATTATCAGAGATATATATCATCTGGATAAGACATGATGTTGAATTCAAACAATTGCAGATAGGTAATGTAGATGTTGAACAAGGTGAGCCTTAGGGAACAACCATGTGGGACTCCACAAAATAGTGAGGTGGTTACAGAAAGAAAATGTGATATTGACATGGTTTGGGTTCTGGAAGACAGGAGAATAGCCACTTAAGTTTGTTTTTGCAGATGTCAAATTTAAGGAGACGTGATATCAGAATGAAGCAAGATACTGTGTCGAATGCTGTCGACAGTAAAACCAGGGCTGCAGTGTTGCCCAGGTCAAGGAGCATTCTCAGATTATCTGTGACCGAAAGCAGTGTGGTTTAAGTACTGTGGGCAGGACAAAATCCAGACTGGGCTTGATTCAGAAGACAACTGGTTTTGAGGCCATTCGAAAGTTGCTAGTTGATTGCTTTTGTTATACATTTTTAGATTAATTGCCTAAGTGGAAGTTCAGGTCCCCTAAAATGAAGAAACTAACATTTCAGATTATTTGTGGCAAAGTGGTCAACCGGTGTAGTACTAAATTTAGACGTCAGAACAAGGGGGCAGTAACTAAAGTAAGACACTTAAAAAGGGAGCAGATGGAGTTGAAATTCAATGTGAATAACATGGTGATGATTCAAAATCAGAATCAAAAATATCTAACTAATGTCTGAGGAGAGACTTTACATTTATTAGGAAGCAACTGGCAACCGAATGAGAGATTTTATTTAGTGGGAAATTAGAAGGCTGAGATTCAGGTACTGGACAGGATGGTGATTGTAGTGTAGAGAATCTAAAGAAACAACATGCAGTGGGGTCCATAACAGAGTCTAGGGATAATGGACTGTGGACGCATTTCTTACCCTTGTTGTTAAGAGAATATAGTGATGTTGAGATTTAACACTGGCAAATGGGAAATTGTGGGGTCCAAGAACCAGGGTTCCTGGTGCTGAACACAGCTTGGGCAAGGCCGGGTGCTTATAGACTTGCTTTTGGCACGCCTTCAGAGAAGGGGACATGACTTGCGTTGCGCTAGAGCACTACCCAAAACCGCCCCAAAAAAAAGGTAGGTGGGAAGACTACAATTCAAAACAGGAGCCCAGCTGTAACAGCTCTAGCACCGCCTTCGGTGCTAATTTGAACCGAAACGACACCCTGCATCACCCTTGGCTAGGCGTGACCAGAGGCTATATTAATAAAGGGGCGAAGACCACACGGGGCCTTCCGCCCGCACTGAGATTGCATGTGCGTATGTCCATTTATTTCCATAGGGTCCTGACGTAGCATGGTGTCAGGCACTGTTACAATGGCGACGAGGAGCAAAGCTTATTGCCCCGCCAGCCGCTGCAGACCGCCTGCCCTGAGGCCCCGCCGGCCTCACCTGCATTCTGCTGTCGGCACCCATCCATTGCCACCGCATCGTTGGTCCCGTGATTGTAGGCGCAGTACTTGCTGCGCAGGACCTCCTGTGACGCGCTGCCACCCTCCCGAAGCCGGGTGAGTCGCGTGCTGTTCAGCGGGCTCCATCCCCGCAGCTGAAATTCTCTGCACACGCCACTCCCGCTCTGCCTGACAACTGACTATAGTGCTTTCTGGAGTGGGCCCTCCCCCTTTCAGCATCCTCACCCTCCGCCGAGCGGAGCACTGGTGGCAGGCCCCTAAAAACACCGCCTGCCAATTGCTGAGCCTGTGGCCCCCAAACTGTGCAACCTGAGCATCAAGCATTGGGAGCAGCAACTCTTATCCTGCATTTCTCCTTTGTGCTCTGCTATCAAGCATTGGCAGCTACAAGTACTTTGAGCACCTTTGCTGGTTTGTCTTCACCTCACACGCCCTGACTGTCGCAAGACTCCTTTTTCTTTGGCCTGAGTCCTCGCCATCATATCTCGCTCACTCTTCTGCATCACCCCAAAGACGCCATCATCATGGCGGACAAAGCCAATGTCGCTGTGCCCCCGCAGGGTCCACCTGCCGTCCAAGCCACCCTTCAACACGCGCTGGTCGGTGCTCTTCCTCCTTTCAGCGAACTAGCTGATCCCGACACAGCTTCCCTCAGTGGAAGATCGGATTGGGAGATTGGACAACTACTTGATCGCGACATGCGTTACCAACAGATCCGTCAATAGGTCCCTCCTGCTCCACTACGCGGGTGAGACCTACAAGCTGTTCACGCACCTGCCCAACACGGGTGCTGCGACCGACTATGATGCAGCGGTGGAGGCGCTCAATGCGCACTTCGACCCACAACTCAACCCAGACTACCGACGCTTTAAGCTTCACCAAGCCCACCAACGCAAGGGGGAGTCCATGGACACGTTATACGCCCGTCAACGTGAACTAGATAGTACCTGCACAGCAGACGACCAAGCAAAGGAAGTGAGAGCGCAAATCATTCAAGGCTGTAGGAACAAGACTCTTAGAGGCCTCATCCTACGGCAACCCAACATCACCCTGGATGACATCCTCATCATGGCCCGATCCCACGATCTGTCCTCCGCCAGGGCCACGGAAATGGACATAGCCATTACGCAACAGCCTGAAAGGGGCCCGTTAGACTTGGCATCTCTTGGCGTGTTTCCCCTCAGTTTTTGCTTTCTGACCTCCCGGTTTTGACTCCGTTTTGCTGGTGTAACGGTTCTGCGCGCTTTTCGCACTGCTGATCAGTGGTAAAGCGCAGGTGCTCCTATGGTAAATTGTGTTATGGATTGGTGTTTCCATGGTTGGATATTTGATTTATCTGTTAGCCCCTAGTAAAGTGCACTGCGTGTGCCAGGGCCGGTGAATCAAATGCTACCCGGGGGCTTGCAGCACTGGTTGTGCCACCCCCGTGAGTAGCCCTGAAAACGGTAACTCAGACCTGCCATTGCAGAGTCTGCGCGCAGTTTGTAACTGTCATGTCGACTTGGCCAGTGCACACACTGGCCGGTCCCTAACCTTCCCTTTTCTTACATGTCAGGCACCCCTCAGGTAGGCCCAAGGTACCCCTGTGGGCAGGGTGCAATGTATGTGAAAGGTAGGACATGCCCCGGTGTGTGTGGCATGTCCTAATAGTGAATTACAGCCAATTTCGTTTTTCACTATTGCAAGGCTACCAGTTCCCCATAGGACAGAATGGGAGGTTTGTTCATAACATCTTATGAACATAACTGGCCCAGGGAATTCGGTAAGAAAATGAAGTTTCGTATGCCTGAACTCAGAATCTAAAGATGCATCTTTTAGTGAAGGTGATTTTTACATTCTGTGTTTGAAAATACCACTTTTGGAAAGTGGGTATTTTCTTGCTCAGTCATCCCGTGTGCCTCTGCTGGAATGTGGATTGCCTGTCTGGGTTTTGGATGACATAAGGCTGGGGGAGCAGGAGGGGCGCCAGATGGTCTAGGTAGGTCAGGAAAGGGCTGAAGAGACCTGGGCCGCAATGGGGGAAGGGGGAGGAGATTTCCTTGCACCTCAAAGGGCCTGCTCTGCCTCTGACAAATGCCGTCTCCACCTCCTGCCAGGAATTCACACCAGAGAAGGCAGAACTGGTCCTGACCGGGCACAGGCCCTCTCTGCCTAAGAGATCAAAGGATGTTTGGACATAAATGCTGGGTCCCAGACCCCTGAACTTTAGAACTCATCTGGATCAAGAAGACTGCCAAGAAGAAGAGCCGGAGAAGCTGCGAATAGGAACGACTGCTTTGCTGGGTGCTTTGCTGGGCTGACCTGCAGGGGCTGCTTCTGTCTTGAGCAGTTAAAGGCCTGGACTGGACTTTCTGCAACCTAATTTGTGAGTCTCTCCAAGGGCTTGAGGTAGAGCTTGCCCCCTGTTCATGAAGTCTCAGGAACAGCAAAGACTTCAAGTTCTTCGACCCGCAGCACTGGGGACTGTGTGTTTTGTGCTGCAAACAGAGGAAAAGCAACTAGACGACGTCTAAGACGCCGCTGCCGACTGCGTGTCCTGAAGGCACCGCAGAGGGCACCGCCGCAACGCAACCTTGGTCTCACGACGACGCCTGTTGACGGCGCCACCGAGCCGCTGCTTGCACCGCGACCTGTGGGCACCGCACTCCGCACCGCCTTGCTTCACGCCGAAGCTTTGGCACCACAGAGGGCACCGCCGCAACTCCGCACTGCAACCCTGGTCTCACCGACGACACCTGTTGACGCCGCCACCGAGCCGCTGCTTGCACAGCGACCTGTGGGCACCGCACTCCGCACCGCCTCACTTCACGCCGAAGCTTTGGCACCACAGAGGGCACCGCCGCACCCCTGGTCTCACCGACGACGCCTGTTGCCGCCACCGAGCCGCTGCTTGCACTGCGACCTGTGGGCACCGCACCGCCTCGCTTCACGCCGAAGTTTTGGCACCGCAGAGCGCACTGCCGCAACACCGCACTGCGACCTTGGTCTCACCGACGACGCGTGTTGACGCCGCCAGCGAGCGGCTGCTCGTACCGCGACCTGTGGGCACCGCAGTCCGCACCGCGTTGCTTCACGAGGACGCCTTGGCCTCCCCGACGCCGCCGCTCCATGCCGAAATCTACGCCGCTGCTTGCACCGTGGTTCGAGGGCACCGCTCGTAAGTCACACGAAGCACCGCCCTCAAACACCGCAGCCTTGGCCCACCGACACCATCGACTCCCGCTCATCAGCCGACGACAGCGCTTCAGCAACGACGACGCCGCTGCTTGCACCGTGGCCTGCTAGCACCGTGACGAGCACCGCCTTCATCTCGCACCGCGACCCTGGTCTCACCGACGACGCCATCTGACGCCGCCACCGAGCCGCTGCTCACACTGCGACCTGGGGGCACCGCACGTCGCACCGCAGCACCTGACGCCTGCTGACGCCAGCGCTCCTGATTCCATCAGAGAGGAGCTTGACCTGCAACGCGAGTGACTTCCAGGGCCTCATCGCCCTGCATTTCTGAAAGGTACTGTTTGTGGGTCTTCCCGACACCGTAGCTGGCCTGCGACACCGCGGTCAGCCAGAACTGTTTGGATTTGTTTGCTCACGACGCCGTGATAGCCCCAGACGGAGCTATTCACACAAGGAACTCTTTTTAATCAGCGTATTTTTGAACTGTGAACTTTTAAGTATAGTATTGTGGATTTTTATCGTTTTTGGTCTTGTTTTAATTATATAAAAATATTGGATATTTTTCTAAACTGGTGTGGTGTCCTTTTGTAGTGCGTACACTGTATTGCTGTTGGTTATGTGCAAATGCTTTACACACTGCCTCTAAGATAAGCCTGACTGCTCGTGCCAAGCTACCAAGGGGGTGAGCAGGGGTTATTTTAGGAGTGTAACTCCCTTATCCTGACTAGAGTGGTGGTCTTTGCCAGACTTTGGCCCACGCCCGAGCAGACTAAAAATCCCATTTCTAACAGGGCCCATCAGTGAAGGTACAACCCACTGACCCAGAACCCCAAGGCGCCTCCAGGCTACCACCTCGCCACCGGTTAGAAGATTTGTCTCTAGACGATGAAGAGGATGCTTTCTTCATTTCATTCGCAAATGATCTCAAGCGAAACAGACGCCGCAGCCCACCTGCGTGGTCGAGATCGCAGGGTCTAGCATTAAGGCCCTCATGGACACTGGTGCTTCCCTTAACGTGATGGGGATCCAACAGTATCGGTGTCTCCACCCACGGCCACTCCTGTTCCCAACGAACACTAACATTTTTACATATGGCAGCCAGACACCACTGCCACTTAAAGGGCGGATGACTGTGCAGATAAGGGCGGATGGTCAGGAGATCATGACCACATTCCATGTCGTCGTTAAAGAGGCAGACACCCTTGTCAGCAGCCACACCGCGGAAGACCTCAGCCTCGTAGCTTTTGCACGCACCGTGAAGGCATTCCAGACAGAAGAAATCATAAACCAATTCCCGAATCTATTTACAGGCCTCGGGTGTCTGAAAGTTCATCCAATAACGTTGCACACTGACAAATCCATCAAACCGATGGCCCTCCAGCATTGGCGGGTACCGTTCCACCTCAGACCCCTCGTGGAGCAAGAACTTGCCAAACTGGAGAAACAAGGGGTAATCGAAAAGGTATCCGGTCCGACAGCGTGGGTAGACCCATGATGATCGCCGAGAAGCCGAAAAAACCAAGCAAAATAGGATTATGCATAGATATGCGCCTCCCCAATCAAACCATTAGACGTGAAAGGCACATAACACGTACGATGGATTACATCATCGCAGATCTAAATAGTTCAAGGTGGTTTTCCAAACTAGACCTCAACACTGAGTGCCCCCAGCTGCTGCTAGCAGAAGAGTCTCACTACATCACCACGTTCTCGACGCATCTGGGACAGCGCCGGTACAAACGCCTGAACTTCGGAATCTCCTCAGCGGCAGAGGTCTTCCAAGATGCGATCTGGGAGACCCTGTCCGGCTTACAAGGTGTCATGAACGTGAGTGATGACATCCTGATCTACTTCAAGACTGCTTAAGAACATCACCGGCACCTCCGTGCAGCATTTTAATGGCTGTCCGACTACGGAGTCATGCTTTATACAGACAAGTGCTCTTTCTTTTAGAATTCCATTGAATTCTTTGGATACGTTTATAACCAAGGAGTCCAAGTAAATCACCCCCAAGTCCCACGCCATCAAGCAGGCACCAGCGCCGAGCACAGTGTCAGAACTAAGCAACTTACTGGGCATGGCCACGTACTGTGGCCGGTTCAACCTGAACCTGGTGACCATTGCCGGAGTTCTGAGAGCTCTCACAAAAAAAGATGCTACCTAGAAGTGGGACCGCAGCGAAGAAGACACCTTCCAGAACATAAAAGAAGAGTTGCTCAGCAAAACAACAATGACCTACTTCGACTCCAAAAGACACACTGAGCTGGTAGTAGACACCAGCCCCGGAGGCCTCAGGACGTGCTCACCCAAGAAATAGAACCAGGCAAGTGGACACCCCTCGCATTTGCCAGCAAAGCCCTCACACCGACCGAGGCTCGATACTCGCAGACAGAGAGAGAAGCACTCGCCATTAAGTGGGCATGTGGCCATTTCCACCTATATCTCGCCGGTCGACCCTTCCGAGTGGTCACAGATCACCAACCACTCATCCCTCTGTTTCGTGGCACAGCACCACACCCTCCGCCAAGAATCAAACGATGGGTTATCCAGTTGCGACACTACCAAATGGAAGTTGTGTACCGACAAGGTTCTAAGAACCCGGCCAAATTTCTATCCCGTCACCAACCACCCCTCGTGGGTGACGACGACGACAATGTAGACACCACAGAAGAATATGGGAGCATGGTGTCCCGAGCAGCATGTCCTCAGCATCCCAGAGATCAGCGAAGCGATGGAAGCCGATCTGGTCCTAACGAAGGTCAGGGAAGCTCTCCGACATGGCTCATGGTCAAACTTCCTACGAGATGCCAACGACTGGCACAGCCCTGAGAAGGAATGCCTCTGGAAGATGTGGAGTGCGCGCGATGAACTGAGCACCACAGAGGAAGGCCTCACACTGAGGGGAGCACGCACTGTAATCCCCGAAAGCCTCCAACTTCGGGTGACAAACCTAGCAGACAGAGGTCACCAAGGAACTGTCAGAATGAAGACTCGCATGAGGGAAAGTCTGGTTCCCGGGCATAGAGGCAACAATGGAAGGTGTCGTGCAGAAGTGCCCATCATGCGAACTCACAAGCCTGCAAGAGGCTCCAGCGCCAATCATCACTGGGAAGCCGTGCACAACCCCCTGGGTGGATAAGCCTAGACTTTAGGAGCTTCCCAGATGGTCGAATGACGGCAGTCATTATTGACAGTTACTTAGTGCAATAATTAAGGACCCCCTGTAACCAATGAACGTTCCTAGGACTGGAAAAATGCAATTGACAGTGAAAAATCGCTAGGCAACAGTATGGTCAAGAATTAATAAAACCAGACATAAATCAGAGAACTGATTTGTTTTAAATACGCATAAAAAAGGATTGAACAATGAGATCCCGTGGGAGAATGCAATTAGATACAACACTTAGTCCAAGAGTACTTCCTGTCCCTAGTTGGCTTCTTTCCAACCGCACATCATGTTCTCTTTTCCGGGTATTTTCATTATAGACATCTGTGTAAGAGCCTTTCACCATTTTTTGGTGTTGATTTCCATCTGCCCATGTGATTTAGATGCTAGTGGCTCAGCCTCTTTCTCATACTTATAGAGGCGCAGTGCCTAATATTTTAGCTGACCCATTTCTACCTTTGAATCATAGCAATATTCTTGTTTTCCCCCAGAGCTATACTTTTATCATTAAAATTGGAATTTATTACTTCACCATGGTTTGCGTGAACTCATTCTTGTACCGAGTACATCTTCTTACTGTATTCATAGACTCGCCCCTCGGAACCCTACCACGAGTCGCTCTACAGTGTTTCTTTCCTGGGCCACCATGAAGTTCAATGGGACTATGTCCCTTTAATAGGGTTGTCTCAGTCAGGCTGAAGTAAGCATTCTGCCTTTCAAAAAGCCCAACCGGCCGGAACAGCCTCGAGTCTCTGGACATATCCGCAGACGGCTTCCCATGCGATCAAGTAAGTTATTTGCGGCAGCAGCGCTTGTCATTTCAGTTTTGTTTGGCACCGCGTTATGTCGAGCAGTTTGCTGCTCATGCCATTTTCGAGCACCCCCTCTTTCTTTTGGAACGTGTCAATAACGCATGTTCTTTGCCGATTTTACTGTATTTTCTCCGTATAGTGGCTATATTGACCCTGGCCTCTGGCGCTGCATACCTCTGTGATATTGGCCGGTTTCTTTATTCAGCTGGGAGCACTTCTGTGCTCACCAAAGACAGGCCACTATATAGCACGATATGCACCCTCATGTTTCCATTCCTTTGTGCTTTCTCAACTCAGGGCAGAGGTATCCATGCCGGCCTGATCGCCTTTATTTCAAACCAGCATATCCGAGGTTTGATGACTGCGTGCCCTATCCCCGCATCTATTGATTTATCACGACGTATTTAAAACCTGATGTGAGGTACACAGTCCTAATACACGCCAGTTCATATACTCAGTTTAAGGTTTGTTTTTAATTCATTGATTTTTTTCGTCTCCTAGATACTCCAATGGTCTTGAGTACTTGTGCGAGCTTATGCCTTATGTTTATAGTATCCCCTTTGGTTTCAGGGACCGGTTTCAGAATCGTTGATTTGGCCCTATATCACCCTGTCTCCTGGCATAATCTCAGGTATTGGAGATTGTACAGATGTCTTTTAGACACTTCCTAGTTTCCCTTTATCCACTAAGTAATCTTTCCTCCGTCAATAACTGCACCTTTTTCATTGTTGTTTATTGTAGCACTCATTCGAACTAGTATACCCCTTTGAGGCAGCTTCATGAGGCCATTCTTCTTCTGGTGCCTTATGGTCTAGGTGAGCAATACCGTACCATGTAGTATTCATGATCTTGACTTTCAAACTTTCTCTTCAGTCTCACACGACACTCAGATGCCATATCAGTTTCAATTCCATATACTACTCTCCAATTTCATATATCCTTTATTTTATCTGATATTCACCAAAGCACAATTCTCCTTTTAATCTGCTCACCTTTCGGGTTGTTTTTGGTTTCTTAGGTCTCATTCTAAGTGTGTTGCACCTATAATTTCCATCTTCCGAGAGAGATGTTTTCACTTAATGTACCTTTTATCTTACTTTATAGATAACACTTTTTAATGGGGTCTCCTGACGAAGGCGGCACGCTCGCCGAAACGCGCGTCGACTCCTCCAAGAACCATCGCCACATTTTTTGTATTTGATTGTGTATTTATGACATAATTGTTTTTGTTTCAGTGTGGCTAAACACTTGTATGCATTGTCTTCATGTTTTGTGACACCCATTATATTGTCATGAATGTTTTGCTGTACACCAGTTGCTGTCCAGACTTGTAAATTAACTTTGAGAGCTGGAAAATTACCCATGGGCATCCAATCCATGGGAATAACCATTGATACATCTATTTGTCATTGTCACCATGTTCACTGTTTTGCTTGATGTAGTTTAGCCACCTTTTTTAAATATTTTGTGAAAAGAATAAAAAGAGATTTTTCTAACTTTGTCTGGTACATTAAGTTGTCCCTTGATCAGGTCTCGGATTTAGTTATTATTGACAGTTACTCCAAATATCCCATACTTGAAGTAGTGTAGTCAGGGCCTTCGCAAACATCGCTCCAGTGCTGGAGAAAAACTTTGCCTTATTTGGTCTCCCGCAAGAGATATAAACGGATAACTGACCACCTTTCCAATGGACATTGGTGTGGCGGAGCACTTCATGCGCACGTTAAATAAGATCCTCCGTATTGCTGTTGCAGAAGGCTCCAACCCAGAACTCAGCCAGCATCAGTTCTTACGAGAATACAGAGGGACACCCCACTGCACTACGCAGCAGTCACCCTGGTCCTTGATGCTGAATGGACTCGGGAGGCACACCATCCCTGTGTCCAACCAATGACTGCCGACCGCATACTATCGGTCGGGCACTTAAGCCAGGTGCACCCAAACTAATGCGCGCGCAAGCAGGAAAAGACATGCTAAGTCAAGACAACTCCTGCCTGGGGATCTCCTATTAATAAAAGACCGGATGCCGGGGTGGAAATTTAGGACACCTTTTGAGCCGGGAACGTGGGCCATTGTCAAGGTAGCTTGCATGATGGTCACCGCCAAGAAAGGCCAGGAAATGGTCACGAGGAACGTGTCCTCGTTACGGAAGGTGGACCTTCCCAGTTGGTGAGCCTCCTAACCGGATTAAGAAGAGACCATCTGGGAGGACCCGGGCCTGCAGTCTGACCCCAGTGAAGTCCCGTCACCCCACACCCCTGCTAGCCCACCAAGAGCAGAGGAAGGCGTCGGAGTGGACCACCAGCTTGGGCAAGCGCCTGAAGGCACGACCGATCAATCCTGACACCGGCACTACAACCCAAGGTCGAATCCGCCACCAAGCCAAAGACTCGGAGACTTTGGCTGTCCAGTAAAAGCGTCAATATCAACACCAAGTTGGGGAGGAATGTAACAGCTCTAGCAGCGCCTTCGGTGCTAGTTTGAACCGGAACTGCACCCTGTATCACCCTCTGGCCAGGCGTGGCCAGAGGCTATATAAATAAAGGGGTGATGACCGCACGGGTTCTTACGCCCGCACTGAGATTGCATGTGTGTCCGTTTATTTCCATAGGGCTCTGACGTAGCATGGTGTCAGGCCCTGTTACATCCAGTCCTGGTCGATTGCGAAGTTCCCTTAGTGGTCCCACCTACTGAGAATAGAAAGCGGAATTAAAATAACAGTGTGAAATGTGAGCTCAAAAAAGCAATAAAAAGACTATTGGTAGGACACCCCATGCTGACAAGTAGATACAAGGTGCTGAAAGCATACAGGGACTGCAATTCCAATAAATCTAGAGGAAAACTATCCGGTAAAAAGAATCTGCCGGCAGTAACTAGTTTTTCGCTTTAATGTCAGCTAAATAGGCAGTGATGCAGAGAAGGGGGCTCGCCTTCCTAGATCGCTACCCACAAGAAGCAAAAAATACTGAGGAGGCAGGGATTAAAATTCAAAACTCAAGCCCAGTCAGTCCCAACTGAAAGCTAAGCTACCTTAGCAGTTGCACCTACTTGGAAGAGAAAACAATTAAAATAATTGCGTAAAATGTGAAATCATAAAAGCAATAAAAAAAAGACGGTATTGGTGCGACCATCGCTCTATGAGCCGTTCGTTGATCACTCTCATTGATGAGGGGCTACAACTTTATTATAATTACAAACACACAGATGGATAACAGGCCACCTGCTTGTGTACTGGTTTTGCTGAGGCTTCTAGATTGACTGCTCAACTTGGCTACAGAGATGTTTGGTGTGCTTGTGACGCTACTAGAATGAACTTTACGTTGTACTTGAGATTCCTTGTGATTTATTCACATTTGGACGCTTGGTTATTCCTGGCCCTTGAGTTATACCACATTGCTGACCGACACATTATTCGTTATGCTTTTATATTATATATCAGTGCTCTTGGTTCCAATCTGTCGAGATTGTTACACTAGACCGCACCTTTAGCGAATAACACAAGCTATGCAGCAGTAGGGAGATTTGCATTACAAAACTGTATAAGATCTAGAGGAAACCTGGTTGCTCAGTAGTACTCCGGAAGAGTAACTGCGTATTGTTGTGGTTTGTGCATTGCATATTGGTCCGGTAGACTGAAGCGGTATAGGAGGGAGGGTAAACCAACTAGGGGGGGCGGGGGGTGATTGTGCCTGGTGATTGACTCCTATGTGAGCAGCCACAATCGTTATTTGATCAGAGGAGCACTGCATACAGATCACCGTAGTAATCTTTTGTGTAGAGAGGAAATGGTAGCATACAAGATGATCTATAACTTCAAATCAGGTCCTTTTAAAATGCTGATCACAGACATGTTAGGTCTTCAGTCGCTAAGTGTAGCTTGGTTTGCAGAATTCTGTGTACCAACCGAATAGAACAACATCTTGCCGTACTGGGACATGATAAAGAATGTTTGTTCAATGCTAAGACTCATCAGATACAATAAAAGTTCACACATCAAATCTTTACTGATCTTCCTAAACCAGGGGTCCCCAACCTTTTCTGTAATGAGAGCTACTTATGTTCAATGAAACTCATCGAGAGCTATTAATACTATTAGTGTTGTAACAGTAACCAAATCAGACAAGATTACATTAGTGGCCACCATATGCAAGATTACTACCAGTGGTTACCTCAGTGCATCAAGCATGGTTGCCAGCAGTAATGTTAAAAAAATTAAAAAACAGATTTGTCAATTCAGACTGTCTCTACATGGGTAATATATAACAGCCATAGTTGCAATGTCTTTGGCACCAAGATAATAACATTTGTAAAAAGTATCTCCAACACCACATGATTTATCACTCAAATATCAGCTTCAAATATATTTTGAAAACACAGCCATTCTTCTCCAAAAATCAGCAAATGAGTTCTGAAAAACACAGTTTTGTCTCCAATATACAGTCTCAATTTTGGAATATGTATGCTAATTCAACAAAGCAAAAACGTTTACTTTATTAGACTGGGCTGCACACAGGAGAGCTACTTACAGGTAGCTGGAGAGCTACCAGTAGCTCACGAGCTACTTGTTGAAGAAGTCTGCTCTAAACTTTTATCCAGCGGGCTGCTTGCTACAGGGACTTGTTGGAAGAAATGCCAGATGTTGGGTTCAATCACACGCAGCATTAAGTCATAAACTGCACTACTTTCTCTTTGAAAGAGGAGGAAAATATACTGCTGATTAAAGGAGGTGGGAAACTGAAATCAGTTTGTTTGCAAGGATTCATTTACTTAACCTAAAAAGTGGCAAAATGTTTCCATAACATGCTGTCATGTGGTCACATTAGGCGGGGCAGGAAGGCCACCATTTAACATGCTCATGTTTAAAATGGACACATTTTCTTGAATGTTTACATTTGGCACACTTTTGCTTGCGTGCCTGTATGGATAATGTTGCATTAAATGGCTTTGCTTATATTTACACTTCTTTGCGTGCATATTATCGAGTGCCTTGAACATTCTGTACAAGGGCTAAGCTCACTACGCAAAATGCTGTTGTCTGTTATTGTCCACTAGGTGACAGAGCTATCACGAAAGACTCAACAAAAGTGGCCTGACTGGGGCTTCGGCATGATTACATGAGTGAAGATTATTATATAAACAACATCACTCCCTTGTTAAGACAGAGGAACATTTCACTGACACAGCTGAGGTTGTCCCATGCTGGAATTCCAGCTCAGCGTATTCCCGTTTACTTCTTGCAAGGGATGATGCCCAGTTATCCACCAAGACGGGCTCCGTGATGACACTTTCCCACAGGTAACAGAGGGAGTTAGATCACCCTACAGGGATTCTGGCAGAATCACCCACCCTAGACAGGCTAGGTAGGAGCACGCAATATAACAGCACTTATATGCGAGTATATATCCTATGTAACAGCACAATGGTTGAAATGTTTATCTTCTTTGCAATTCTCGTGATACTGATTATACTATTTTGTTTCCTTTTATTAACAATTGCAGCGCACGTATTTTACACAAGAATCATAATGCTTCAATAACTATTGAAACGCCATGTTGTGTATTTCTTGTGTATCTCTTTGGGTATGCAAGAATTGGCAAACAAAATGGTTCTAGATCTGTTTCCACAATTTCCTTTGGGAGTCAGGGTTGTCATGTTCTGAGGCTGTTACCTTGCCAGGTTAAGGGTACAGGTGGTGCACTGTGAGCTAGCAGGACTAAGGCCAACATATCCTGCTGGTGTGCGAAGAATCAGTCTTGCACAGTTCGACATTTATTTTGTCCAACAAACACAGTTTTACTGAGAAAGTATGAACCGCAAGACAGCGCCGCCAGCGTTCATGTTGAGTTCTTATATAATGGATAGCCCGAGTAGTTTTCTTTTTTGTACCTAAAGACCCCCAATCACCTACTAACCGGAGACGTCCGTGATGTTAGAGAAAAATCCTCCTTCGCTGAGTATGGAACTCCTGTGTATTAGCTGTAGGTTGTTCAAGCTTGAACCTTTAAAAGGATCACCCCACTAAATTACCCCTCTCTGAATTCCACATATTCAAATGGCTAACGCAGCACCAGTTAACATACCGTGAACTGCAGACATATAGTCACACAGATGTTACAACAACATGGGCTCCTCCTGATGGGAGGAGACATGACCTTCGTGGTAGAGGCCCACGAAGCCTACAGGAGGACAGAGGTATTCTATTGATGGGTTACATTCCCAGCAGTAAATGAACAATCAAGACACTTTCATGCTCCTAACTACATAGCTTATGAAGCATTAGAAATACCATTAACATTTCAAGAACACCAAAATTGGTTTGAAGGTGCCCTACCACATACCAGAAACTATGTTAGACTAGGTCCCTTCGGCAATGAGGGAGCGACAAGGCCAGTCTTAGCCGGTTACACACCCTACCCAGATATAGCAAATCTGACAGCAGCAGAGCTACGTACACAGTCCACACATTCTGGTTCGGATATATAGATGTTTGACACAATATGTAAAGCAAACAATGACAATAAATCCTGCAAGGGCTGTTCAAGATGCACAACTGAATTTTGGCAAAACATACATACCAGATTATGTACAACTGGTAAAACGCTATATGACTTGATTTGTCCAGACTTTTTGAAGTTCACATTGGACAGCTGAAAACACAAGTTTTACGTTCAGTATAAGCGGACATGTTAGCTTCAAAACACTTACACTCACATGTAAACACCACAAACCCGGTGATCCATACAATTGCAGGTGCGTCAGGGCACAAGGAGACCCTGTACCTATTGCATATAAATCGCATTTTATATACAAATGCAGAATTGCGTTTTGCACCAACAGAAGTAATCCAGACTGCAGTAGAGACTGCTGTA
The DNA here is from genome assembly GCA_963921515.1 of Calotriton arnoldi. Taxonomy (NCBI): domain Eukaryota; kingdom Metazoa; phylum Chordata; class Amphibia; order Caudata; family Salamandridae; genus Calotriton; species Calotriton arnoldi. Next base: position 673,845 of record CAWUFW010006321.1, on the reverse strand, counting down.
GTGAAAGAAAGAAACAAATAATTGTCGTGATTCTCGTTCCGGCACTAGAGGCTGCTACAAAAGCCAGCGTACCAAACTCGAAAGCTTTACATCCGAGATGGATACAATGGGCCAACTCTGTCACAGCAACAGATGTAGATTACATATTTGACTCTACATTACAAACACAAGCATATCTCCGATATGAACATGAAAATGTTCTGCCCAATTAAGCCATGCCTCTAGATCAGTATGATTACATAATCTATACTGATGGTTCTGCTCAGCCTGCAGTAGGGACAAAACACCAATATTCTGCCACTTGCGCAGGGACAAAGGGTAGAATACAGGATGGAGAATTCCAACCTCATAAAACATATACACAGTCACTTGGTGATTGCACTGCACAGCTGACTAAACTGAAAGCTCCAATTCTGGCACTTGAAAATACAGATCCTGGATTTTCAACACTCATTGTGTGTGATAAGTATTACTGTGTCCAGTCTTATAATGAGTCCTTACACTACTGGAGCCAGAATGGATTCAGAGATTCCAAAGGGTACACGATAAAGCACAATATGCTTTGGGGACCAGTGGTCAAACTAAAAGCATGTTTGCCATGGACTCATGTGATTCACACACCGAGTCATCAGCGTGCAGGTATACAAGTTGCAGGGAATTCTATGGCTGATGAAGCCGCAAAAGCAACAGTGCAAATTGCTGCTGTCATTGCAATTACGCGTTCTAGTACGAGGATAGATGAAGACATTTTGACAGCTGTCAACGATGCGCACAATGGCACCCTCTTGCTGAAAGGCTTTTCAACTAAATATTCCTACCAGTTAAGTGCGAAGAACATTCCATTGCATATATTCCCAGAGTGGGGCATGGAGTAATACCCAATTCAGATCGAAGGTTAGGACTGAGGGCAGCGGCATATCGAATTCAGATCGCAGGTTAGGACTGAGCCTAGCAGCATATGAGGGAGTAGCATCTGCTCACGCTGGGGTGGCGGCTACAATTTCACTATTCCAGCAATGCTATTGGTGGCCAAGTCTATACAAACAGACCAAGGACTTTGTCCTTAAACGTGACATTTGTCAGCAGATGAAAGTTCCACCATAGCTCGCCCACCGCAGACACCTCTATTGATCTCTGACAAGCCTCTGGCTTGTGTCTATTTGTACCACTGCGGACCCTTACACTCAAATGAGTCTTACAAGTACATCATGGTACAGTGGATACCTGCTCTCGATTCTTACGAGTATGGCCACAGCGATTGGCTGATGCGTGAACTGTTATAAAAGACATGCAAGTCCTCATCAGGACATATGCAGTAGCCACATGCCATTCGGACCAGGGTCCAGCATTCACCTCCAGGGCTTACAGAGACAGCATGGGAAAATTGGGTGCGACTCTGCAGCACTTCTCCCCCTATCATCCTGAGGGAAACGCAGTAGTGGAGAGGAAGAACTGGGTCTTAAAACTTTTGAACAGCTAGAGTACTAGGTTCAGGTTGCAGTTAGGTTCACCACCTATATGGGGTCCGGGGATCCCTAAATATTCTGCCTAGAAAATCCCTGGGTGGTCGGACTCCCTAAGAGATCCTGTTCGGGGGTTAAGATGTAGGTTCCAGACCTTGACAGTCCCAGTAAAGTGGCGGTGGAAACGCCTTTTGATATCAGTGAACGTTCAGATGTTTTAGAGGAACTGAAAGACTTCCAAGATGCTCAGAGCAACATCCAACAGAAACATTCTACCACTGGTGAAGTGAAGGAAGCACCTGCAACTCCTGGTTGGATTCCAAAGATTGGTGATCTGGTCCGGGAGAAAATGTGACTGGTTTATAGAGGGGCACAAATCCTTCCAACTGCTAATAAGAAAGAGAAGGCAGTGGAGGCACTCTTCAGGAGAGTGATCAATAACAGACATGTACACAGGGAAAACAGACGCCCACCATCTCAGTTAATTTGTCCTGACCATGGCGAAAACTTTGCAGGTAGAATTCAGGCTGAAGGGAAACATCCTTCTAATGGATTATGGGCACCTGTTTGCAACAATTGGAATCAAATATTTTGTTTGAACTGTTAAGATACACAGTGATACATATGTGACCAGTGTGTTTTGCTTTTACCAAGGATGTGGAGGAAAAATTCATTACCCATCTATGTGGAAGAAACCAACTCTAAGGCAATAAGGTGAGACTATCCGGAGGTTGCAGAAAACACAGTTTATCACAGGGAAATGAAATACCGTGGGAGATGGGAACTCTAGGCTCACAGTAAAAGACTGACAGTTAACTATCTCCATTGACTGAAGTGAATAAACACGTAAACCCCACTGACGATGAGCCTTCTATATGGCCGATAGGCAAAGCACCTTGACAGTGAGAAGGAGAATGACAGGGAATCAGTGTAGTTTCTACAGCTATTACGTAGAGAAGGGCAAGAGGAAACAAAAACTTACACTTGTTGAAGTTTTAAGTTCCATGCTTGGCAGTCTACTAAGTGGATGCCTATGTCAACAGCTCTGTGTTACAGCAAACAAATGATGGATGGAATGCTGACGATGCAAACATTCTCCCCCAGTCAAAAGATCTGGGTTAAATCCATCGTTCTTTTGCCCACAACGCCACCCCAGTTTGAACCCAGCCATATGCAAATCAGTCTTGACCCTGTGCCCCATGGAACAGTCCAGACCGAACTGCCCGGCCAGGTCCTCCCTGGACCGGAAACAAGCATCCTGGGACTGGTTTCAGGGTATGTCGCCCTTCTTCAGCCAGGCTAGCTTGAATCCATGGCAAAGTGAGCAAGGGACCCACGTCTGGGCATACCCATCCCACTTAGGGCGAAAAGTGTTACAGCAAACAAATGGACGGAATGCTGACAATGCAAACATTCTCCCACAGTCAAAAGATCTGGGTTAAATCCATTGTTCTTTTGCCCACTAAGCCACCCCAGTTTGGACCCAGCCATATGCAAATCCGTCTTGACCCTGTGCCCCATGGGAACAGTCCAGACCGAACTGCCAGGCCAGGTCCTCCCTGGACCAGAAACAAGCATCCTGGGACCGGTTTCAGGGTATGTCACCCTTCTTCAGCCAGGCTAGCTTGAATCCAGTGGCACAGTGAGCAAGGGACCCACGTCTGGGCATACCCATCCCACTTAGGGCGAAAAGTGTTACAGCAAACAAATGATGGACGGAATGCTGACAATGCAAACATTCTCCCCCAGTCAAAAGATCTGGGTTAAATCCATCGTTCTTTTGCCCACTATGCCACCCCAGTTTGGACCCAGCCATATGCAAATCAGTCTTGACCCTGTGCCCCATGGGAACAGTCCAGACCGAACTGCCAGGCCAGGTCCTCCCTGGACCGGAAACAAGCATCCTGGGACCGGTTTCAGGGTATGTCACCCTTCTTCAGCCAGGCTAGCTTGAATCCAGTGGCATAGTGAGCAAGGTTTGCATATGGCTGGGTTCAAACTGGAATGGCATGGTGAGCAAAAAAACGATGGATTTAGGCCCAGATCTCTGTACTGGGGTGAATGTATGACATTGTTCTGCATTCTGTCCATCAATTGTTCATTTTGCATTTGTCACCCCGAGTGGGACGGGTATGCCCAGACGTGGGTCCCGTGCTCTCCATGCCACTGGAGTCAAGCTATCCTGGCTGATGAGGGCTGAAAGCCTGAAACCGGTCCTAGGATGCTTGTTTCCAGTCCAGGGAGGACCTGGCCTGGCAGTTCGGGCTGGACTGTTCCCATTGGGTGCAGGGTCAAGACTGATTTGCATATGGCTGGGTCCAAACTGGAATGGCATGGTGAGCAAAAAAACGATGGATTTAGACCCAGATCTCTGTACTGGGGTGAATGTATGACATTGTTCTGCATTCTGTCCATCAATTGTTCATTTTGCATTTGTCACCCCGAGTGGGACGGGTATGCCCAGACGTGGGTCACGTGCTCTCCATGCCACTGGAGTCAAGCTATCCTGGCTGATGAGGGCTGAAAGCCTGAAACCGGTTGTAGGAAGGTGGAATCTGACTATATGGTTGCCCCCACTTTTTTCCTGGTGTTTTGCTGGTTTATGACTTAGTTGGACTGGGATCCTGCTATTCAGGGCCCCAGTCTATCTGCTTCCTCTATAAAATGGTTTCCATGTGCCTTAGGCACATCTCTGATTGGAATCTGGAGTGCCCTTATAAGTCCCTAGTATATGGTATACTATGTACCCAGGGCATAGGTACCTCAGAGGCCTACCAGGGGCTGCAGCATGTATTGTGCCACCCCTGGAAGGCCAGCCAAAAGGACACCACAGGTCTGCTACTGCAGCCTGGGTAAGGTGGTGCATGCACCCCTTACTGTGATATAGGCTACCTATATCACTACATACACACACACATATAAACCTATAAGTCACTCCTATGGCAGGCCTTATCAATCCTGAAGGCAGAGTGCGTGGTTCCTATGTGAGAGGGTGCCCCTGCATGAGCTGGGCCCCTCTGCAGCGTTCGGAGACCCTTCTCTGATGCTGTTTGTAGTGCAGCCCGACCATATACTCTTAAGCGCATTATAACCTCGCGTTAAATGCTAACTTTGGGATGGCTGCACGGAAACATGTCGTGTTTGGTGTCAAACATCTTGGAATACTACCCCCCGCCAGTTCTGGCGGCGGGGGTAGCATTCCACCCTTCTAGAGGAGAGACATGTACACACCGGTATACCCGGTACTGACTTTCCAGAGCCCTGGCATCACAAAATGGATGCCGCTGCCACAGACACGAGTCTGGCCTCCTGCTGCTGACCGAAACTCCGGCAGGGGAGGCCTGGACAATAGGTTTCCTGTCCCAGGGAGGTGTAACCACCTCCCCAGACAGGATAGTGTGTATTGAGGCTGATCGGGAGCACTCTCTGGTGCTTTGAAGTCCTGCACTGGGGGCACATTTGGTGTCCCTGTGCATACCCCAGTTCAAACTGGCTCAGGGGCTTCCAGCCCCTGCTCTGGCGCGAAACTGGACAAAGGGAAAGGGGTGTAGCCACCCCTCTGCCCTGACCCTCCCATAGGTGGGGCCACAGAGTATGTCCAACCCCCTACCTTAGTATAAGTATGGGACCCCAGTCCTTAGGACTTTAGATTTTACCTGGACGAAACTCTGATACAGAATCCTGGACCTTCGACGCTCTACTTCAAGATTAGAGGACTGAAGAATCTCCCTTGGGGTCAAGGAGTGACTCCCCTGCTTGGCAGGCACCAAAGAAGCAATTGTCCGGTCTGCATCGCTGAAGCTCCCGTCGGACGCCGAAGTCTTTGTATCACCAGAGGTGGATTTCGGGACTTCCCCGAGGCTGCCCCGAGTCCCCAGCAAAGCTGAGGCCCGTAGCTGTCGTGGGTAACGTGGAACCGTGACCCCTGGACACCGATCGCATTTGCAAGTGCATCCTCTTCTGGGTCTCCCACGAAGTCGTGCTTTGGGCTCCGAGTAGCCCCAGCCTCCAGCACCAACTGCACCGAAGATCACTGGCCTCCACTCCACGAGTGTCTTGTGAGCCAGCTCCACGTGCATCGTCTCGAGGCTCCTTCGCGGTCGCTAGTCCGTTGGCTAGTAGGCCCTCCCGAAGGCCAATCTTTTTCTGCTTGGGCTCCCTGGTTGCTCCAGGTGTGCCCTGACTTATCCTCGCTGGGTGAGTCCCCCAGACCTGGCTGGTCTGCAACATCGTCCTTCTTCCATTTCCACGAGACTTGCCGTTGCCAAGGCTTGTTGGGTCCAATCCGGTCGCCGACACCCCTGCAATCGACAGACGTCGTGGGACAGCTCGAATCCAGCTCCTGGTCGTCGTCGACGCCTCCTGGACCTCGTGGCTGAAGAGTCAAGACGACCGTCAACCTACCTGAAGCACTCGACATCGGTGGGCATCTGCTCATCGCCTTCCTGGTCACTGGCTAGTGACCCAGACTCTGTCCCCTCTGCTTTCATGTTCTTCAGATCTTCGATCCACCTTTGGATCCACCCGAACACTTTCGACTTGGCCGCCAGCAGCACTTTGCAGCAGATCGCCATTGAAAGCGACGACGAAACCCGACCCCGAAAGACACCTATGCACCCGGCTCCCCTGGGTGAGGAAACTCGAGTACTCCGGTGCTCCCGTGGGTATTGACACTAGAACAGCCTAGTTCTCAAAGGGCTTGCTCCAAGTCCTCCTCTAAGTGTCCCTTTTCTTCTAAATTCTAATCGCGACTTTCCCCATAGAAGTTAACGGCGATTTGCGGCTGTGTTCATACACTGCACGCATCCCCCGTGGGTCCCCTGTGTCACTGCCGTGGGTGGTTCCTTGTGGTCCAAGCACTTCTACAGGCTCTAGGCCTTGTGTCTAGCTCAGTCGTGGTTCTTATACCACTTTATTGGTATATGGTTTGGTACGCCCCTGGGGCTCAAACGTGTATTTGTGCTATTACTGTAGATAACTAACTTATAATTTATGTACTTCGAACTCTAGCCTCATAAAGAGACTAGAGGGGTGTGTTTAGTAATAAATACATATATTTTGAATATATACCTGGTGTGGTCATCTTTCATTTGGTCACTCAAGAGATTATAGACTGGTAAAACAAGCTGCTTTACATTCCTTCAAGACTTAGCCTGAAGGCTGCTCTCCATAGCTACCACTAGGATAGCTTTCAATAAAGGTTGTCTTTAACCTATCTCCAATAAGGGGTTGTTTGGACTGGTGCAAGGTGCCCACTATAATTAGTGGACAGCATATGCCAGGCCAACTTCTCACACCGGTCCTAGGATGCTTGTTTCCAGTCCAGGGAGGACCTGGCCTGGCAGTTCGGGCTGGACTGTTCCCATTGGGTGCAGGGTCAAGACTGATTTGCATATGGCTGGGTCCAAACTGGAATGGCATGGTGAGCAAAAAAACGATGGATTTAGGCCCAGATCTCTGTACTGGGGTGAATGTATGACATTGTTCTGCATTCTGTCCATCAATTGTTCTTTTTGCATTTGTCACCCCGAGTGGGACGGGTATGCCCAGACGTGGGTCCCGTGCTCTCCATGCCACTGGAGTCAAGCTATCCTGGCTGATGAGGGCTGAAAGCCTGAAACCGGTGCTAGGATGCTTGTTTCCAGTCCAGGGAGGACCTGGCCAGGCAGTTCGGGCTGGACTGTTCCCATTGGGTGCAGGGTCAAGACTGATTTGCATATGGCTGGGTCCAAACTGGAATGGCATGGTGAGCAAAAAAACGATGGATTTAGGCCCAGATCTTTGTATTGGGGTGAATGTATGACATTGTTCTGCATTCTGTCCATCAATTGTTGTTTTTGCATATGTCAACAGCTCAGCTGGGATAATGCAGCAATTGCTAGTCACCTTCACTACTAGCAACAGAAAATAGCCTACACAATTTATCAGATGTTTAAATATTAATTTTGCACAATGAAAGTGGAAATGTTCAAGTGCCAAAATAGATTACTAACATACGAACCCCATGACGGTAATCCACCAAAAACTATGTTTCCCCAAACTGAGGTGACGGTGCGCAGAATAACGATGGATTGGGATGTTGACCAGAGAAAATAACCAGTGGCTGAGATTAATGCAAGCATTCCATCCATCACTCTTTTGTATACTAGGTTGCTTGTGTTCCAGTTTAAGAGGACCTGGTCTGGCAGTTCGGACTGGAATGCTCCTATTGGAGCAGGATCGAGACTGATTTGCATATAGCGGTTCCAAACTGAGGTGGCATGGTGTGAAAAACAACTATGGATTGAGATGCCACCCAGAGTAATTACCAGTAGCGGAGATTAATTCAAGCATTCCATACTTCACTTTTTGCATCTTTTAGTGCCCACAAAATTATGGAAGACAAGTCAATCACCTGAGCCAGAACCTGAATAGCTGAAAGCTTGGTGGAGTGGTTAGAGAACTTGTACTCACAGATGTTATTACTGTGGAGGTGCAGTGAATGGGATGCCTTGGTGATTTGAAGAAGAGAGTTCAGAAACAAGTGTACACAGTTGATCGGTGAGAAGGTGCAGTTATAGTGCAGTGCTGTTAGCCTATGACTTGGCCGTGTTATAGATGCTCTGGTGGTACAGCAAGAGGATCTATGGAAAAGTACCAACCAGGTGGCAATGTGTGGACACAATGCTCCACTCACAAGTGTGTGTATATATGACGAAAGGAAATAAGACTAACTATTGGAATGATCATTAAGGCATTGTAAATAGTACATATTGAAAGACACTACATTTGTTAAATACAATATCAGAATATCCTTGTGGTTACAGTTTCAAGGGTATCAGGTTGACGGCGGGATGGATGAAGCTGAGCCGGCAGCAATTCTCTCCATGAAAAGGCAAGTGATATGCAATCTTGCTCATTGAACCTGGTCATGGGAACACAATTGTAAAATAATTAACGCACCATATATCTTAGATATTCTGTGATGATCAAGAAATGGGAGCAGGATATGAAGCATATGTTTGATGACGGGTATGCTTCCTAAGAAATACTGAGGGAAGAATATGCTTGCATCTGAGAAAGAACAAGGATAGAAGGGACTAATGTCCCCTCTAGCCATTCCTAGTTAACAAGGAGTTGGATAGTAGTATGGTGGAAGTAGATTCCAATCGTCAAGTATGACTCATACAAGAAGGTTGACCTCTTAGAAAGTACCAAACAGATTTCTCACTAAGACAAATCAAGGTACAATGCTCAAGAAAACAGCTGACATTCATCTGCAATTCCAATACTTCACTGAAAAGTGTGAAGGCATCACAAATCGCTCCATAAGAAACAGTACCTGTGTAAATGAAGATGATATCAACAATTCCTTAGCGGATCTTTGGGTCTACTGCAGAGGCAGCCTTTTATGTTAAGTCTCTTGAAAACTTGGCAGGTAGCATGATATTTTAATGAAATTCCACATCTTTTTTGTAAAGACAAAAATACACAGCACACAAATAAAAAATCATGAATCACTTGCTAGGGTCATACCTGCTAGATTATTCAAGATACATATACACTAACGTTACAGAAGCATAATAAGAGATTGATCACAGACATGTTACCAAAGAATTTACTATCATTAGAATGTTCTAGTTGGCACGGACTTTACAGGTGGAAGATTTTTGGACAAACCAACACTTTGGAGGAGACCACCAAAATCCTATACAGTGGTATACTAAGTGGAGCAACATCGGAGGGAAGTCTCACACTCACAAATACTGCATGGCTGTAGCGGTCACAAAAAGGAAGTAGCAAAAGTGATGTGTGATGGAGAGGGAGGATACACTAGAGGAAAAGGAATGTTGCAGGGAAGTTGTCAAAGCCATGGAATGATGCACAGTGCTGTAAAAGATAAAGACTGGCCATGCAGTGATTGTGTTAGAGATTGTGAAACATTTTATACTGTGTTGATCTATGCTAATGTGCATCTATTCCGTAAAAACCCCATTTTCAGGTACTGATGAAGGGCATATGTGATGGGTACCACAAGGTTATTTTCAAAGAAGTTCTCAGGAGATCAGAGGTATTAGAGACTGCTTGTACCCTGCTTGGCTGAGTCATATGGCAATCAAAGAAAGGTAAGGGTTACCAAGAAATAAGTTTAATCTTTACATATTCAGATTGCCTCAAGAGTTGCAAGTGGAAGGTGAAATGCTTCATGTCACGGTTGTAGTTCTTTTGGGTAAAAAATGGTCAGGAGGCATGGCCAGTCATCTACCAAAAAGGCCACATCTTTTTGAGCAGCATGTGGGATCCCCAAGTATCAGTCTGACTGACCCACCTATCTGTGTGGCACGAGACAATGTTTCAACAGTAATGCAAGGAGAAAGGAAAAGGAAGCAACAAAGGAACAGTAAATCAGAAAAGGCTACAATTTATGGCCATTTGCAGGGCCTGAACATTGGTCTGATTCACACCCTAGTCCTCACCTGTCTAAATGAAACGTAGAATCATTGATAGTGCTGGAGGGATGCAACCGGAGTAAGAGGCACTTTAAATCACAAGAAGAATCCCAAGAGTAATGAAAATGAGACAGACCTGGTCAGGCCTCCCTGCAGCACAACAAAGAGGTCTTGACGGCCCTTTCAGAGAAAGTGTTTTATCCTAGGTGACTTGGCAGGGACTAATTGGAAGACAGGGATGTGTCAGAGGGGGCCATCACTCACCTGGAAGTAGCAGAGGGTGGCAATTATTGTGGATCGGATAAAAAGTCATCACAAAGCAAAAGAGGGATGGAGAAGTCAGGCCAGATGACATCATAGGTATAAGGAAAGATAGCACAAATGACCTGCGAACCAAGGTCTACAAAGGTACACTGAAGAGGTAAGAATTCAGAGGCTCTTGTAGAGTGTATTAAGTATGGGCCCATCAAGGACACAGCAGGTGCTGCGGCACAAGAAGACGACCGAGGCGATTCCTGCCAGTCCAAAACTGCGATCGGCGCCTTGTGGGAGCTGACGCCGCCCAGATGGAGGTTGAGTCTGCAGATTGTGGAACACCCCCCCCCCCCACCATCCCCCCAGGCCGACGTACGAACAGAATGGCGAGCATCGAGGAGGTGAGCTCCCTGAGCCGCTGTGGTGGAGACGAGGTGGCGGCGTACGCACAGAGTGGCGAGCATCGAGGAGGTGAGCTCCCTGAGCCGCTGTGGTGGAGAGACGAGGCAGCGGCTTCACCCGCTAAGCTGAGACATGGGACGCGGCCAGAGTAATCACGTGCAGCGCAGGTGCACAGTGGCTGTGGGATAAAGGAGAGGTCCTGCTCTTGCCTAAGGCGGAGCGGTGCCCGGCGGTGTGCAGTAGAGGACGTAGCGGGGCTCAGCAGCGAATAAAGACCTGCATAAAGGTAGGAGCGGACTCCCGCCCTCACCCGGTGGAGGGCACTGACCTCCTGCAACCTTATACTTGTGGCCGCAGCAAAGTCGAGAGGGCATGGTATGTAGCAGCCGGGAGCCAATTACAAGGCCATACGCGCACGGCACACATTGCGGCAGCCCCGGGGCCCAGGCACGGGGTTCCCGGGGAAGGTGGGTGAAGAGACCCCCTAGTGAAAGAGGAGACTCGGGTCCCGGTGCTTTATCCGCCATGGTCAACTGCCGGGAGAGGGCCTTGCGTGGTCCTGCCTTTCACTTCTTACTGCATTAATTGAAGGCTCAAATCAAGCCTGGAAGCTACTGGACCCCCGAGACTGGGCAATGGGGAAGTGTATTAGCAACCCTAGATACTGTTGACAGGGGCTGCTTATTGGGAAAGGCACGCACCCAGTGGCAGCGTTGTGTCGCCAACGTGTGGCGGCAAGGGATAACACGAGGTGGAGGTAGCGGTGAGAAGGAGGTGACTTCCTAACCAACAAGAGCTACTCATTAGCAGTGCCCAATCACTGAAAGGATGCTGCACCATAGGAGGGTGACGTGAGGTGATGGTGCACTGTAGAAGGAGGAGAGAGACAGGGGTACTGGATTAAACCCCCTGGGGACACCCTTGGGACTCTCCACTTATTGGTGACGACCCTGCACCTGGTGCACTGCACTGCTCAGCGATGTTGACTGCTCTCTCAGTATTTTCCTGAGCTGGGAGAGGAAAACTACTTACAAACCTCACTGGCAACCCTTCTAGAGGAGATGGGCAAGACTAGGGTTCGGCCAACAGAATCGCCTTGTGAACAGGTGACTCCAGATGCGCAACGTCAGTAACCTGGGTCCTCCTGTGACCCCAGTGCAGCAACTATTAACTAAAATACTTGAGGCCATTGCGGACACTAAAGCCACCCTGCACCAATATATCAGCACAGTATTCGTATGGCTGGGACTGCTCCAGGTGGAGCACCATAAGCTAGCGGAAAGAGTCAAAGCAGCGGAGTCTTCACTTGCCGACCTCCACCCTGAGCATCTAACAACATCTCTCCAGGTCACGGAACTTACAGATAGGGTCTGTGAGCTTGAACGCAGAGCGGAAGATGCTGAAGGGTGTAATAGGCTCAATAATATCTGGGTGGTTGGACTACCTGAAGGAGTGGAGACCACAGACATGGTCGCCTACTTGGAACACTGGCTTAAAACGGTGGAGGCCCCGGAGGGGGTCTCTGCCTTTTATACTCTTGAACGAGTGCACAGAGTGCCAGCCCACCCCGGTCCTCTACGTCCGGTGGTGGCACGGCTCCTCCATTACAAGGACAGAGACACACTGCTCCACAAAGTCAGAACTGCAGGTCTCTTTATAGTTAATAACAGTAAGGTCTCCATATTCCCTGATTACACAATATAAGTGCAAAGGAAGAGAACCTCATTTTTCGAGGTTAAGAGGGCTCTGAGGGAAGATGGCCTGCAATACTCCATGATGTTTCCTACACGGCTTCGAATTATGTTGGAGGGCAAGACCCATTTTTGTGAAGACTCAGCGGCGGCCTGGGAGTTAACTGAATCCTATAAGGCTGGAACGCGGCCTCCAAGGGAATCAGCTGCATCTACGCAAGTGGGGGCAGTGAGAAAAAGGTCCCGTAGACGACCCCGTAGGGGCCCAACAAAGAAACCCAGTCCATAACAAACTGAGAGGCTAAGGGTTGCCACCCTACAGGCAGTGGCAACGATCATGAGGGGGTCGGAGAGTGTATTGGAGACTGGTTTGCCTTCTGTTAAAGGAACGGGGGAGTCCGAATCTGAGTCCTCACAAGCGGACAGCACCCAGATGCAACACCTGGGACGGCGGACGATATCATTTGATGAGACAACGGAGGAGAGCAATGGTGCCCGCATGCTCACATGGTATCCTGACTTTAAATGGGGCAGACATGTCAGACAATTGCTGTGGGCATGGCCTAACGTGGCTGGAGTGGGTAAAACTGCCCTTGGACTGAAGACTGCCCCACATTGGAAGGCTGAATCTGTTCTTGGTTTGGGTCTTCTGATTCAACACGATGGTTTATTCACGGTTTGGGCGGCTGCCAGACAGCTCTTGGGAAGGGGAGTTAATGTTAAGGGATGTTTTACACTCACATTGCATTTGTTCATTTTATATGCATGGCTGGCTTGACACGGTTTTACTGGAGGGACGGGGACGTGGGGAGTGGTGGGTCAGCAATGAATGCTTTACTATGGCTACACCACATTACACGTTAAAGTTTCTGACATGGAACATCAGGGGGTTGGGGTCGGCAACCAAACGGCACAATGTCCATAGCTATTTACGTCGGCGGGGGGTGCAGATAGCTATGCTGCAGGAGACGCATCTTATTCAGAGCGAAGTGGAGAAACCTCATAGGAGATGAAAGGGACAGGTATTTGCCACCTTCTTCTCGGCGTACACCAGCGGGGCATTGATATGAGTTAGGGCAGGAGTACCATTTAAGCCTCAGCGCACACTCACTGATGCAGAATGCCGTTATTGTCTGGTTATGGGGAGGCTGTGGGGGGGAGGTTACCCTTGGCAGCGTATATGCCCCTAATCAAGACCAGGTTCCTTTCTACATAGGCTTTCGGCCCCCCTGGCCGACTTAGCAGCAGTAGATCGACTTCTCGGTAGAGATTTTAATAGCGTATCTGGCGTCCTATTGGATCCTATCCACCCCCATTGCCAGGGGCTCAAGCCCATCGTAATGCAGCTGGGTTGAGGGACTGAATGGAGCATTTGGGGCTGGGAGATATATGGAGGACACAACATGCCTCCACAAGGGACTATTCTTTTTATTCACCCATAAATCAGTTACACACACGCCTAGTCGCCTTTCTGTGCTCTCATGCCCTTGGTAATGCCATTCCCCACACTGAATACTTAGAACGTACAATATCAGATCACTGTCCCTTGTTGCTAGAGTTTAAGCCTTTGGGGACCCGCCCTCTAATCCCCTTATGGCGGCTTAATGCCGGGGCTTTGGAGGATGTCTGCTATAGGGAAACTTTAAAGACCGCCATTGACAATTACTTTTCAGATAGCATGCGGACAGCATCCACAGGACTGGTGGAATGGGACACATTTAAAACAGTGAACGCGGACATTGCCTAGGACACTCGATAGGGGTCCAATTGGAATTACATTTAGAACTATGGGCACTAGAGGACAGATTACACCAGCTGGGCAATTCACGGGAAACGGAGGACGGTGACCTGGAGGGCCTGAGAGAGGCACGTACGCTTTATAGTTAGGCCCTAGAGCAGCTGCGGTTCCATGATTTCAAAGAGTACCTCACGAAAGTACAGGAGGCGGAAGGGTGGCCTGGTCGCATGTTGACGTGGCTAGTCCGGCCTGAATCCCGGGGGTCCCCAATTACGCAGGTGAGGGGCGGGGTGGAAACATTGTCTAGGACCCTGAAGCGATTAATTCCCGGTTCTGCGATTATTACAGGGGCTTATACTGAACACCGCCCACGATCCCACTGTGGGAGCAGAGGGACTTTCTGGGAGAGTTGCCGCTCCGGAAACTGAACCCCCAGACTAGAAAGGCACTAGGTGGACCGGTGACAGAGCAAGAAGTCCGAGGTGCCATTAAAAGCATGGCTACCGGGAAGACCCCAGGCCCAGACAGCCTCCCGGCAGATTTCTACACTGCCTATGCTCTGGTATTGCCTCCTAGATTTGTGGCTTTATATCAGTGGCGTAGCAAGCACTTTGGCCGCCCGTGACGGTCCTCGTGAATGCTGCCCCACTGAGGGCGCATAAAGGACCGGGGAGGTTGGGGGGAGCTGGCGGGATTTTTTCTATGTGCCGCTCCTCGGTGGCGATCGGGGGGGGGGGGGTGTTTGGGACGATGAATGCTGCCCCGAGAAGGGCAAGTAAGAGTGGGGGGAGGCTGCCGCCCCTCTTGCTACGCCACTGCTTTATATGCTGAATCTTTGCGGCTTGGGCGGCTTCTGGACTCTTTGCGCGACGCAGTGGTGATCCCTCTCCCCAAGACCACAGCCCCAGGGGCTTCTACGACAGACTTCCGCCCGCTCTCCATGCTCAACATGGATTTGAAACTCCTTAGTAAAATCATGGCACTGAGTTTACTCCCACACGTCTACTTTAATCCACCCAGATCAAAACGGCTTGATCACCTCTAGGAATACACCCCTTAATTTGCAGAGACTGTATTCGGTTCTATTTTACCCGGAGGTCCAAGCCCTCCCGCGGGGGCGGCCTTTTTGTCAATTGATCTGGAAAAGGCCTCCGACCCCGTGTGGTGGGATTATTTGTTAGAGACCATGTGGGGACGATGGGCTGAAGTGGATGAAACTATTGTATGGAGGCCCTACGGCGCGGGTTCGAATAGGCAGGACTGTATCCCAGCAATATGGAATCTTCCGGGGTACTAGACAGGGCTGCCCCCTATCACCGCTCCTATTTACCCCAGCACTTGAGATGCTAGCTGTTCTGTTTAGGATGGGTGGAGAAGGAATAGGGATACCTATACGAGGGCAAAAAGCATATCATCTCCTTATATGCAGATGATCTTCTGATTTATCTGGCGGATGCAGTGGAGGGCACTGCTACATCCCTTGGACTACTGGGGAACTTTGAACAAGTATTAGGCTTAAAAGTCAATAAGAGTAAGACTTACTTGTTCCCGGTGGACCCTTCGCTCCCCCGCCCCCGGAACCTCTGGTGGAGCTTAATTGGGCACAGTCCACTTTTAGATACCTAGGGATCCATGTTTATCACTCCCTTGAATATCTCAGAGAGGGTAACCTTAGGAGGGAGCTCCAGTCCATTAGATCTTGTGTTCCCTTCTGGTGCTCCTTGTGTTTACCTATTATGGCTTGGATCTCCCTATCTAAAATGGTTATGCTCCCGCGCTTATTATATTATTTTATTAATCTCCCAATAACAATACCGGTTGGCTGGTTAGATTTTTTATTGAGGGACCTTATTTGGGATACAGGAAGGCGCAGAGTGTCCTTAACAACCTTACAACGTACTATAAGGGAGGGAGGCTTAGGAGTTCCAAATTTTGAACTATATTTCTTAGCCTCCCAGCTACAGTGTGTTACTCAATGGTTGGCAGGGATGCGGTTGGAGGACATAGACCAGGCTCCTCATGGTTACTGGCCAAATTTCTTAACCCAGCAGTGGACAGCCTGCGTCACTCGCCAATGTTGGTCACGGCTCTGCGATGTTGGAGTCGATGGGTGGGTAAGACAACGGGTATCCCCTTGTATTCTTTGGTTCTGCCACTGATTGGTCTGCCTCATGGGGATCCGATTTCTATATTTAAAGCTTAACAGTTGACAGCCTGGACCGGGTGGGACTAGATACCGTGGGAGACCTTTACCACCAGAATACTCTTACTCCTCTTGAGGACTTGGTGATAGATGCAGGCCTCCTACCTGGCCAATTCCTCTAATATGAGTCCCGGGTACATACATTTAGGGAACTGTCGGGTGGAGTTAGAGAGGAGCCTAAAACGCACCCGGTGTTGTATTCTTTGTTAACCTTGGATTCGGCTGGTCACTTGGTGAAGTGGTTGTACTGCTCTCTGTCGGAGGCAACACGTAAACCTCTGACAAGATTGCGCGAACGCTGGGAGACGACGCTGGAGAGGGAGTTCTCAGATTCAGAATGGAACAGGGTACTAGTTTACCACAGAACAGTTTCTCGTAATACTAGGTTGAAGTACACACAGTTTAATTATTTACACATGACATACATGAGGCCTCGTAGGCTAAGAGTTGTCTATGGTGGTGAAGCCCGCGGCTGCCCAAGGTGTGACTGTGAAGATGCAGATTTGTCCATATGATATAAGCATGCCCTGCCCTGAGGGCGTATTGAGAAGCAATGGTGGTGGCGGTGAATGCAATACTGGGGAGTACACTCTGTCCTACTGTTGAGGTCTGCCTGCTGGGGCTTTTCCCTCATCCGCCTAAACGGAAAGTCGGGAACAGATTTCTAGATCTGGCCCTGGTGCTAGCCAGGAGAATAGCCATGGCCTGGAAGTCCACGGCTGTCCCGGTGGTAGAGACCTGGAGACAGGACATGACTCACTGGGCAGGTGCAGAGGGGAGGGCGCTGACTAGGGAGGAGGCGAGGGGCTTGCGAAGGTGCCCATTGTTGAGAACTGGAGGGAGACCCTAGATGCTTGGTAGCACCCGGAACGGGAACAAGATTCTGAAGATGGTCACCGGGATAGGTCTCAGACCAGTGATTGATGAGAGTCTACAACCGGGGGTTGGATGAGAGAGCTGGCTCGTAATAAGTGACAAGAATAAGCAGTGAGGATAACAGACACCCGAGGGTGGGACTGGTGGGCTGAAATGGGATGGAGAACATAGACAATGGGTATCCCTGGGAGCCTGTCTGTATGTCATGGTGCTCGGAGTATATGGGGTTGTAATTTGAAGATTGGACCGCTCCCCCGACCCTCGTCTACCTGGTGTTATCCACATCTAGATTGGGCTGTTTTCAGATCCTGAAGGATAACAGGTCACCCTGCATATGTTCGTTAATTGTTAACTTTAAAAAGGCACCCGTAGCGAGATCTCCCCGTCGGAGCTCCTACTTGAGATGGATTGTTCCATCAGACATATATAGGTACATGAGGTCGGGAGAATATATTGTAGCGGTTAGAATTTTATTAGTGTAAAGTACTCAGAAAAGTTTAACATCACTGTTTACGATATGTGCGTTATCCTCCACAGTTGTGTATAGTAGATGATGGGACTGAATCCGGTGGGATGGAAATGGTACACAACTTGTGTGATATTCTGTAACAAAATGGATAAATGAAAGATAGTCATGACTGTATCTGCTCATGTGAGATTGTGATAAACGCCAATAAAATATGTTACAAATAAAAAAAGTATGGGCCCATCAGAATGCATTTATCGAAGGCTGGAGCAGTCTCGAACAGAATACACATTCCACCGACAGAAGGAAATTGCCTGACCTCTAATAAAGAGAAAGGACTCTGATCTAAAAATAAATGAATATCCTAGAGCCAAGCGATCGGTATAATGTCATTAAAGTAGTTGTTCTTAGGTGGGTATTTTAGAATCAAGCATTCAACATTCTGCCAGCGCCGCTGTGGAGCCGACTGGTCACGCTCAGAAGAGAACAAACTAGGGGTCAGGAAAATAGTTCCAATGCATAGTGAAAATATTCGACATCAAGAGGCAAGCCTTTTGTGGCCAGATAACCCACTTCTAATTGCAGTGCAGACTTTATCTTATATGGAGAGATGAAGCACCGCCTGATGATGCACAAAGAATCTAGCACTGTGAATATCCTGTTAAAATGTATTATTTAGCAAGCCAAAAGTACCTACTTTCGAATCACTTCATGAAAACATGATCACCAGAGCGTTACTTTTTAATTAGTATAGTGGAATTATGATGAGGGGTGCATATATGAATTGGCCAGTGGACAACTATTTTGGTAAATGAAATTTCCTTGCCACCCTAACACTGACTTGGTTTTTCAAAGAGGAAAGCCAGGTGGAATAGGATCACCCAGACATTTGACAAAGAAGAAATAAAGTTATTTGAGCATACTAAGCAGGTCAGCGGTCTGCCACAGGATAACACATTCATTAACTTTTTATATAAAGATGCTCTATATATACAGAGATCAGTACCTGCAAGGGGATTCAGGTTCACTACTTCATATGCCAACTTTTTCATGAGGTTGCCTGAAAGTGAGTGAGCCTCAAATGATGAATTATATGTGAACATTATTATGAGAAAGCATCCCTACATGTTTAGTTTGTATATGACATTTTGCTAATCTACCATGTTATTATGAATGAACTGCAAGATTTTGGCAAACTAAATCAGATTAATATGAATGTTTCACTGTGATTTACAGATATGAAACTATGGTGTTTCTTGATGTAGAGTTACATGTTAAAGAACACTTTCTGCAATAAATGTTACATAAAATAAACCCTGATTAACAGTATTTTACATTCCACATTAGCCCATTACTACTATCAGAAAAATAACATACCATATGGTGAATTTTTTCATGATCCCCTTTATTGACAAACATAATAAAGCTGAGGCTGGGAATTTTATTACATAAATAGCTAAGGTGGACCATATCAGTCTATTATGTGGTAAAACGAAAATTGAAACAGATGTAAAATTTCATTTACGGTCCATAACTAGACACTTAAGAATAATGCCTGTGATTCTAAAGACATTATGACTGTTCTTATTAAATACAGTACTAAGGAGCCAAGTGACTAACCACTAGTAACATTTAAAATTCTGAAAAATACTACGAGTCCCAGCAAGACCATCTCCAGATGCAGTGTCCATTGACAGAAGAGAACTTTCCCCATTGAGGAAATATGTTTTTAATAGAGAACGTATCTGATGCGCCTACACGATTGTCATAAAATTGAGAATACAAGCAATGGAAAGAAACATATTTGTAACTATTTTATGACTTGCAATTATACACTTTGTGAACAGGTAATCAATAGTACGTACCTAAAACTACAGATCGGCTCGACCATCAGACCTCTGAAAACCAGAAGGAACACGTAAGGGCAACCCCTTATATGAACTTCCAATATCCAATGGCCAAACACTATGGATCTGAAAATCTTTAAGATATGAAAAGCATCAAACTCCTACGAGTTCATCATTTGCCTGCAGAACAAAAAGGTGGTAAAAGGGAATACAAACTATGTGGGCAAGAAGCATTTTAGATCAATAAACTCTATGTTGCTGCATCTAGAGGCGCGAAAGCCTTCGCAACTACATCGCGACTGGTCGATAATTCACACGGCAAGAGGAACGCGGTGATTGGCTGGCCACAACCTGTGTAGAAAGTTACGGCTGCCATTTTGTGTAACGGGACACGGTCCCGGGGGTTCAAAAATGAATGATGAAAGAAATAAAAAGGGTCGGAGTAGAAGTACCCTGACACCACTTTTTTTTAATATTCTTTTTTTTGGGACTTTCCACAGTATAATAAGATCAGTAATACAGTAGAAACTACTCCTATACAGTCATGAATAACAGTAGGTGTTGTTGAAGTTAACAAGCGTTACATGCATAACAGGTGGCATTCTTAGTCCCAGCAGAATGTTGAATCACACCACAAAATGCAATAACAAGTAAAAAGTCAAATAACAGGATAAGGGGACGGGGTCGGAGGCACTCACAGTAGGCATTGCAAGTACACGTATATAATAATAGGGTTGGAGGGGGATAGCGTAAGATGTATGAGTGGCGTAATCAGTGGCAAATTTCGCATGTGGCATATGCACATTTCACAGGAAAACAGGGGACATGGAGGACTATCTCCGTGAGGTTTAGGGTGTCTTAGGCAAGTCGGAAGGGAAGTGTGTATCCAAGTTGCTCATGTTTACAGAATCAACTATGCCGAGTCCCAACTACTTTTAAAAATGCAGCGGGCGCATGCCCCCCAGGAATTGAGGTCAGTGAGTTCGGTGACATCACGCAGTGTTGTATGTATATCTCACCAATAGGCGTGAAGGACTGGGCAGGCCCATAGCATATGTTGGAGGTCAGCCTCATCTGACCGGCAGCAGGGGCAGGTTAGATTGCTGTAGTAAAGTTCTTGTCTAGTTGTGTCAGGGTTAAATAAGCATGGTGCAGTATTTGGAAATGTAAAGACATGTGGGAACGCCAGCGTCTGAGACCATTCATTGCCATGGGCAATCCTTCCTATGTAATCCTCCCATTTGGTGCAAAGGGAGCCAGAACATGTACTGGTCAGCATTAGGAGCAAATATGCTCCCGAGTATGATGAATAGACCTTGGAGGCATCCCTTCAAAAGAACATATCGCCCCTCCTTATCAATTATAGTGTCTGCTACCTGGAAGGAAGTTCCCGGGCGAATCAATATTAATGTGCCCCTGGCATACGCTGAGTAAATGATGGCATAAATGGAACCTCGTCATCTCTTTTGAAGTCGGGGTAATTTTGCTAGGATAGTGTGTCTTTTTTTTAAATTTTTTTTATTGAGTTTTCAAGAGATATCGTCATCACTGCTGCCATGCAAGGCAGTACAACAAAAGCAAAAAACAAAAAAAGAAACATCATAATAATTGTGATTAACCAGTACACAGTATACCTGTACATGAAGTTTGATTTTACATACTAACAAGCATCTTCAGGGTATAGACGCCTTTACAAATTGAGACCATTCAGCCACGATTACGATTCACCTTGAGCCTGCGACAACAGATATTGACGTAGTGGTTCCCAAATGTCCCTGGGCTTGGAGGACGATGGGATTTCCTCTGCGTATACTTCGAGGTTTTCGTTGCAATACACCATATCAATAACCCAGTGATCAACACGGGGGGCAGGAAGCTTTCCCATGTCAGTGCTATTCGTCGTTTTGCTAATAAAAGAGCAATTCTCACAAATTTACCTATTGTCCCTTTTAGTTGAGGTACATGGCATAGCAAACAAATCACAGGTATACATTGCAATGGATTACCGGACATGTCTCGCAGACGCTCCACCACCCCCTCCCAGAACTTAAAGACTAGTTTGCAGTGCCATGCTAGGTGCCAGAAGTCAGCATCCGGCCGACCACAACGTTTGCAGTTACTAGTATCTCGAAAACCAAATTTGTGTAACTTAATAGGTGTGTGATAGATTTGGTGTATATATTTAAAGTGGATGATTCTCAGATTACCATTGGGGGTGAGCTTGCTGGTGAGTGTGCAGATATGCTCCCACTCCCGTGGTGTCAAAGGAGGATCAAGCTTATCATTCCATCGAGCTAGACTATTGTCAGAAGCGCGTACTGTCTCATCCCTCACCGCATGATATAATTTAGTAACCAGCTGGCGCCTCGAGGGTGCTACCAATAAAAGCTGCAAAGCGTTTAGAGGGGGTGGTTCAGCAGGAAACGTCGTGTAGTGTGACCCGATCGCAAGTTTCAAGCGGTGCACAGTAAATTGAAAGAGTGGCGATTGATTAGTGATGTATTGGAGCTCTGCGGGTGTAAGGAAATTCTCCTCTGGATAAAGATCTTGCATACGGTCTATGCCAGCTTCTGTAAGTGCGCGCATTGGACCCGTTTCCTGTGTCACGGAGAGTGCTGCGTGGTGTGCCAATGACAAGGCCGGAGCGTATATTGGGAGTTTGGCCGCAGGTCTACCAAAGGCCTGCCAGGCAGCGATGGTAACGTCTAAGGTATTGATTTCTAGTTTGGGCGTGCCTCTGTGCGTGTAAGTATATCAGCTAACGGGCCCAGGTGTGCCTCTCCGTCTTCCACTGCAACATGGGGCGTAAAGGCATGTGGATGATTCCAGTAATATGCATACTGCGCTTGTGCACACAAATAGTAGATATAAAGATCTGGCGCTCAAAACCCACCTTTGGCATAGTCCAATGTAAGTGTATTCCAACCCACTCTAGCTTGCTTGCCCCTCCATATCAGTTTGAGCATTAGGGTTCGCACAATGTTAAAAAAATGTTTAGATAGTTTTATAGGGATATTGCAAAATAGATATAAAAAACGTGGCAATACCACCATCTTTATAACAGCGATGCATTCCGCCAGGGACAATGGCAATGTCGACCACCTGTCCACTTGGCACTCCAGTGACACACCGGCTTTTCCATAGTTTTCAGTTATAACAATCTCAGGATCACGATGCACCCACACTCCTAAATATTTAACTGGTTCTGTTGACCAAACCAATGGATAGTCCATAGGCGGAGGGGCAGTTATCGTTGTCAAGGGTATTATCACCGATTTGTTCCAGTTAATCGTGAGACCGGAGAATAAGCCGAATCACACACGCTAGTGGTTCAAGCATGAGAGCGAATATAAGTGGCGAAAGTGGACAGCCCTGACGGGTGCCTCTTTCTATCCGGAAGGGCTCAGAGATGAATCCTCCCACGCGCCGAAGGATCAGAATACAGCAAGCGTACCCAGCCCAAGAACACGCTAGGGAACCCCATACGTTGCAGAATGTGAAACATGTACCTCCATTCGATCGAATCGAATGCTTTTGCTGCATCCAAAATAACGGCAGCGGCAGGAAGCTCCGGATCCAGCACGTGAAACATGGCAAAGATAGTTCTCAAGTTATGTGATGTGGATCGTTCCGGAATAAAACCAGATTGATAAGGCAGCACCAGAATGGGCATCAGAGGTCGGAGCTTGGTAGCCAGAATTTTAGCCAGTATTTTTGCGTCTAGGTTGATTAGTGATAGCGGACGGTATGATTCACAAAGGGAAGGTGATTTATCTTTTTTGATTAGTGTAATAATCAGTGCTTGCCGGACAGAAGGCGGCAATGTACCAGTCTCGTGGGCCTCCGCATACATTTCTAGCAAGTAGGGCGTTAAGAGGTCAACATATGCTTTGTAGAATTCTGCTGTTAGGCCATCCGGCCCTGGGGCCTTTTTGTTCGGTAGGGAAAGAATCGCTGCCTTGATATCGGCAGCGTCGATGGGTTGGCTAAGATATTCGCGGTGACCGTCTGATAGCCAGGCAAGGGCAATGTCAGAGAGTAATCATCAAGGGCCGTGCCATCCAAGCTCCCACGGGATGTGTACATATCTGCATAGCAGTCCCGAAATTGGTCAACTATGCCTTGAGGCGTGAAATGTTCTTCTCCCTGTGTGTCTACTATTTTGGTAATGTGGTGATGTTCGGCGCAGAATTTGATCTTAGCAGCTAACTGTCGACCCGGTCTGCTCCCCTCGCCATATGTCCTGGCGACATGCCTACGCGATAGGTAACGTGTTTCTGTTTCTACCAGTGTGTCATATTCCAGGAGCAGCTCATGTATTCGCGCAAGTGTAGAGGTGTGTGGTTTGATTGTGTATTCTTTTTCCAATTCTGCTAGCGCAGCTTCAGTCTTAGAAAGTTGCCCCCTAATTTCATGCAGAATGCCTGCCGCTGTGCTAATACAGACCCCCCTCACGGTTACCTTAAAGGCTTCCCACAAAGTGGCCACGCTATCTACTGTACCCACATTTAATTCAAAGTATTGCATTATCGCTTCCCTGACAGTGTCAGCATAAGTGGGGTCCAGTAAGGCTTCAGCGCGGAAGCGCCAGGTGAACGGACGATGGGTATTAAGAGGAATAGTGAGGACCAGTCTCACAGGATTGTGATCAGACAACGTGCGCGGAAGGGGAGCAACCTCCGAGACCCATTCGTTTGCTCCTTCACTTAAAAGCCAATAGTCCAAGCGGGACCAACTATTATGCGCTGGCGTGGCGTGTGTACCCCCTCGTGTCGCAGCATTGCGTAATCGCCAGGCATCCACCAAGCCCAATTCTAGCATGACATCTCTTATACATTGGGCCACTTTAAGTGTAAGTGCACCCTGTGGACTAGATCGGTCTTTGCTGGGATCCAGATGGGTATTTAGATCTCCGCCCCATAGGATGGCTGCATCCGGCCAGGTACGTAAAATATTGAGCATTCGAATAAATGCCTGAGGGTCATCCACCACAGGACCATACACATTAACAATAGTGATCATCGTCATCCCTGGTTTACCATGTACCATAGCACAACGCCCCTCCTCATCTGTGTAAATTTTGATTGGCGTGAATGGCTTACCTCTTTTGAACAGGATAAGAACTCCCCTAGCATATGTAGAATAAGACGAGGCTAGCTTGTACCCAGCCCATCTAAGTGCAATCCTAGCCTCCGTTATCTTGGTCAGGTGCGTCTCCTGTAGGAGGGCAATCCGAACCCCATGTCTATCTAGATAGGCAAATACTTGCCGAATCTTTTTTGGGGAGTTTAGCCCTCGGACGTTCCACGTCAAGGAGATGTACTTATCGCCCATGACTCAAGTGAGCAAAATGGAGCAGCAGCACACTGTGAATCGAAGTTAGTACAGGTGTAAAAGCATGCAACAATCGTGGACAGTATGGCGGTATAATCACAAGAAACAATCCCCACTGCAAAACATTAAAACCCCCCACCCACTTTAGGAACCCCAATTTGCCAAAGCCATACACTAGAATCAAAAACATACCCCAACAAATGGAAAGAAGTACAAAACAGAGTATGGGGTACACCCAGTGGGGGACGCCGAGGCACATCTAACTCCCAGAAGAAACAGGGAGGTGGCCGCCGGCTAGAAGTGTTTACTCCCTTGAGCATACATCCAGTGCCTGTAGAGGAAAGCAATTAAACCCTGGGCAACAGTGCAAATGATACTGCGTTATAACCATATTATCACCAAGTCGATGTACATATAATAACGTAGGTGCATAGTCACAGTCCACAATATCAATTAACTATGGCAATACAGTTTTCAAGTCCCAAGTAGGAATCAGTGCCATGCCATATTGTGAACTATAATAGCACCAACAGGATCCCACACAGCATCGGGGCACTTACAGTTACCTTCAGATACGGATGCAGTTTCACAGGACCCGGGCATTAATCCTCATTGTCCGACGTGTCAGGAGGAGCCTGTTTTTTGCGGCGGAGAGATTTGGCAAAATCCATGGCCTGCTTGGGGCTAGTGAAGATCTTGGCCTTGTCATCTGTGCCTATCCGAAGACGAGCCGGGTAGAGTATGGCATATGGGATACTCTCATTAAGCAGTAGCTTTTCACATTCTGGAATTCCTTCCTTGCTGACTGAACGGTGGCAGTAAAGTCAGGGTAAAAAGATAATGTATTACCTTGATACGTGATGGTGCCTTTCTGACGGGTAATGCGAAGGACTGCATCCCGGTCCCTAAAGTTCAATAGACGTGCGATGATTGGCCTGGGTGGAGTGCCCGGAGGTGGGCGAGTCGCCAAGGATCGATGAGCTCTCTCTACGACAAGGAGAGCAGAGAGATTGTCGGCACCGCATATGTCACAAAGCATATTCTCCACGTATGTTTCCAGCCTGCCAACATTTGTGGATTCTGGCAAGCCCAGAATGTGCACGTTATTACGCCGCGAGCGCGCTTCAAGGTCCTTGTTTTTAGCCTGAATGACCGCCAGAATCTTTTCGATGTCGGTGGTTTTGGCGGTTACCTGTTGCAACCATCCTCGGTATTGGAAATGCGTTGCTCCGCCTCGCCAATCCTAGCCGCCTGCTTGTCCAGCTTAGCTGACATGTGGTCCATTCGGCCATTAAGGGCTTCAATTTTACCGTCTATGGACTGCAGACTAGCCTGGATGGCGGTCAGAGTCTTCTCCAAAGCGGTTGGTGGCCCGGCGACGGTGTCCAGCTCCGAGTCAGAGGTCTGTGGTGGCTTCCCTGATTTGCACAGTTCAAAATTGAGGCGCAGCTGTCTTTTATCCGCTTTGCCCATTATAGCAGGTATGCAACAGTACCAGCGTTTATGTATGAAAGTAATGACTTGTGTGGCAGACGTCCCACGCGAGGAGACGGGACTGAACCAGAGCAAACGAAGATGCCACGGAAGGGATATGAGCGCGTGTGAGCCCTCCGCACCCCGCCAGCGAGCAAGGAAATAATAGCTGCTACTAACCAGTAACAAAGCGCGATGCACAGAGCAGTTTGTGGGCCCCAGGCTGGTTCACAGTGTAGGGGAAAGCGTTATGTGGAGGCGCAACTGAGTTTCTAACCACAATGTGAGTGGGCGCCGTAAGTCACCAAAGGCACATTGTGTCTCTTAGCACCAGTAGACAAGTGCAGCGTTCAGCAGCTAAGGAATTTGCAATGAGGCCCAAACACCGCAACTGGAGTCCAGACACTCCACCGTCATGCAGGAGGCCACCAGTACTTTAGGCCATCAAGGAGAGCACGGGGTCCGATGGCCGAAGGAACCAATCCTCTAGACCCAGCAGCGATAGAGAAGGCGAAGGCCCGCCAGATGAGCAACCCAAGCAAGGACACCCTGGGTACCCACCGCAGCCGAGCCGGGCTCCACTCGGTCACAAACGTGCACCCCTACCCTCTCTTCGCCAGAAATGCAGGTCCGGCGTGATCCTCTCGGGCAGGGGGACAGACCGCCCGCAGCGGCCTCACCGTTGCGTCGACGTCTCCGCCAGAGGAGTCAGGCCCCGGTCTCACGGCACGCCCATGCCGGCGCGGGCCGCACCCGGGTCCCAACTCCGAAGTTGCAGCGATGCTTCTGCGTGGAGCGCCGGCCCGTTGAGTAGGAATCGTGCGCAGCGCAGACCCCAAGCGAGACAGCCAGGTGGGTAGATCCCGCTAGCCGCCCGGGCCGCAGGCGGGCGCCGCGGGATGATCGTAGCTCCGCGCGCACCTCGTCCCCCGCGGAGCCACCAGGCGTCAGTCTCTGGCACTCAGGCCCTCCGGGAAGGAATGAACAAGCGAGTCCTCACCATTATCAGTTGCTCCAGCTATGGGGGGGGGGTCAATGCGGTGTCAGAGGAGGCCTCGGGAGTGGCCCGTGAGGCGCCCGGAGTCCCAGTCGCCGCCGCTGGCTCTCATACAGCCGCCATGTTGCCTCGAGGCCCGCGTGCCGATGTTCGGCCCTCGTGAGTAGCAGGGGTCCCAGCTACCGTCGAACAGCCTCAATTCGTTGCACAGCAGTTAAGAATGTGCCACCTTGCGAAAAATGGCTCGGATGCCACCCAGGGAGCAGGATATTGAAAGGATGCTATTGGCTGCCGGCGGAGCTGCACTACGGTGCAGCCATCTTGCCGTGCGCCCTCTAGCGCCCCCATAGTGTGCGTCTCTTGAAGAAAGACTATGTGAGGATGGTGCCTCTTGAGATAAGTATATATGGAATACTGTTTAAGTATGGTGTGAATACCCCTGAAATTGAGGGTGAGGAATCTAGTGAATATTATAGGTGCTATTGTAAGAGCATTGAGATAAAGTGGCAGTCAGGCCAAACATGCGTGGCACACGCCCTGGTACTATCCCAAGAATACATTCTTGTGAACGTGAAGTCATGTGAGTGTTGTGTGCCTCTGTGGTGCGCAATCGAGAACAATAAAGGATAAGGGGAGAACATGTACCTGGAAACATTAAGAGCCTCCCGCAACAAGCAGAATGCCCAAACCAGGTGTTGATAAGAACAGGTCTTGCTGAGTGGGGAGCGATCGTGATGTAAAATAAGAGTGGGTTTAGAAGGCTACCCTTTAAGTGTTAAAAAAGTGAACTGGGTCCCAGCAATGCAGACGCAGCAGTTTGCGGGAGGTGTGGCCCTGTCTCTCCCTCATGCATGCTGGAAAGAGCACTGCAAGGTGGAGATAGAACATAGTGAGAGAGTAATGTCGCAACATAGCCGCGTGTAAAATGAGATTCAATAATAAAAAAAAAAAAAGATAACAAGCATCAAATTATAGTCTCTGAAGTCTGAGGTGTCACCAACGGAAGAACAGGTGTGGACTGAGTGGAGATCTGGGAGGAGTCCGAGTCTACATCTGTAGAGAAGATCTGAGAACCACTGTCTATGTCTGACACAGCAGTTTCCGCACCCAGGTGTGCAGTCGCCGCCAGGGCCTGTCGTTGATTTTCAATTATTTGCTCCAGGTTTGGGGCTGTCAACGTGGGTGGCTTGGGGGGGCCCTCCATTTGCATTTTTTTCACTTCCGTTGACATCTGAGCAGCCTAGAGGAACCGGCAACTGAATATGGTAAGAGAGCGTCAACGTTTTTGTCTAACCAGTCCTATGTCTCTTTGGGATCAGTAAAAAAGTGAGTTTTGCCCCCATGCATGGTTTTGAGTTTTGCAGGATATAGCAGCGAGTACTAAATCCGCAACTGTCTAAGACATTTCGTGGCTTCAAAAAACATGGTGTGCGGACGCTGTACTGCTATTGTATAAGAAAACAAACGAAAAGTGGTAAGTTTTCTAGGTTTATCGGCGCCTCTCAGGAGAAATCCACTTGGTAATTAACCTAAACCGCTCTATCAGAGTGGTGGTGCTGCAGGGTGAGGAGAACCACAAACCTCCCCAAATTTCAAGCCTAAGCTCACAAATGCATTAACACTCCCCAGCACACATCCGAAATCTGTGAAAACGATAGACAGTGCATGAACAGTAAGCACAATTTGTACAAAAGATTTCAGATTCTCTCTGTCTTCTTTTCTCCTTTATTCAGTAGGTCTTCATACAAAACAACAGCCGACACGTGTTTCGTCGCGTACATGGGAATTAGTCCAGCGACTTCTTCAAGGCTAAGTCTTCTTAGTATGAATTTTATTTATGTGGTGATAATTCCAACCCACACAGGGTATCTGTATTCTGCAGCGTCCTAAGTGCCGTTTCTATATATCCAGCAATCATATAATAATCCGGTGTATACGAGCGCATATCTGTATTATTTCCTTTCGGACGCCGTCAGAGCCATGTTGTCGAGTACGCAACCTAACCGGATTATTATATGATTGCTGGATATATAGAAACGGCACTTAGGACGCTGCAGAATACATATACCCT
The DNA here is from genome assembly GCA_963921515.1 of Calotriton arnoldi. NCBI lineage: Eukaryota > Metazoa > Chordata > Amphibia > Caudata > Salamandridae > Calotriton > Calotriton arnoldi. Next base: position 644,600 of record CAWUFW010006321.1, on the reverse strand, counting down.
GTGTGGGTTGGAATTATCACCACATAAATAAAATTCATACTAAGAAGACTTAGCCTTGAAGAAGTCGCGGGACTAATTCCCATGTACGCGACGAAACACGTGTTGGCTGTTGTTTTGTCTGAAGACCTACTGAATAAAGGAGAAAAGAAGACAGAGAGAATCTGAAATCTTTTGTACAAATTGTGCTTACTGTTCATGCACTGTCTATCGTTTTCACGGATTTCGGATGTGTGCTGGGGAGTGTTAATGCTATTGTATAATCCAGGAAAATATCATTATGTGCTTGTCCTTCAGCATTAGAGGGCCCTTTAAGTGAGCAGCACGCAGCACAGCGTTCTGATAATGCAGGAGTTTTGCCAGCATAGGCCGAGGCGATGTCCCTGGGGGGTGGGGATCTACGCCGAGTCGGAACGTGATGTGCTCGCTCCAGTGAAAAGAAGGCAGTGAGGTTGAGGTAGGCACAAAGGAGGGAAACCAAGTGTCCAGGAATTGCACTGGGTCCTTCCCCTCAATACATTCTGTCAACCCAAGTATTCGGACGTTGCTCCCCCTCTGCGTCATCGGCAAGTTCTTAAAGTGTGTGAATTCGGTCCTGCAACTGATGAATGGTCTGTGTATTGTCATAGGTTTGAGGATGAAGCACCGCCAGAGTTTACTCCCCATGAGCTACCTGCACCGTGAGTTTTCGATCATCATCTCTGAGGATGGTCAGCTCTGTGATTAAAGACTCCAGGGCTGTCTCCATGGATTTGCGAGAGCTTTCAATGATTGCTAGAATTTGATCCAGTCTGTCTTGTGGGGGCTGCAAGGCTGCATCTGGTATATCTTGTTGTAGGGTATCAAGAATTGAGAAGGGAGGATCTGGTTGCGGCATTTGAGGTTGATGCATTTATTTTTGGGTGCCCCATGATGTAATATTGCAAGAGGCTGCCAGCCGCCTAGTGCAGTGAAGAGCAGGCAGTGGCATAGATCAAAAGTGGTTGGATGGCTTCAGGGGCTCTGGGAGGGGTATCCCAATCCTGTAAGGATGTGTTCGAGAGGACTCTCCAGCATGTTGATAGGAGCATTGTGTCCTTATGAATATGTTGATGCTGACCGGGGAGGTACGAGTGCCGTTCTCTGCGATGGGGTGAGAATCGCTGTGTCCCGACCTGGACACCGAGAATGTCTGGAGCGTCCCGCAAGGCAGGGGAGGCCCAGCCCGTGTTGCCGCCCCATCATGCCCTGTCCCAGATACTGAGAATCCCAGCTCGAGTTGCCCCCCCCTTTCACAGGATATAATAATGGGCAGTCTGAAGGGGGGCTTGTGCATAGGACTGCACTGCAGAACATCATTGTAGAAGAAAATGGTGTGTTTATCGATGCGCCTCCTACAGGCCGCAAGGGATACAGAGCCAGGCCGAGCAGTGGTCGGCAGCTGAGGGTGGCTCCAGGGGGCCACATGTAAAAGGGGGAAGGCCACCAGTGGTAGAACTGGAGGGAGCGAGAGGGGCCAGTAATCCTCTTTAGTCTCGGCGCAGGCCGAACAACCCGAATGCATGGGCTTTCCCAGGTTGCAACAAGTGGGCGTGAAGGGCCCCTGGGAGATGATCAGCTTAAGAGGATAGCTATGTCTGATCGTCAGCTTGCAGAGGTGTAGTTCCAAGTTTCCCAAGCAGAATCGGAAAATGTACACGGGGAGTCGCGGCCTGCCATGTTTGTCTATCACTGCAGCTACAGCCAGATGTGAGGGGGAAATATATTGCGAGGTCTCCCACCAGGCAACCAGACAGCCCCCGCGCTGTGCCCTGAAACGAGCACAGGGTTCTGCGTGTTGCTTAGGGAGTCCCCCCAATGGATCTGGAAGACAGCTCTTGCTTGGTACATTGCAGGGTGGGGCCCTCCTGCTGCCACCCAGGCCGCTACCGTTTTCTGGCCCCAAGCCGTTTTGTGGATATGAGGGTGGATCATTGCTATTGATGGTCTTGTGGCCCCCTTTCAGTGCAACCCGCTCCCCAAGGAAATGCGGAGTGCGCTAATGGGCACAGTGCACTGCGATGGCAGCTTGCCCGGGTGCAGTCATTGATAGCCGCTTGTATCAGGAGGTACCCCAGTTGTGGTAAGTGGGGGTGTGGGGGGTTTGGAGAGATGTCACCGATGTGGCTGTGTAGTGCTAGAGGCACTCCTATACGTAATGACCTTTGACTACCTTGATTTTAATTGACTTTTGGTGTTTTATTTTACCCTAGCCTGAATGTGCGACATTTTTCCCTGCATATGCCTTGTTTTCCTTGAAGATTTCTTTCGTATCTCTCGTAGTTTTAAACTGGGAGCTGTCACAGAGTAGAACAGCTTGCCAAGAACAGAACGTGTGGGATGTGCATTTGAAAGCATGAGAGAGAGAGAGAGAGAGAGAGAGAGAGAGAGAGAGAGATGTGGAATGTACTTTTTGGACTCGAAGTGCAGTGTTATGAGCAGTGGTGCACAGATGTGCATTGTGTTGTACATTGGGAAGTATTATGAAGTTCTTACTATTGGCTTTGACATGCCGTCATGTCATCTTGAATCCTGACTATCTTGCTAGAGCTTTTCACGCGCACACGCAGGCCCTCAGATTACTCAAGGTGTTTAGGTTATTCACGTTCAAGGTTGCTTTGTTTTTGGAGAGGAGATTGTTGAATGTACCGCCAGAGGAATTCATAAGCTTTGCGGGGATAATGTGTGGGAAGTGTGCTTGGTGCCTTTCAGAGCAGAGATTGTTGTTGCCAGAATAAACCCACTTTTGGACCCTCTCAGACACTCATGCACCTACTTACAGACTCTCATGCACCCACTCACAGACTCTCAGACTGAGTCAGATACTCATGCACTCACTCACAGACCCATAGACACTGTGGCATCCACTGACAGACCCACTCAGACACCCACGCACCCACTCACAGACCTACACAGACTCATGCACCCAATCAGACATACTCAGACACAAGACCCTACTCACATACCCACTGAGACACTCCGGCACCCACTCACAGACCCACTCAGACATTCACGCACCCACTCACAGAGCCAACCAGACACCAACACACCCACTGACAGACCTACACAGACACTAACAAACGTACTCAGAGATCCACTCTGACACTTAAGCACCCAATCACCGACTCATGCATCCACTGAGACCCACTCCGACACACACAGACCCACTTAGACACTCATGCACACACTGAGACCCACTCACTCGTGCACCCATTCAGACCCACTCACACACTCAGCCCCACTCACTCGCGTACCCACTCAGACCCACTGAGACAATCACGCACCTACTCACAGACCCACTCACTCACCCACTCATAGACCCCATTCCTATACTGACACACCCACTCACAGATCCGCCCAAACACTTATCTGCTCATTCACAGACCCACTCACGCACCCAGTCAGATGTACTGAGTGACTTAAATAGTTGTCAGTTTAAAACGTGCTGGTGTCTACTGAATGCCTGCTTTTGTTTTGCGTATTCTGGACGTATTTGCGAAGTAAAAAAAAAAACCTTAAAATAAGGGATTTTAAAATAAAATGAACCAGTGTTTGGGTAACAGAGTGGCTCTGAGAAGAGCCTTTGTGTTTATTGTGACTAGATGATAACTACACAAAATAGGATGCAGTCTTTCAAGTTGTTGAGGAACATCCTGTTGCCTTTCGCTGTGAAATGAACTCCATCATTTCTACAAATACCATCCAAGTCAAAGCGTGTTGTTGTAGATACAGTGGAGAGGTGTGGTGCAGTGGAGAGGTGTGGTGCAGCGGCCAGGGCAGCTGACTTCGGAGCACAGTGCTCACGGTTCGATCCCTGGCTCCGGCGGCAGCTCAGCACCATGTGACTCTGGGCAATAGCTCACTTAATTTCCACGATGGCCCCCAGCGCCTTGAGACCCGTAAGGATGAGTAGTTCGCGCTTTACAAATACGGATTTTTTTTTTACATTTACAGCCCATGTTATGGTCTCTGAGGAATGCAGAAACAGTTTTATTGACATGTTTCCTGTCTTTTTCTATTTGTGAACAGAATTCGTTTGACCACTTTCATTTCTGCCTTTGGCATATGTTGGATAATACCAAGGCAGTCTGAGGGAAAAGTACCGTTAACTGAGCAAAGGTATCCTTCATTATGATTTCCAGTCATAATCCAGTAAGTGTGCCTAGGTCATTACCACCACAGTCTACAATCACGAGGTCTGGATGTTGGCAATCTATAAAGCTTTCAACCAAAGGCAAGAATTGATGCCACTTTAACCCTCTCTGCCCAACCCAAGTAATGTCCACATTAGGCAAACATAAGTCCCTGTCAATGCCACTCTTTCTAGCACACACTCTAGCTCAAAACACAAAACTAGGACCCACAATCCATACTCTAACCATTTTGAAGGCAAGGAGGAGTAGAACACAGTAGAAGGTTGTAGCTGAAAGACAGTTTTCAAAATAAAAGGCAGTTAAAATGGAAGACAGGATATGGGTTTAAAAAGGACAATTGATTGGATGGTGTAAATATGCAGGTAGCTACAATTAGGTAGTGATTTTTAAGGAAAAGTAAGTAGATGTGTGATTGGCTCTGGTAAAAATAAAAAAATGTAATGGAATGTTGGGTATGCTTTTAATTCAAACAGTTAACCACACCAGCTGCACTTGATTCTGAAGATAGTATGCACCTTCTAGAATGTGTTATGAAATTTTGAACTACTGTGAACTAGAGTGTTACAAAGGGGATTGCTATGGAAAGTCAGTTAAGAGAGTGTGTGTGTGTGCGTGCGAGTGCGTGTGTGTGTGTGTGTGTGTGTGTGTGAGGGGGGTATTAAATAGACTGTAGTGTATTAGTCAAAGTTAAATTGGTTTAGAGTTGTTACTAATTAAGGAGGGTTTATATTCTTGATCAGACCTATGTTATATAATTAATTGTAGTTTTAAAGTAATAAGTGTAGAATGCTTAATACTTTTTCGGACTCCCGTAGGTATTCAAACATTTGTTGCAAAATAATACGGGGGTCTGCGCTGAGGGTCGCAACAAATTCGCCAATATGCCCAAAAAGACTACCAGATTGGGCTTCTTTACGGAAGTGCAAGAAAGGGTTAAGAAACCCTGACCATTGAGAAGTAGAACAGTGGTGGTTGATGAGTGCAAATAGTGGTGGGGCATAAGTGCATCCACAAGATTGCACTCTTCAAGCAAGCATAGCAAGCCAGCCCAATCCCCTCAGACCTAGCTGCGCCTGCCCCCTTGGTCACAGGTTTCAATCGCAGCAGGTACCCTTTGACTTTCATCCTACTAAGATATGGGGCTGGTGCATTTTTTGGTGCCTTGTGCCAACGCACACACCCTTGAAGAAAGGCCACATTAAAAATGAATACAGACAACTTCATTTAAAGCTCTACTTAAGAATCATGTTGGGCCTTTGTTGAATCGTTTTTTTTTTTTTATACAATGATTTTTATTAACAATACTCATAAACAAGGTTCAGGTATACAATCAGCATAGCCACATTTCACCAAACAGTGGCGCAGCCGCACACACACATCCATAATGTCAGCGATCTCCTTATAGCACAACTCATGAAGCACTGCAGCATACTTCCTTCCAGTGACCTCAAACCAAAAACAAAAAGGGACAAACCCCAAACTGTAACCAGGTAGACAGGCAACACCCCCCTTTCCTACAACATGTCAATGACCAGTGACACTATACCCTACTGAAACCTATGTGCTTCAACCCTTTTATATTTTATGAGAGAGGGGCCATCACAACAGTCTACCGGCCGCCTATGCGTAGGGTTTTTGTGGTGCCCCCACCCACTGTTCCCAAAATCGTATATCATCTTGCGGGGTTAGAGTTAGTGTGTTCTGTTCTAATCTCTCAAGAAACCCATCCCACTTGGTGTATGCTTCCCCAGCCCATCCCTCATTCTGGGCACCAAATCTAACATCTCTGCCCGCAACCATTTTAAGAGGCCACAGCACCAGGCCTTTAGCAATGGGGCCTCCAAAGACCCAGGCCATGGCAGTGCATCTTTTTGCAAGTACCACAGCCAGGTTCACAAACCAGTAAGTGTGCTTGTTCCTTTCTGTAATGGGTCTCACTTCTAGTAAGCTCTGTAAAGGGGTCGTGGGCCAGAGTGTGGTGGTCAGCTTCGCCATGTACCCAAGCTCCTCCTCCCAGAATTTCACTTTAACTGGCACTGCCACATCATGTGGTAAAAGTCTGCAACCATCTCTCCACATCTGGGGCATGCAGCAGAGGCTCTCGGGGACATATGTCTGGCGCATTTGTTTAACTACATTCTCCCAGGTAGAGGTCAGTATTATCCTGTCCCACCTCCCACCATTCCTGGAGGCTGCCTAAATAACTGTCTGCCCTCTGCAATGGTGCATGTATGTTGCTCTGTTTCTCCACCTGAAGTGCTCAAGGGGAGTGCAGTTAATTGGAGCAGGGATCACGTTAGGAGGCAGCAATCTAGATTCTGTCAGACTGTGAAGCAACCAAAACCAATGTTTCGAAAAGCAGTCATTTATCCAGCACGTACGTTTTGTGTTTAGAAAGCAAGTTGCCCAATTTAATTTAATGAGGTAACTTACTTTATAGACACAGAACGCAAAAGTTCGGGATATACGACTTCCAGAACATAGTTTATTTTTTGCTTCTCAGCCTGGCACCGTTTAAAATGGTTATGCTGCCAAAGGCACAGCAAGCGCATAATTTATTTCCTGCTGTGGTCTTTACTTTCACTCTCTTTCTCTCTAGTTCTAGTTTCTTTATGACTGCTGCTGCTACTAAAGAGAAAGAGAGGGAAAGGAAATAGCAGGAAAAGGAGAACAGATCAACAGGAGGACAGTGTGAGAAAGAAAAGTAAGGACAAGGGAGAGAGGACGAAAGGGAAAGAGTAAATAGAGTGAGGGGTGAAGAGTGGAGCGGCAAGACATCTTACCCAAACAGAGAACACGTCATCATCCTGCAGAGTTTCTGCTTCACAACTCTGTGAAGTTCCTGAACTCCTCTCACTGGCTGGAATGCTCAAAACAGAATACATGAGGCGCAGAAGCATGCGCAGTGTATTCAGTTTCGAGCATGCAGCATGTGACCCTGCCTCAGAGAGCCATGAGTTCAGTCTCATGACTCTATGGCGCCAGGCCCTTTTCCACAGGCTGCAACCCCTCCTCTAATTAATCACAAGCAGCCCTGGGGGTACTGGGCTGATACTGTACACTCCCGGGGCTGCTTTAAAATGCGACGCTGCAACGCATCATTACTGGGAGTTCCCTGAGCACCCCAAGTACTGCAGACCCGTGCTGGCAGCATGTCAGCCCATAGTCTGCTTAAATGTCTATGCTACAACGGCCACCAAATAACTGGCACATGCGCACTAGTGCATGTGACTATGAAAAACTGCCTGGTCTGCCTGCTGTCCGTTTTGGAGAACGGACTAGGCAGGCTGAGGCACTGGGTGTGTTTATTGTAATGTAAATAGGGCAATTACCATCCATTTCACCTGTAATTAGAAGGGCAGAGCCCCTCTGCCCACCCCCAGAAACTGCAGTTGAAGTAGAATAACAAAACTAAAATATGAAATGGAAGTTCTGATTTGCCAACTACCACAGTATCACAGAGCAAAGTTGAAAAAGGTTGCCATTAATGGTTGCTTGTATGAGAGTGGAGTAGCATTCTTATGCTTAGTTTTCACATTTTCTGTGAGAGTACAGTAAAAATGATAACGTCCAAAAGAAATTACTGACCAACCAAGACACACGTGGAACAACCAAATTGCTGAAATGCAGAGAAGGTCGCTGGAGACATTTACTCTTGATCCATTATGCAGCTATGGTGTAGATTACGCACCTGGCATTTATCCAATGAGGTAGCACACACTAATTAACCAGTAGAAACTACTCAGGTTGGGTAGACATTTTGTGCAAAACTGTGAACTCTTGTAGGATAAACAGGCAGATGAGGTTCCCTTCTGGCCCGATACTGATTTCACAGAAATTAAACCTCAACGGGAAGCACTTACAAATCTAAACATAGCCGGTGCCCCAGCTTAAGCTCCACTGCTGTAAAGGACAAATAATCCTAACTTTCAGGGCTTGGTGAAGGCAAAGCAAGTGTGCTTTCTTGGCAATTCCACATTGAAAAACAATCTGAAATCCTTGGTGAAGACAAATGCATTGTTGATCTATCAGAGCACAATCTGTAATGACTGACAAATGGGTTCTTTCTTGGCCTCTCCTGGCGAGAGCAGAGTCCATGTTTTTCCCTTTAAATGACTAAAAGTATGCAAAAGTGCAGAATTACCTGGAGGTATTGCCCATTTGGCCCCGACCCGTCAACCTTAGTAGTATGCAAGTCACACACCCACTCATACACCCACACACCCACTCACACATCCATACAGAAATAACACACCCAGTCGCCAACCGATACAGCCACTAACACACCCATATATCCACTCACACCCACAAAACCATTCAAACACCCACTCACAGACCCATACAGCCACTCACACACCCACTCACGACTTATACATCCACTCACACACACACTCTTAAAGGTAACAGATTACAGTTAGGAAATTAAATGTTAAAAAAATCATTGAAATTTGCTTAAAAAAAAAAACCGAAAGGTTACAAGGACGTTATAGTTCGGAAATAGAATTAAAAATTCACTGAAAAAACCTAAGGTTACAGGGACTATATAGTTAGGCTCAGATTTCACTAGTAAAAATCCATTGAAATTCATCAGTTATAGTTACCTGAGCTATCACCTACGCCCCCGCAAACCACTGCTTATGACTTCACATATTACATCACTCATGACATGGTCAGTCACATCACTGATGACATCATCCACAGAACCGCTCACACACCCACTAACACTACCATACAATCTCTCAAACACCCACTCACAAACCAACACAACCACTCATAACGATTTACTAACACGTAGAACTACTGATACACACCCACTCGCTCACTCATACAGCCACTCACACAACCAGTCACTCACCCATACAGCCACTCACACATCTTCAAAACCACTTACATGCCCATTCACACATCCATACAAGCACTCACGCCCACTCACTCACCTATACAACTACACACACACATTGACTGTGCAATACAGCTACTCGCACACCCCCTCACTTACCCATACACTCACTCAGCCATGGAGCCACTCACACAGGCACTCAGTCACCGATACAACCACTCACACAGCCACTTACCCACCCATACAGCTATTCACACACCCACTCACCCATATAGCTATTTATACACCCACTTACTCAACCATACAGCCACTCACCCACTCACTCACCCACTAATACAGCCACTCACCCACCCATACAGCTACTCCACACACACTCACATACCTATATAGCCACTCACCCAGGTACTCACTCACCGATACAGCTACTCACAAACCCACTTTTTCATCCATATAGTCCCTCACATCCATACAGCCACTCGGACAACCACTCACACACAGATTCACAGTCTCAAAGCCTCACAGTTGACTTTTGTTAGAAATAGTATCACTCAGTAGTACAAAAAGAATAGTAATTTAAGTTATGCAGTAGCTTAGTATACATCTTTAAGAGCTCGTTTCATTTTCGCCTCTGTGTTTGGGAACCTGCAGTCAGCACCTTACGGAAACCGGCAGCACTTTTATCTATACCGGCAGGGAAACAGGCAACCGGTAGGACACGGGAGAGGACCACAGATCCCCGTAGCACCTGCGCCAGGAGGCACCAGCGTTCAGCGGGCCTTTAAAATCGACCGCGGGCTCCCGCGGCGCAAGACGCGCGCGGGCGTGCCCGGGCCAAGGGCGGGCCCATCCGTGCCCGAACGAGACTGGTCTGGGCCCCCCCTTTTCGACTCCGGTGAATATTTAGTGACTGCTTGTAAAGGTAAGGGGGTGCGCTCATAGTGCCCTTACCCCAAGCCTCCAGACTAGGCCAGTCCTGTGTGTTTTTAAATAACTTTTGTATCCGGACAGTGCCCAAATTAAGAGCATCAAATATTGTGCATATAACACATATATATATCCCTTCTGGTGTAGTGTGTGGAGGTCTTATAGTACCCGAGACATTTACTCCTTTATTTGATTACTGCCCACACTGCTTTGGACTGTTTGTATATTTTTTTAAACATCTTATGAGAAAATACTTGTGGCACAAATAAGTATAGTTTTCTACTGAGGAAAGTTGTATGTTTGGGGAGGGGAGGGGGTAAGGGGTGTCTTTTCAGAGTCGTTGCATCTGATCTCCATATTGAAGTGCAGGACTTGGTTTTTTCTTCAGAGTTCGCATTAGCTATACTTGAAATCTATACTAGGGCTAAAGTGTGTAACATCGTCTAATATTGTCTAATGGGGAAGCGGAGGACAGCTGGCCTTGCTGGCCTCCCAATAGGTTCCGCAGGCTCCGTAGTTACTATGGATTCCTGTTTGAAGCGGGCTGCGTCAGTACTAGATAAAGAGATAGAACTGGTAAATAGGCGCCTATCACGATCACCAACAACCTCCCATACTTTCCACCCTTTAGGTACATTACCACTGGGGGAAAATAGTATTGACTTATTAGATAACTCAGGACTAGGGGTTCGAGAAGCTATAAATAGTGTGAAAAGTGAGATTAGTGTGACTACTAACGCACCAGAAAAACAGATACCGCTTAGTCCCACTGTCATAACTATAACTGGAGGGGTAAATAAAATCGTGCCTAACAGTGATGCGGGGGACAAAAGTACTGGTCTCACTCTAAATACACCTATTAATAGACCGGTCACACGTGGGCGACAAGGAGGGGCAGAGTGTCTTAAACAGGGGTCAGGGGTAAAAAGGAAAAGCCAACTACTCGGAGGCAAAGCAAAAAGGCAAAAGACAGATCCAATTCCTAGGACCACACAGGCTATCCCGTAAATAACGAATGAAGATAGGAACTTATTACTTGAATCTATGCAGGTTATGTTAAAAGAAATCATGGATGCCAAGCTAGGCCCTATTATCGAGAGATTAACCCTGATTGAAAAAAGTATTTCCAAACTCAATAATAATGTTATAAAGGGCACGGAAACAAATACTTTAAGAACTCCCTTGTCACTGGACTATGCAAAATCAGGATTGTCACGCCCAACTGCCAAAGAAAAATTACCATCTGAATTATCCTCCCAATTCCCACTCCAACTAAGGCCGCCGGACAATATATCTAATATACCTAATGCCCAACTAACCGCGCACTCATCTACATTGTCCCCTGCTATAGACCCAGGTATTATCGTAGGTCACGAGAAAAATGTGGGCATTTGTAACCAAGGCGAGAGAAATACACATGAGAAACAAAATTTAAACACAGGAAAGGATGTTGCAAAGTACACTACACATAGCTTGCCGGACATTCATTTACCCCCAGAATCAACACCATATGTGGTGGTCCTGGGGAATGTGCCGACCCTCACTCAGGGGAGAAGTGAGGACTATTCTCAATTGAAAAATAAAGTATTACACTGGTTAACATGTAACACGGAACTGGGGACAAGAGCAGAGAGACATATAAACATGGTGCGAAGGGTTAGCTGGGTGGGTAGCTCAAGAAAACCTTTCAATGGTGATTGTGTTATTAATTTTAATCAACCCAATCTTGTAGAAAGAATCTTATTTGCTACCCGAAAAGATTCATCCCATGTTAATAAATCCCAAATTATGGCATTACCATTAGGTTTCTTCTATAAACCCAATTATAGGGGAGGAAACCGTTTGGCAAATATTCCCAATGCTCCAGAAAATATATCTGTGTTATCAGGCAAACCATTAATGACCCAGGCCACTACCCGGCTACACGATATAAAGTACTGTAATAATCCCGGCTATAGTACGTGGGAAACGTTCTAACCCTTTTCTCCAAACCTAGAGTTAGCAAATCGTTTTGCTCCACTGACAAATCTAGAGGATTGTGATTGACTCAAAAGGGTGACGTTTCCATCTGAGAAAGGGACATCACAAAAATCTAAATTTAGTATCCTGGAATATTACTGGTGTAAAAACAAAACTAGGCACCAATGTATGGCCGGATTTTTTAAAAACCTCACAAATCATTTGTGTCCTGGAAACCTGGCATACTAAACCTTTCCATATCGATGGATTTTTTATAATCGATACGAAAGCTATATCATCAAGGAATGGAAGGGCAAAGGGTGGCCTGGCAACTTTACTTTCGGTTACATGCTCATTAACTTTAAAAAAAGAGTACACCAATTCAGCCTATTTTCAATTGTTGTATTTGTCAAATGACTGAGTGTTTTGTTGTTATTAATTTCTATAACAATGTCTTTGATAACACAAGGGAACAAGTAATTATATCACTAGAGAAGGAGATTGATATCTTTGTGAATCAAATTAAGTCTGACTACCTCCTAATCTGGGCTGGTGATTTTAATATTGGGAAATGTGGTGATGTAGAGGGGAAATTTTGTGGTTATGGGAATAGAGCTGGCAGAAACCATAGACATTTTCTTCATTACACCTATGGTTAAACAATTAATAGGGTAATGCATAACTATAATTTGGAAATGGCGGACCAGTCAATTCTGGAGGGAAACTTAGAGTTACCCACCTTTGTCGGTCATGGTCAAAGTTCAATTATAGACCATATATTAATTTCGGGACATGGCCAAAAACAAATATTGACAATGGAGGTTAAAAAAACCTGTTTAAGTGATCATTATCCACTTATCCTAACTGTCAGATTGCGTTCTACATTGAAGAATGGTCCATGTTTAGCACCAACCATAACTACACAGGGAGAAAATGGTGTATCAATTAAATGGACTGGAATAAATCCAAATGTTTTTATGGAAAAATTGTTGAATTGATTGTAAAAATAACATTGAAACATGTACTAGGGGGGACGCAACTAACAACGAGATTATTATGGCTTTCTATAATATCACCTCTCAAATTTCACAGGGATTAAAAAAAAAAAGGAGTCATAAAAAAAGGCAGAAACCAGTGGGCTGGTTTGACTCGGAATGTACAGAAGTAAACCGGCTATTAAGAGAGGCCTTGAAAATTAGACCTAGATAGAGAATTGGTCCAAAACCGTAGGCTGATATATAAACAGACTATGGACAAAAGAAAGAGGGAGATACAAACTGAGGCATGGGAAAAGCTGACACAGGCCGCAGATACAAAGGATTCAACCCTTTTTTGGAAAGTTTTAAATCATTCTTATTTTAAAGACTGCGGAGCAGTAAAAATTGAATGTTTAGTACAGCCTCAGGACTGGATAAGCCACTTTTCAGAGGTGTTCAACCCTAATAAGGAATCTTATAATATATTATTAAATAGTGGTTTTATTGGCACTACAGAATCATCAGATAAAAATGATAACCGTATAATTATAGATAACCCAAATATGGTGCCAATCACCCTTGAGGAAGTTACGTTGGCCAAGGAAAAAAGTGCAAATGGAAAAGCACCCGGAGTTGATGGGGTACCCATAGATATCTTTAAATTTAAACCAGACTTTTGGGCCCCGATATTACATAATGTATTTAACATAATTGTGAAGGGCTTGATCCCGAGATCTTGGACTGAAAGTATTATTGTTCCGATATTCAAGAAGGGCAATCGGGGCGATGCTAAATGCTATCGCCCGATTATCTTCTCGACACAACTTCCACGCTGTTGGGTAGGATATTGTTGGAGAGGTTGGAATTGTGGGTAGGGGAACACAATATTCTTACCGAGACACAATATGGTTTCCGTAGAGAAATCGGTACCATAGAACAATGTGTTAACTTACATGTCCTGATCAGTAAATATACTATTGTAAAAAAATGGCCATTTACATCTTTGCTTCCTCGACCTTACTAGCGCCTTTGATCTAGTAAACCACTCTAAGTTGTGGCAGACTCTGGCCCTTATGGGCGCACCGAATGATATTGTTGTATACCTCTCACAAATTTATAGATGCCTGAGCGCTAGAGTTCGCTACTGGATAGATGGTGAGTGTACAACAAATTTTAAAGTAACCCGGGGGATTAGACAGGGCTGTGTGTTGGCCCCCTTGCTTTTTTCACTATACATAAATGGGGTTGACGAGGAATTACAAAAATGAAATGCTGACGCACCGAAAGTTGGAAACCGCTATGTTCCTATTTTATTGTATGCGGATGACACAGTGCTTTTATCAAGAACTGCTAACGGGCTTCAGTTTCCTATAGAAAATTTGCAGAATTTATGTACAAAAAAGACCTGGTGTTAAACTTGAAAAAAAACATTTACAATGGTGTGTGGTCAAGGTAAAGCAAAAACAAAGGCCCACCACGTAAATAATGTCCCTATCGAACCAACTAATTCCTTTGTATATCTAGGTTTAGTCTGTGCAGCAAATGGAAGCTGGAGAGCCCATATTGAACAATGTAGGAAAACATTTATTAGAACGACCGAGGCATTTTTTAGATTCTCTAAAAAGATGGGCAATAAACCGATTAGAGAAATCATGACATTATATAAGAGTAAGTGCATTGGTGGCACCTGTTATGGTGCAGTATTATGGGGAGCTGCAAACTGCACAAGTATTCAAATACAAGAAAATGCTTTTTTCCGGAGATTGTTAGCAGTACCAAATTCAACCCCGATTAATAGCATACATAGAGAATTAGGGGCCTCGTATATTGGTGATTCTATAAGCCTAAATACCTGGCACGGTATATGGAGCAAGGAGGGCACAAAATTCACACAGGATGTCATTAGAGATATTATTGCATTAGATTATGGGAAGAAAATCCCCTGGCTGTTATATATTAAAAATCTTTTAAAAGAATGTGATATAAACACTGATTTAGAAAACCCGTCCCAAATACAGCAGTACGAAAAGAAAACATTAAAGACAAATCTGATTGAGTCACGCACATGGTTGCGAGAAGTCGATGCCAATACTAAACCCCTGACAAAAGAGTACTATGATATAACACTAGGGATAGGGCCACAAAACTACTTGTTACAGGTTACCAATATAACACACAGGTTTTACCTCACAAGACTACGTATGGGCTTGGCCCACTTTTTAATAGCTTTCCCAAAAATGGGTAAGTAGAATCGAAATTTGCCAAAATGCCCATGCGATGGTATCTCAAATCAGACAACGTTGCATTTTATTCTTTTTTGTGATTTTTATAGAAAGATTAGGAAAGAACTTTTACGTCCATTGTTTCGATGAGAGAAGTTATTCTCATACAAACTTGCCTTTGAATATATATGTGGTTTAATGGATTTGAGAGTTTGTAATGCAGTGGTACTTTTTATTCAGAAAGCTATTAAAATAAGGCAGAATAATTCCCACTTGGAGGCTCTTATACGAGGAAACTGTCACAAAAATGAAGAAATAACTAGCTGTAACATTGCTGATAGTATGTGTTAAGACTGGGTTGTAAAATAGACATAGTTTTTTAAAGTAGCCCTGGTGCCCTGTATATTTTTAAGTATTGTTTGTATTTTGGCAATCTTAAATATTGATGGATAGTATGGTAGTTATTTACGAAATTTATATAACCAATGATCAAGAACTTACCTATTTGATGATATTAGAGGGTTCTTAAACTTGAATTTGTCGTTTTTAAATATTTATCTTATATTTTTTAATGGAATTGTAACCATTTTTTGATTTTACTATGCTTTTATGGTTTTGTTTGTAAACCGAATAAAGCTTTCAATTTGAAGACTCAGAAATGTTTACAAAACACACTCACTGGATGATGTCATCAGAGATGTAATTTGAGATGTGATCAGTGATATAATCAATGATGTCACTGACTTGCTATTAAAAATTATCTGAAGGGGCCCGAGAGTGCAGCGTGTTTCTTGTGGAACAGGAACTTTAATTTTTAAACGGACCCACCTCCATGTATGTCTGCACCAGTCTTGAAGAGTGCAGTAGTCGCCTTAAGGTGGACCTTGGAGCGAAATATATATATATATATATATATATACACACACATATATATATATATATATATCAAAACAATACCTTTTCAGACAGAGTGACGCATAAATTATGCAAAAAAGAAGCAAAGAACTCTGGGAATATATATATATATATATATATATATATATATATATATATATATATATATATATATATATATAAAGCAATGAACTCTGGGTAGTTCTCAAGTTTAGGTGGAAAGCAGCTCCTGTATAGAGCACCCTCAACACCAGCGACTATCTAGATCTGCTCACCTCAAATGTCTGCTTTTCTATCAAAGTCTTTAAGCATATGATTAGCGCAGTGCCATCCACGCCGAGATATACAGGAGCTGCTTTCCACCTGAACTTGAGAACTACCCAGAGTTCTCTGCTATATATATATATATACACATATATATATATATATATATATATACACATATATATACACATACAAAAAAGAAGCAAAGAACTCTGGGTACTTCTCAAATATATATATATATATATATATATATATATATATATATAATCTACTGGCGGTCGCCAGTAGATAGTTATAGTTAGGACCTATTATCCATAGGAAATCCGCGACATTCTATTTGAAATAACGTTGGCGCCGGTTGACGAATCTTCGCGAAAGTTTCCAACTTGTTGGGGCGCTCCGCTCCGCTCCTGAAAGTCTCGGGTTGATTCGTCAAGCGGGGGCCGAGAAAAAAGGGGGGTCCCAAAACGCGTTTTCCCCATTCATTTTTCCATAGGAACCTTTAGTCGCAGCTACAGCCCGAACTGCTGAACGGAATTACACCAAATTTGGCAAAGAGGTAGCCCTTGGTTCAGACTGGTGCCTTTGGCTTAAATGGTGTAAATCCGTTCAGTAGTTCCTGAGAAATTCACAAGTAAAGTCACATATATATCTATGGCCGAGTAGGGTCCGCGTACCCTCAGCGCACCCTGCGCGCACCGTCCCGATCACGAGCTGCATGCTAATTGGCTGTCAGCTGGCTGTCAACACTCCAAACCAGGAAGTGTTGGCAGCCATTTTGTCCCTCGGTAGAACCGAGGCACAAAAACAAGTGCGCAAACGCACAAAGGGGGCAGGGTAGAAACACCCTGACCCCTAGGTCTGCTCAGGGGGTCCCACAAGGACCCCTGGGCAGAAAAGCATTTTTTTTTTTTTTTTTTTTTTTTTTTAATCGGCAGGATGCGCTCAGGGTGCGCGGATCCTGCCGATTAGAAAAAAACCCCAGAGGAAACAAGTGCGCAAAACACACAAAGGGGGCAGGGTAGAAACACCCTAACCCCTAGGTCTGCTCAGGGGTCCCACAAGGAGCCCCTGGGCAGAAAAAAGCATTTAAAAAAAATCGGCGGGATGCGCTTAGGGTGCGCGAATCCCGCCGAAAAATAAAAATCGAAGCGCGGTCTCCGCGCTTCGATGTTAATTTGCCCCGGGTGGGCCAAGTCCCAGGGGCATGGTTGGGGGGTTTAAATTTAATGTGGGGGCCTCTAAGGCCCCCAAGCCCGGGACCGCCACCCCCGGGGCTTTCAAAAATAATGGTGCGGGAGGGCTCTTGGCCCTCCCGCAGCCCCGGAGACCGCCACCCCCGGGGCTTCTTTTAAAAAAAAAAATTTGACCTGTGTGGGGGGCTCCAGCCCCCACTCGCCCGGGGACCGCCACCTCCCCGGGGCACTAAAGATTTGAATATGAGGGTCCGTTACGGACCCCAAAGCCCGGGGACCACCACCTCCCAGGGGCTGTTAAATGGTTGGGAGGGGGCCGCGCGGCCCCCTTCTGGAGCCCTTGATGGCCCTGGGGACCGCCACCCCCAGGGCTGGCTCCTGCAGTGTCCCGGGTGCCTACCCCGGGACACTGCTGTTTGCTATGACAGGACGGGAGCCTCGCGGCTCCCGTCCTGTCATAGCAAACTTGTTTGCATTTTGAAAGAGAGAGCAGGAAACCTGCTCTCTCTTTCAAAATGCAAACTAATTGCTTTCCACATGGGGAGCAGCATGTTAGCTGCTCCCCATGTGGAAAAGAATGCCGGCTCCCGTAGGACACGGGGAGCCGGCGGGACTGTGGGGTTTGGGGACCCCCACAGTCCCCAACCAGAGGCCAGGCCCGGGGGATGGGGTCCCGGGGCCATAAGTGGCCTGGGAGGGGGGCCACGCAGCCCCCTCCCCAAATTTAAAAAAAAAAAAAAAGGGAAGGCCGGCCCCGGGGATGGGGTCCCCGGGGCCTTAAATGGCCTGAGGAGGGGGCCCTGCAGCCCCCTCAAAATTTAAAAAATAAAAATCGAGGGCATGCCCCGGGGATGGGGTCCCCGGGGCCAAAACAGGCCCAGGGAAAGGGGGCCACGCGGCCCCCTTCCCGTTTTTGTTTTTTTATTTAAAAAAAAAAATGCTCAGGCCCCGGGGATGGGGTCCCCGGGCAAAAGTGGCTGAGGGAAGGGGGCCACGCAGCCCCACTCACAATAAAAAAAAATTAAAAAAGACCGGCATCGTGCCGGAGGCCCTCCCCCTCCCTGCAGTACTCTGCAAACGCGCCCCCTGGCGTGTTTTAAGAAGGGTAAGTAATTCCCCTTGAATACTGGGGGTCCCTGAGGCCAACTAGCCCACCAGGAACCTCCAGTATGCGCCAGGGGCTGCGTTGCAGAGAGGTGTACAGAGGCCACGCCCCTTTTACACCTCTCTGCAACGCAGCTCTGTGGCGCTTTTGGAAGTACATGGTGGGCTAGTTGGACTCCAGGGACCCTCAGGATTCAAGGGGACTTAATCCCCCAACTTAAAACACGCCACAGGGCGCGTTTGCACAGTGGTGAAGGGAGGGGGCGGGGCTTCAGGTGACATGTGTGCAAACAGGCCCCGTGGCGTGTTTTAAGATGAGGAATTAAATCCCCTTCAATCCTGAGGGTCCCTGGGGGCCAACTAGCCCAACAGGTACGTCCAGAAAGCGCCACAGAGCTGCGTTGCAGAGAGGTGTAAAGGGGTGTGGCCTCTGTACACGTCTCTGCAACGCAGCCCCTGGCGCATACTGGAGGTTCCTGGTGGGCTAGTTGGCCCCCAGGGACCCTCATGATTCAAGGGGACTTAATCCCCCAACTTAAAACGCGCCACGGGGCGCGTTTGCACAGATGTCACCTCAGGCCCCGCCCCCTCCCTTCACCATGTTACAAATATTCCTCTAAAATCAGCCGAACTACGAATTCGTATTTACTCACCTGTTATCAGGAGAGACCTCAGTGCTGCATCTTTCAGCCCAGTACTGATCCTGAAAAGTAATTTTAACCGTACTTACCAGGAACTTGAATTTCCTTCCATAGGCTAACATTGACTGGTTTCTCTTGGAAATTCTTCTAAGTGTGGAGTTTTGGAACTTTATAATATTCCTCTAAAATCAGCCGAAATACGAATTCTGATTTACTCACCTGTTATCAGGAGAGACCTCAGTGCTGCATCTTTCAGCCCAGTACTGATCCTGAAAAGTAATTTTAATCGTACTTACCAGTAACTTGAATTTCCTTCCATAGGATATCATTGACTGGTTTCACTTGGAAATTCTTCTAAGTGTCGATTTTTGAAACATACAAATATTCCTCTAAAATCAGCCAAAATACGAATTCCGATTTACTCACCTGTTATCAGGAGAGACCTCAGTGCTGCATCTTTCAGCCCAGTACTGATCCTGAAAAGTAATTTTAACCGTACTTACCAGTAACTTATATTTCCTTCCATAGGAATCCATTGTCTGGTTTTCAGCAGAAAAGTTTCAAAGTGTTGATTTTCACAAACTACAAATATTCCTTAAAAATCGCCTGAATGACTTAAACGCATTCTTTCAACTGTTTACAGGAGATGCACCAGTGCTGGATCCAGGATCCACCACTGAGTAAGAAAAAGTAACGATAACACTACTTACCTGCTAAGTGAATTTCCTCCCATAGGATAACATTGGTGATTCTATGTGAAAATGTTTCTAAGTGTCAACTTTTAAAATACAATAATATTCCTTAAAAATCACTACTGTAACCAAAACGCTTTTACTCAACTGTTTACAGGAGATGTCCCAGGACTGACTCTAGGATCCAGTCCTGTGGTTAGAAAAGTAATCCATAAAGTAACTAATTGCATTTAACTTGAAATTCACATTGAGCTCAATGTTGCATTGTGTTTGAAATTGTGTTGCCCATTGCAATAACTGTAACTACTGTACGTAAAAGTCTATTGCCTATTTGCAAAGTATTTAAACTAAAGTAATTCATTCTGAGAAAGTATATTTTGTAATGTAATGTATAATGTAATTACAATGTATTTAAAAAAATAAAATATCTAAAAATAAATAGTTTAAAAAAATGTAGTAAATCAGTATCAAAAAAATAAATATAACAATTAATACATTTAAAAATTGTCATTTACAAAACCTTTGAAATTCACTGAAAAAAACCATAGGTTTCAGACATGTTATAGTTAGGAATTAGCATTTAAAAAACCTTTGAAATTCACTGAAAAAACCATAGGTTTCAGGCACGTTATAGTTAGAAATTAGCATTTAAAAAACCTTACAAATTCACTGAAAAAACCATAGGTTTTAGGGACAGTTATAGTTAGTTGGACATTGCACTCGAACAAAACCCGTGAAATTCCCCGTTATAGTTAGTTCAGGTAACTATAACTGGCGCCCCGCAATGCACTGCTGATGACGTCACATATTACATCACTCATGACATGGTCAGTGACATCACTGATGACATCACTGATGACATCTCAAATGACATCACTGATGACATCATCCATGTGATAATTTCATTCATCTTCTCACACCCTAATATAACTTTTGATACACCCACTCTAAATTACAGACTGCCATTTGCAAAACCATAGACACTCCAACACCAATAACTACATACCCACTCACTGATTCTTAGGTCTACACACACACACATCCACTCACTCACCCGTACAGTCACTCATACTTATGGTCACTCAGTACAGGACTATCATATGCACTCTTACTCCTATATAGACACTCAAACACCGCCACTCATCCATAGAGGTACTCACACACCTAGTCAGTCATGCAAATAATTAAACACACTGCCATTTACTCACCTATACAGTTATACACATACCAGCTCACTTAATCATACAAATACTAGCACATTGTTACGCTCTTATACAATAACTGATACAAGCACACACGCATCCATACAGCCACTATCATAATCACTCACTCTCGCTTATAGCTATTTATATACTCCAACACACATATATACTGCCTTTCACATATGTAGTTACTCACACATGTACCACTGGGACATACATTCACTCACCTTCACACTCTTACACACACTTACCCACCCATACAGTCTATCACAGATGCACTCTTGAAACCATCCACCCAGTGAATCACCCACTCACACATCTATGCACATTGTCGCACACACCCCTCCCACACAAACACTCAGGCACCCATACAGATACTCAGACAACCATTCAATAACTCATATAGACACTCATGTAGCTATTCACAAACACATGCAGCCACTTACACAGCAACAGACAGACGGATACAGACATTCACCCAGTTTAGTCACTAACCCATGCATTCAGTAAGATACGTTAAATCACTCACTTAGAGTCAGTCACGCACCTACTAAATCATCCATACAGACACTTATACAGCCACTCATTCTTCAATACGTCTTTTCCTATATATATTAAAAATATTTAAACTTTACAGAAACAGTCACTGCATGATGTCATCAGTGATGTCATTTGAGATGTCATCAGTGATGTCATCAGTGATGTCACTGACCATGTCATGAGTGATGTAATATGTGACGTCATCAGCAGTGCATTGCGGGGGCGCGAGTTATAGTTACCTGAACTAACTATAACGGGGGAATTTCACGGGTTTTGTACGAGTGCAATGTCCAACTAACTATAACTGTCCCTAAAACCTATGGTTTTTTCAGTGAATATATATATATATATATATACCTACCGGCGGTCGCCAGTAGGTAGTTATTGTTAGGACCTTGTTTCTATTCAAAAAGCGTTTTTTCTTTTGACAATATCTTTGGCGCCATTTGACGAATCTTCGCGAAATTTTCAAAACTAATTGGGCGCTCCGGTCAGCTCCTGTCTTGAAAGTTTCGGGGTGATATCAAAGTCTTTAAGCATATGGTTAGCACAGTGCCATCCATGCCGAGATATACAGGAGCTGCTTTCCACCTGAACTTGAGAACTACCCAGAGTTCTCTGCTTTATATATATATATATATATATATATATATATATATATATATATATATATATACATATACACACATACATACAAAAAAGAAGCAAAGAACTCTGGGTAGTTCTCAAATATATATATATATATATATATATATATATATATATATTCCCAACCAGATTCCAATAAATTGGGCTCTCAGGATTCGAAGAAAGCTTCCTTGATCACACAATGAGCATTGTGAATAGCGTGCAATACATAGACTGGGTACTGTGGCCATAAACATGAAAAACGGACGATGTAGTGTCAGGGTATTGGTGTGAGGATTTCATCCTTATTTCGTAAGGCAATTTGTGTAAATCCTACATTTAGACGTATTTCGTTTTTGACTAACGATTACTTGGCTGACATACTGGAGTTAATCTTTACTCTTTCCCTTCCCTTCTGTGTTTTGCATTATGCTCTTTCAATAATGTATGTATATTGTGATTCAACAGTATATCAAACAGAGAGAGAGAGTGTGTGTGTGTATATATATATATATATATATATATATATATATATTCTACCTACCGGCGGTCGCCAGTTATAGTTAGGACCTTGTTTCTATTCAAAAAGCGGTTTTTCTTTTGCCAATATCTTTCGCACCGTTTGACGAATCTTCGCGAAATTTCCAAAACTAATGGGGCGCTCCGGTCAGCTCCTGTCCTGAAAGTTTCGGGGTGATTCATCAAGCGGGGGCCGAGTAAAAAGGGGGGTCCCAAAACACGTTTTCTCCATGTTAATTTCCATAGGAGATTTTGGAACAGGCTACAGCCCGAACTGCTGAACGGAATTACACCAAATTTGGCAACAAGGTAGTTCTTGGTTCAGAAAGCGAACTTTTTTTTAAATGGTGTAAATCCGTTCAGCAGTTGCTGAGAAATTTAAAAAATAAAAATATCGATATCTGAGAACCGAGGATGAGTTGCGACTCCTCCCGAGCACGAGCTGACTTCTGATTGGCTGCCAACACTCCAAAGCAGAATGTGTTGGCAGCCATCTTGTGACTCGGTAACCGAGTCACAAGAAAAAGGAATAAAAAAGTGAACAATTAAGAAAAGGGGGCAGGGTAGAAACACCCTGACCCCCTAGGACTGCCCAGGGAGTCCCACAAAGACCCCCAGGCCCAAAAAAAGCATTAAAAAAAATAAATCGGCCGAATTCACGCTGGGGGCGCGAATCCAGCCGAGAAAAATAAATAAATAAACGAAGCGCGGACTCCCGCACTTCGTTCTTGTTAAGACCCTGGGTGGGCCAGGTCCAGAGGGCAATGCGGAAATATTTAGCGGGGGCCCCCGCAGCCCCGGGGACCGCCACCTCCCTGAGGCTTTGTACATAATGTGCGGGGGGCACGCCGCCCCCCCGCAGCCCGCCACCTACCCGGGGCATAATGAGAATAAGGGTGGGGGGGCCTCGCGAGCCCCCCCCTAACCCCGGGGACCGCCACCTCCCCAGGGCTTTGATGAAATTAGGGTGGGGGGCCTCACGGGCCCCCCCAAACCCTGGGGACCGCCACCTCCCCAGGGCACTGTTTGGGGACCACCACCTCCCCGGGGCTATCTTCACAATGGGAGGGGGGCCGAGCGGCCCCCCTCCTGGAGCCCTTGATGGCCCTGGGGACTGCCACCCCCCAGGGCCAGCTCCTGCAATGTCCCAGGGTGCCCACCCCTGGGACATTGCCGCTTGCTATGACAGGGCGGGAGCACGGCTCCCGCCCTGTCATAGCAAACCCTGCTTTGCTTCTTGGAAGCGAGAGCAGGAAACCTGCTCTTGCTTCCAAAAGCAAAGCAGATTGCTTTGAGCAAGGGAGCTGCATGTCAGCAGCTCCCCTTGCTCAAAAGCAATGCTGGCTCCCGCAGGAGGCGGGCAGCCGGCTGTGACCGTGGGGGAATTGGGGCTCCCCCCACGGTCCCCAACGCTAAGGGCCGGCCCCGGGGGATGGGGTCCACGGGGCTGAAATCGGCCTGGGGAGGGGGGCTGCGCGGCCCCCCTCCTGAAATAAAAATTATTTAAATAATGGCCAAGCCCCAGGGGATGGGGTCCCCGGGGCCAATAGTGGCCCAGGGAAGGGTGGCCACGCAGCCCCCCCATCCCTTTAATTTTTTTTTTATTTTTTTTTAAGAAGCAGAAGGCCGGTCCCGGGGGATGGGGTCCCCGGGGGCATAATTGGCAATGGATGAGGATTGGGGTGATAAGGTCCTCTTGTGTCCTGAGGACCTCAGGACTAAAGTGGACTTCATCCCCCAAATAGCAGTGCGCCAGGAGGCGTGTTTGCAGAGTGGTGTAAAAAGGGGGCGTGGCCTCAGACCACTCTCAGCAATCCAGCTGTGTGGGACTTACTGGAGGTACCTGGTGGGCTAGTTGGCCCCCAGGGACCCTCAGTATTCAAGGGGACTTAATCCCCCAACTTAGAACGCGCCACGAGGGGCGTTTGCAGAGTGGTGGAGAAAGGGGGCGTGGCCTGAGTCCAGCTTTCAGCAATCCCACTATCTGGGACATACTGGAGGTATCAGGTAGGGTAGTTGGCCCCTAAGAACCCCCAGCAGCGAAGGGAACTTTAATCCCCATCCAAGAGCACGCCAGGAAGTGCGTTTGCAGAGTGGTGGGAAAAGAGGGCCTGGCCTGCTATGACAACTTAGCAATCCTGCTGTGTGGGACTAACTAGAGGTAATAGGAGGAGTAGTTGGCCCCCCAAGGATGTCCTTGGGGGCCAACTACCCCTCTTGCTACCTCCAGTAAGTCCCACACAGTGGGATTGCTAAGACGTCTACGGAGGCCATGCCCCCCTTCCTCCACCACTCTGCAAACACGCCTCCTGGCAGACTACGGGATGGGGGATGAAGTCCAATTTACTCCTGAGGGACTTTGGGGGCCAAGAAGCCCTCCTGGTACCGCCTGTAAGTCCTACGCAGCGGAATTCCTGAGCGCTGGTCGGAGGCCCAGCACCCTTTCTCCACCACTCTGCAAACGCGACTACTAGTTAAAGAAGTGTTTGCAATGTAATAGGTTTCACATTTGCGAGAGTTAGAGCTATTGGCGATGTAAATGTAAAAGTTTTTTTATAATGTTTTTCGGAGTGGATGTACGTTGTGTGTAGTGGAATTATGTGGTATGTTGTGCAGTGAAATTATGTGGATTGAAATTATGTGGATAGAAAGTATGTGGTATTTAGTGTATAGGAATTATGTAGAGTGGGATTATGTGTTATGGAGAGTAATTATGTGGTATGGTAGTCTGTGTTGTGGAGTGGTAACCTCAGGTGTAGTCTTCCTCGTTTCCATAGAAGCTAAACCATGAACTCAATGAGACAAAAAAAGAAGGAATCACTGAGGAGCACTTCTGGACCTAGTCAGAGGTATGAGCAGGGCTACTGGAATTATGCGACTGTTTGGCTGCACCAACTTTTGCACAATTATACATTTTCCGCATTAGCCACATAATTCATCATCTGCTGCCTAATCTGCAGATTTGAACAAAAAAAGCCTTGTTTCTAGCTTAAACGGATCAAACGTTACCAAAAATGCAGCGACAAGTGTTACAGCGTGGTGGAAGGTCCTTTGTAAACCTAGAATGGTCACCTGTTACTTATTGCTAAATGTGGGTGTTAAATTGGTACTAATGGTGTGCAAGCCACTCTTGCTTCTTTCTGCGCCTCTTTTGCCTCTTTCTGCATTTCTGTTGCTTCTTTCTGCACCTTTCTTTCTTTTTCTGCACTTCTCTTGCCTCTTTCTGCACATCTTTTACTTTCTGCACCCTTGTTGCCTCTTTCTCTACCCCTCGTCACCCTTTCTGCATGTCTGTTGCTTCTTTCTGCACTTCTCTTGCCTCTTTCTCCACCCCTCTTCCCTCTTTCTGCATCTGTTGCTTTTTTCTGCACTTATCTTGTGTCTTTCTGTACCTCTCTTGCTTCTTTCTGCAACCCTTGTGCCTCTTTCTGCACCCCTCTTCTATTTCTGCACCTCTGTTCCTTCTTTCTGCACTTCTTTTGTTACTTTCTGCACCTCTCTTGCTTCTTTCTGCACCCCTCTTGCCTCTTTCTCCAGCCCTCTTCCCTCTTTCTGCACATCTGTTGCTTCTCACCTCTCGTTTCTTTCTCCACCCCTCTTCCCTCATTCTGCACCTCTGTTGCTTCTTTCTGCACCTCTGTTGCTTCTTTCTGCACCTCCGTTGCTTCTTTCTGCACCCCTCGTGCCTCTTTCTGCACCCCTCTTCCTTCTTTCTGCACACCTGTTCCCTCTTTCTGCACCCCTGCTGCTTCTTTCTGCACCCCTCTTGCTTCTTTCTGCACCCCTCTTGCTTCTTTCTGCACCCCTCTTGCTTCTTTCTGCACCACTCTTGCCTCTTTCTGTACCACTCTTGCCTCTTTCTGTACCTCTGTTGCTTCTTTCTGCACTTTGCTTGCTTCTTTCTGCACCCTTCAGGCCTCTTTCACACCTCTGTTGGTTCTTTCTGCACCCCTCTTGCCTCTTTCTGCACCCCTTTTGCCTCTTTGTGCACCTCTCCTGCCTCTTTGTGCACCTCTCATGCCTCTTTGTGCACCTCTCATGCCTCTTTGTGCACCTCTCCTGCCTTTTTCTGCAGTTCTCTTGCCTCTTTCTGCACCTCTGTTCCTTCTTTCAGCACCTCTCTGATTTCTTACTGTATTCCTCTTGCCTCTTTCTCCACCCCACTTCCCCCTTTCTGCCTCTCTGTTGCTTCTTTATGCACTTCTCTTGCTTCTTTCTGCACCTCTCTTCCTTCTTTTTGCACTCCTCTTGCCTCTTTCAGCACCTGTTGCTTCTTTCTGCAGTTCTCTTGCTTCTTTCTGCACCCCTGTTGCTTCTTTCTGCACCTCTGTTGCCTCTTTCTGCACCTCACTTTCTTTTGTACACTCCTGCCTCTTTCTCCACCCCTCTTCCCTCTTTCTGCACCCCTCTTGCCTCTTTCTCCACCCCTCCTCCCCCTTTCTGCATCTCTGTTGCCTTTTTCTGCACTTCTCTTGCCTCTGTCTGCACCTCTGTCCCTTCTTTCTGCAACACTTGTGCCTCTTTCTGCACTCCTCTTCCCTCTTTCTGCTCTCCTCTTGCTTCTTTCTGCACTCTGTTGCTTCTTTCTACACCTCTGTTGCTTCTTTCTGCAATTCTCTTGCCTCATCCTGCACTTCTCTTGCCTGTTTCTGCACCTCTCTTGCCTCTTTCTGCACCTCACTTGCTTCTTTCTGCACCCCTCTTACCTTTCTGCACCCCTCTTCCTTCTTTGTGCAACTCTCTTGCCTCTTTCTACACCTCTCTTCCCTCTTTCTGTACCACTCTTGCCTCTTTCTGTACCTCTGTTGCTTCTTTCTGCACTTTGCTTGCTTCTTTCTGCACCCTTCAGGCCTCTTTCAGCACCTCTGTTGGTTCTTTCTGCACTGCTCTTGCTTCTATCTGCTACTCTCTTGCACATTTCTGCACCCCTCTTGCCTTTCTGCACCTTTCTTGCCTCTTTCTGCACCTCACTTGCCTCTTTCTGCACTTCTCTTGCTTCTTTCCACACCTCTGTTGCTTCTTTCAGTAATTATCTTGCCTCTTTCTGCACTTCTCTTGCCTCTTTCTGTACCTCACTTGCTTCTTTCTGCACCGCTCTTTTCTCTTTCTGCACCTCTCTTGCCTCTTTCTGCACCCCTGTTCCCTCTTTATGCACCTTCCCTGCCTGTTTTTGCACCTCTCTTGCCTCTTTCTGCACTTTTCTTCCTTCTTCCTGCATCCCTCCTGCCTCTTTCTGTACCTCCTCTTGCCTCTTTGTGCACCTCTCCTACCTTTTTCTGCACCCCTCTTCCCTCTTTTTGCACCTCTGTGGGTTCTTTCTGCAGTGCTCCTGCTTCTTTCTGCACCTCACTTGCCTTTTTCTGCACTTCTCTTGCTTCTTTCTACACCTCTGTTGCTTCTTTCAGCAATTCTCTTGCCTCTTTCTGCACTTCTCTTCCTTCTTTCTGCACCCCTCCTGCCTCTTTCTGTACCTCTCTTGCCTCTTTGTGTACCTCTTCTACCTCTTTCTGCACCCCTCTTGCCTCTTTTTGCACCTCTGTTGGTTCATTCTGCACTGCTCTTGCTTCTTTCAGCAATTCTCTTGCCTCTTTCTGCACTTCTCTTGCCTCTTTCTGCACTTCTCTTGCTTGTTTCTGCACTTCTCTTGCTTGTTTCTGCACTTCTCTTGCTTGTTTCTGCACCCCTCTTGCGTCTTTCTGCACCTCTGTTGCTTCTTTCTGCACCTCACTTGCTTCTTTCTGCACCCCTCTTGCCTCTTTCTGCACCTGTTCCCTCTTTCTACACCTTTCCTGTCTGTTTCTGCACCTCTCTTGCCTCTTTCTGCACCTCTGTTGCTTCTTTCTGCACCTCACTTGCTTCTTTCTGCACCCCTCTTGCCTCTTTCTGCACCTCTCTTGCCTCTTTCTGCACCTGTTCCCTCTTTCTACACCTTTCCTGTCTGTTTCTGCACCTCTCTTGCCTCTTTCTGTACCTCTGTTGCTTCTTTCTGCACTTTTCTTGCCTCTTTCTGCACCTTTCGAGCCTCTTTCAGCACCTGTTGCTTCTTTCTGCACTTCTCTTCCTTTTTTTGCACCCCTCCTGCCTCTTTCTGTACCTCTCTTGCCTCTTTGTGCACCTCTCCTACCTCTTTCTGCACCTCTGTTAGTTCTCTCAGCACTGCTCTTGCTTCTTTCTGCACCTCTTTTGCAAATTTCTGAATCCCTCTTGCCTCTTTCTGCACCCTCTTCCCTATTTCTCCACCTCTCTTGCTTCTTTCTGCACTTCTCTTGCTTCTTTCTGCACTGCTCTTGCTTCTTTCTGTACCTCTCTTGCAAATATCTCTTGCAAATATCTGTATTCCTCTTACCGCACCCCTGTTCCCTCTTTCTGCACCTTTCTTGCCTGTTTCTGCACCTCTCTTGCCTCTTTCGGCACCTCTGTTGCTTCTTTCTGCACTTCTCTTGCCTCTTTCTGCACCTCTGACTTAGAGGTAGTTTTAATCCCCCTGCCCTATTATGTACTAGGGCCTTACAGGGGAGGTCATGCAAATCACAAGGGTACCCCAACCCATAGTGTACCCTAGTGTATGCAGGTGTTTTCACTGTATTCTAAGTGTCTTTCAGCATAGCACTGGCTCCGGGCCTGGTTAGTCAGTCAGTTACCACCAGTACCAGTCAGCAAAAAGTTGGGGGCACAGGATGACTTTGCAACAAGGCCTCTTTCTGCCCCTCTGTTGGTTCTTTCTGCATATCTCTTGCTTCTTTCTGCACCTTT
Organism: Calotriton arnoldi; assembly: GCA_963921515.1. NCBI lineage: Eukaryota > Metazoa > Chordata > Amphibia > Caudata > Salamandridae > Calotriton > Calotriton arnoldi. The sequence goes on along the minus strand of CAWUFW010006321.1, from coordinate 615,077 downwards.
CTTCGTCTTTCTGGACTTCTGTTGCCTCTTTCTGCATTTCTCTTGCTTCTTTCTGCGCTTTTCTTCCTCTTTCTGCACATGTCCTACCTCTGTAGGCATAGTTAGAAATTAGCATTTAAAACACCTTTGAAATTCACTGAAAAAACCATAGGTTTCAGGGACGTTATAGTTAGAAATTAGCATTTAAAAAACCTTAGAAATTCACTGAAAAAACCATAGGTTTCAGGGACGTTATAGTTAGAAATTAGCATCAGATTATCACGTGGATGATGTCATCAGTGATGTCATCAGCGATGTCATTTGAGATGTCATCAGTGATGTCACTGACCATGTCATGAATGATGTAATATGTGACGTCATCAGCAGTGCATTGCGGGCGCGAGTTATAGTTAGCTCAACTAACTATAACGGCCGAATTTCTCTGGTTTTGTATGAGTGAAATGTCCCACTAACTAGAACGTCCCTGAAACCTGTGGTTTTTCAGTGAATTTCTAAGGTATTTTAAATGCTAATTTCCAACTAGAACGTCCCTGAAACCTATTGTTTTTTCAGTGAATATATATATATATGCAAGTAAATCTAATCTTCTGTTCAACATGAGCAGCAGTGGCGTCACTCCTAAAAAAGTGCAGTAACAAGAAGGAGAACAAGAAACCAGGTTAATTTTAACCTACAATAAACAAGAGCGCCAGCTTAGAAACATTGTAAGAAAGAACTGGACGCTCATACTTAGTGATCCTGTTATTGGTCCCCTCCTACCTAAAACACCCTCTATAACATTTAGGAAAGCTATTTCTATGAGCAACGCTCTAGTCAAAAGCAGTCCAGAAACTTCGGAAGGAGGTAGTTGGTTGACACAAAGAAAGGGGTTTTTCAAATGTAATACTTGTCGAGCCTGTAAATTTGGGGTAAATAAAACAACATATTTAACCCCATTTCAAGATGGATCCAATAAAATCAAGAATTCCTCACCTGTAAGGTGGATTTTGTGGTCTATGTGTTGGAGTGTTCTTGTGGGCTGCGTTATGTGGGCAGCACTAAGTGCAAGCCCACAAGCGAATACTCCAACACATACTAGCAATCACCAACTCTGACCCGACATACACCGTTGCGCGCCATTTCAAAGAAATACATGGTAACAACTTGAAACATTTTAAATACCATCTGTTGGAATCGATCCCGAGCTCAAGGCGAGGGGGCAACCGTGAGGCTGCCCTAAGTAAATTGGAAACCAGATATATCCTCGACCTTGACACTAAGACTCCTCATGGTCTTAATTCAAGTGAGGATCTTTTCACTTGCCTTTAATGTCGGTGTCTCCACTATGCCTGCAATAGGGTTCATTGGCTGCACATATATATCTCTGAATCATTAACTGATAATCGAAATGACATTTCTTTAGTAAATCCTTAGGTTTTATCCCGCCCCTAGTGTCTAATTGATAAACAATTTAAGCTAGTGCATATTTTAGGAGTTTCCAACTAAAACTAAAGGATGGGGATGATATTAGGATATTTACATCCTGTATTCGATCATAAACTGCTGCTACCTTTTGTATTTAAATACTTTATACAGTCTTAATGTTTCTTTAGACGTTGGAGATAACGGCACTTTGCACTTTTTTTTTGGACTTTAGCACTTTAAATAGACTGCAACAGTAGCAATATGTTAGGACTAGAACCACATGGGCTTTAATGTGTAGATCAGTCCTTAGGAACTGGCAGTGATATCAAACAGCAGTCACAAACCGTAGAATGTGATCTGTATGTTCCATTGCGATACATTGGTACAAATATTCAGGTTAATACAATTAGTGGTCATTAGACTGATGATTATAATTAGGGCTTCCGGTTTTATGGTATTTTTTTTTTTTTTTTACATTTCCGTCTGTATTATCCATATTTATTATGAGTTTTATGTAAAAATAAAGCTGAAACTGGTATATTTCCACATTTATTTAACCAATAAATATGCAGTCATGCTTGAATGCCTGCCAGGTTTCAGTGATATGAACACCCGCAGAAGTTTCATGCACCTGTCACTTTAAATAATGTGTATCCCACCGCAGCCGTGTCATGTGATCAAGGCCAGCTCAGGCCGAACCGCGTCATGGCGGATTGTTGAAAATAAATTACTAGCACAAGACAGCAGGAGTCTGTGTCCGTTCATCCAAATTCAGGGAATTTTTGAGCGGAACTACATTGATGTATGTATATATGTATATATATATATATATATATATATATATATATATATATATATATATACACACATACATACACACCCTACAATACGGTCTATAGCTTGTCAGGTGGTTACAGTGCTCTTTTTGGCAGGGGGTGCGGCTCTCACAATGGGACCACACCATTATGATTCATTCAAAAAAATCTTACTTCATGTAACATAACAGTCACACTCACGAGTGAAGATGATTCCATTTTATTCAAAATCAGTCTGCAAATAAATCCCAAAGTGTTTTGATTTACACGGACCTCGATCACAGGTTGGTAATGCAGACTTTCTTTCCTGCTTTTGTTCACATTCGGGATTCATTCCATTCCCGCTTTTACCTCCCACAACATAGGAGTTGTAGTCCATATACATGTTAATAAAGTGCAAAATCGTGCAAACCCTGCAATTTAGTGACTAACGTGCAGTGTTTATTTTTGAAACACGTTGGAAGGGGCAAGTCTCTCGAATAGCTAACTACTATAGTTTATTTACAAACCATGGTTTGAATGCATGTATCGAAATCCTCAGCTACTGCATTTCTTAACTGCAAATTTCTCAGTGGTGAAGAGGTTCTTCTCCACCTAAATGAACAGTGCAATTCTGGGGTTGAGCTGCACTTCACAATATATCATCATGAATATATTGTCCATGACCCTGATCCAGTATGACTGAACCCTGTTGCAAGACCAAGCTGAGCCTGGGCTTTGGCTGTGGGCCTGCGGCGGCCTGTAACGGACTCGACCGCCCGGGCCTGGCTGGGGCCGCGGAAAGGGCCCATTTCTCGCTACCCAGCCGGGCGGAGGTGATCTTCCTGCCTCGCCCGCCCATATTAAGAGCTCACTCATCGTTCTGGAAACACAGACCGAGGACCTGGCGGCACAAACTGGGGCCCTCGACTGTGACATCCACCGCCGGGCCCTTGGTGGCTGGGGCCACGGAGGGGCTAAAAGGGACCCCCGATCCTGCAGCACTTGGGAGGCCGTTGGAGGTGAGCCCGGGGCGTGGAGACTCGCAGTGGTTCGGGGACCTGTTCCCGGGGTGCCGTGGGATGGTGTGGAGCCCCGGTGGGCAGTGGTAGACATTGTGACCGTCTCCGCTTGCCTGTGCTCTGCACCCGACCCCACCGGTCTGCTTGCCTGCACGCCAGGGTCCAGCTGCTGGGAATCCTTGAGACTATCCCCCCCCCCCCCGGCCATCCTGGGACCTTTGACTCGGAGTGCTTTTGCCAGCCCCATCAGCGGACGGTACGAGCCCTGACCCTGGAGGATGAGAACCGGGAAAATTGCCCCGCAGACCGCGGTCCAGACCAGGATGGACCAATACATAGTCCCGCCCACTGACCCCGGCAGGGCTGCTGGGGGCATGGGGGACCGGGCACACGACTTGGCGCAGCAGACTCCAGGTATGCAGTGGAGTTCAAGGTGGAGGGTCTATGCGTGGACCTCTCCCTGCTGTGCCAGGACCTCCACAACGTGGTGGACCAAACGGAGGTCGAGAAGCGGGTATCTACCACTGAAGATGAGATTACCTCCCTTAAAGGCCAGATGTCCAGGCTGTCCACCTCAGTGGCATCGCTGACGGAGAGAGCGGAGGGCGCTGAAAACAGATTGCGGCTTTATAATCTCTGACTTGTGGGCCTACCCGAGTCCTTGGAGCAGCAGGGTCTTGCTGGGGTACTGGAGGGCTGATTAGAGCATGGGTGCCCGAAAACAAACTTGTATGCCTTCTTCGTCATTGAAAGAGCACATCACTCCCTGGCGCAGAGGCTTCCGCCTGGAGCCCCTCCGCAGCCCGTGATCCTAAGGTTACTTAACTTCAAAGATCGAGATGTGATTTTGCAGGAGGCCCGCACCCGCCGGGACCTGCGGTTCGAGAACTCCAAAGTTCTCATTTTTCCTGATTACATGAGGGGGTGCAGCAGCAGTGGCTCTCTTCCGCCGAAGTAAAGCAGAAACTCCGAACAACTGAGTTGCGCTACATGCTTCTGTTCCACACACGCCTCAAAGTTTTCTTCCAAGCTAGCATCCTCTTTTTAGACACGCCGGACCAGGCTTGGGAATAGGAGACTGAGCAGCGGCTGCTGCGGAGACAGTCCCCCTGATCTGCACCTCTCTGGAGACCCAGCGGACAGGGCCCGATCGCTGCCATGCCAGCGGCAGAGGGGCGGCCGCTCCCACTCTCAGAGGTCCTAGGTCGAGCGTGGGGCTGATGTTGGGGGGCCTTGCTCAGCCCTGCTAAAAGATGCTTCACCTCCGGCGTCCCTGATGGTGGCTTAAAACCTTTCAAACACTCCTTTGATTTTCCACTCTGTTGAACCGTACCTGGGCTCCTCCTCTCAACCCTCCACAATGCCATGATTCAAGTGCTGGACATTTTTCCTGTTTATTCTTCTGTTTGGGGAGCAGGCCGTGTGTGACTGACTCCAGTGCCAGCTGGCCCCGCCTCCTCCTCGTAGGGGCTATAGTGCGGGCGGATCCTTTTTTTCCCCCCGGTGTTGTTCTTGTTGCAGACCTATTCATAATGCCACTTGTTTAGGGTGATGGGCGTTGTCAGGCTCTAGACTGTTCTGCATGGGCGCCTAAATGACATGGACATTCCCGCTTTGTTTAGTTGTTGCGGGTAACCTTTTGGGCGACAGATGCTTACTGAGGCGAAGTGTGGGGTGGGGGCTTTTAGGGGGGGGGTGGGTATGTTCATTGTTATTTTTACTGTTCTAATGGTATTTTTTCCTTTTAGGTTGCTCATGGAAAGCACTAGCATTGTTTACTTGGCATGTGTGTGGCACAACACTGTAGGTTCCCAGATAGATATTCCTCCCCCTGCCTCCCAGCAGAAGCTATCTCCCACTTTTCGCGTGCATTATGGCATCCACTAAACTGACGATCCTCTCTTGGAAAGTGAACAGCCTATTGGACTGGATCAAGCGTTTAGCTGTGCTGCGGTTTATCGAGAGACACAGACAAACGGTAGTCCTTTTGAAGGAGACCCATTTGATGGGCACCCGTTGCCCTTTCTTTGGCCGCTTGGGGTACGACAGGGTCCATCATTCAGGCTATGCACACGGCTCTAGAGGGGTTGCCATACTGCTGCATTAATCCGTTCCCCTTGCAGTTACTGCACAGCACACTGACTCCCAGGGTTGCTACATGGGCACTAAGGGCCGTTTGGAAGCTAGGTACTACACTCTGCAGTCCTGTTATGTCCCCCCCCCCCCCCCTGCTACAACCCTCCCTGCGAACACTGCGATCCTTCTTGCTGAGTCTCCCTCTGGGCTTTACGGTTGTTGGAGAGGACTTCAACGCGGTCCCAGACTCTGGGCTAGACGTCTCCACCCACCCATACCCCGGCAGGCATGCCGGTTCTAGCCACTTGACCTCCTTGGCAGACTCAGTTGGCTTCTGCGACGTTTGACGTTCGTGGCACGCCACAGTGCATGCGTACACTCACCTTTCAGCTGCGAATGCTGCGGAATCCTGCATAGATCTGGTGTGGCTACCAGCGGCAGACCTCCTCTCTGTCCACATTCTCCCGTGTGGAATCTCAGATGTTGTGAGAGTCCCAGACTTTCGCCCGGCGATTCAGTGCGTGGCACCTACAAGATGCAGACTGCGCCGCCTTCGTCAAGGACGAGCTGCAGGCCTTCTTTCAGCTTAATGAGGGTTCAGCGTCGCCAGCCGCAACTCTCTGGGCGGCCAGTAAGCCCTCCTTGAGGGGTCATCTTAAGGGCTACGTGTGGTGGTCAAAAGCGCAGCGTTTGGCACGGGTAACTGATCTTGAAGGGCGAATAATGCACTTAGAGGCTGCTCTACACAACTGGAACAGCAACGACACCCATCGCCTCTTGGCTGTCGCCCGGTGTGAGTTGCAACAAGTCTCTCTTGAGAAAGCCAAACAGTGTTGGATGGCCTCCACGCAGAGGGTGTACGCATCCGGTGACAAATAGGGTAAGCTATTGTATTGGCTGGCGACCCGCAGGATCTCCGACAGAGTGGTTCTGGGGATTCGAGATTTGTCGGGCTGCCTTCGAGAGGGGCTCCTGGCTATAGCCCAAACTTTCGCCAATTTGTACAGAGAGATGTACTCACGGCACCCCACACCGCCCGCAGAGGCCCAGAAGCCTATTCTGGACAATATTCCACTGCCGTCCATACAGAGTACACTGGCCTAAGAATTAGACCTGGACCTCACGCTGGAAGAGGTGAATTCTTGCAGGCTGGGAAGACGGCGGGCCCAGACAGATATCCCATAACTCCTGAACTTTTACACAGCTGCTCTGCGGCAAAGGTCCTTTCCACCAGACTCAGATTGCGCCACGATCGTGGTCTTGCCCAAGGAGGGCCTCCATAGGGATCAATGCTCATCCTATCGTCCAATTTCTCTTATCAATGCTGACATCAAGATCTATGCAAAAGCCCTCACGACCCGCTTGGCCGTGCATTGCCACACTTGGTCCACCCAGACCAGTGTGGATTTAGGCCGGGCCGCAGCACACGTCATTGTATCAGGAGGGTCCAACCAGCCTTGTCTAGTAGGACGGACAATTTGGACGGCACCCGGGCCCGAATGTTAATTGATTTCACTAAGGCCTTTGATACCGTGGGGTGATATTTTTTAGATAGAGTTCTTCAGCGGACTGGGCTGGGGGAGGGGTTCCATCACGTGGTGCACCTTCTCTACAACACCCTGTCTGCCCGGGTCCGAGTAAATGGGGTTCTTTCTCCCCCATTTCCCATTGATATGCTGTGATGCCCAGATTTAGGACTGGCGTTGGGGGGGCTTCAAGGATAATATGGTGTTATACGCTGACGACATCCTTTTATTTCTGAAAGACCCCCATCGATCCGGGCCCGATGTTTGACTTTGCTTCGGCAGTATGGTGGGGCATCCGGTCTCCGTGTTAAAGGCAAATCGTGTCTGGTGGGGGTGAGGGGTGATGCACTGGGGCAGAGTTGGTGCCTCAACATCCCCACACAACATAACACCTTTAAATATCTAGGAAATCATGTATCACCACCTCCCCGACATGGTCTTGGCCCTTAACTTCCAGGCCTGGCCCAGGCGCTTAAGCGTGATCTGAGCCGCTGGGCCAGTCTCCCACTAAACCCCATTGGGGGCGCATTGCCCTTTTTAAGATTGTGTGCCTGCCATCTAGGCAACTACCCCCACTCCATTCCTCATAAATGGTTCCACTCCCTGAAGGCCAGTGTCACCAACTTTGTGAGGGCGGGAGGTAGGGACAGGGTAGCCTTTCCGACACTGCATAAATCCCCCTTCGATGGTGGCCTGGGTCTCTCAGACATTTACCTGTACTACCTCGCCGCTCACGTGGAACCAATTAATGAATGGTTCACAGGTGGGTGGGCCAACCCAGCATACTGTTTAGAAATCTTCTCGATGAGCCTGGAGGGGCAGCTTGACCTCCTGTATGCGACACACCTGCCCGCAGCACTCCTGTCTTGTACCCTGGTGTCCTTGTCCTGCTGGAGGGTGGCCCTTCACCTCACTGGCTGGGACTGTCGCCTGACAGATGACTCCTCTGTGGCAGGGTACCTGGCTTAGCCACCTTAGTAACCTGGAGGGATTTGTTTCTTGGGACTGAATCGAGATCACCTACCTAGGGGATGTCTGCAAGGGAGGTAGCCTCTGGACATTTCAGGACCTCAAGACTCGATTCGCTCCATCTAACTTGCAATTTTTCCGTTACCGCCAACTCCGCCATGCTTTGCGGGCTCACAAGCTCCCTGAGGAACAGCTGCCAGAGTACAGCCCGCTGGAAGCAAAGGTGTTTTTCGGGTGCCTGGGCAAAGGGGCCATCTCAACAATTTACCACTCTCTGGTCATCCACGCCTCGGATGGCCTCAAGCGGGTTAGGCGGAGATGGAAGGCATGGGTGGGAGACCTGGAGGAAGACGAGTGGAGAGAGGCTTGTATGGCGCCCGAGAACTGGCACTCTCATTGCGGCTGCGTATGGTCCAATTCAGCTATCTGCACGTGACCTACCTCACCCCGCAGCGCATACATCACCAGCCCCCTGACGGACCTACCGCTTACGCGAGGTGTGCGCTCCCAGCAGTGGATTTTGTCCACATTGCGTGGGACTGTCCAGTACTGAGACCCTTCTGGGAGGGGGTGGGCAGTGAACTTTCCTTTGTCTTGGACCGTGTCCTGGATCTAACTCCCCGTAATGTTTTGTTGGGAGTGGTAGAGGACCTGGGGGGACCCCGGGCTGCGAGTGTTTTTTGTGGGGCTGGCCTGTTTGATGGCTAAGAGAGATCTTGCTCGCACTTGGAAACAACAAGCACCACCAACTATCCAGTGTTGGCCCAGGAGGGTGGACTGGTGTGCTCACCAGAAGTCGGTCTTTGAGGCCCGTGGCTGCCCTTGTAAGCACAACCCAATATGGGGGAAATGGTGTAGTTGTCATGGATTGTCATTATGAAACTCTAATGTCTAATACTTTTGTTGTCTGGGACTCTTGTACTGCTTTACACATACAATCCTTTCAGTTGTCTTGTAGCTATGTGCCTTGCTGGGAAACTTTCAATAAAGTTGATTATAAATAAAAAAAGTCTATGGGTCAGGGTTCCCGCCCCTAGGTGCCACTGCCCAACAGACGGAAGCAACCCAGGACTCTACAGTCTCAACAATTCCGGGGCATGATCAGAAAGCATCCTGGTTAGATGTCTCACCTCAAGCACCCCGGAACTGACATTCTGCGTTGATAGCCAAAAATTGTTATGTATGGTTGAGAAATAGGTACCTTTCACTACCAATGGATGAGAGATAGATCATACTCTGACAGGATAGCCTTCAGGTCTGGCAGCAGCAGACCTGTGCCCGGCTGAACTGAGGTATCTGTCAAGCTACTCCAGCAAAGTGCAGTTAAAGTTTTAGCCCCAAAGCAGTACCTCTGGTTCAGTGCCTATCCCTGGCCCTATAAATTGTAATAAAACGTAGGGTCAACTACACTGGGACCGTAATGGTTAATAATGATATGTTTACCTCTCAATATCTCCTACAAAATCGCATATTTGCCCTGCTAATCCATTTTGGAGCAGGAGTATGAAGTAAATGCCAAATATGCAAATCTTGTGTCCTCTGGAAACTATGTGATTTTTTTTTTTTAATCCCTTTTAAAAATGTAGCTTTATGGGCTTTTTGATCCTTTGAGGTGATCTGCATTAGTAACCCAAGTAGCACTCTCACATAACAATAGACTCATTCTCCATTTAAGGGTCATGGTTTGATTTCACCCACAAAATGAAAGATCTTTTGCCATAGCATTTTAGCAGAATAATAACAGAAACAGCTTAGCACTTAGAATCTGCTTAATGCTTAAAATTTGCTCACCACACTGCTGTATACGTACAGTACAACGGCTGCATAGGGGACTACTGAAGTTAATTGTTTTACCCAGAGAAGAGATGTATTCCCTGCTATGCTGATGAAAATATTGCTAAGATGGGAATTTTATCAGCCAAAATCTGGAACTTTACTGTGGGGCCGTAGCTAACCGCCGAACATGGCGGGCGCGTATTAGCAGAGCTCCAGACCGGGCTGGATGATCCTCTAACAATCAGCGGCACTGCGGGTCTATGCAAGGCGCTACCCTGGCCTATAATCTCTGAATTTTGCTGGGAGAACAAGCTGCAGTGAAGGCGACCCTCTCGGAGCTACAGAGACGTGCTGATCACAGCGGGTGCGGCCGGCTGAAACCACGCTGCCGACGCTGGGGCCTGGCTGGGCTGAGAGCGGTCGCCGTGGCCTCCGGGATCAGGGGGCGTCTGCCTTCGGCGCACTGAGTCACCCGGCGTGCTTGGCCCGCTTGCAGGCCTGAAAAGTTGTGCTGGGACGCTGACCGGCAGTAAGTGCGACGCGCCGGTGAGGGTGCGCACCGCCGTGGGGCCTGAATACTGGCTGGGGCCGACCTGTCGCTTGCAGCTGGCCGTGCCGAGGCCCCGCGCGGGAGCGTTGTGCGGCATTGCTCCAGGGGCTCCGGCAGCGACACCGCGGGCTGAGACCCTTCGCCTCCCGCAGCGGCTGCGGTGCTGGCGCACCGAGCCCGTACGAGTCGACACGGCCTGCAAGGGACACAGAGAATACACCCGACAAGCGGAGCTTCCTCCCACCTGGGCCGCGGTGGATACGAGCAGCTTTGGCAACTGTGCGGCGTCCCCTGCTACTCTGGGACTCCAGAGCGCAACTAGAAACGCCGGTAGGGCCCGTACTATCCTCCCTTGCTGTTCCGACTGAGTGGGTTGGAGCGGAGGTGTGTCTCGGGTGGGCCGGTCCCCCAGGGCCTCAAGGCAGGAGAGGTTCCGGGCCTTTCCCCGCGCTGAGTGCAACAGCGAGCTGTCTCAAGAGCGGGCTGGCAGGCCCAGGAATTCCGCTTCACCCTGTACCACATAGGGAACAACGATCCTGAAGCGCAGGATAATACCCTGCCGAGCGAAGTTGGAGGGGGGCCGTAACGAGTGAAGGCACCATCGGGCTGGCACTGTGAAGGATTATTAACTGCGTGGGCAAGGAGTCCCTGCATCTTACCACCCCTGTTAGGAGGCACTAAAGAAGAACAAGGCGACCAGGGCAGAAACCGATAACCCACTTTGGCCACTTGCAGGAGCCAGCGCGTTGCTAGGGCACACCAGAGAGGCTGTTACTGACCCCCCGATTAAGTTCACAGCTGAGGACGCCAGAGCCACTGCGCAGTTTAAGATGGGTCGCACGAAAGGGAAACTACTAGAGCCATTCACACTCGGGGTGCACAAGAAGACAGGCAAGAGAATTCAACGCCAATACCCGCCACAGACTGTATACCGCCAACAAACATGGAGGTTGCTCCGTATAAATTGGACCTCATTCTGCAAGAGGTCCGTGACTCGCGGAAGGCAATCGAGCAGCAAATAGGAGCGCTAAAGACAGGCTTTACGCTACTAAAAGCTCAAAATGACAAGCTTGCTTTCACTGTGAAAAGTAATAAATTGCTCCTAACAGAAATACTCAACCAGCACAAAGTCCACACAGACCAATTAATACAGCTGCAACGCCAGGTGTCCAGTATACAGGACAGAGTTGAAGACGCGGAGGGCGGGTCGCGAAGAAATAATGTTCAACTAGTAGGCTTGCCAGAACGCTGCGAGGGGCCTAATGCAACCCATTTCATAGAACAGTGGCTGTGAGACACGTTAGCCCTGGAGGGCCTGACAGACCTCTTCTGTGTTGAAAGAGCGCACAGAATCCCTACGAGAAAGCCGATTGCTGGAGCACCACTTCAGCCAATGATCGCCCGGATACTTAATTATAAAGACCGTGACACGTTACTCCGCAGTGCCAGAGAAAAGTCCCATATCCTATATGAAAATCATTGGATCTCGCAGTATGCGGACTTCACGATCGCCGTCCCATGCCAGAGAGCCTCCTACCAAGAAGTTAAAAAGAAGCTCAGAGCCCTCAGCCTCAAATACGCCTTGCTGTTCCCGGCCCGCCTCAAAGTCATGCATGAGCAAAAGTTGTATTTCTTTAAGAACCCAGAGGAGGCTGCCGAATGAGTGGAAGTTACATTCTCATCTGACACGTCACAGAGGTCAATGCAGAACACCAACCAAAGCTCGCAACCAGAGCTGAGCGGGAAAACGCGCCTAAGTAAAATGAATCGTAAGGGTGCAAGGAAAAGCCCAACCCCAGAACAAGTAATGGAGAGTCAAAAGTCAGCACTACTTACGGCAGCGACGCTCAAGGACCAAGATCCCCCTTTCTCAGCTGAATCCTCAGAGGACACAAATATGCACTTGGACTCTGAGAACAGTCTTGCTCTATTCCCTTCCATTACCCGGCAAATGGTGAATGACTACCTGGGATAACTTCCCAACCTAGATACCAAGACTGATCTTAATGTGCCTTGTTGTATGCGGGCTGCAGTCTTTCACGAGCTCCTCGCCCCGCAATGCTATACGAATTTTGTAAATGGCCGAGGCCCGGTCAGCCGTATTGCAACCACACTGTCCCAGGTCTTGGAGGAGCTACAAGGTGCAGCACCCATACCCTCGTAGCGACTGCACGATGGTTAAAGTTGAACTGTTTACAGCACTGGTTCTTAGTTTGGTCCACCATTGTTTTATGGGTAGACCTTGTATTGGGTTACATAAGGGTAAGTTGTTTACATGACTCACTCCTCATCATAGCACTCAGAAGTCCCGGCTCACTGGAGGTGATAGGACATAGAATAATACATGCACACTTATGGCTACGCTGGGAAAGTACACTATAATTACATGGAATGTTCGGGGCTTGGGATCCGGACACAAGCGACACAGAATACATGCCCAATTGAACAGAAGAAAGGCGCACGTTTTACTGCAGGAGAGACACCTCACCAATTCTGAGGCTACTAAATTACGTAGAAAGTGGAAAGGACAAGTGTTTCACACATCATACTCTGCTTTTGCGAGGGGAGCCGCTATATGGATTAGGAATAGAACCCCTTTTGTTGCTCTAGAACAACGTATAGACGTAAATGGTACATATGCCCTGATACACGGTACGCTAGATGGCACTCACATAGTAATAGGCAGCATATATGTCCCGAATTGTGATCAAGATAAATTCTTAGGAAATTTGAATGCAGTACTAACGGAATGGGTAAGCCAACCCTGGATACTAGGGGGAAGATTACAACGCAGTATTAGACATTGCTCACGTCCCCCACTGCAGGGAGCGGCTGCCAGGAAACAGGCGGCTTTCCTCCGGGGATGGGCTGAGGGTTGGTCGCTGGCGGATGCTTGGCGCATTAAAAACACAGATTGTCGTGAATATTTGTGTTATCTGCCCCCCCCCCCACATAATCCACACGAGAATTGATCAGGTGTTCTGCTCTCTCACCCTCATCGCTCAAGTCACACATACAACGTACCTGGGGAAGACTCTTTCAGATCACAACCCCTTGGAGGTCACTCTGTCTTGGGGGAGGATCCCTACACCAGTCCCCACATGGAAGCTCCATCCGCAGGTGCTCGAGGACCCAGTGTTCTGTAGCACTATGGCCACAACCATAACAAAGTATTTCGTCAGAAATGCTGACACGACGTCCTCGCTTCTAACGGAGTGGGAAGCATTTAAGACTGTCATGAGAGGTGCTGCTATCAACGCAACCGTAGGGGCTCGACAAATGGTTCACAAAGACTATGGGGAGGTAGAAGATAAGCTGAATAAATTAGAGCGGGAAGCAGTCTCCAACCCTACTAAGGCGGCAGGTCTGCAAGAAGCACGCATAACATACACAGAATTGCTAGAGCGGATGCGTATAATAGATTACCAATCCTACACATAGATGTGGCAGAAGCAGACAAATCTGGCACTCTCCTGGCACCCATATTACGTGACGCACCATCCCCCACCCCAATACAAGAAGTTACCACACCCAGGGGCACAACAGTGAACACGCAACTGGACATAAACCTAGCCTTCTGGGAGTATTACAAGGCACTGTACGAGGCCCCCGAAGGGTTGGGTGACGCAACAATAGAAGCATTTATGGAAGATCTCGATTGTCCCCATCTGTCCCAGGCAGACCAACAAGATTTAGCAGGCGTAATCTCAAAAACCGAGATCAAGGAAGCTAGCAGGGAATTACCACGCAATAAAACCCCAGGGCTAGATGGTCTCCCTGTAGAATTTCATGACACCTTCTCAGACAAACTAGTCTCCCATCTAGAGCGTCTATACCAATCCGCTCTAGAATCAGGGCGCCTTCCCCCCACTACCATGCAAGCGCCAGTTACCTCTCTTCCCAAGCCAGGGAGGGACCGTACTGAAATTGCAGGATACCGGCCACTATCACTTTTAAACACGGAATATAAAATCTTAAGTAAGAAACTGGCCCGCCGTCTACTTCCTTTCTTGCCACAACTCATACACATATATCAATGTGGCTTTGTACCAGGCCGTAGTACCTCCCTCAATATCAGGCGTCTTTATCATGTCCTGGATGCCACGCCTAAGGATTTAATAGGAGCCGGATGCATCACCTTAGATTTGAGACAAGCCTTTGATACCCTTAGTTGGAACTACATGATGATAACACTCAGGAAATTTGGTGTCCCTCCTGCGTACATGCGCTGGGTCAAATTGCTGTATACGGCACCCACAGCGAGAGCCCGCACAGGCGCGCATGTATCGCAGCTCTACCCAGTTAGCCGAGGCACGCGTCAAGGCTGCCCGCTTTCGTCACTCCTATTTGTGCTAGAGCTTGAACCCCTAGCAATAAAGCTCTGGAAAGGGCAACGGAAAAAGGCATTTGCATTGGTAATACTATGCATACCCTCTCACTATATGCCGATGACATTATCCTTTACATTCGCAACCTACAAGACAATCTTGAGCCCATTCTGCGCATATTTCAACAGTTTGAACACATCTCGGGCCTTACCAATAATGAGACCAAGTCCTACGCCTTCCACTTCCACCCTGCGGAGCACCTAGAGCCTATCCGATTTGGTCCCTTAACTCTCCCGGTCGCACCAACCACCTTCAAACATTTAGGCATCCAAATATATAGGAGCCCACAAGACTTACTAGATGGTAACCTTCTGAGGGCAGTCAATGCATTTCGAACCCAAGTAGCCTTTTTGACATCGCTACCACTCGCAGTGGCGGGTAGAATAGCCATTGCCAAAATGGTCATGCTCCCGAGATTGCTCTACTACTTTACTAACCTTCCAATAGTGGTCCCGACCGTTATTTTTAAATCCCTAAACACACTCTTACTGGAACTGATATAGGGGAAGGGCTGCAGAAGGGTGGGACTTCCAAAGCTGCAGTTGGGAACAGACAAAGGGGGCATGGGTGTGCCAGATTTTAGTGCATACTGCTTTGCGAGCCAGCTGCAATGGCTTGCATACTGGCTTGCTGGACGCAACCTGCATGAAATGGGGCTCACGCCCCACACTCTGGCCCGTGGCGCTCTCCATAGCCTATTGCTGCCCCTATTATTAAAGGTGCCCCTCACCTACTGGAGAAGAACATTACAATATGCCAACCAGCAGCTCCCATATGCCCCCAAAATTCCACTGTTAGGGATTCCCACGCCTACATGAGTAGTAGCCAAGCAGAGTATCTACAAATGGTAAAGGGAAGGAGTGAACACGGTGGGGATGCTGTTCGGAGAGAGTATGCTACTTGATCACAAGAATTTTGCTAGAGAACAGGGTGTTCTACGTTCCTTCTTCATTCTGCATGCCTGTATAACTAATTACATAAGGAAGCATTGGGCACCAGATAACAAAGAACCACCCACACATGAGCTAGTTCATAGAATATACCTTATGGGTAATGGTTGCCACCTGATTCAATGGCTTTATAGAGGCGTCCGCTCACATGCAGCAACCCCCCTTGCAGCACTTAGAGAAAAGTGGTGTGGAGATATTGGGAGGGAACTATCAGATAAGGAATGGGACTCCCTCCTTGCATACCCGAAAAGGGTGTCCGGTAACACTAAATTCAAATTTATACAGTACATGGTGTTACACAAGGCCTATCTTACACCACACCGGCTAAACAAAATGTACCCAGAAGCACAGGAACACTGTCCACGATGTCGTGCACACAATGCCGACCTCCTACATATAATGTGGGCCTGCCCACGCCTATCTACCTTCTGGGTCACTGTCACAAGTGTAATGGGAACTGTAACGGGGATTGCTGACTGGGACACAGTGGAATGTTGTATATTGGGACTACTGCGGCGCCCCAAGAAACAGAAGGTACAATTCCGATTTGCTAGCTTGGCCTTACTCATCGCAAAGCGTGCTATTACCATGAGGTGGAAGTCCACCCTGCCCCCCACAGCACTCAGTTGGCATGAGGAAGTGGTCAGATGGGGAAGGGCAGAGAGTGCAGTGATACAGAGGGAATAATACAGAGGCTTACGGAAGACGCCAATCTCATTGGATTGGGACTCTATGTTAGAAACATTCAAAGCCACAGAACCCCCATCAGTATAATACAATGTAGGGCGCTACCACATTCCATAAACTAAACTGCACGAAGTGAACTTAGGAATACCAAAACACACCTCTGGCTGAGTGGACGTACAAACACTCTAGGCAACTTCGCATGAATATACCATAGTGGCAGAGCCAAGCTTTGTAATCAAATAGGCGTAGACAGGGGTGAGTCAGGAGGGGGGGATGGGGGGGAAGGAAGTGGGGTTGGTTGAGGTATGTTATTTTTGGAAATGCAGGTATTTAACACGAAGCATTCAGTATGTACTGGCTTGTGCAATTTCACATTTGCTCACGGACTCCATCTCTAGTGCAAATACACTTGCGATGTAGAACAATGACGCACTTCCCCCTTCCAGGCTAATTGTATGCACCTAATAACAGTGGATATATGTAGTAATATGCATTAAGAAAATCAATGAAGTAAGTTTAAAAAAAGAAAATCTGGAACTTTACTGTTTCAGTCATTAAAAATTTGGTTTAATCCTTTACCGCATAATCTCACCTCAATGTTTATATTGCAGCCCTGTCTTCCTTAAACTTTGTCAACTATAACAGTATAGTTTATTTTCTACCCAAGATGGTAAACTCAAACTTGAAACCAGTTTCTCTCTTTGGATGATAGAACATAAAGGCTGTGTTTGTGCGGTTTACAATTCTTCACAGCAACACACTAAACCAGGCACTTTAAAAAGGATATATTCAGCCGCCATTGGAGCTTATCAAGTTTAACAGAAACACATGTAATTTACTTTGCAACTTACTAGAGGCGTGCTTTCTAAGAAAACTCGAATATGCTGCTCTAGCACTTCGAAATTTGTCTGTCTGCTTATTTTAAAACCTTTTGGGAACGCCTTTCATCCCAATTGCAAGGAGTTTTTTTTATTTAGTTTATCGAATGTTGGCAGTGTTTAGTACCTATGACCAGATTGCTTATTATATGTCTTTTTTTCCATTTGGGCTCATAAGGTATTTGTATCATCTTAACATATCCCAAATATGGAAGACGTGGCTGTCCTGCCCCTTATCAAGCAATACTTTGGGTAACAGGTCTGTGGTAGCCATTTTGTAAACTGAATCCAAAAATGTTTGAAAACATTATTATTTAACAATGGCACTTACTTCACTTGATTGTGTTATCTAATGACCATTAGAATTACACAATATTAGTTTAACTAAGAACTTTGTGAATATATATTAATCATGGTAACATTTGACCAAGAATTGACCGACTTACTATATCTGTTCAAGATGTCTATCTACAAGCGTACACTCAATATATTTACTTTAACTTTTCATTGCTCTGTGCTAACAATTCATTTCATTCTATAGGATTTTAGTCCTGTAGTGGTTTTTTCAACGTCTATAAAAAATAGTGTGAATTCAAAATATTGCACTGTTTTTATTTTTAATAAGCTTTATGCAGACTCTCAAAAATAACAATTCCACCAAACAGTCTTTAAGTGTATCTGCGAAATTATCACTATGTTATATTTTTAGACACTAAGTGTATTTAGTGTGCTTTTGTGAGAGCACTTTTGCACTGGGCAATATACCTAGAATCCACAATTACTATACGAACATTCCTATTTGTAGAAGTAAAGAAGTGGGCCTATACCAGGTCTAAATTACCTACTACCACGAGGGAATCCGCAAATTAATACACAATTGGATCTCAAAGGCTTATGGCTGAGCCCCTGCAATTTTTTGGGAGAATCACTGTAATACAGAATTATTTGCGCCTATATTAGAGGACAGGACAAGCAAATAGAGTGAGGCAAAAATGCAGAGTTCTGCCAGTATAAGTGTCTGAAGAGCAGCTGCTGTTACCAATGTAAGTTTACATTTCATCTATATCTAATCCTTCCCACAAAGGGAAATATCTATAAGCAAATCTCAATGGGATGTTGAAGGGGCCACAGGTTACCAGGACATTATTTCAAATCATCTTCTTGGCTTTACTTGTAGTGAAGAGCCCCATTGCAGTTTTTGGCGGGAAAAAGAGGCACCAAGTGATGTAGTATGACGAACCATAGCATGATGAGACAGAGTATGTTCAATTCTAGTCTTTGAAAATAAAATGTTTTACTTGCAGGGCAGATTAAGACTTATAAAGACATTTAGCAACTATTTCTGGTGCGTGATGAATAATAAACTGGATGTAAGACGTCAAGAAAGTCATTTGTGCCTCTCAAGTTTGAGAGATTATCTTTTGCTAATAAACACATAAGGGTTTAATGTAGACTCATGTCTTAACATAGTGGCATTCATACCAATTGTTGTCGATATGAGGTTTTGTTCTCTTTACCTCTTAAACAAATTACAACTTGTCCACAATAGAACTTGCAGACTTCTCCTCCATCTTGGGATGACACTACACCAAGACCACCTGAAACGTCAAGGGCTTCAAATCTGATCACTTTTAAGACACTTTATATAATGCACCAAACACCCAAAGAACTGGAACTAAGGTTCCTCCAGGAGAATCCCCAACCTCACCAAACACAAGACAGTTTCAACTTCAATATTTCTCTACAAATTAAACAACCACAAGTTAACAAATCATGATGGAGAAGTAGGTCTCTCTCACTCCAAGCCAGCAAACGTTAGAACTCCTACCATTTAACTAAAAAAAAAAAAATGAAACCTCCGTAGGGCCATGGAAAATCCAACTCTTCCAGCCTTAGATCGCCCCCCTGATTCTTAGCTCTGCACAAGACCACAGTGATTAATCTACTGAACACAGTGACCTATTTCTCACTCAGACACATCTAGATCCCTTAGCAAAATATAAACTATGATTGTCAGCACATTTCCTGATCCCTCCACCGCTGCCACCTAAAAGTCCCTCGAAACTATTCTGACTCTCCATAACAAGAACTTGATAGAAACAAAGTGGGTAGAATGACCATCATGTTATGATTCATCAACCAAGCACAAAGGATAAATAATGCAACATGAACTGTGCTCTATCCTATCTCACAGGTTTTCGTAACACTGGCATGAACAGAAATGACTTGCGACACAACTGGACCATATGTCAGGACCTTACACATCACACCCAGATCTTCCCATATAGGCCAGAGGATATTTCAACCACACAATCAACCAACCAAGCATACAGATCTGGCTTTAATTGCTCCAGAAGGTGTGGGCGCTACTCTGCTAGACGTTTAACAGTTGTGCACTATACAAATGCTAGCTATCATAACATATCACTCTTACATAGTAAAGCAAAATGTAGAACTGTTTCAGGAAAGGACACAGTCAAACATTGGAGGTTTCGGTGTCAGACACACAGACGTACCACAGGGTGAGTGTGCACACAGCGGCTTGTTGGGTCATCATAGTGAATCCTGCAGGTGGCTGCACACAAACGGTTAAGGAGCCCTTGAGACACTCAGACAGACACACATCATGCCCCCAAAGGTTGAGCTTTCACTCTGGGGCAGCTGTGAGCAGAGGCTTTAGTGAATCACACATGTGGACCATATGCAATGACAGCTTCACAGATAGGATTAATGACAATTGATTATACTCAGCCAAATGCTACATTCATGAGCCAAACGCAGAGCCTACAACCTGACAGCTGTCGAAGAAAGAGTATGAGGGAGTCTGGTTATACTTATGCACCAGACACCAGCGAAGCAATCTGAAAGTAGCTACTTGCAGATGTTGCTAAAGACCCCCAAGGGCTGTTACTAGTTGTGTGCAGCACTGTCTATGGGAATAACACAGCCAAATACCCTGGAGGCGGCTTCACAGATCCTTCTAGGGGTCTGCCTACACAACAGCACCAAAGACTGCGCCTGGATATGGCTGCATATAGATACTCATGGGGCTCACATTTTTTCGGAAATTTGTAACAAGGAAAATAGATCAGATAGTTGCAATTTTTTTTTTTTTTTTTTTTTACAAAGTAAGGGACACTTTTACCTGAAATGGGCAGTTACTTCCATGTCGGAGTGCAGCACCTTCCGACAAGCGGTACATCTTACTTGGAAAGATACATCTTTGCATAATGATATTAAAATCTTCTTTGCATAGGACGGAAAAGGTACAGGAACTGCTACTCCCTTTTCATCTGAAAAAGAACTTATGATATTAAAGTCTCATTTTCAGCTAACATGTGATCTACAAATTTGACTTCTACAAAAAAAATCAACAATTACCAGGTTACAGATGCAACTTAAATGGGATTAGTTACCTTTTGGTAAGAAAGCTATTGAAATGCAAAAAATAAGTAAAATAATAAGAATTTATTTACCATTTTTATAGTAGCAGACAGTGTGCTGTATTCTATGGTCAGCATTATGAACTTATAAGACTACCAACATTTTGCTAGCCCATTAAATATCAAGCAGGTCTTCCAAACAATCATAAATGTTTATTAAATCATTATGCTATTGCTACGAATTCCAAACCACTTAAAAAAACACTACACTCAAATCTTTCCAACTCAATTTAGAGACCGATTTGAATTACATCACTATCCATCTCCTCAGTTCGGAGTATGGTATTTTACAGACAGGTGATACCCCCAAGAATTTCATACCTCTAAGCTCAGGAAACCTCAATATGTTATTTTGCAGAGGACCAACTGTTGCATAGCATTATCTCTAATGTTCTTGTCTGAACGCACCTAAAAAGGACTAGAATAATTGAGTGACATACAAGTCATGTTAAAATTGCCCTGATTTCCCAAATTTGTGAATCCCACAAACCCTAGGACAGCATGTGTTAGTGTGGTGCCAAACTATACAGGAGGGGGCTCCCTTTCATTGTTCGGTGTGCAAAGTTGTGCAGGCAACTACACACTATATACCGTTGCCTCCAACTAGTTATCAGGGTTTGGGTAACCTGTCAGACTGTCTCCAGTCCAGGAACGAGTCTCACTGAGAGACTGAGCACCATATTCAGATGTTTACTATACAGTGTATTTTTTTTGCAGAAGGGCACAAGCTACTGAAACTATGTACATGGCCATACCTATCCAGAAAGCTGTAAAATTTGTGAAACACATGAATCACCAGTACTTCATGTGCTCGACATTGTGGTTCATATATGATATTCTTACAATCTTTGTGTTTCTCAACATGGATGAGAGAGCACCTCAATGGCAATAATGGAGTTCAAGAGTCCTAAACGTGCTATGGGGTGGTAGACAGTCAAGCATTAAGATGGCACGGGAACCTATGAATAGTAGTGGGGGGTTGCAGGCTTGCTTTGAATCCCTAACTGGGAAACATTTGTCTTTCTGATGTGACAGCTGGTCAATATTAGAAGGAGGGGAATGATGTGTGTTCCGACCAAATGCACTTACTAAGGGTTGGTAACTTGAAACGCGGTGATTGCAGAGCACATTCCGCTGAATGCTTGTTCAGAGATCATCAGATCAGTGTTCCTGCAAACTCTGTTTAAGTTCTGTGCCTTGCACATGGTAAGATGGAGTGCCAAAACCTGGATGGCTCCAGTGAATCTGCCGAACAATGACCAACACCTAGCCTAGCTTTACTCCATCCAAGCATGTGTCCCTGACGGTCTACTTCATGCTAGAGGTAATGGCCTTTCACAGTCTGGATCGGCCTGAAGGGAGAACATTGTTCGCCCGCTCTCTACCAAAAGGGGGGCTAAGGCTGTACATGCTGCTTGCCTAATCAATATGCAGTCTGACTCAGCCTAAAACGGAAATCCCTCCAATTTTTTTAATCTTACACAGTATATGTGCTTATTTAGCAACCACTCTGCCGCAGGTATATAAGAATGACTTTGCTGCAAACATGGTAATAGCTCCGGACTCAGCCCAGGCATATCTATGAGCGTGAACCTTCCTTTCAAACAAGATACAATATTTGTGCTTCCTCTACCACACCTTAACAGTGGTACTTCAAGACAATAAAAATAGCACCCGTGCTGCCAACACTCTCTGTACTCTAAACATACTCTGTAATTAAAATAGATATACACTTTCTCATTTGAACCCAGGTCAGTCTATACTGGTCCTAAGTTTTCATTCTCATATGCTGACATCAGGAGTCATAGTATACTAAGTGTCCTTGGTATGAAACAGGCATGTGCACCCCTTTCCTGCGCCGCAAAGGCACTTTGGTATTATAGAAGTGGCTGCAGGCGCTTGTTTGGCCCCATCTGTAATACAGATCGTGCTGGTACAGTCTGAAGTCGGTTGCAGCCCCATGCAAATAAGGAAACACTTTGCTGCTGAGCCCGTGCCATATTACAGAGGCGGGTGCAGAGAAAAAGGAGCTGTCACTCAGTGAGCGCCTGCAGGGAAAACTCTGCCCACCTTTCAAATGCAGGCTTGGTTGCTGCCTGCACAGTAAGAGGTGGACTGCCGTCTTCAAACAACCAGAACGTCTTTTGCTAACAGCTGTTCACAGTGCAAACATGGCAACAGCGCATTTGTTGTGATATGGTGGACTGTTCCACTCTGCGTCCGTTGCACAGACTTTTTTGGTATCTTCTTATTACCTTTCTAGTTTCCCAGACAATGTAAATCTTTTAAAAGGGTCGCTTTGGGGGGGCGTGGCCAAGATGGCGGAGAGCTAGGACGTGCTTTGTCTTCGCTCCTCCGCCCGCCGAACTTTAGCACTCACCAGGGCACTAACTCGCGCCGAGAGGGGCTCATTCTGTGGCGCTGAGACCTGAGGAAGCTGGCACTGTCCCGCGGACGACTCCCGGACCCCCTGCTGCACAGTTCCCCGCTCCGGACGCGCACGGATCCTCTGCGGCCGGGAAGCGGAGCCGGCGCAAGCGAGGCCGTGAGGGCGGGAGCCCTTCGCACCAGATTTCGGGCGGCCTCTGCGCCGCGAAACCAACGGAGGGGCCGGGAGAGCCGACCTCTGCATCCAGCGGCAGCGACGGGAGGCGAGCGGCCGCCAACCTCCGGACGCCATCTAGGGCGGCGCCGAGGCCGGGGCAGAGGCGCGACCGGCAGTGGTGGGGGACGAGGGCTACCAGGATGCGGATCGGCCTTCAGCCTGCGGCGGCGATCCTCAGCGGCCCGGCGGTGGGAGGCATCTGCGCCCGCTCCTTGCTGCAGCCTGCCCCTCCCCAGAGCACATTCGTGCGGCCTAGCGGGCGCTGGGCCCGAGCTTCCCCTGGGCTCTGTCCTGGCTGTTGCTCCGCTCGAGTCCCGGCGGAGGCTGCTGCCCGGGGGGCAAGGGGATTGATGTACCTGCGGAGAGAGGTGAGCAGGGCGGCGGCCTTGTAGCATGTAAATCGGCGGACTGTCCCTCGGCCCTGGCGCGTTCCGGGAGTGTGGGGAGGAAACGAGGAGACCCACCACCGAGCACGGACACCACACTGCGGGGGCACTAAAATCACTAGCACCTCTGGATGCTGGGCCAAGCATTGCCCGGTGGGGCCGACCCGCGGGGACCGAGGGGGGAGAGGCATTGAGCACCTGCTGCTTCCTGCGGCCTCCCTTCCCCCGGAGCGCACCGGTGATGTCCGGCGGACAATAAACGGTCCCATCTTTGGCGGCCTACCTCGGCCGCTGACCGACTGGGGCATACCTCGTAGCAACTGTATCTGGCGATTGAGAGGCTGGTCACGCTGCTGGGGGCTGCGGGTCGAGTGTCGGCCGTGTAGCGACACCGCCGCCTGGCCACTGCAAGACTCGGAGAAGGCCTGGGAAGGCCCGGACTGTGCGCAAGGCACAATCTGCGCACTACGACTAGGCCCCGAGTCTAAGGGGCGAAGTTAGCACCTCGACGAGCTGCGTACTGTGCGATCTGACCCAAGATCACGACCGTTGCAGTCACTTACGAGACGAGACAAGAGTATGTCGTCCGCCCGGGGCCGAAAAGATAAGTCAGCCACCAGGGAGAGGTCACTACGAGATCTTTTTGCCAGGGCGCAGGACGGGGGACCGGTGGACACGGAGAGACGGGAGGAGCCGGCGCCGATAGAATCCACCCCGGGGGAGCCGGTAACGCGGGCATTTCTAGAATCTTTGTTTGCCAGCCTGAGGGACGACCTGCAAACGGTGAAGCGCGATCTCACTGCAGAGATCAAGGACATCCGCAAAGATCTGGACATCATCGGGGAAAGAGTGGCCACCCTTGAACACAGGAGCGACGCAAGGGACACCGAGATGTCCGCTATGCAGCAGGAGGTGATCCGCATCCATGAGCAGCAAGTAGATGTGCAATCCCACCTGGAGGACCTGGAGAACCGCTCCCGACGTCACAACATCAGAATCCGGGGAGTGAAGGCTTCTGAAGAGGCAGGCGACATCTTTCTCTACGTACGGGAGCTTTTTAACCACATACTGGGCAACCCGCTGGACTCTGCGCTCCGTCTGGACCGAGCACACAGGGTGGGTCCGCCGAGGGCGGCATCAGCGCCGCCGGCAGATATTCTGGTCTGCGTCCAGGACTTTACCACAAAAGAAGACATTCTGCGTAAGGCCAGATCGCTCCATCCAATCACTTTTAGAGGCCAATCACCCGTCCTCTATCAAGATCTTGCTGCCATCACGCTTCAGAAGCGCAAAACATTTACACCTATTACAGAAGCGCTCCGGCTCATCTCTTATTCCTGGGGCCACCCGTTTCGCCTCATCTTCCGCCATGAAGGCACGTTGTACCAGCTCCGCTCTGTTACCGAAGCTAGCAAACTGCTGGGGATTCCTATCCCAGAGGACCCTGACGACGGGGGACACTCGGACCGTGGGTCCAACGATGGTCGTCCCAGATGGAGGAAACAGCGCCGTCGTCGCCGAGCGCAGAGACCGGACCCTTTACAGATCAAAAAAGAGCAACAAGCTGCCCTTGACGCTTTACCGACGGCTTTTGCCAAGCCTTCGAATGCCTGACTGAGCCCACCCCATAAGGCGTATCCTTTCTAAGGCCTTCGGCGGGACGGAGTGGGGGAAGCTGCTGCTCCCAGAGGCCACACGACAACCCCAAAGACTGACCTGCTGTACATCTCTGGATGTCGGACTATTCTCCATTTTTATGTTTTTTGTTGTTGGCGTTTATTGCGCTTTGTTCTCTTTGTTCTTATGGGGGTCTTTGGTCTGTTTTTCCCTTTCTTTCTGATTTTTCTGTCTTTCACTCTTTAGGGGTCAGGTCCACGAAGTGCTCTTACTCACCTCACCCGGCACAGGTGCCTAGGGCCCCTCCACTGGGTCCCTCACTAAGGCTGATCCAGGGGGGTCACATGTCTAGCGATAGGTCCGCCACTTGGTATTAGATGCCACCGCCCTCTGTTCGGGTCCTCACACTTAATGTGAGAGGGCTCAATAATCCCATTAAACGAAGGTCGCTCCTCTCATACCTCGAGAGCTCCAGGGCAGATATTTGCCTCCTACAGGAGACTCACCTACTTCATAAAGACTGCCATAGGCTTAGATCCCGCGCCTTCCCGATACAATTTTTTTCATCACTTACCACTAAGACCGCTGGGGTAGCTATATTGGTATCCAGGACTTTCCAAGGAAGGGTAGTGCAGAAGGGGACTGAGATTAAGGGCCGACTTCTCACATACCACTTTGCAGTGGGGGGTCACGATCTGATAGTGGGGTCTATTTACGCTCCCAATGACGGCCAGAAACGATTTTTACACAATGCCCTCACAGAGGCCACAGCGACTCAAGAACGTCATATTCTCATAGGGGGAGACCTCAACCTGGTGCTTGACAATGACCTAGACCGTTCAGCACAACGCAACACTCAGGTGGGCGCCCTTTCACACGCAGGACTCGCTAGACTGAATGACCTGGGGCTCACGGACTTATGGCGACACCATAACCAGCAAACACGTGCCTTCACATATTATTCTAATGCGCATAAAACATACGCACGATTGGATTACATGTTAGGATCCAAGGCAATTCGCAACATTACGCTCTCAGCTGATATTCTGACGGCTGCTCTCTCGGATCACACCCCGGTGGAAATTACGTTAGCTCTCCCTCAATTGCAGCAGCCTACCACACACTGGCGCTTTCGAGACACTATTACACAGACTGGACACAGTAGCACAGATACAGAGGGCCCTAGAGGACTATCTCTCGCACAACGATAACCCGGACACTGCTCTCTCCACACGCTGGGCAGCACTTAAGGCCGTCATCCGGGGGGAGGTCATTGCTATCTCCTCCGCGGACAATGCGGACCGTAAAGTAAAACGGGAAGAATTGACACAAAGAGTGAAGGAGCTAGAGCAGATGCACCAGCGTACCGGCGCCCCTCGAATATGGCGGCAATTGACTGCGGCTCTGTCACAGCTGGCCGCCATTGACCGGGATAAGGCGGAGTATGCTGCAATGCAGCTGCGGCACACCTTTTACACCAGAGGAGATAAATGTGGGCGGCTACTCGCACACAGACTCCGGGAAGCCCGACACCGAGGGGGAGTCCAAGAGATCAAGAACCAGGCAGGCTCCCGAATAACTGACGATGCGGCTATCGCCGAGACCTTCCGCGACTTCTATGCCCACCTCTATGATGCACAGGCGCTGGGGAATCCAGACATTGAGGGATATCTAGATCGGGCCCATCTTCCCACCTTCACGCCGGTACAGGCGGCACACATAGAAAGGGAAATTAGAATAGAGGAAGTGATAGCGGCTATCACCCGGCTAAAACTGGGCAAATCGCCCGGCCTCGACGGCTATACTGCGGCATTTTATAAGCAGTTCTGCCCCACACTCGCTCCCCTGCTTACACGACTGTTTAATTCCTTTGCAGACCCAGGGGTGGTTCCTCACCCCATGTTGGAGGCGGCGATAGCTGTCATACCGAAAGCCGGGAAGGACAAGGCAGAATGCGGGTCATACAGACCTATCTCGCTTCTCAACATTGACTTAAAGCTCTACACCGGAATTTTGGCTTCCCGATAGGACCAAGCCGGTTTTATCCCGCAGCGACAAACGAGTGATAACACGAAGCGTGTTACGCATCTCATAGAAAAGGCCTCCCGAATCCCAGGGGATTACATGCTTCTCACTATAGATGCGGAGAAGGCCTTCGACCGAGTCCACTGGCCTTATTTGGAGCAGACCCTGATTCGAGTTGGCCTGGGGGATAAGATGCGGACCCACATCTTCAATTGCTACCGGTCGCCCACAGCAACTGTACGGATTAACGGGTACACATCCACCCCACTCCCTATTAGCAGGGGCACGCGGCAGGGGTGCCCATTGTCGCCTCTGCTGTTCGCCCTCTACATGGAACCATTAGCACAACGGGTCCGGCATCACCCGCGGATCACGGGCATTCGCATGGGGGGGGGGGCACGCATACCATCAGCTTGTATGCCGACGACGTGCTGGTCACCCTGGCTCAACCGGGGTAGTCATTGACGGCCTTTCTGGAGGAGCTAGACACCTTTGGGAGGGCATCAGGCTTCAGGGTCAATCTGACGAAGTCTATAGCGCTGAATCTCTCCATGCCTCCGCAGGAGCAGGCGGCACTGCAGGCCCGACATGCCTTACAATGGTCCGATACAACCGTCCCTTATCTGGGTATCCAATTGGCTCCGAATTTACAAGCTATGAGGGCATCCAATTACTCTCAGCTCCAGACACACATTCGCTCTGAACTGAGACGTTGGAAGCACCACCAGATCTTGTGGCTCGGACGGGTCGCCGCGATCAAAATGACCATTCTCCCCAAAATTTTATATATTTTCCAGACGCTCCCATTGCCGCCCCCATCTGGATGGCTGCAGAAGATGCAATCTGAGCTTTCACACTTTATCTGGCAGGGACGTAAACTGAGAATGAAACGACTAGTTAGTTTCCTCCCGCCTCACGAAGGGGGTCTGGGGATTCCGGATCTCACCCTCTACTTCAAAGCGACGCAACTACGATACTTAGTCGAGTGGAGTCGGACCGAGTCCGAGAAACATTGGCTCTTTCAGGACCGTGCAGTTGCGGGCACGTTTCTCATGAGGGTTCCCTTCCTTCCCAAACCACATCGGCCCCCTAATCTGTATGCCTTACAGGTAACGCGCACCCTCCTCACCTCATGGGATCACACTAACACGAGACATGGGCTAACCACTTTCCCATCCCGCTCACACCCCTATTCGACAACCCTAATTTCCGCCCCAAGGTGGGATCGCAGCCTTTCCAGCGGTGGAGAGAGGCGGGCTGCCAGGCCTTAGGCTTACTGTTTACTAATGGCGCCACCCTCCCCTTCCCGCGGCTTCGGGCCGATTTCGGCCTTCCAGAATCCGAACGCATGCATTATCTGCAGATACGACATTGGGCCATGCAGCCCAGCAATCGCACGCAGGCGACCAGGCCCCTCACTCCCTTTGAGAGGTGGCTGATCACACGGACATCAGATAAAAAGCTAATTTCCGATTTGTATAAGATGCTTCTCTCCCGCTATACTCACACATCATGCAGGTCGGGCACGCTGGGAAAGGGACCTGGGCCGTAGCCTCAGCACGAAGGAGTGGGAGGGCGCATGTTACAGAGCGCGTCATGCTGCAACCCACGTGGGCCTCACAGAAACCCTCACAAAACTGGTATACTACTGGTACTATACCCCCGAAAGACTTCACCAAGCAGATCCGACGCAGACACCCGACTGTTGGAGGGGGTGTGGGCGGAGGGGTACGTTGGTCCATCTCTTCTGGGACTGCGAACACCTCCAGAGCTACTGGACTTGCGTATTAGATGAGGTTGATAAACATTTGGACACTGAGATCCCTAGACTCCCTGCATACATTTTATTGGGGGTACCCAATCCACTCACTTATCCCTTGAAATCCAGGAGAGGGAAGCAGATAGCTATGGCTCTGGGCTCGGCAGTCCAAAACATCCTCATTCACTGGAGGACCCCACGCCTCCCCACGCATATTGGGTGGTACCACCGATTGTGGCATATTTTAGGTATGGAGAAGATCTCACTCACCCAGGCCGGGAAGGGCTCCTCCTTCAATGACCTTTGGCAGCCATTTCTGGCATTACTCACACAGGAATTCCGGGAGTTGACTTGCCCACGCTACTTACGCCTGCTACGCCTCTCGGAACCGGCCCCTGCCAAGTGAGCTGGCTCCTATCCGGTAACGACACTATGCCGGGTACAGCACTGATGGAAGGATTGGACTGGGAAGGGTGGGGGGTGGTCTTTCTTTATTTTTTTATTTTTCCAGCTTTGTCTTTCACTTTTGGGAGGGGGAGGGTATTTGTCATTTGTTGTTTTGATAAAACAATGCATCACCTAGCTGATATCGCGCGCCCTGTGTGGCCTGCCTGAAGCGAACCAGTCCTTTGCATTGTCAAATAAAAGATTTAAACCATAAAAGGGTCGCTTTCCCTCTTGACTTCAAGACTTGGATTGCCCTTGAAAAGTATTGGAGTTTTGACTGTCTACACATTTTCATTTTCTTCACATCTTTTCCTCTCCTCCCTTACCTTTCCTAGTCCACAGGCTTGAAGTGTGTGGCTAGGAGCAAAGTGGGACAATGCGCCATATCCATAATCGGGCCCCAGTTACTATACATGACAAACACAAATATTTACATGAGTCTTAAGAGACCTTCTGAGTTTCTTGATCCACTGACAATCTTTTTCGCATAAACTGTGCCACGTAGGAGCCAATGCCAAACTGTGGGGAAAAAGGAATCAAAGAATGATCAGTGATAAAGCAAATGGTCTGCCAGCGGAATGGAAAAAATAAATAATGAAGACTCTAGGGAGTCTTCTGTCTCGGGGGCATGGACAGTCATCAGTAAGGGAAAATGATATCAGAGTTTTTGGGCATAGGAAAAATCAATGAGTAGTCCATACTACTAGCTTTGGCACTTGCTCATGTTCAGTACTATCACTATGCTGATAGTCTTCAAACTGGTGCTCAATAATCATTCCTGCTAGTCATTCAAAAGCACTTTGTGCATCACAGGCTTTTTGGCTTGTTTGGGCAGTATTATAGTGTGATATTCCCATCATACAGTAGTTGCTGTTCAATTCTGCTTAACAGCCAGGTCCTTCAATACTTCCCCACCTTACGAAAGACCCAAGGAGAAGCCCAGGACACATGTAATCCTCAAGTCTTGCTCACCACTTAGCAGCATTCTACTTCAGCTCTGTACCCAAGGGCTTATTCTCGCTGGCTTGGCTGTGCATCACCCATTTTGCCTCTCCATGAACAACAGCAGTGACAACGAAGTATAAACCCCATAGAATAGGTGACTAGATCCTTCTGTCAACCCACAGCATATAAGTACATCTCTCATGTGTCCCTAGACCAGATATGTCACTAATCTGGGCAGCTGATGAGTCCACAGGTTCAGACCGGGCACACAATGTCTTGTTGAAAGCCCTTCCTAGCTGGGTTGGAGAGAAGCAAGAGGCAACTGTAGGTAGCGGAGATGTAGTGACAACAACTTGACTGGACTTGCATTAATTGGGGTTCCCCAGGATAACACCATGTTGTCCAGGTGGAAAAGGTAGTCTTGACTCCATTAATTACACAAAAGTCTTAGAGCATGTAATCAGCAAACTGGTAAACTACACATACTAGAATTTTGTTTTCCTCTGGGGCCTCTTCTCACCAAAAATATCCATTCTTGAATAATCCAGAAATTAGAGCTGTCTTCCTCTTCCATCTCTCCCACTATAAGTTTGTTTCCACTGCTTTCCCAAGCACTCATACCCAGGTCTCTAGTGCAATGCCAGGCCAAGTGCTGCTCTGTGGCTTTCTACTTGCTACAGCTCTCTAGCTTCATCATCTGCACAGGCAGGGTTGGCTGGTCACACAAACTGGCATTGTGTACTGTTTAAGGAAAAGGTGTGGAATTATCTCAGCAAATCAAGTTTTCACATGTTATTAGCAAGAAAAATGTTAATCCCCATTAATCCCCCCCTCCAGGAATTACTGAGACCTCAGATAATGGTAATTTGGGGGTGGGGGGAAATAACAGGCATTATTCCGTGCCACTCGTCATGAGGGCCTAGTACTCTAGACAAACAGATGTTTGATATCAGGCAGGACGCCAATGGTGTGCCCTCTAAGGTGGCCATGATGTCTCTAGGTGTATTTGTTATCTCACCTCTGTGCCCAGAACCCTAATCATTCAATGTACAAATTACACACAGATGGCAAGAGGGTTTATTGACCCTGAAAAGATTTTGGAGGGTCAATGTGGTTACTGCCAGACATTTGATAAAAGAATAGTCAAAATAAATCCTCTTGCTCTAGTCACCTCTTAAATTAACATCACATTTTAACTTGTGAAGGATGCATTCTCTATGGGCAAACACCTGGAATAGTACAGAGGACAGAGAAGACCTAGGTATTTAGCTAAAATACCTCAAACACAATCTTTTATCTACAACCAATTCTTCTCCTCAAAAGACTTTTTCTGGTAGTTTGCCTATGAGACATACAAAGAATGCATCAACATGATTGTCCAAAGCACAAAAGAGAATGTTATGTTTACCTTTGGAAGTTTGCGCAATAGTCTTTCATGGGGTGGCCACAATATAAACACTTCTGCAATCTTCCATGTGTGATTAAAGACTAAGACAAAAATGTCCTCCTAAACCTTTCCTAATTTGTACTAAATCATTGTGCCAATGATTTTGGGTCACTTTTCCCCCCTCTACATATTCCTTCACCTTTCCTCTTCCATGACGCTAGAGATTCTTGCTTGTGAAAAACTAGTACTGCAGGGGGTTCACCAAGCCTTAGATTCACTGAAGACTAACTGGTTATTAAACCCGCAGACAAGGGGGGTGGAATTGTTACCATGGATTATGACCCTTTACCAGATATTCAATCATGCATTAAGAGGGTAACAGAGCCTGAGAACAAGGCATCATAACAGACAAGGAACATCGTTTCCTTAATACCCATCCCTGCACAACTGTGATATATGTTTTATCCAAGATACACAAAGACACAAGCCACCCTTGGGGACGCCCCATAGTCTCTGGTTGTGATTCTGTCCTAGAGCCTTTGGGTAAATACGTTGATGCAATAATTAAGGAATTCGTCCCCCTCACGGACACACACATCAAAGACAGAAAGGACTTAATGAACAAGTTACTTACCTTCGGTAACGATATATCTGTAAGAGACATATATGAGTTATAGATTCCTTACCTTAGAATTACCCCCAGGCGTCAGACTGGATCCGGAGAATTTTTTCTTCAACAGTATGCCTGCGCGTCGGTAGGTGGCTTCGGTCGACTCCGCGTTAGTCGTTGGCGTTGTGATCGCCGGAATGACGTCACGGTATCTACTTAGATGCCGCCGCTGCGCGCTGACATCAGTTCTTTACACACCAGTAGTGCAGAGCCATGCAAGACACTGACCACTGGTGCACAAAACTAGGGCCCTGAAAGGGAGTCCATTACTCTAGAAGTCAGTTCGCAGAACGGGGAGGATGGGTGGGGCGGTAAGGAATTTATAACTAATATATGTCTCTTACAGATATATCGTTACCAAAGGTAAGTAACTTGTTCATCTGAAAGAAACAGTTAGTTATAGATTCCCTTCCTTAGAATAGATACCCCAGCAATACCAACCCCGGAGGTGGGTCTGCGAACTAAGTTCACACCAGAAAGTCCTGGAGAACTGAACGGCCAAAGAAGCCGTCTCTCCGGACTTGACTATCCAGGCAGTAGTGTTTAGTGAACGTTTTCAATGAAGCCCACGTGGCTGCCTGGCAGATGTCATTAAGGGGGACTCCACGTCCCAAAGCAGTAGTGGCTGCTGTCGCCCTGGTGGAATGGGCGCGCAACCATACTGGAGGCTCCTTTTTCGCCAAGGAATAACAGATTTTAATGCAAAGAATGACCCATCGAGAGATGGTTCATTTTTGCACGGCCCGACCTTTCTTGGCGCCCACATAGCCAACAAAGAGCTGATTATCCACCCGGAATTGTTTTGTGCGATCCAGATAAAATGATAGCGCACGTTTTGGATCCAGACGGTGGAGCCTCTCCTCCTCTTTAGAAGGATGCGTGGGCAGGAAGAAGGTGGGCAAAGTGATGGTCTGTCCTATGTGGAAAGAGGTAACCACTTTGGGAAGAAAAGAAGGTCTAGTATGAAGGACAACCTTGTCCGGATTAACAGCAAGGAAAGGAGGTTTAGAAGAGCCTGAAGCTCATTCACCCTGCGAGCAGAGGTGATGGCAATCAGAAAAGCAGTCTTTAAGGTCAAGAGTCTGAGAGGACAATTATGTAGTGGCTCGAAAGGAGCACACATATGGTAAGTTAAGACCAGATTCAAGTCCCACTGGGGCATTACGAAAGGAATAGGAGGAAAGAGGTGAGTAATGCCCTTAAGAAATCTATTTACAATAGGGGACTTGAAAAGAGAAGGCTGATCAGGAAGGCAAAGAAAGGCCGAAACGGCCGAAAGATAGCCTTTAAGGGTGCCCAGAGCAGAGCCCTGCTGGGCCAAAGAAAGAATGAAGAGTAGAACCTCTGAAAGAGGGGCAGAAAGGGGATCCACAGCTTTTGCTGTGCAACATGCCACAAATTTGTTCCATCTACAGGCGTATACCGTTTTAGTGGAGGGACGCCTGGCTGCCAAGATGACATTACAGACTTCGGGAGGAAGGTCAAAAGCTGTCAACTGTCACCGCTCAATCTCCACGCAAGGAGGTGGAGGCTGGACAGGTTCGGGTGGAGGACCGTCCCCTGCTGCTGCGACAGAAGATCCTCCCGAAGAGGCAGTCTGGTCGGAAGATCGATGGCCATGTTCAAGAGCTCGGGATACCAGACTCTTCGTGCCCAATCCGGAGCCACAAGAATGACTTGGGCCCCGTCGTGCTTGATCTTCTTCAGCACTCTGGGCAGAAGTGGTATAGGCGGAAAGGCATATGGAAGACCGCAATTCCACTCGTGTCGGAAAGCGTCGCCGAGCGAGTGCCACCTTGGAAATTCCAACGCGCAGAACTGCTGACATTGCACTTTCTCTTCGGTGGCGAACAGATCTAACCAAGGCTCTCCCCACTGCTGAAACATACCTTGCGCCACCTCCGAGTGAAGACGCCATTCGTGATCCATCATGCACCGGCGGCTGAGTTCGTCCGTCCTGGCGTTCAGGGAACCTGGCAGGTGTTGAACCACCAGCGACATGCCCTGATGTTCCAGCCACGCCCTGTTTGTTGCAGTACCACATGGCGGTGGTGTTGTCCGTGAACACCTGCACTACTCTTCCCTTGACAGAAGGAAGGAATGCTTTCAGTGCAAGACGGATTGCCCGGCGCTCCAGGAGGTTGATGTGGAGCTCGGACTCCGCTGGAGACCAGAGGCCTCTGATCTCCGCCTCTCCCATGTGGCCGCCCGATCCCAGAAGTGACGCATCTGTTATCACTGTGAGGTCTGGTTGGGGAAGGGAGAGGGATCTGCCGTTGACCCAATCCTGGTTCGTTAGCCACCACTGCAATTGGTGTGTAGTGCCCTCCGAGATCTGGCGACAGCGGAAAGATTCCCCTGATGCTGCGCCCACTGGAACTTCAGGTCCCACTGCAGAGTCCGCATATGCCACCTGGCATGATATGATCCACCAGCAGGAGGCCCAGCAGCCTCAGGGTCATTGTCGCCGAAATCCAGGATAGAGGCTTTAACATCGGTATCATAGCCCGAATATCCCGGACTCACTGCTCAGGAGGATAAGCCCGAAACTGCGCTGTATCCAGAACCGCTCCGACGAAAAGGATCTTCTGAAAGGGAATCAGGTGCGACTTCGGCACGTTGATAGTGAACCCCAACGAGTGCAGGAGGTCCGCGTAGTCTGGAGGTGGAAGACCACAGTCTAGGGCGAGCCCGCCTTCAACAACCAGTCGTCGAGTTAGGGGAAGACTGGAATCCCTGATCTGCACAGATGAGCTTCAACCACCCCCATCACTTTCGTGAAAACCCGAGGGGCACTGGTAAGGCCACAGGGGAGCACTGTAAACTGAAAATGCTCGTGGCCTACCGTGAACCGCAGGCAAAGCCTGCTGGATGGCAGGACGGGGATGTGGAAATAAGCATCCTGCAAGTCCAACGCTACCATCCAGTCTCCAGGTTCGAGGGCAGACAGGACCTGAGCTAGAATCAACATTTTGAACTTCTCCTTCCAGGGGAAGCGGTTGACGTCCCTGAGATCCAAGATAGGACGCTGGCCTTTGTCCTTCTTGGGCACCAGGAAGTAGTGGGAGTAACAACCACGACCTACGTCTGGGACAGGGACTCGCTCGATAGCTCCCTTGGCCAAAAGAGCCGTAACTTCCTGACAGAAAAGGGCCAAGTGATCCTCCGACATGCGATGGAGTGTTGGTGGCATGGAGGGAGAGGTAGTCTCGAAGGGGAGGGAGTAGCCCCTTCGGACTATCTGCAAAACCCACCTGTCTGACGTGATGTTTTGCCAGTGGGGGAGGTGATGGCAGATCCTGCCCCGCACTGACAACCGCCGGCCCTGAAATGTCGGACTAGGACGGCTTAGAGGCTGCTGCAAAGGGGGCACTGGTGGACTGGCCAGCCCGCTGGCCCCCAGACCCACGGCGTTGCGTCCCACGTCCTCGGCCGCGCAGAGGCTGGGTGGCTTGCGCAGGCCTGTGGGTCTGGGCGGAACGTGGTGGGGCACCCCTTCCGTAGCCACGAAAGGGGCGAAAGGCAGACTGCCCAAGGACCTGGCCGTAGCTCTAGAATCCTTGAAGCGCTCGAGGGCATGGTCTGCCTTGTCGCCAAACATTGGCCATCAAAGGGCATGTCCAAAAGAGTCAATTGGACATCCCCAGAAAAGCCAGTGGATCTCAGCCAGGCATAGCGTCTTAGGGCTACTAACGTAGAAATGGTTCTACCCAGCGAGTCGGCGGTGTCCAGCCCACAGCGGATGGCGAACTTTGCTGCATCTCTCCCCTCTGCAACTGCGCAGGAGTGTGTGACCCGGGCCTCCTACGGGTACTGTGGCAGCCCCTGCGCAACCGTATCCCACACAGAGTGGGGGTAACGGCCCAAAAGACATGAAGTGTTCACCGACCGCA
Organism: Calotriton arnoldi; assembly: GCA_963921515.1. Taxonomy (NCBI): domain Eukaryota; kingdom Metazoa; phylum Chordata; class Amphibia; order Caudata; family Salamandridae; genus Calotriton; species Calotriton arnoldi. The sequence goes on along the minus strand of CAWUFW010006321.1, from coordinate 578,880 downwards.
GTCCTAAGCTGGCGGAAGAAAACATCTTCCCAAGATGGTCCAGCTTCTTGGATTCCATATCTGGGGGAGCAGAAGGGAACGCACCTTTTGATGTTGAGGCTTGGACCACCAAGCTCTCGGGGGTAGGGTGTTGAGAGGAAAATGGGGTCGCCCGGGGCCGGGCGGTGGCGTCGGGCAATCATCCTATCCACAGGAGCCCCTGTGCTGGGCTTGGACCAAGTGCCCAGAAGGATGTCTGTGAGGGCCTCATTGAACGGCAGCATGGGCTTCGAAGAGGCGGCTGCCGGCTGAAGCACCTCAGTCAGGAGGTTAGTCCTGACTGCCACCGTAGGAAGCTCAAGGCCCAAGGCCTCAGCCACCCTACGCAACACCACAGCATAGGAGGCTCCCTCCTATATAGCCACGGTAGGGGGAGAAAGCATACCAAGGTCTGGGGAGGTATCCAGAGCACTGGCTTCCCCAACTCCTCTCTCCAGTCCGGCTCCTCCAGCTGATCTGCCAATGGGTCAACAGACCCCTCCCAGTCCTCCTCACCTTCCTCTGGCTGCCATCCAGGGCAATAGGGAACAACAGGGGAGGACAGTGGCACAAAAGTACTGGTCGACGCCGGTCCGGTTCCGTGTCCAAGACGAAGGGGAGGACGGGGACGACGCCCGCCGGGGACACTACCGCCGTCGGAGGTGGCGGAGGCATCGTCAATGGAATCGGTGCCGGAGGAGGTGTCGGGAGGTCGACCGGCACCATTCCGGACCCAGGCCTGGATCCCTGGGAACCCTGCGGCGCAGAGGGCGAAGCTTCCGGCATCAAAGGCCTTGAGCCCCCAGCCGAGTCCGCGGGGCCCGAAGGCACGCCGGTGGAGTCGGGCTGCCCAAAGATGGAGTGGAGGGCTTCGTAAAAGGCACGAAGCTGGGCAGGGGACTCTCCGGCTCCTGGGAAGGGAGGGAAGCTCGGAGCCGTACCAGTAGGCTCCGCGGGCGGAGACGAAGGACGACGACCTTCCACGTCCCGTGTCGGTTGACGGACAGGGAGAAGGCGAAGAGCGATGGTGCTTCTTCGCCTTCTTCTTGTGCTTCGACTTACCCGAAGATTTCGATGAAGAGTGATGGTGGTGACTCCGCGACCGGTCCCGCAACCTCCCTCTGGACAGGGACCTCGAGCCACACAGAGCTGACTGCCAGGCCTCCAGAAGCTTTTGGGACCGCTCCCGCAAAGACTTCGGGTACATGGCCCGACAGTCGGAGCACGACTTTGGGTCATGGTCGCGCTCCAGGAACCAAAGGCACACGAGGTGCGGATCCGTGACTAACATCAGCTTGTGACAAGAGTCACAAGGCTTGAAGCTGGTCCGCCGAATGTGACATCCCTGCGCGCACCAGGAGTCGAACGACTCGAAAAAGATGTTGACGCGCAGGGGTACTGCTGAAGAAAAAATTCTCTGGATGCAGTCTGACACCTGGGGGAATCTATAACTAATAGTCCCTTTCAGATTTGCCAGATAGAATACAAAGCTTTTAACTCTGATTCTGATCTTATGGTGGGGATAGACATCGAATTATTAAATACCAACATCCCCCAATTGGAGGGCATAGAAGTGATCCGAGATCTGTTGAATTCACGACCCAATCCTATTAGGATCCCTACAGATTTTGTGATTGAACTTTTACAAATTACCCACATGAACAACTATTTTCTGTACAAAAACACCTATCTACAGAAGAAGGGAGTATTAATGAGACCATCTTTTGCCCCTAATTTTGCAATCCTCTACATACACACCAAGATCCTTACACAGGACAACCCATTTCGCAAAAAGATTGCTTTCTGGATGCGATATATAGACAACATCCTTTTCATCTGGCATGGCCAAACACACTCCTCACACCTCTTTGTTGATTGGCTCAACAGGATACAAGAACACCTCAGATTTACCTCCGATGCCAAAAGCGATAACCTACCCTTCCTAGACCTCACTCTTCAAGTACATGATGAAAAAATAGGGACTTCACTTTACAGAAAGCCCACAGAAACGAACACACTTTTGCTCTATTCATTCAAGTAATCAGCCAAAAGGATTACAAGACGGGCTACCATACGGACAATTCCTCAGTATACGGAGGAATTGTAAGTGGAAGAAGGATTATTTCCGGGAAGCAGACATTCAGGCTTCTGCGTCAATGGCTTGTAAAAGTGCAAGAATAATTAATACCCATCAAGGAATATTTAAAGCAACAGCTATTGAAGAAACCCAATCATATTTGTTTTCTGATACAATAGGATGGGGTCCCTGGGACACTGCTTGGATTAGGCCCCGGGGGAATGGTCCCCAGGGTTGATCTGCAACACGGGGAGGGGATGTGGTCCCTGGGGTCTCACAGAGGCCTGGGGAGGGACGAATGGGACCCCCCTCTTCCATGTGTATATCTGCGGTGTCCCCCTTCCCCCCCCTGGCCTTGGCCCACCCTGAAAGGGGTTTTAATGAAAGGAAGAAGACTGCCATTTTGTTTTTTTATCGGAGTCCCAGAACCAAGGATCCTCTGCGTATCCATAACACCAATAAAAAAATTGTTGTTTTTAACTCTAGGGTCCACCCCCACACCCCACCAGGTTTATGGGGGCAGGGTGTCTTCTCTACCTTGCCTCACTATTTCTTATTTATTTTTTAACTTTAATTTAATACAGGGGACTGAGTCGTCTAGTCCTAAACTGACTGCCGCCACATCTTTCTTGATGTGGTGGTAGCCTAGTAGATCTTATCTTGAGATCTGTTGGCTCAGCGGATCCCCCACGGCATGAAATATACTACGTTTTTTTTTGCATTAATGGCTCAAAAACTATTGAATGGAATCGCACCAAATCACAAAAAGCACTCTTTCGAGATTAAGATCTAGCTTTCTGCCAAATTTGTTGTAAATCCGTTCAGTGGTTTAGGCTGCAGCCGTGCCTAAGGTTACTCCGCAATGGAAAAATGAATGGGGAAAACGCGTTTTGGGACCTCCATTTTTTACGCTCCGGCTTGACGGATAGCCCCGAAACATTCCATGCGCAAACTTGTCACAAAATAGCTTTTTCTTTGGAAAGTGTTGAAAGGATTCGTCAAACGGCACCAAAGTTATTAGCAACACAAAAAAGGCATTTCCTATGGAAATACAATCCTAACTATACCCAGTGGCGACATCCACTGGGTGTGGGGGTGTATCCACACACACACATACATACACCCAGTGGCGGTCGCCACTGGGTATAGTTAGGATTGTGTTTCCATAGGAAATACCTTTTTTTGTGTTGCTAATAACTTTAATATATATATTAAAGTGCAGCTAGACTTAGGTATGCTAATAAGATTCTACCTTACATTAAAACAAGCATAGAAATTGACAGACAAAACAGGAGGTTAAAGTGATGTCATAGTTAGATGTTGAAATAATAACAAAACTAATGTTTAAAAACCAAACACTAAAAATCACCAGTTATAGATTACGTAGACAATGATAACTTGCACCCCCGCCATGAACTGCTCATCACTTCACATAATATATCACTCATATGTAAATGACACTATTGATGACGTCTCAAATGGCATCAATGATGACATCACTAAAAACACAATAGTAATTTACATCATACAGTTACTTAGTGTACAAAAGTGAATCCATAGCATGGAAACAACATAAGCCTTGGAGGCGATTGTAAATGTTGAAGGTTATATGGTGCAACATTTAAAAATCTCTAAAGTTTGGGGTGAAAATAGCGCTCCTAAGTTAAACAAGGTAAAGCCTGAGGGAACCTAATGTGGGTTTTAGAGATATAATTGAAAGTAGGTGCGCCTTATAACCAAAGTCTGTTCCAGAAAATCTGTGAGAAAGGCTAAAGCTGCTGCTGACAAAAAGAGTATCCACCAACGGATATCCAGCCATGTGCACACGGTAAATAGTGGTACACAAAAATTCTATGTAACGAGGACGTTTATGAGGTGTGGTAACTTGTTTCCATAGCTTTGCTGAAGATTTTGATGCACTGCAGATTGTATAATAATATACAATGTAGGGATCTCCCACTTAAATGTGGTTTGTCTCACACTGATATTGTCATCATGGCTGTAAGGTTGTATGCCACTGTGCCCATCTCAGGAGCCTGTTTAGTTTTACTAAACTATGGAGGGTTGTTCATAAGGCCACGCAGAAGATATCTTTTCAGTGGCAAATTTATACCCGTCAACATCTTGACTTAAAATTGTGGGTCATGTGAAGTCTTTATGTGAGTAATCCCATTAAGATGAATAGAACATATCTCACTTGATCTCAAATCTTCAAAAACTATTGGATAGTGTCACAATAGTTGTATGATGTCATCAATGATGTACTTTAACATGTCATGAGTGATGTATTATGTGAGGTCTTGAAGAGTGCATGGCGGTGGCACATGTTATAGTTATATAAGGGAACTGTAACTGGTGAATTTCAGTGGTTTTCTTAGGTTTTTGAAAGTTAGTCTGTGTTATTTCAACAACTACCAATGATGGCACTTTAACCTTTGGTTATTTCAGAGCATTTCTGAGGAATTTTTAAATTAATGTAAGATCTTTTCAGCATAACTAACAAAAACGTTACTTTAACCTTTATTTTTTCTGTGAATTTCTAGGGATTTTTGATCATAATCACCCAACTCGCCCATTGAGCACAGCATTTGTCCATGCATATTGGCGGGTTGGCCGCAGGGCCTTGCTTGCGGCCAGGCCCTGCGCCCCAAGGGAGCCAACCTGTGTCGCACACAGCCTTTGTCCATGTTAAGTGTGGAGTTGGTTGTAGGGACTGGGATAAATTATATTCCACCAAACCAGAGTCAACGTTTTTTCCCAGATCCATGATAGCAGACTTGCTAAGATCTCCAATAGGTCTAGTGTTCCCCATGGAAATTCTATCAATTGTGATCAGCCTTGAGGCTAGTGGAGTGTGGACTTATTCAGCCTTTAGGGGCCACCACAGCATTTCAAGGTTCAAGGACTTGTGGCAACAGCTGTTATATTGCAGTGGGGGGACATTCATATTTGAGCCTTTCAACGAGACAACATGTTATCTTCACTGGATTAGTTAGCGGTCTGGATTTTAAACTATAAATTTCAGATTCCACAAGTGAAGGGACATATTTTGTACTGGGTTCTAAACTCCGATGCCCTTGCAACTGAACATCTAACCCAGCAACCACTTACCTTGAGAGATGATCTTTCATTTTTTTTGTTAATTTTTCCAGCCTCTAGGCAGAAATATATCCAACTCAAACAGAAAAACATGTTAAACTGCAATGCAAGGAATTTGCAGGCAAGCAATTCAATTCTACTGCTAATGCTTCGGAATGGCAGTATTCTGACCCAATACCAAGGGAATCATGAATTTGTATCATAAAACTGTTTTAAACATCACATACAAGTTTTCCCTGCCTAAACAGATCTGACCACAGATAAAGGCCACTCATCCCCAACATGGTATTCCCCAGACCTGAGAAATTTAAAGGCCAAATTGTGATAATCCTTGCGCAAATGGCAAAAAACTAGATTGGAGAAACCCTTCAATTAAACCAAGACAGAGATAATTATAGGTGAGCAACTGAATATGCCAAAAAAAACCTTTTTCCTGCACTAAGGATATTTTGAAGATGTTTGCATGTATATGGTATTTCTATTGCGCAAATCTAGCCAAAAAACAGTGAAGTGTTATACAAAGTAAAAGACAAGTGCAATCCAATTTGTAAGAGGACAAGAAGCGGAGTTGCGGACATTTATTGCATTGTGATGTATGGTTCCTTAAAGAGGTGAGTATTCAACTCTTTCCTAAATTGGAGCAGCATTCTGACAGTCCTGAAGGATATAGGGATATTGCTGCAGATACTGGGTGCATAAATGGAAAAGGCCTGATGTCTTGTTTTTTTTTCTTTTTTAACATTTTTTAGTTTGAAGTCAGATGGTGTCTTGGCTGCTGATGTGGAGATAAACCAGACATAGTGAGCTTGCCTGCAAGATAAGCAGGGGTACTGGCCGTGAAATCTGATGCTGAAAGAAGCCAGTTTTGTTAGCAATGCCTGTATTCCAGCACACATGACGGAGAACCCTTATGTATTCAAAACTAATTCACCCAAAAAATAGTGCTGATATGCGAGACGAATCACAAAGCTACACATACACCAAAACCTGTAACCTATAAGGAATCACCTTTAAAATTAGTTCCAGGCCTGCCCCCAGCCAGCCAGTATAAAAGAAGTGCAGTGATTTGATTTGTCTCAAATGTCGCTTTAATGGGGACATTTTTTATGTTCACGAAAGTCCAGAGGATTCCAGGTGACCTGCTAAAGTAATGTACATAGCCAATCTACACCAGTCCTCATACCATTGCCTTTAGGCAGCTTAAATACAGACTTCACGTTTTAGGAGTTGTATTGGTATTCCCTACGTTTCAGCTACTTTTTCATTTGTGATGAGGCACATCACAGTATTTGAATGTAATACGTAAAGTTGCATGCTCGGGCAAAGGTCAAGATTTAAAAATGAGAATGTGAAAGTAAGTGACTGGGTGTTTATCTTGCAGCTTAAGAACCAGGAGAAGAAAACTGGACATTACAGTGATATTAACTTTGCTGCTAGAACATCTAGCTATTACCCCAACTGGTTTACTGAATACCTGTCTTAGTGACATCTTTCAAGTGTCCTTGTGATCCAGCAGTTCTGTATACATAAAGTCTGAACTTCCTTTACTGAGCCAATGCCATCCTGTCATCCATCACACACTCTACCCTCTGTGTCAAATGGACTAAATCAGAGTGAGCTAACAGGTTGCCATTTTGACTCTAGATGTGTGATGGAGAAATCCTGCAACTGGCCTCAAACCTTTAACAAGAATCTCAAGGCTCAATGCATTGATAAGGTACAGCAGCACTTGAGACACATCGATGTGGCCAATACATAGATTAGAACTGCAGAGGACAGACTAATTTGTTACTGGAGAAGTACAAAAGCATTTGATGTAATTGCGAGAAACTAAGATATATTCAAGAGTAAAGGGTTACAGTGATTAATTCAATATAAATTAATAAAAAGTATTTTATATAAATTAACGGTTAGGGTTGGCACTAGAGTCATGTTAAGATTGTTTATTAAATTAATTTAAAAAATTCAATTAGGGAAGGGTAATGGTTAATACCAGGGTTAAGTTAAGGTGCATTTAAGGTTAATTTAAATTAATGAAGGTTTAGGGTTAAAATCAGTTTTAAGTAAAGAATAGTTATTTAATAAAATGTACTAAAGATTAAAGCTAGCAGTAGGGCTAGGCTGAGGATGATATTTAAATATATTTTTAATTTAAATTAATTAAGGGTTCCGACCAGGGTCCGCATAAGGCTTCCCTTAAAATTATTGATTGCATCTCAATACATTTTAAGGATATAAATAGGTTATTTAAATAATGTATATGAATAAAATATTTTCTTTATTATAAAAAAAAGAAAAAAAATGTCAATATAGTGGGGTCAAAGTAGTGGTAAACATACCTTAGAACGTATTGGCTGTTTATGAAGTACTACTGAGGACGTTGACCTCGAAGTAGTAACATACAACAGTTGATATGAACTATTGTTCTGCATTAGAAGGTTGCACAAACTACTCACTGCCCATCTATAACGTTTCTTCTGGACACCTCTAATTTCCATCCCTTCTGCTTACTTTTACTGTTTATTACTTATTTTGTAATCAAAGAGCATGATCTTTTCCTAGGAAATATCCAAGGGTCGTTAGGGCTGGTGTGCAAACACACACCATGGTTCTGCTGAAGAACGTTTGGTACAGGCGACCTTACGTTTTTACCCCCTAGTGAAAATACCTCTACAGGACACATTATTACCTTTTAAAAATGTATAACTTGAGTGCTCTACCACATCTGACTCCACGTCAGTTCCTGAACACACATGCCCTTCATTGTTACTCTCTACATTAAGTGAACCATGTAAGTCAAGGAATACCCCTTTAGCCTACTCTGAGAGAGTAGAAAACAAATGGACTCGGGCAGTAACACTCTTCGGTGCTCATCACATATTGAAGACATTTGAAATTATAATATCTGTCATTTACCCCTATTGACCCAACTCACGTTGATCCTGGTGTTGATATTCTTGTATGATTGATACAGCTGGTTTTCCACACTCCTACTGGCGCTCTTCTCCCCATGGACTGGTCGAGCCCGGAAGCTAGAGGCCTGACTCTGTCCGACTTACTGTTTGCAGTGAACTGTTATGCCTACGGTGCCTTAGTTCGCACAGACATCCTGAGCTGCTCCATTTATTTCCCTGGGCATGATCTCCCGTTTTATCGGCTTGCTCTGTGGGGATCCCACATACTTGCTTCTTTAACAGCCTGGCTGTGAAACTTTTAGGCAGTGTTTTTTCTTGAAAATAAAAATAAAGGTTGCAAAATATATCCATCATGAAGCCTGCAGTCATAATCCTGGTGACATTTTATTAATGATGTCCACCACCGACGAATCAGACTTAGATAAAATGCAAGGACATGGTACAGGAAATTTAGCAGGAAAAAGGGTGTTTTCACAACTGCACCATCTAGAAATTAAACATGAGGTTCATACAAGTATCTACATTTTTTATTGAAATGAAGAAATGTTACAGATGGGCCATCACCTCACCCGAATATGGACTAGGAAAGAATTGCTTATACACAAAAAGCTGCTACCTCAAAAACAAATGTTTTAGAAGTTATGAATGTCCAATTAAAAAGCCAATTTATAATTAATGTTAAAAGAACAATGATCTCTTTTGGTTCAAAGTAGAATTGGTTACTTCTCTAAATATTGGTAAACAAAATCCTGCTAAACTTGCAGCAGAGAAGGTGGAGGCCTTTTATTACTCATTCTACTTACAGTGGACTCTAAATGCTCTTTTGCGAAGGGCTGAGTTAAGTGGGAAGAGGAATTCCTCATAAAGACACAAATCTCAAGCCTATACACTATCGACCTATTCATTCACAATCTACAAAGCAAACCTGGTAGCTTCCTCTCGCTGGAGTACAGCACAAATAAAAAATAAATGTAACTGGAAATGATTAAGTCTAAATAAACCTCACAAACTGCAACTCTGAAATCATTATTAAGAACGGTATTATCACTATCAAAGGTATTTGTACAGATCAGCATCGCTGCCTTGCTCAATGCAAGAGCTGCGTGTATGGTTGGAAGATACGAACGTTGAGCTGTCTCATATGCGGAAATAGGTGGGTCGTGCCTGAGAGTTCAAGTTGTGGTCAGATTGTGTTGTATCAAACATTGCACCGATGCCAGCGTTCATATGTCACATGTTCATAAAGCATAAACGGACCCATTTTTTTTTACCAGATATCAGGAGCGATTTTTGTTCACTACCTGCATACAGAGAAAGGGCAGAGGACATTACAGAATTTGGAACGTACCATTTAATTTAAATCGGTGTACAAAGTGATTATCGGCAGACATATGCTTCAGACACTCGTCCCGGATATTAAAGAGGAGGAAACAGTTTGGGCAGGCAAAGCACTGGATGACCAGGGGAGGAGGGTTATTGGAATGTCCATCTGTCCGCTCACCAGATTTCTGAAAGGTAAAAGAGATAATGGTGATCATAACCTTCATCAGTAATGTTACTAAGGATGTTACTATCAGTTTGGGGGAAGACGCATGCAAATCCTCAAACAGTAATCATTTGTTTGAAAAAAGAAATGATACTTACCTGTAGAACTAATTCTGACCAGAATTCCCATTTACTACATGACAAGAGCTATAACGCATTTAAAAATAATAGATAATTGGCACATACGCTTTTTTATGGGCCAAAAAATGCAAACTACAATACGTAGTAAGTTCTAGGGAATGACATCCCAGATAGAAGAAAAACAAGCACCTACAAAGCCAATTGATCTCACCTTTATAATGTGAATGTTGAGCTGTTGGCATTGCCAATGTTTGCCTATAAAGCATTGTTTTAAGAAACAGTAAAAGAAAATCCATTTTAAAATACAGGAGGAAAAACAAATATCTTATGCCAGCTGAAAACTGCACATTAAATTCAGTGTTTCAATTTTTATAAACGGCATGGTTTGCATATTTGTAAAATACATTTTACTGAAGAAACTGTGAACGGAATCTAAAAAGAATAAGACAGTGGCAGAATGTAAAGGGAAATGCTTGCCAAATCCTAATTTTCTTTCCACGGAATTCAATCATTTGCTCCACTGCCCTAGACCAGGAAACAGATTTATAGGCCTCCCGGAAAAGTGTCATGTTAAATACACTTTCTGCCTCCGACGTCAGCTAGTGAGTGCAGCAGATATAGCCCTTCACCCAATGCCAGGATAACATTTGGGTGCCAAAGCTTGTGCTTTTACGCAATATTAGAAATGCAGGAGAACCAACAAAAACAAGCATTTGCAATGCAATCGGTTTCGCCTTTGGGACCTTATACGTATTTAGCGATTTAGCACATTTAGGGTAGAGGCATGAAATGGGGAGACCAGCTGTGTTGAATAAAAAGCTAACACAGTTTGGGTAGACTTTTAGAACAGTGTTTGGGGCAGTGTGAGAAAGGGAGAGGAGAGAGTTCTGCAGAAGGACAGAAGTGGGAGGTAATGGGATAGTATAGATAGAGATCTACAGAGAGTTTGGAGGATAGAAGTTAGTTTAAAAGAGATAAACTCAGAGTTAGGAGTGAGGGAGAGGAGAAACTAGAAGAAAGAGATCAACAGAGTTTTGGGTAGGAGGATAGGCGGGGAGCGTGCATTTGAGAGAACAGAGACAGGCAGAGTTTGGGTTTGAGGAAGATGAGAAACTTTAGAAGAGAGAGACAGGCAGAGTTTTGGGGTGGAGGAAGAACGCTGGGTTTAAACGGACTGTGCACGAGACAGAGAAAGTGAGTTTGAGGGGCAAACTGTCAGTTTGAAAGATTGTTTCAGGGGAGCGTTAGACGGAGGGGCAGACATCCGGGGCACAGACAGGCAGAAACATGATTGTATGCCTGTTTAAGTTGCCACTAAGCACTGCCCCCAAAGTTATCCCGTCCGTATTTGTTTTATGAATAAAAACCTCCTGGCTAGATTAAACAAGAGAAGACATGCCAAAATTAGAATTTTTAATGACTTTTAAGTTGTACAGAGCCAGTAGGGCTGGTATTGAATCATTCAATTGCTCAAAAATTTAAAGCATTTAATGTATCCGAGTTTTAAATATAATTATTCTGATTGTTTTTTGGGACAATATGTCGCATACTATTTCGAACTGCCAACCTTAAACCTGTAGAACCCATTTGAAGTTTTGGCATACTTTTACCGTGCTACACCAAGCCAAATGAGTCCTGTTGCTGTTTGGGAATGTGACTTTAAAAGTACAGCCCCTTTGGGACCCGAGCACTAAGCAAGCACCGCATTCCTGCTACCGAATAAACACACAACATGCAGGGGGAGGAGAGATAAACAAGTATTTCAGGAGGGGGGGCATTGCACATGGGAGAGAGCAACTAAAACATGCACTCTCTCATGGAGTGCATAAAACAGTGCTTGAAATGGAATAATAGAAGTTGCTTGTTTCTGTGAAGTGCCGGTACTCTTGAATTAAAAGTATTAAATTGTTATTAATAAGTGCAGGTACTCTCCTGAAACAAAAGTTTTTAACTGCTTCCTGACATTTCTGCTTTTCGACCAAAATGTACACATAACACACACCTACTTCACTGTGCTAAAATAATCCATAAAAAAAACAAAGATGTATATTTAAAACAAAGATGTCTATTTAGTCAACCAATAAATCTCACGAGCACTGCAGGAGCCAATATTCCGGACCTCTGAGCAAATCATTTGCGGGCAGCGATGGATAAACATAGTAACAGAGCAGAGCTTTTCGTAGAAAGATGTCCACACTGGAATTTAAGATGTAAACAAGTGCCAAACTTCACTGCCTCTATATTAACCTAGTAGAGTTCTTCACCGAAAGAGGACACCGTAATATTTCAGATGTAAAGATGTGCAACACTACTATCACTGTATAGTAAGCAGGAAGAGCTGGCTACAGAAAGAAGGCCACAGCGGTATTTTAGATGTAAACCTGTGCAACACCACTATCTATGCATAGTTACAGGGTAGAGCTGTTAACAGATATAACAACATCGGTATTTCAGATGTAAACATTTTCAAAACCACAACTTGTGCACACTAGGCGTGACTTACCTGGAATGGCCTCGGGTGCAGAGAGCCCATGGGGTCACTAAGGCGGCCGGAAGAGAGGAGGCACAGTGGCCTGTTCGAGGTGTCCGTTTTGCAGATGGAGGACCGCTACTTTGTTTTCTGGGTGATGGGATGAGACTCTCACGGGAACTCTAGGGTGGCAAGCATTGAGCCTGCCTGCATCATGGCCGGAATATTGAGGGTTAGTGGAGTCTGTTCGCCCCGCAGCATCAATGGGTCCAGTGAGTGCCAAATACGCACAGAGGGAGCACACCCTGGGACGGACGATGAGTCCTGCGGGCCCCAGTGCCATCAGCTGGTGTAATTCTGAATGTGCCTCAAGGTTATGCTGGTGTATCGAAAGTGGCCAGCAGGCAAAGTAAGTCCTTGGCCCACAAAACTAGTAAAAAAATTTGCACGGGTAACACACAAAAAAACCCTCCCGTAGATATGGAAGTTTGAGTGGCCTCCGGATGGCGCCGGTGCATATGCTAAACCCAACCCGAATACACTGGTGCAAAGCCTGAAATCATAACTTCTCCTTCCAGCCCCCTGCTAGCGCAGGACCAGAACAAATTAACTGGCCGTCACCCCATGTAGCTCCTTACCCGTATCCTTAGTCTGTAAGCACGCGTCCTAATAGGCAGTAGGGTGAAGAGCCGCAGGACCCATTTTTAAGTGAAAGGGTGCCTCCCCCTAGTCTAATCCTTCTATCTGCCTGTCTGTCCGTTTATCTATCAATATATCTGGTTGTGTGCCTACCAATGTATTTATTTTTATTTATTTATTTAAGGATTTATACAGCGCATAGCTGCCCCAGCAACGGGGCGTCCCAGCGCTACCCAGGTACACAAACTAAAGGCAGCAGAAACAGGTATCAGTATTTTTTCTGTCCACGACAAGATCTGTCACGGACAGAGAGTGAGCAGATAGATAGATAGATAGACAGACAGACAGACAGATAGATAGATAGATATTGTATGGTATATTTATTGACGTGAATACAGTGAGTGCACGCACGTCTACTTCCTATCTGTAGACTTGTGGAAGGATGGAGGGATGGATGCATGGAAGCGTGGACCCTTTATCCCCAAACACAAACTACACTTTGTAAAACACGATTCAATACTTGTAGCAGCTACTTAAAGAAGATCGTTATGTTTTTCAAATATGAAATATGTCCCACGATTGTTCTGCTTTTTTACTTCTTTGTACATTTGCGCATTTGTGCACAGAGTGCCTACAACCACTCAAGCTAATTTTAAATATATTGTTATTTTCCTAGACGTGAAATTTGCGCAGTGAAACGTACATGTGAGTTGCAAGCGTTCCGTGCTCTTCCAAGCAGGATGTGTTATTTATTTAGCTTTTAATTTAATTTGATATAAATCTCCCGCGTTCGAAAGTGGCAAACAGGATCAATATCATGTGCCATTTATCATCCTCAGCCTGCCCCACCTCACTGAATCATGCAAAGCAGCGCAGAGCAGCTATGCTGAATACAAAACACTTGTGCTCTAAACATACCAAATGCTCACACACTCGGGGGCATTCTGTAAACACAGCAGTTGGGAAAACATCTGAAAGATGTTGTTTGTCATGTGATGGAGGCTCATCCTAATATGAAACAAACCTGTGTGTCTCCTCCACTGGGGACAGGCAGACAAAGATTATATAAAATGGATTGGGGTGGTATGAATGGGGGTGAGGAGTTGGATGGATGGATGGGTGGGTGGGTGGATGGATGGATGGATGGGTGGGTGGGTGGGTGGGTGGATGGGTGGGTGGGTGGATGGATGGATGGGCAGATGAATGGATGGATGGATGGGTGGGTTGGTGGATGGATGGGTGGCTGGGTGGATGGACGGACTGACGGAACATGGTATTTACCTAGCCCATTCTACCGTAGATGTATAACCTCATAATGCGTGAATAAAATGTAATGGTACTCACTTGACTGACTTCAGAAGAATGAAAGGCTGAGACAGCCTTCCTGGGATATGAACCTGTGGCCAGAAAACTGCTGAGAAATGTCAGCAGCTGGTATTTTTCTTACTGAGCTATCTTCCATGTCAATAGACAGACATGGAAACCTCGTGAATAGCAGAAAGGCAGCTAGACTGTAAGTGAAGCAGACAGACACACAGCCAGACAAGCTCCCCAGCACTGCAGACACAGAGACGTCACACAGATCCACAGTTCTGCTGATGGGAAAGATGGATACTGTCTGCTATACATACTTTACGCGTTACTGGCTCGAAGGAAAGAATTCCATGGCCACGTTTTCCCCACTTCCTGTGATTAAAAGATGTTGCCGAAAACCACATGCGCGTTTTGGGGTGCTCAGCTAGAGGGGCTCCTTGGTGAAGTATTCTAAAGACAATCCGTTGTGTATACAACTTGCTGTCACTGAAACCCACAGAAAGACAATCCAGTCTACAAACGTGAAGATAGCTTTCTTAAGCCATAACATTTCCGGCGTTTGTACAATATGACATTTTATTATCAGCTAGTGAGATAAGGGAAGACCGCTGCGTGCACTTCTTGAGACTGACAGAAACACCCTGCTTCGCCTCATGGATCAGCGTACGGCTAATATTCATTCACTGGGCGTTCAGTTTGCAGCGTTGACCCCTGCCTTCTGGACTTTCCAGGGGGTTACCTTGCTACTCATGTGTCTCTGCTCAGTCGCATTTGCATTCTGAGGTGAACTAAGGTTACATACAGCCCTAATATGAACTCCCCAGAGAAAAGTGACGATGAAAATAACTGCACCTCACACCACCAGCAGCAGCTGGTAAAACAAAACCATTTACCAACGACTATCACTGACAGGTAGAGCGATTGCAGATGCAGCTTCCGGGTGAGCCAGGGAATCCACGAGCGCGCTGACTTTTGGCGCATGCGTAGAATATAAGGCAGCGTAAGAGAGCTGTTTGTATTGCGCATGTCATTAGGACAGGCCAGGCAAAA
Organism: Calotriton arnoldi; assembly: GCA_963921515.1. Taxonomy (NCBI): domain Eukaryota; kingdom Metazoa; phylum Chordata; class Amphibia; order Caudata; family Salamandridae; genus Calotriton; species Calotriton arnoldi. The sequence continues at coordinate 563,672 of CAWUFW010006321.1, read as the reverse complement.
TATAGTGCAAAGTCACCAACCAATCACGGGACAAACAAGCATTGAAAATGCAATAGGACTCGGATTTACCCGAGACCTATTGCATTTTAAATGGAAGTGCCGGCAAAAAAGAAGGCACGAACGGGAGTGGGTGGGGTGGTGGTTGTGCTACAAAAAGTTACAGATTGCGGGAGGGAACGGGGAGAGACAGGGAAACAAAACGGTTTTACTAGTAAAGGGGCTGATAGCCTCGGAAGAGGAAAAATGACGCCATGGCAGTCAGGAGGCGGGACTAAGACGCCAAAAAACAATCAAAATGCAGGATTTTTCATTGTAGCCAATCAAATTTATGGCTGGAAAGTGGGCGGAGCTTCCCCCGCTATATTGTATACAGCATCTTTCTACAAGACAGCGCATGCGCTGCCTAGGCGAAACCTAACCACTCTTAAAGTTTGCTTGTCAGCAATACCCCAGCTTTTACAGACAAACCGAAAGGGGGGGCAGCGTTGGAGGAAGAATGGTATTTGAGGGGTGAAGCAGCATGGGAGGGAGAGAACTAGCAAACAAACTCTCATGGAGTGCTAAATGAAAAACGAAAAAGTAGTTCCTAAAACGTGAGCAGTGAGAGATACAAGTCAGCCAGTCAAAAGGATCATAAGAAGGCTATGCTCCAGGGAAGAGAAAAACATAAGAGGAAGGCAAGCCATAGAATAAGAAGCAAGCAAATGAGAATGACAAAGCTAAATCACAACAGATCTTTCACAACTGCTGTCTGGTAGGCTTGACCTAAAAATGGGTACAAATGCCATCAAATAATACATCAACAGACGCCAATTCCTAATTCTAAAGCACAGTGTGAAGAGAAGTATTCAGAAGAACCACTGTAGCATAATTTGTCAGGACTGAGTGGAATCATTTAGTAACAAGTATTCCTTAACAAACCTCTTGTGAAACCTTTAAGTGCTGGTAGTAAGATTTCTTGTTTGACCGGTTTGAAATGATAATTTAATAAGTATGGACTGAGTGATCAGTTGTTATCATTCAGTTTTCCCCATGATCAACTCAAGTTTCTTACAGTTTAATAAGTCCTCAAACAAAATCATAAGAGAAAGGGGTCAATAACACCCCAAAAAACTCCTGTTTACTCAGGAAATATTCTTGTGGAGGTTAAGCAAGTATCTGAAAAGGAAGGGACACGTCACATCTGCAACTCCCTCAGTAACATTATTAGTGACACTCGTCAACAACTACAGCTCTGTGGAACAAAGCTATGCATTTATTTACCTGTGAACACCATTCACCAGTTCTGGTACTTATACAGACACAATTTTAAAATATCTGTAATCTTGATGAGAATTCTGTGTATCATAATAAACTATTAGTATAAAAATTCATCCAATGTAGTTGATTACTTCCAACCATTGGCCTCTTTCCAGTTCAGCCAAAGAGTTGATGAGACTTAAACCTATTGCAGAGGCTGCTTTATCACTAGAGTTATAGGTTGGCAACTTCTGTACTCAGCACCAGACCCTTCACATATATTAATTAGTAAGGTAGGGAGGGTCTTCTTTGGCAAATAAATTGCTCAGCATCGACTGTCTCACTTCCGACTCCTCTGATATCAGCCTTCACAGAGTAAAGTTTAAGGAAAGTGAGTGAAGCTCATCAGACCACCTTCAGCAGATCTCTTGCAGTAGAGAGCTTATGTGCAAAGCTATCACTATTACTTTGGCATTCTTCTTGAGAAACATAAGTCCATGGCTCCTTCGAAAGCGTAACAAAGTGCCTTCTTCAGGCTCTAACTAGGCAATGCTTTCACAGCAAGCGGTGAAGGCCTGTGGAAAAAACATCAGGCAAAAATATCTGGTTAACAGGAAAGTCTCAAAGCATATTAGGTGCAAACGTAAGATAAGTTGAGAACCACCCAGTCTTTAAAGAATTTTACAAAGTAAGCCTCCAAAGAAAAGATTTGTATTTGAATGCTAGCCTGCATAGAGGCTGGGCCAAATGTCAAGTTTTATTTTTAATAAATATTTGGTGTACCTATGAATGGGTTTGAACGGTGCGCCAATCAGGTGTGAGTGCAGCACCGATCAGTAAGAAATGTTTACTTAATTGTAGCCCTGGTTCTGCATCACATGAATCTTTTCTTGAAGTCAAACACTGGAATAATTCCCTGCTGCAACAAGGGACTCTGAACACTTTAAATCCATAGTTATTAAAGAGGTTGAAAAGTCTAGCCTTTCCACTGCAAACAAACACCCTCCTGAGAAGGCCAACTGCATTTTCTTCTGAATTAAACTGTTACAATACTACACTGTAGTACATAGCAAAAAAAAAAAAAAAATCTACTTGCTGCCTAGGCAATATGAATATAAAAAGCTGCAAAAAATGAGAAAAGTGTAGTCCGAGATGTTTTTAAATTGGAAGCGCTGAAAAAGCACTGTTAGGATTCCTGCCACAGCTCACCTCTCTTTACTATCACAATATACCATGACTCACATCATTCCTCCCAACACTTATGAATGAACAAATGTCTTGTACCATATTACATGCTGTTGGTAATAGCTAGCTGCAGCTGGTGTTCATCTGTTTGTTTGAAAAGGCGTAATAGATTTTACAAATGTTTTACCATGCAGTCTTCTGGACTAGTTTGTTTTCAGACAGAGGCTCTAACCTTAGTGTGTGATAATGGGCATACTGAACAACTTGTCTTTGATCTAATAGACACTCCCACCTTTGGGGTAATTTTGGGAGTACCTTGGCTAGAGCACCATAATCCAAAAATCGATTGGGTACACCGCACTGTAACCTTGGACTCACCATTCTGCACTACTACCTGCTACCAAGAGGCTCCAAAGGTGGAAATACCTCTGCATTGTGCCTTGGTCCAAAGAACAGAACACCTTAAACTACCCAAAGAATACCAGGATTTTCAAGATGGATGTTTTTGACCCTGTGAAAGCCACCCAACTGCCCCCACACAGAGCCTTTTATTGCCGCATAGAGCTCCTCCCGAGAGAAACGCTGCCCTGCAGTAGAGTTTACACGTTGCCAGAACCTGAAACTCAATATCTTCTCAAATATCTGGATGGACTACTAGAGACAGGTTTTATACGCCACTCCACGTTACCTGTGTCTTCCCCACTCTTCTTTGTATTCAAGAAAAATGGAGAGTGGAGGGGCCTGTGTGGATTATAGGGCGGTCAATAAGGTGACTATTAAGAACCGCAATCCTCTCCCGTTAATTCCGGTACTACTTGATCAGGTCAGAAATTCCACCATTTACACGAAACAAGATTTACGGGGAGCTTACCACTTCATCCGTGTACGAGAAGGCGATGAATGGAAAACTGCCTTTAGGACTAAGTTCGGGCTGTTTGAGTATACTGTTATGCCCTTTGAGCTAGGTAATGCTCCGGCAGCATTTCAATATTTCATTAATAAGGTCTTGAGGGAGTTTTGGATATTTGTGCAATCGTCTACAGAGACGACATTCTAATTTACTTAAACTCAGAACAAGAACATGTACAGCATGTACGATCCATCTTGCAGCGCCTTAGGGAAAATGCGCTTTGCTAAATTAGACAAATGTTCCTTCCCTGTACAGTCAGTAGAGGTTCTGGGGTATCACTTATCTCCGACAGGCATCACTATGCACCCCAAAAAGGTAGAAGCCATTACCAATTGGCCAACTCCAACAAATGTCAAGGAAATTCAACAGATACTTGGCTTCGCCAATTTTCATCGTCGTTTCATCACGCACTTTTCAGAGATAGTGACGCCCATAACATGCTGCTAAAAAAAGGGGCAATCATTTGCGTGGTCTCCAGAAGCTAATCAGGCGTTGCAACGGTTAAAAACTAAATTCCCTACTGCACCCATTCTTCAGCATCCCAATCCAGACAAGCCCTATTACGTTGAAGCCGATGTTTCACAGGTAGCCATAGGAGCAATTTTATCTCAAAAGAACCCAAGAACTGTTCAATTGCATCCCATAGGCTTTTATTCCCAAAAACTTCTACCAGCGGAGCAAAACTATACGGTGGCTGAAAGAGAACTTCTGCCCATCAAAGTTGTGTTGAAAATGAATGGAGGCATTACCTACAGGGGACTAAATATACAGTCACAATATTCTAAGACCATAAAAATGTACAATTCTTTAGCTTCGTCAGGGCTCTCACCCCCGTTAATTGTGATGACTGCATTTCTTTAGTGGGTTAGATTTCATCATCGCCTAGGGACCAAGCAGTTACAGTCTAATGTTCTTTTTAAACTGGGGTATGCTCCCTTTTCCCATTCCACATCAGAACAGTGGCGGCTCCTTCGCTGAGGTGGAGGAGCGTCACCCCACTGCATCGCAGCAGTGAAGTAAAGAAAACATAAAATGATACTAACTCACGTTAGTATCATTTTATGCTTCCTTCTGCTGCAGCTTTGCTTTTGAGGCAGGGCTGCTCCGACGACAGACCATGTTACTTGCTGTTGGCAATAGCTAGCTGCAGCTGGTGTTCCCCGGTTTGTTTGAAAAGGCTTAATAGCTTTTACAAATGTTTTACCGTGCATATGCAACATCAGGTTTCATGCACCACGGAAACATCCAGAAAATGCACCAGAATAAGCATCAAGCAACCGGCATAGATGACCTCAGTGTGGACCTTCCGGAAGACAGCCCTCATCAAATTAATCCCCTTCACCTGTTCCTTGCTATAAGCAATTAGAACGCAACCTTTGCGAACATTCTAAAAAACCTTCTAGAAGGCAGCCTCATCAAGTTCATTATCTGCACTGGTGCCTTGTTACAAACAATTAGAATGTGACCTTTATGAGCGTTCGAAAGCAGTCTTATTTAAAGACTTCCACACTCCTCTCCTTCGCCTCTTTGTCTGCCACTTACAGGTTTCCCGGCTTCCAGGACTCTGTCTTGCCAGCTCCCTTGATCCTCCTGCTACAACCTCACCACAAAGAACGTCCCGCATTAGTCTCACATCTGAATGGAAAAAAGAACAAAAAGAAAAGGAGTGACGCATTAACAGACTTCATTTTACTATGCATTGAGCTCAGTCGCAACATTGTGCTGCAAACAAAGGTAAACAGTGTTTTTGTTCAACTTGTACATACTGTTGGCAGGGCTCTGCCAGAGAGGACTTCGGTGAAGCTAACCCCAATCAAATATATTTGTGGGTTTGGTGCTGAAATCATACTCACTACAGTTTCGAGAACGTTGATGAAGGGGCCTCTACGGACAATCTAAATGAAACAGAACTAAAGGTTGGTTGAGATTTGAAAAGCTTTCGTGAGGTGATACCTTGAGATAGCTTGAATACTAGACTAAAGCCTTTTCATTTGTTTGTTTATATACCATATCTGCCGGTACCATTCATCAGACTGGTGTGAATGCCTGCTGCAGTGCTGCTGTTGAGTAGACGAACCACAGCCTCTTTGACTCTACACGCTCTCTCCATCCCAACCCCCTTCCCCCTGGGATTTGCCACAGGAGCAGTGTCTCCTCCTGTAAACAGAGGGCAAGTCTCAGGAGGATTTGGGAACTAGCGTCGCCGCCCTATTGTAATCATCTGGGATCTAGGTAGATAGATGACAGATATAGTTGTATGCAGTTCGTTAAGAAGGCATATTTTGTTGTTTCACTTCACCTGAAAATGTTCCTATTATTAGTTAAAAGGTTGGCGATCCCTAGGGAAAAATTCAGATGGGACAGCCCTACACTGCTGGAGTACCTCTTCACCTGAAGAAACCTATACATACATTTAAAAAGAAAATATGTTTCCTGGCTCTGGTATTCAAAGGTTTGACGGTGATACTTTGACATATGGTAAAGCTGTACTCATTATGATCAGGGTAAAAGTGATAAATGCAGGTACGTGCAATTATTCTTGTTGCACATTGTGCTAACTGCATTTGTTAGTGTTTGAACCAGTCAGCTTTTACTTTTTCAGTCATATTTAAATTAGAGAGTAGACTACTGACCGACGCATTGAGTCCAGAGAGCTGAAGCAATCATCCTCAGCACTGTTGATCAGAAGTTTGCCGAAAGCTTCCAATTGCAAATATAGCAGCTTAATAAAGAAGGAGCTTGACAGAATAATTAAAGCATTAAAAGTTTGAATTAGTAAAAATGTAAGTGCACAAAGCGGATGCCCTCACTCTAGTTTTTTTTTTTTTTTTTTTTACGGAGTTTTATATAGCGTGAACTTGACCCGAAGGTATCGGGTATCGGAGCGCTTTACATGAGCACCAGTTGCGTTTTACATGAGGACACATTCATTTTTGTTAGGCACGAGGAGATTAAGTGATTTGCCCAGAATCACAGGATGTTGGCGTCCTTGCTGAGACTCTAACGCGGTTCCCCAGATTTGAGGTCAACCGCCGTAGATGTTAGGCCAACTCCTCTCCTCAATCTGAACCAAACATCCTCTGCATAGTTGTAAAAGCTGTGCCTTCCTGCCCTGTCCCTTTTGTCTGACCTGCCCTATACTTTCCTCAAGTGTATTTGAGAATATGAAAGTACAGTGGAGGGGTGCCACAGATTTACTGTATCATTTGTCAACAGAGCCCAGTTCTGGTGACAGAGAGTCGCCAAAAGTGGACCTCCAACCTGTGTGAGCGTAGGTACTTGCCTAGCCCCTATCCAAAGTCTATGACAAGACTGCTGGTGGCGGTGGTGATGGTGGCGGCAATGTAATTGATATCCAGAGGCACAGGGCTATTAAACTGTAGCCTCAAGGAAAGACTGTCTATTGGCTCTACTCTGTAAATGTGCTCCCAGTTAAACATTGGGATACCTTTCACACAGTCACATGCAGGACATGTATGAATAGGGTATACACGTTATTGGTGAGTTTTTCACAACATAAATATTGGTATTTCTTAAGGGCACTGTGCGACTGCTGTACATGATGGTATATATTTCCTTTCAGATTTTCTTTGTCCTTTTGCGAACGTTTCAAATTTGCTTGTTCTACTGAAACCACTTGCTGAAACTGGTTAACTGCGGATGTTGAGTCTTCCCCTTTCTTTAGAGCAGGGGTCGCCAACCTTTTCTGTAGTGAGAACTACTTCTGATCAGTGAAAATCATTGTGAGCTATTGAAGGATAAACAACTCGCACATTCTTACCAGACACCGCTACGACCAGCTTCACTGACTTTAAACCTAATGATTATAAAGGACGCCCGTTTAGCAGCAGGAGGAGGGGCAGGACCGCACGCCCAGCACCACCAGGGGCCTGTGACGCTGCAACTGCCATTCCGCGCCAGGAGGCGCCTATATTACCGGCCAGGGGCTCCCACTGCGCGGGACCCCCGTTTAGCAGCAGGAGGAGGGGCAGGACCACACGCCCCAGCCCCACCAGTGACGCCGCAGGTGCCAATACGAGCAAGAAGGCGCCTATATTACCGGCCAGGTGCTCCCGCTGCGCGGGACGCCCATTTAGAAGCAAGAGGAGGGGCAGGACCACACGCCCCAGCACCACCAGGGGCCAGTGACACCACAGCTGCCATTCTGCGCCAGGAGGTGCCTATATTGCCGGCATGGGGTTCCCGCATGCACCCGGGCCCGTCTTAGCCAGTCAGAGTCCGGAAGAGGCTAGGGCTGGGCCAACCGACCCCGCCCCCCCCACCCCCGGGCTGGCTATATGCGGGTCCTTTTATTTTTCAATATACTAGTTATATACTAGTTACAACAGGGCTAACACTACGGACTCATTCTACTTCACAGTCGTCAACTAACACACCCAAGTCCATAACAAGATCTTTACTTGGCAGTATCCGTGTGAAAAGTCAACAACGCCGGACAGGAAGTGGCCATTTTATTTTAATCTCTTATTGAATTGTTACTTTGCATTCTATCCCTTGCGGTCTGTCTTTTTTGGTGGTCACCATAGGAGAAGAGCCCTATTAATCCCTCTGCAGTTGAAGAGCAAGAATGGGGAAGCGACCTAATCCTGATAAACAGCAAGCGCAGCCCCAGATACTGTCCCCATCCTTACCATAAACTTCAATCTGAGGAAAAGTGTTCTTCTGATCGGTATCATTTGTACCAGGACTCCATTGTTTTTTCATTGCCATTTCGTGTCAAACACTTCCACACGACCCACCTGGTCGTTTCTGCTGATGCCTGAGGAAATTCTAACTAACACGACAAAAAAACCATCTTGCAGCCTGCATTTCTGCCCAGGAACTGTCGCACACCCAACCCCCTGTTCTTTGCAGTTCGACAGAAAACCATGAGACACTCACGCCCTGTGTAAATGATTTGTTTCCCATCTCCTGCTCCCTGCCTGGTAAACATCCTTGACACCGTGATCAGGTTATCTGGACAATGGTCTGACTGCTGGGCCTTGATCAGGGTGATTGGACAATGGTTTGAATGACCGAGCTTTGATCAAGCTGATCGAACAATGACCTGAATGACCATGCTTTGATCAAGCTGAGTGAACAATAATTTGAGTACCAAGCCTTGATCAGGTCACCAACTACAAACACCGTCTGGATCTGGTTATCAACTGCAAACACTGCCCTGATTGAACAATGGACTAACAGCCAAAAGACTGGAATGAAAAAGTATAAAAGGCTTGTAAGCTGCGGAGTAAAGCAGCAGCCTCCTCTGTCTTGTTTCTAACGAGCTTGGGACTCTGTTCCATAGCCCGGGCTATTTGAATAAATCTGGGTTCCTCCTGCAGACGAAGGCTCCTGTGTCTCCTTTTACTACGTATGAAGGGTATGGAAGACTTGGGCAATTCCCCCGCCGCCGAGACCCAGTGAGTGGGTTATTCCGGTTCTTCAAATGGCGCCCGAATAGGGACTCCACGAGTACGAAGGTCAGGCCCGGTGGATGTGAGGAGGTGCACGGAGAGACTCCGACGGATGCGCCCTACCCGAGGGATTCTTGCAATCCGGTAAGCCGAACGACTCGCCCGCTGTTCCTCCCCACCCGGTCTGGGCCACATGACCGCGTCCTCGCTGGAGTCCCCTAGCAAATAATTTCTGGAGCAGGACACAGCCCTACGTCTGCAGAAGAGAACTACCCCTGTAAGGTAAGGGTGGACTGATCACCCACCAAGTCTGTATGATTCTGCTGTTATTGACCTTTGCAAAAGCCAAGCAGGCGAGGTGAATTTTAAAACCCGCCGGTGTCTGTTACCTATTTACAAGCATGCCAGTCAGTAGTAAGTTCAAGAAATTATGTTGTTGTATGTGTACGCAGGACTCCCAGCTGGAGGCGGCTTGTCCGCTTCCTCCAGAAGGGACCCTGGCCATACGATGTATGTTAAACATGGCCCTTCTGCCATAATGTTTTCCTCATTCTGGGTAAAATATACGAAACAAAGTAACGCGGAATTACAGTGGCCACTTTTCGGCTCCTTTAATTCCCAAGTTCTCGCCAACTTAGAGGAACAATTAATGAAAAGAAAAACGCGCCCGTCTATGTTTGAATCTGTCCGATTTTGGAGGAAAGAGATAGAGCAAAGAGCTAGAAAGCAGAAGGCTCAAGAAAGAAAACAGGAACGCATGTCAATGGCCGACCACGCCAGAGTAAATTTACAAAATCCAATGACAATCGGTAGAAATAGCCAACAGGGAGCATGGGGCCCGGGTACAAAAATGCTATCCAGCTCGTGAGGAGAAAAGAAAGGGCCATATGGATGGGGGAGAAGGTGATTCCTTGCTTGATACCATGCTAGAAAGCCCTCCTGCATATGCCCCAATGTACCCTGCCCTGACGCCTCACACCCCACATGTCCCCCCGCCACCGCCCACTCCTGCCCCCACTGCCCCTCCTACTGCTCTTCCTGTCACACCAACCCTCCCGATTTTTCCTATGACACCGACCACGCCCGCTAACCCTGTCCTCACTGCGGGAATGACAACAAGTCTCCATCCGCCCAACCCCTGCGGCTTTACCCCTACCCGCCCTTTTCCTACTTCCCCGTGGTCTACAGTTAAGCAGGATTTATATAAAATGTTCAATTCCCCCGACTGGCCGCCTTGCGCTCTGCAGTCAGCTTTTCGTCCCTTCGAGAAAATGACCTACAGAAGCAACAGTGTGAATGTTGGATAAAGAACGGGAATATTTATGCCTTTAAAGACATATGGTCCACCTTTTCCCAGTGGACGATTATGGAACAGACCACCTGGGCTGAATACATGTGTACGCTGGTCATGCAAAAATTTGAGAATGCGCTTATGCAGATACCCACTGGATTAATGGACCTTAGGTCACAAATAAGAAGAGGCGATGTTCAGGGAGAGGGGATGTTTGGGGCTGTGTCTGCTTTAATGGCTTACCGTGATATGACCGCTTTTTCCAAAACCCCTCTAGAGACAGCTATGCCAATGAGAGAGGCGGCCCCTGTCTTTGTTAACGCACTTACCGATGCCCAAAATAATGGCCGAGGGGCTGTTGAGGCACACTGGCGCAGGCTTTGGGTTCATGTTCCTTGGAAAAGGTCAGAAGTAATGCAGTTAAAAGAACAATTACCAGATCCCCGGAAGAATCCGGCTGCCTTTTACAGAGAATTAGGTCAGATTATATCTGCAGGTACTCTCGTTCTCGAGGATATAGATTTACTTTTTGGTACGGTTGTTCCCACTGAAATTTGGGACAAGATTCGACATACTGATCATGAAGTGGCGTTGGGAGGTAAATGGGCTGACCTAGAGGCTATGGAAGAAGCAAGGGTAGGAGGGACTAAACCAGAAGCTGCCATCCTGACTTTGCCCGGTAAAATAATAACGTTTATGAAAACACTTTTGCCGGAAACTGTCATTAACTGGGATAAAATAAACGCCTGTAGGCAGCGAAAAGATGAGAATGTGGCTGACTTCTTTACCCGTTTTGAGACAGAATACAAGGGACATAGTGGTTTGGATCCCCGGACCCCAGGTTCTGGCCCAGTGTTTGTCGATAAGTTTGTCAGCAACTTGCTTCCTGAGATTTCCACCAGGCTTAAGAAAGTTGAAAGTACGTGGTCTGCCCAAACTATGACTGGTATCTTGGCTATGGCACAATATCATGAGAATAGGGAGAATGAAGATAGAGACAAGGAAAGTAAGAAGGTTAGGGATCTTAAGACTAAGGCACTTCTGCAGCAGGCTTACCCTTCCCGAGGTCCCGATGCCCGCGGGAATTTCAGACCTCAACCCCAACACCCTCCGAGGGCTCGCCAGTCTACCCCCTCCAGCCCTCAACATACGGGAGCCCTCCAAACAGATCAGTGTGCTTATTGTAAGGGGTACGGCCATTGGATAGACGAGTGTCCCGTGTTAGCTGAAAACATCCGAACAGGGAAGACTCGGCCTCGCGCTCCCAGGGAGGGAAGGCCGACTAGGGACCATGGCCCGCCCCATCCACAGGATAAAGAACGTAGGCCCAGGGATCACGTTCCCGTCCGGCCGCGACCGGCCAATAGGTTTGATGGGTACGAAGCAACACGCACTTATTACAATGATGATTATGACGAAGTTGATGATAGGGTCCTACCAAGCATAGGACAGCCAGGAAAGGGGTATTACCAGAGTGCAAATTCCAGTGGATCAAAGGGGCCCGTATGTTCAAATGTCAGTTGTGGGGAACGATCAGAATTTTCTTTTGGATACTGGGGCCACCAGGTCTTCTATTGCACGTCTGTCAGTCCCGGAGGCACCCCTTTCTGGCAAAATAAATGTCTCAGTGGGTTTTGCAGGAACACCTGTGACGAGCCCTGTTTCTGAACCCCTCCCTCTCGATATTGGCCCTGCACATGTTGACGCTCCCTTGGTCCTTACTACAGGTTGCAGTGAAAACTTGTTAGGCATGGATTTACTGAAAGCTCTGTATGCGACCATATCATGTAGTCCCCAAGGTGTATCCCTAACAATTTCTCCCACCGCAGCTTCCTATATGCATCTGTCTGGTCCCCTCCCACCAGAATTGCAGTTTTTACCTTCCTCCCTCTGGGCATCATCAGACACTGATGTAGGGTGTCTCAACATATCCCCTCATGTGGTACGCATCCAGCCAGGTGCACTTCTCCCCCGCCTCCGGCAGTATCGACTACCCGCGGAAGGAGAAATGGCCCTTTTAACAATAATATCTGAATTAATGGACAAGGGGCGTAGTGGAGGAAACACGTGGCAATATCTGTAACAGTCCCATTATTCCCGTTCTTAAAAAGACCAATGGAGATGCTCTCTTCCCTAAAATATACAGATTCGTGATTGACCTGAGAGCCCTTAACAAAATAACAATCTCCCAATATCCTGTTGTCCCCGACATTACAGCCCTCTTAACGATGGTCCCTTCTGACGCAACGCACTTTTCTGTCATAGACCTGAAGAATGCTTTTTCAGCATTCCTATACATCCTGACAGCAGACATTTTTTTGGTTTCTCCCTTGGTGGGCGAAGCTTTAGATTCTGCCGCGCCCCTCAAGGTTTCACCGAGAGCCCCAGTATCTATAGTCAAGCCCTCAAAAGTCAACTAGATTCCTTGGAACTCCCTGATAACTCCACACTATTACAATATGTAGATGACCTCCTCATTGCTGCAAATTCTGCCCCATCATGTAAAGAAGCTACTCTCTGTTTGTTACGCCACCTTGCCCTCCATAATCACAAAGTCTCTTTAAAAAAGCTTCAGTTTTGTCAAGAGAAGGTGGCCTATTTAGGTCATCTCCTCTCGAAGGAGGGAAGGCAGCTCACCGCTGATCGTGTAGCCATTATCAATGCTATGACGGCCCCACGAACACAAAAGCAGGTGCGAGCCTTCATAGGCCTAACCTCATACTGTAGACAGTGGATTTCCAACTTTTCGGCCATGGTCAAACCTCTTCTTGCCCTCACCACTAAAGACATATCAGACAGTTCCTTTCCATGGACTAGAGAGCATGCGCAGGCCTTCCAAGATTTAAAGAGGGCTCTGTGTACTGCTCCAGTCCTCGGTACTCCTGATTATAGCAAGCAATTTCTTCTTTTTGTACATGAGACAGACGGCTGTGCATGCGCTGTCTTGACCCAGATGTTCGGAGGTCACCATCGGCCATGTGCCTATTTTTCAGCCACCTTAGATCCTGTTGCAAGGGCTCTCCCAGGATGCCTACGGGCAACCGCTGCGGCCGCCCTCATGGTCCGTCAGAGTGCGGGGATCGTCATGAACTCCCCCCTGACTCTGATGGTCCCCCATTCTGTAGATACCCTCCTTAATAACACCAAGACACAGTACCTCACTAGCGCACGACTCACAGGATATGAACTGACACTCTTTTCCAGCCACATTAACATCAAGAGATGCACTGTACTGAACCCCGCAACATTACTCCCACTGGATACTCAGGATGCCCGCTTAGACCCACATGACTGCATATTAAGGACAGAGGAGGAGACGAAGGGACGGGTTGACTTACAGGATACCCCGATAGCAGAACCAGAAGGTACACTATATGTGGACGGATCATGTCTCAGAGGGCCAGATGGTAACACCTCAGCCGCCTATGCCCTCACGACATTAGGACAAGTAGTAGAAACAGCTCAGATTCCGCAGTGCTCTGCTCAAGCAGCAGAATTAGTGGCCCTCACTAGAGCCTGTGAGTTAAGCAAAGGGATGACGGTAAATATTTATACTGACAGCCAATATTCCTTCGGGGTGGCCCACAACTTCGGGAGGTTATGGAAAGAAAGGAATTTCCTTACTTCCCATGGGACCAAGATTCAACATGGCCCCCTAATTCACCGATTGTTAGACTCCCTGACACTCCCCAGAAAGGTGGCCATTATAAAATGTAAGGCCTATAAGAAAGTGACAGATGATGTTGGGAAAGGCAATGCCCTGGCTGACCAGACGGCCAGACAAACGGCTCTTAGAAAAAGGGAAGGAATGTATGTAGGAGGTCCCGCTAGGTGGGTGGCAGACGAGGGCATGGTTGAAAACACAGTACAGAGTGTGATCGATATTCAGTCCCATACTACTCCTGAGGAACTACGGGTGTGGAAGGAGCAATTAGCAAAGGAGGGAATTGATGGTTGCTGGGTCTGCACGACTATGGAAAGACAATGGATGTTACCTGACAGTCATGTGCTACCAGTAGTTACGATGGCCCATGGTCCTGCTCACATTAGTGCAAAAGGGATATGTAAACTGTTGGAACCTACATGGTACAACTCTAAGATACCAACATATGCTGAAAAGCTGGTTAAAACATGCATGATTTGCCTAATGTATAACCCAGGAAAAGGCACAGTTACTCCTAAGGGAGGATTCTCTCCTCCTACCTTCCCTTTTGAAGTCCTCCAAATAGATTACATCCAGATGGACCGATGTAACAATTTAAAATATGTCCTAGTGGTGGTCTGTACCTTCAGCCGATGGGTGGAGGCCTACCCCGTCAAAGACTGCACCGCTATCACTACCGCCAAAATGCTATTAAAAGAGTACCTCCCACGATTCGGTTTGCCCCGCTTGGTCTGGAGTGACAACGGGACACACTTTACGGCTCAAATTATGGAATATATCTGTACAGCATTGGGTATAAAACAAAAATTTCATGCAGCTAACAACCCCCAGTCAGCAGGTCTAGTGGAGGTGTACAATGGCATCCTAAAAACTAAAATGGCCAAAATAGTAGCCGAGACAGGTGTCACTTGGGTTGATGCTCTGCCCTTGGCCCTATTGTCTACAAGAACAACAGCCCACACCAGGATAGGGCTATCCCCCCATGAGATTGTGTTCGGGAGGCCTGCCAATGTATGGGGTGTCCCGCGGCCTAAGAAACTGTCTGATGTTGAATACCCTGTATTAACTGATTATCTGTACAGTCTAACTAATACCTTTCGTACTCTTTATCACCAGGTGCATGAGGCCATACCTGACAAAAGCGAGGGCCCAGGACACGTTATCCAACCTGGTGATTGGGTCTTAGTAAGAAATTTTCAACGGACTAAGAGCCTCGAACCCCGCTGGACACAGCCCCGTCAGGTGTTGCTGGCCACCCGCACCGCCGTGAAAGTAGAAGGTCGGAAGAATTGGGTGCATTCGTCCCACTGTAGGCGTGTGCCTCTGCCCCTCCCCTACGATCAGTGGGTGAGGGAAGGACAAGGAGACTCAGAAACAGAAACAGTCCTGACGTTTGTCCCATTCAGCGATGCCAGACTGCATTTTACATCTACGGAAGCAGAGAGTGACAGCATACTGAAAGGAAGGGTGGAACCCTCCCTTAACTCTGCTCAACGTCCAGAACAATTGTTTCCCGACCATACTGACCCTACTTCCGACCGATATAACTTGCGCCCCCGAGGGAAGGCTTGCCTTTGACTTCGCCAAGTGCCTATAGGCTGTAGGGCTGTGATCTCCCCGGCCGAGAGTAGTGCTGGTGTGTCAGACTAAGGTATGCCATAGGGCTCTTGGCACCTGCGCCCAGTGAAGCAACCACCAATCACAGACAGCCACTAGAGGTCCCTGGCTTAGCACAATGGCTGCCGTCCAAAACACTCGAATCCAGAAACAATATGTCAGTCTCCGACATAGTAAATGCTTCAAGACCACCGTGGTGACGCTGTTTGTCTCCCTCATCCTGTCTATTCTTGGTTGGCTGTTACTAATCTACCATCCTGTTACCTCACCAACCCCTACCCCAACTCCTACAGAGCACCAGTATTACACGCTACCAGCCCACGAGTTACCCCGCCGTGCAGAATTCTTCAATAACACCTTCATCCAAATGTTGCATCATCATCAGCTGATCATGAACACTTCCAACTGCTGGGTTTGCGGACTGATGCCGCATTCCATGATACACCCTGTCCCATTCTTTCCCTACCCCTTTTCCATATCTGGGTCTTGTCTTGCATGGTGGATGTTGATACAGGAGGCCTACACTGTCAATGGTACTGCCAATTCTGCCCTTGGAACATTTCAGGATGACTTCTGGCGGAACAGATCTGGCCATGCCAATGCTCCTTTTGCCCGACCAGCTCATCCACATCGCTACTATCACCAGATGAACTCGGTGAGATGGTAGTATTCAACTCAACCACTCGACGAACATTTTCCAGATTCCGCACAAGAAGGATACTGCCCGATGAACGAGACACTGTGAATGTCATAAATGTGCAAGGCCGTGTCTGCATCCATGGCCTAAGGACTAAGAAAGTTGGTACCAGTACTTGTAATATCACAAAATCTTTAAACTCTACATCTCCTCCGAAGCTGTTGGCATCCCCCAACACCTATTTTATCTGTGGCACTACCGCCTACACTTGGCTCCCCCGTAACTGGTCTGGTACCTGCTATCTGGCCTTCCTCCTTCCGCCAACGTATTCTACCCATGGGAGTTACCACCTGTTGATGAAGGGCGCTCTGCGTCGCTCACGTAGGGGCGCCATATCAGCCGAGGATACAGCAGGCCAGGAAACCGGGGACTTCCTTAAAGGTTTCCTTCCATTCTGGGGCCCCATGGCAAACAGTCGGGCTGTACGAGGACTGACCAGGGTCCTTGAAGCCACCATCACAGTAACAGCTGGTGCCCTCTCCAACATCACTGCAGAACTACAGGCGGACCGCCTTATAACACTGCAGAACCGCATGGTCCTAGACGTCCTCCTTGCTGATCGTGGTGGTGTGTGTAAATTGATCGGCTCCAGCTGCTGCGTGTACATCCCAGACAGCGCACCTTCAGTGTACTATGCCATCCAACGTCTGCATCGCCTTTCTTCCGAAATTCATCTGGATAAAGGCAACTGGTCCCTCACAGGCTGGATCTGGGGCCTCCTTTCCCAGTGGGGGTGGAGGGTCCTCATCTTCCTTGCCTTGGGAATAACTGTCCTGGTCTCCTGCTGTTTGTGCTTTCAGTGCCTGCCAGTGCTCTGTACAATGTGTGTCCAGACCATCCAGCCTCCACCCTCCAACATTCACAACACCAATATGATGATGATGCTCCAACAAGAAACCGATGGCCTTATGAACATTGACATTTCTTAAAGTATTTGCCACTCAATGGCAAAAGGAGGGTCTGAGGAAAAGTGTTCTTCTGATCGGTATCATTTGTACCAGGACTCCATTGTTTTTTCATTGCCATTTCGTGTCAAACACTTCCACACGACCCACCTGGTCGTTTCTGCTGATGCCTGAGGAAATTCTAACTAACACGACAAAAAACCATCTTGCAGCCTGCATTTCTGCCCAGGAACTGTCGCACACCCAACCCCCTGTTCTTTGCAGTTCGACAGAAAACCATGAGACACTCACGCCCTGTGTAAATGATTTGTTTCCCATCTCCTGCTCCCTGCCTGGTAAACATCCTTGACACCGTGATCAGGTTATCTGGACAATGGTCTGACTGCTGGGCCTTGATCAGGGTGATTGGACAATGGTTTGAATGACCGAGCTTTGATCAAGCTGATCGAACAATGACCTGAATGACCATGCTTTGATCAAGCTGAGTGAACAATAATTTGAGTACCAAGCCTTGATCAGGTCACCAACTACAAACACCGTCTGGATCTGGTTATCAACTGCAAACACTGCCCTGATTGAACAATGGACTAACAGCCAAAAGACTGGAATGAAAAAGTATAAAAGGCTTGTAAGCTGCGGAGTAAAGCCGCAGCCTCCTCTGTCTTGTTTCTAACGAGCTTGGGCCTCTGTTCCATAGCCCGGGCTATTTGAATAAATCTGGGTTCCTCCTGCAGACGAAGGCTCCTGTGTCTCCTTTTACTACGTATGAAGGGTATGGAAGACTTGGGCAATTCCCCCGCCGCCGAGACCTAGTGAGTGGGTTATTCCGGTTCTTCAAATCGATTGGATGCAACAGCGGGCTATAGGTGTGGTGGCTACCGAGATACAACTCTCAGAAAGACGGCTGTCCTTGACCCCAGATTTACGATGTTCCCCGGCTGGCTCAGCCCCGTCCACACCCATAGTTAGTACCGCCCAGGAAAGTACTCGCACGTTTCCCCTACAAGCTGTTGCCATGGAAATGAGAGCTATAGCCAGACCACACACGCGGAAGGGGGGTGAGAGTAAAGGCCCACCCAAGATCACCAAGCCCAAACATACGACAAGGGTAGGGGTAAAAAGTAAAAAGTCTAACGAAGGGACACCATTAAGGTCGGAGCCACTGATCGATCATGTCCTGGACAATGAATGTAGCTCACAATTGGGTTTGTCATTTCCGCCTTGGGTGACTTCCCTGATGGAGGATTTAAAGGATCAGATCAGAACCACTGTGAGGGATGAGTTCGCCCCTCTGGTAGCCTGCCTGGAAAAGATGGTCAATATCTGTGATAAGAGGGATGGAAAAGAAGATGAAAGGCCAGTCTTGGCCAGAGCTAGAGGAATTGACTGATTGTCAGACTGATACTGTCGGTGTAATTGCCACTGAAAGGCCTAACGTACAACCAGGGGTCCTGGTTGAAGCCAGAATGAACTGTGAAGTAATACGGGGAGAATCGGCACCACTAGCCAAGGTCGCCATGAAGGACAGCACGGACAACAACGGGAGCCAGACTAAAGGGGATGGGGTTAGCTATGGGAAAATATTTAGGGGCAGGGTCCCAGGGGATGATCTGTAGATGATAAATCTCCCTCCAGCATCATCCCTGTACGTTATTGTATTGGCAGGCGTACCTGAAACTAGAGCAGGGCAAAGGGAAACCCAGCTAGAACTAAAAAATAAATGTTTGTTCTGGCTAGCCAGACATCGACAATTTCCCTATGAGAAAGCAGGTGAAATCATCATGACCTGTAGGGTTCGTTGGGGGGGTACCAGACCTAAAGATGAGCCTGGGGATTGTATGGTAATTAATTTTAAAAATCCCATGATTGTGCAGCATCTTTTGCGTATGAATTGTTATGTTCAAGCTACACACATGATGATTAGACCCCTCCCACTCACTTATTTTTATCCATCAAGCCCAATGGCCCAAATCAAGGAAGAGAAAGGTTTAGTGCAGGATGAGCGGTACTTCAACCAATCCTAATTGGGTTAGTGGCACCAAATACAGAGGCCACTTTTATTTAACCTACCAGTGGCAAATAGATTTGGGGTCTTGGAAGCGGTAGATTGACTTACATTAAAAAACAAGTCTGATCAGGCGCCCACCCACCAAAGGGACCAACTGGAGAGGAATATACTGTACAGCTCGCACCCCAATATGGGCATTATATCCAGAGCAGGGAGGGAATATGCGAAGGCGCAAGTAGAAAAGTCTCCAAGTGACCAGGATAAGGTACCACGAAGGAAGGGTCAAGGGCTACAAGGTTGAACCCTAGTGATAACTCCACAGGTGCACTTCCCAGTTTCCTTGATCCCCATGCCCAACCCAAACTACTAGGAACATCAGAAACCCCAAGTCCTGATGTTAATAGGGTGACTCTGGAAGGAGCTCCTATCAGAGAGATGGGGAAGTGCCCTAATGATTAAACCAGGGAAGAACCACTACCCAATAATGACATCTATGCTGGCACTCCAGCAAGGCAAAACTTATCTACCAAATTGAGGATATTATCCTGGAATATCGCGGGCCTCAAAAGCAAATTGAGTTGCCCTGACTGGGGGGCTTTTGTAGATCTTTTTGATGTATGCATGTTCCAGGAAACTTGGGCAATGGAGGAGATGTCGCGTATGGGATTTGCGGCACATAGAATAGCTGCCATTTCAAGCAAAAAGGGTAGGCCCTCTGGGGGGTTATGCATATGGGTAGGCTCCCATTTGTGCTGTATGGCCAAACAGCTGGAGTCATCTTCTGATAACATTCAGTGCACGTTACTTACTTTTACACCAAACATCAAACTAGCACTGGTTAACGTCTACTCTAGACCCGTGAGGCCCAGCCAAGAGTCTTTGACCCTTGACCAACAAGGCCGCTTTATTCCCACCCTTACTAAAATTGTTCAGGTGGTCATAGGGGATGATTTCAACTGCCAATTCGAGCCCCTGATTGACTTTAACGGAACCCCACCCTCTGAAGATCTGTTGTGGGCAATTCCAGACCCGAATATCCCCCCAATCAAGGTATGGACTCCGCTGGCTCTTCAGATTAAGTCATTAACCCTAAACCACTCTCTAAGAGCTTGTAATGGCCGAACCAAATCCGACTCCCCTGGGAAGCAAACTTTCAATATGGTTGGCCACTCCTCCATTTTAGACTACATCCTGATAGAAACCAGAATGTGGGGTAGGGTTGTGGAATTTGCTGTCTTGCCCCGACACGACAGCAACCACAACGCTCGGACCATTGAGTTGGAGCTGCCCTTCGCAGGGGAAAATACTGACTCCAACATGCTAGCAGATGGTAGACTAATACTAACCAACGATAGGAGGAAAATAAGATGGGTGGCGATTGAGCGATCCCCTGGAAGACTGGCTTCCCTGTATGAAATCATTATACCGAGTTTATCGGAGATAGAAAAGATTTCAACTGCTGATGGCACAGCAAACTCTTTAATCGAAGTTGCTAAGATACACGAGGCATTGTCAGCCAATCTGGTGGATATAGTTTGTCCGGCAGGCTCCAAGGGGCGGGGGTGTAAAGATGAAGCGGTCCTGGTTTGATAGTAGCTGTCCTGAGGCCAAGAGGGCTCTGACAAAGGCTATAAAAACCAAGAATAGAATCCAAATATAAAAAATGAGGGCATCCTAGAGACAAGATCACCCTTGCAAGCAAAACATGGGAAATGGCTTTATCAGCCAAAGACATGAAAGCCTTTTGGAATATAATTAGTACAGGCTGTAAAGATGGGAAGCAGGCCGTAAAGCCTAATATAGCTGCTGATAGCTGGAAAAAACATTTCCAGGCCCTATACTCTCTGCAGGAGGCTGTGGCCAACACTGTGGCACCAGTGTTAAAGCCACCACAAAACTCTTACATACAGGACTCCGTGCTGACTGACTGAAGTAACCAGTGCCATAAGCAAAATAGCCCCCTGCAAAGCCCCAGGATTGGACAAGGTACCAAGGGACCTTTTTCGTACAGAGCCAAAAATCTGGGGGCCGTATCTATGGGTGTTATTTAACGACATACTGCAAGGGATGGCAATGCCCGCAACATGGGCTGGAGCCGAGATTTTTCCAGTGTATAAAAAAGGGTCCCCACTTTTGCCCATCAACTATAGACCCATCAGTCTAATTGATGTAAACCAGAAACCTTTTGCCCGGGTAATGTTGGATCGCTTGCAGATATGGATGGAAGAACAAAAAATGATGAGCCCACTCCAAGCTGGTTTCAGGAAAAAAATATCCACTATTGACCAAATATTCAGGCTCCAACTCCTCTACTGGAAAACGGTATCTGGAGGGTGGTAGTCTTTAATTGGTCTTTGTGGACCTAAAAGCCGCTTTCAACCTGGTGCCAAGGGATGTACTTTGGGTGGTTCTAAGTGATCTTGGAGTTCCCCACTATCTTCTGAATATGTTAAAGAGGTTACATGAAGAGAACTACGCCCAAATTAGATATGGGAAGGGTGGGGAACTCACTGCACCAATCCCAGTTAACAGAGGCGTCAGGCAAGGTTGTGTGCTAGCCCCTACTTTGTTCTTTTTATACATCAACGCATTGGTTGATGTATTGAATGGGATGAAAGACAGACGCCCCGAAGCTAGCGCACAGAAAAGTGCCGCCAATGATGTTTGCCGATGACACTCTTCTGCTTTCTAAGTGTCCGATGGGTATCCAGCGGATCGTTGATGGCTTTGGGACTTTTGTAGAAACAGGGGGCTGGAGATTAATATACAGAAGACAAATACATGGTCTTCAATCCGGCTAGTTCGTCCTGTCCCAATCCGTATATGAATGGCATCCAACTGGAGAGGGTACCGGTTTTTGATTACCTAGGTCTTACCCTAACCGAAAAAATGGACTGGGGGTCTCAAATAGATAAATCCAGCCTCAAGCTTGAACAGAAAGCAGGAGGGCTGGCCAAGTTATACAGGAATTCATTTCACAAGCCTGTAGGACCAGTCATGGAGGTCTACAAAACCCAACTAAGGGGTGCTGTTATGTATGGGGCTGAACTGTGAGGCCACTGTCCAAAAAACATCATTAGGGCAGAGAACAACTTTATCACGCAGCTCTTCGGCCTCCCATTGAGCTCCCCACTCACCCCACTGCGCTTGGACCTAGGGGTAAGACCGATTGCGGAGGAAATTGGCTGTAGATCTTTATTATTTTGGCGGTGACTGTGGGCTACCCCAGAACTGGTTGAATCCAGGACAGAGTTAAAAGAGGTACTGGGACTTCCGGGTATAGGAAAAGTGGCATGGTTTGCATACATTAAGGAAGGCTTTCGTAGTATAGGTAGAGAGAGCCTATGGAGTAACCCAGCGGTAGCCTGCCCTGCAATATCCCGCAATCAACTAGTCAGGAGCTACAGGGGGGGGTAAACGTGCCCAATTACATGAGAGCCCAGCCACCGGCTCACTAACAGTTAATTTCCTAAAAATAAAGGATAACTACAACATAGAGGCCTGCCTAGATGAAATCCAACCAGCATTAGCCAGGAAATTATACATGCAGTTTAGGCATGAGTCTCTTTGTCTGCGTGCATTATCTAACAAATGGACTGGTAGTTCCACCTTACAGTGTCCTACATGCAGTAGTGAAGAGGAGACTGAACTCCATGTATTTTTTTCTGTTCTGGATACAAAAAAGCTAGGCAAAATCGTTGGTACAACTGTGTAGGAACTTAGGCTCAAGGTGCTGTGAAGAGACTTATAGATTACTGAAATATAGCACCCAACTCCCAATTGTATTTGCTGTCTTGCGCTTTGTAACCTCTATGTGGTGGGCACGCAAGTAGTTTTTAGAAATCAATTAATGGATTTAATATTGATTGACTATTTGTTTTGTCCTACACAATTTTATATTGTTTTTAGATGGTTTTTATCTTTTTTTAACTTGTTTTAATTATGGTATGTATATTGCACATGCACTTTTATGGTCCACGGACCGAAATAAAGTATACGAATAGAATGGAATAAAGAGACTAGGGGCCCTATTACAAGGCTGTATGTGTGTCGGTGAGTTTGTGGTCTGTGGGGAAGAATGAATGTGTGGGCATATGAATGGGATAAATGTGTATGTGTGACTGAGAGCATGTGTCGCATGTACTAGTGGCACAGGACATACCTTTGCCTTATGTGGCACAGTTACATGTATAACACAAACAAACAAAAAATATTTTTATGGATCAATTCTGTTTATTTTATAGCCAAGGCAAAACGTTAGTATATACGGCTATCTACCTGCAACCAGGATGCGGGCAACGTCAACATGGTACCGTTAAAGACCAAACATTACACAACTGTCCGCCTACAACCCAGGGGCCGGCAGTGTCATTAAGGCAAATTTTGAATTGTTACAAAACAAACATCTGATGACA
The DNA here is from genome assembly GCA_963921515.1 of Calotriton arnoldi. Taxonomy (NCBI): domain Eukaryota; kingdom Metazoa; phylum Chordata; class Amphibia; order Caudata; family Salamandridae; genus Calotriton; species Calotriton arnoldi. The sequence continues at coordinate 540,324 of CAWUFW010006321.1, read as the reverse complement.
GTCCCCACACCCCTGACTCCTCTGAAACGGAAGTTGCAGTGACCTAAGATTGCGGTGTAGTGGTTCGTGTTGCAGGTTTATGTGGATGCATGTTGGATTGGAATGCCAAGGGCAGTGTTGCGGCATCAGGTGCCTCCGTTGTGGCGAGCAAGTGCAGCAATTTAAGATAGGTTGGACAGGTCAGCTTGTTAAATTCGGAGGATAGAATGCCAATGAATGGTGCTCATATATCAGGGTATGAGTCACTGCTAGGGAGAGTTTTTCCATCCAGAGAATGAACCACAACTTATGGAGCCACGCTGTGTAGTCGGGAACCCTGTCAGAACCCCATGTGGAGAGAACGACTTGGTGGGCAGCCGCCAAGGCCAATGCCATTTGTCTCCTCCCAGTGAACACAAGGGATGGGTTAGAGGGTTGGGGAGTCCCAGGATGGTGTAGGCATGAAACCTCGGAATCATAGTATTGAAGGCCCTGTCAATATCATCTAAGATACGCTCCCAGTAGTGGTACAGTTTCGCGCAGTGCCAGAAAAGGTGGATCAAAGTGCCTGTTCCCCCACAACACTTCCAGCAGTCTTTCGTGAGCCCTGGGCTCCAGGAGTGGAGTGGAGCAGGGGTAAGGTACCATAGGAGACTATTTTATTTGCAGTCCTGTGCTTGCCATATTATGAGCGGTGTGGCGGGCCCGATAGTAGATGTCCTCCCAATCTCTGATGGACACGGCTCTGCCCAGTTCTGCCTCTCACCTCTTCTGTCCGACTGTTTCAGCTGGTCAAGTTGTCCCACCCGGTAGTGCGTAAATCTCCGTAAGGACGCCTGTCATGCTTAAGGAAAAAAAAATTCAAAGGACGTAAGGTCTAATGGTGGGTTGAAGCACCCAATGTCGTATTTGTAAATATTGGATGCTGTCTGCTTCCTCCAGGACGTTCTCAGCCTTCAGTTGGTCGAACGGGATTATCCCTTGTATGTCAAACAGACAACCTATGCGCTTGCAGCCTCCTTCCTGGCAGCGCCGCAACTCCTCCTTGTGCTTCCATGGCGTAAAGTCAGGGTTAGCCAATACTGGCGTCATGAGGGAGGGGAAAAGAGGTCAATACAGCTCTAGTCCCGAACTCGAAGCGTGGAGCCAGTCACTGGGGAGGAGCAAAGTCCCCACGCCCTATGTTTATGTGGGAGCCAGGGTTCTTTCCAGATGTAGGAGCCTGCCACAGCCTGGTCCATAAAACACCAATGCTTCTCGGAGGCCTGTCGACTCCACTCCACCATGAAACGTAGTTGATAGGCTTGGTAGTAATCGAACCATCATGGGTACTGCGAGCCCTCCCTCCTGTATTGTGCGGTAGAGTAGTTGCTTGTGGAGACATGACCTTTTCCCATCCCAGATAAAGTTGTTCATTCCTAGCTGTAGAGCTTGAAGTGTCTGGAGTGGTGGGGTTAGAAGAAGACCTTGAAAAATATAGAGGATCTGGGGGAGGATAGTAATTTTAACGGCCGCTATCCTGCCCAGCCAGGACAGCTGTAGGCAACGCCAATTGGCCAGATCCAATAGGACCCGAGAGCTAAAGGCTGTGTAGTTAAGTGTTAGCGGGTCTGCTTAATGCCGAGATACGGTATTTGTTGTTCTTCCCAATCGAAAGGGAACAGAGAGCGGATCTGTGGGGCCCACATTATTGGCCAAACGAATTAGGACCCCCCCCCCCCCCAATTCCCTCCTCCTCAGTAAAAAGCCTGGGGGTCACCATAAACAAGGACCTTTCCCTAAAAACTCCTGTAGGCTCTGTGATCTCCACCTGCTTTCTTCAGCTGAGTAAAATTAGGGAGATATGCAGGCTACTTACTCAAGCAGCTTTGATACAGGTCTTGATAGCCATGGTCCTATCACGTCTAGACTATGCCAATGCAATCTACCTTGGTATACCACTCTGCCTTACAAAACGGTTACACATGGTACAGAACCAAGCGGCAAGATTGATTTACAAACAACCCAGGTGGCAACATGCCTCCCCCCTCCTAAGGAAGCTGCACTGGCTTCCTATTCCCCAACGCTGCGCATTCAAAATTGGCTGTCTGGTGTTTAAATCCCTGAATGGCCGGAGCCCTAAATTCATAGACAGCCTCATTTCACGCTACACCCCTTCACGCAACCTCCGCTTGGCTCATCTCCAACTTTTGACTGTCCCGACCTTCAAGCTGAAGCGCCAAGGGGGCTGTAGGTTTGCAACTCTGGCCCCCAAAATGTGGAATTCCATCCCCCTGGAAATCAGGTCAAGCACTGATCTATTGAGATTCAGGAAATCCCTCAAAACATGGCTGTACATCCAGGCCTACGAATAAACTGTTCCAGGTTCGGCATTTCCTAGTATCAGCGCCATGAAACCAATCGGTATACGAGCGCTTTATAAAACCCTTTTAACATAACATTTAACATAACAGGTGGGCCTCTTGGGAGGCGGGCAGTGATAGGCCCAGAATGTAGGTTTTCTGCATATTTACCTGTTGGAAATGGCCCTTTTTGCAGGGTTATCCCCAAACTTTTTGCTTTTTCCTCCTATTTTTCCCTGACCTGTTTGTGTTGGTTTTAGGACTCTGGGCACTTTACCACTGCTAATCAGTGCTAAAGTGCATATGCTCTCTGTGTAAATTGTGTTATGGATGGGTGTTTCCATGATTGGATATTTGATTTACCTGTTAGCCCCTAGTAAAGTGCACTGCGTGTGCCAGGGCTGGTGAATCAAATGCTACTCGGGGGCCTGCAGCACTGGTTGTGCCACCCCCGTGACTAGCCATGAAAACGGTAACTCAGACCTGCCATTGCAGAAGTCTGCGCGCAGTTTGTAACTGCCATGTCGACTTGGCCAGTGCACACACTGGCCGGTCCCTAACCTTCCCTTTTCTTACATGTCAGACACCCCTCAGGTAGGCCCAAGGTACCCCTGTGGGCAGGGTGCAATGTATGTGAAAGGTGGGACATGCCCTGGTGTGTGTGGCATGTCCTGATAGTGAATTACAGCCAATTTCGTTTTTCACTATTGCAAGGCTACCAGTTCCCCATAGGATAGAATGGGAGGTTTGTTTATAACATCTTATAAACATAACTGGCCCAGGGAATTCGGTAAGAAAATAGAATTTAGTATGCCTGAACTCAGAATCTAAAGATGCATCTTTTAGTGAAGGTGATTTTTACATTCTGTGTTTGAAAATACGCACTTTTAGAAAGTGGGTATTTTCTTGCTCAGTCATCCCGTGTGCCTCTGCTGGAATGTGGATTGCCTGTCTGGGTTTTGGATGACAGAAGGCTGGGGGAGCAGGAGGGGCGCCAGATGGTCTAGGTAGGTCAGGAAAGGGCTGAAGAGACCTGGGTTACGATGGGGAAAGGGGAGGAGATTTCCTTGCACCTCAAAGGTCCTGCTCTGCCTCTGACAAATGCCGTCTCCACCTCCTGCCAGGAATTCACACCAGAGAAGGCAGAACTGGTCGTGACGGGCACATGCCCTCTCTGCCTACGAGATCAAAGGATTTTTGGACATAAATGCTGGGTCCCAGACCCCTGAACTTTAGAACTCATCTGGACAAGAAGACTGCCAAGAAGAAGAGCCGGAGAAGCTGCAAAAAGGAACGACTGCTTTGCTGGGCGCTTTGCTGGGCTGACCTGCAGTGGCTGCTTCTGTCTTGGGCAGTGAAAAGCCTGGACTGGACTTTCTGCAACCTAATTTGTGAGTCTCTCCAAGGGCTTGAGGTAGAGCTTGCCCCCTGTTCACGAAGTCTCAGGAACAGCAAAGACTTCAAGTTCTTCGACCCGCAGCACTGGGGACTGAGTTTTGTGCTGCAGCAAGAAGAACGCCAACTCAACGACGTCTACAATGCCGCTGCCGACTCCGTGTCCTGAAGGCACCGCAGAGGGCACCGCCGCAACGCAACCTTAGTCGCACCGATGACGCCTGTTGACGCCGACACCGAACCGGTGCTTGCAGCACGACCTGTGGGCACCGCACTCCGCACCGCCTTGCTTCACGCCGAAGCTTTGGCACCGCAAAGAGCACCGCAACCCTGGTCTCACCGACGACGCCTGTTGACGCCGCCGAGCCGCTGCTTGCACCGCGACCTGTGGGCACCGCACTCCGCACCGCCTCGCTTCACGCCGAAGCTTTGGCGCAGCAGAGGGCACCGCCGCACCGCAACCCTGGTCTCACCGACGACGCCTGTTGACGCCGCCACCGAGCCGCTACTCGCACCGCGACCTGTGGGCACCGCACTCCGCACCGCATTGCTTCACGAGGACGCCTTGGCCTTCCTGATGCCGCCACTTCCCGCCGAAATCGACGCCGCTGCTTGCACCGTGGTTCGAGGGCACCGCTCGTAAGTCACACGACGCACCGCCCTCATCCTGCACCGCAACCTTGGCCTACCGACGCCGGCGCCATCGACTCCAGTTCGTCAGCCAACGACAGCGCTTCAGCAATGACGACGACGCTGCTTGCACCGTGACCTGCTAGCACCGTGGCGAGCACCGCCTTCATCTCGCACCGCGACCCGGGTCTCACCGACGACGCCATCTGACGCCGTCACCGAGCCGCTGCTCGCACCGCGACCTGGGGGCACCGCACGCTGCACCGCACCGCAGTACCAGACGTCTGCCGGCGCCAGCGCTCCTGATTCCATCAGAGAGGAGCTCGACCTGCAACGCGAGTGACTTCAAGGGCCTCAACGCCCTGCATCTCTCACAGGTACTGTTTGCGGGTCTTCCCGACACTGTAGCTGTCCCGCGACCAGCCAGAACTGTTGGATTAGTTGTTCACGACGCCGTGGTAGCCCGGACGGAGCTATCCACACAAGGAACTCTTTTTAATCAGCGTATTTTTGGAACTGTGAACTTTTAAGTATAGTATTGTAGATTCTTATCGTTTTTGGTCTTGTTTTAATTATATAAAAATAATGGATATTTTTCTAAACTGGTGTGGTGTCCTTTTGTAGTGCGTACACTGTATTACTGTGGGTTTTGTGCAAATGCTTTACACACTGCCTCTAAGATAAGCCTGGCTGCTCGTGCCAAGCTACCAAGGGGTGAGCAGGGGTTATTTTAGAAGTGTAACTCCCTTATCCTGACTAGAGTGGTGGTTTTTGCCTGGCTTTGGCCCACGCCCTAGCCTACCAAAAATCCCATTTCTAACATTGGTTGTCAGCGGTGAGGATAGGACTTGCGTTTGCACTTGACTTACAGTGATTGGTGTGCACTACTACCATATCGCAGACCATTACGGGCCACATACTGGTTCTTTTTGGCCTATTTTTTTGGATCTTGCCAGTTTGAACTTGCTACTTCGTCATGCCTGAATCAATTGCATCATCTGTTGCATCCTTGGAAGTGGCCTTTGAGGAGGAGAGGTTAGAAACCTACAATGTGAAGGAATTGAAGGCGATCTGCAAAAACCTCAAAATCCAAATCAGGGGCCTCACCAGAAAAGAGGAGCTACAAAAGGCGCTGAGGGCCTGGGTAGCAGCCAGACATGCTAGTGAGCTGTCTGGAAATCTTGGCATGAAGGCAGAGGAGCCTATTCCAAGGGTGGATGTGCTTTTGGGAGGGGGGCACCCTCTAAACCAGGTAGCAGCAGTCTGTCCCCAGAGGAGCTGGAGGACAGGCGGGAAGCGAGGAAGTTTGAGTTGGAGAAACTCAGGATGGAAAGTGAGAGGGAAGACAAAAGAATAGCCATGGAGGAAAAGAAGGTGATCTTAGACCGTGAGTTTAAAATGAGAGAGCTGGACTGGGAAGCCAGTAGGGCTAGGCCCAGCCCAGATGGTGGCAGCAAAAGTGTTAGGTCCAGTACTGAGGATGAGGTACACACACACACAGATTTGGGGCCCTACTTCAAGGAGGGGGTTTACATACACCAGGGGATTCAGGAGTGTGAGGTTACTCCAGTGGTGCGCAGTGTCCCTGAGGTGGATTGGGGAACTGACACAGGGGATCATTTTCCTAGTAGTGGGAGGGACACACTACTGACTCTAGATGAGAGGTGCAGGGAGAGAGGTTCCCCCATGATAGAAGCCCTAGTTAGTAAGTTTGGAGACCAGCCAGAAGAGTATGGGTTAAGAGACAGCACCAGTCAGACACTGTCTCGCCAGTCTTGTGAGAATGATGTGGGGTACTTTTCTGAGGCACTGGATGGCTGGGTGAAGGGTAGTTTGGTTAACACCTGTGTGGGGCTGTGTTATTCAATTGTTGGAGAGCATATTTTAAGTCCCTGTTTTCCAGAGCTATGCCAACACCCAGTGGAGTGTGAGTTCTCTGACACCAGGGAGCTTGCACTGGAGGCAGACCTTTTGGTAGATTCCAGAGGGTCTGGAGAAGCATCTGGGGGTGACCCGGAAGGAATCGGCTTAGGTATTTCCCAACCGAGGGTGGTGGGAAAGGTTTGTGGTAGCCCAGATAGGTCCCGGTGTCGTGGGAAGGGTGTAGGGACTCACGTCCTGTCTCCGCGGAGAAGGAGTGGGAATGGGCTGTGGCCCAAGGTGCCCAAAACCCGGTCCCAGAGCCTGGGTGGTTCCAGGAGGAACACCAGGTGGGGAGCCTAGGCTGTACTGGTAGGCCGTCCGTTCAGGGGAATCTCCTACTGTCAGGAGAACGTGGAGTGTCTGTAAACAGAGCTCCAGCGGTTCTGGTGTCTGGCGGTTCCGCTCCTAAGTGGAGGGTGCAGAAGTCCGGATGGAGGGGTGAGAGGGGGATGCGTTCCCCAGTGGGAGGACCAGTGGGTCAGGGGCCAACCAGAAGGGCTGAGCCTACTAGGAGTGACCATGGTGACACCACTTCTGTCCTGGGGGATCTTCGCGCACTGTCAGATGGACAGGGGTCGGGAGATCTGTGCCAGGCAGACTGTCACACAACACATGAGTCATTTGTTACCCTCAGGGGGGGCATGCGTGCTCCCAAGGAAGTCCTGGTGCGCCGGGCAGGTGCTCAGCCGCAAGGTTTAGTCCCTGGGTTGGGAGGCCAGGTTCAGGTCCTGCCTGACCTGGAGGGAAGGACGACTGTAAGCAGTGTCCTGACCGGTCTGTCTTCTAGGGGTACCACTCTGGGTGGGAGGGTGCAGAACTCTGGAAGGGGGTGCAGAGGGAGGGAGTCCTCGCCTCTGACCCCGGTTCAACCTGAGTGTTTAGATCCGAGGGTGGTGGATCAGTTGCAGGGCCAAGGCCCTGAACTGGTGGAAGAACTGTGTAGGAGGTCCGGTTCCAGCGTCCTGACAGTTTTTGGTTCTGGGGGTGTTTCTCCTGGGAGGAGAGTGCAGGACCCCAGAAGGTGGGGTGAGGGGAGGGGAGCCTCACCCGAGACCTCAGGTCAACCTGAGGGTACAGACCCTGGATTGGAGGACCAGGTTCAGGGTGTCCCCCCTGACCTGGGGGAAGGGGCGACTGCTAACAGTGCCCCTACCAGGTTGTCTTCTGGGGGTGCCGCTCCAGCTGGGAGGGTACAGAGCCCCAGGGGGGAGGACCGGGTGTGGGAGAGCCCACCCCAGACCCTGGTCCAGCCCCAGGGTACAGACCCTGGGCTGGTGTACCAATTGCAGGATAGCGCCCCTGAACTGGTGGGCGAATTGTGCAGGACACCTACCACAGGTGCCCTGACAATTCTGGAAGGGAGTACCGCTCCAGGTGGGAGGGTACAGAGCCCCAGGGAGAAGGAGAGGGTGTGGGAGAGCCCACCCCAGTCTCCTGTCCAGCCGCAGGGTACAGACCCTGGGCTGGTGGGCCAGTGTCAGGATGCCATACCTGACTTGGCAGGGGGGAGAGTGGAGAAAGGATGCCAGGCATCTGGGGCTACCGCCCCCCATTTTTTGACGCCACAGTGGTTGGAGTGGCCGGAAAGGCATAAGGCCTGGCTCTCCTCACTGACAATTGTCAGTGGCCACTGTGGCTGGCTGTCCCGGTGGACAGATTTGCCCCTGGGAGGGGGACAGGATTCACACCCCGGGGGTGGACTGGGACTGGGCCACACCATTGTGTTGGCCATGTGGGTACTGACTGCCTGTTGGGACACATCTGTGAGCCAAGTAAGTTTAGGTGCTGCGCAAATGGGGTCCACGGGTGAGGAGAAGGGTTCCCCATGGGTCAGCTTAGTGGGCCCTGAGAGTATGGATAGAGGGATCCAACTAGGTTCAGGAAGGCGGAGAACGGGAAGAAAACCCTGCTGTTGCGGGCCAGGTTCCGTGTTCTATCGCCCCAAGCAGGGAAGCCCATCGAGGTATGGATTGGTCTCCCCTGGCTTTAGGCTGGAAGGGGGTTGTGTTGGAAATGGCCCTTTTTGCAGGGTTCTCCCCAAACTTTTTGCTTTTTCCTCCTATTTTTCCCTGACCGTTTGTGTTGGTTTTAGGACTCTGGGCACTTTACCACTGCTAATCAGTGCTAAAGTGCATATGCTCTCTGTGTAAATTGTGTTATGGATGGGTGTTTCCATGATTGGATATTTGATTTACCTGTTAGCCCCTAGTAAAGTGCACTGCGTGTGCCAGGGCTGGTGAATCAAATGCTACTCGAGGCCTGCAGCACTGGTTGTGCCACCCCGTGAGTAGCCCTGAAAACGGTAACTCAGACCTGCCATTGCAGAAGTCTGCGCGCAGTTTGTAACTGCCATGTCGACTTGGCCAGTGCACACACTGGCCGGTCCCTAACCTTCCCTTTTCTTACATGTCAGACACCCCTCAGGTAGGCCCAAGGTACCCCTGTGGGCAGGGTGCAATGTATGTGAAAGGTAGGAAATGCCCTGGTGTGTGTGGCATGTCCTGATAGTGAATTACAGCCAATTTCGTTTTTCACTATTGCAAGGCTACCAGTTCCCCATAGGATAGAATGGGAGGTTTGTTTATAACATCTTATAAACATAACTGGCCCAGGGAATTCGGTAAGAAAATAGAATTTAGTATGCCTGAACTCAGAATCTAAAGATGCATCTTTTAGTGAAAGTGATTTTTACATTCTGTGTTTGAAAATACCACTTTTAGAAAGTGGGTATTTTCTTGCTCAGTCATCCCGTGTGCCTCTGCTGGAATGTGGATTGCCTGTCTGGGTTTTGGATGACAGAAGGCTGGGGGAGCAGGAGGGGCGCCAGATGGTCTAGGTAGGTCAGGAAAGGGCTGAAGAGACCTGGGTTACGATGGGGAAAGGGGAGGAGATTTCCTTGCACCTCAAAGGGCCTGCTCTGCCTCTGACAAATGCCGTCTCCACCTCCTGCCAGGAATTCACACCAGAGAAGGCAGAACTGGTCCTGACGGGCACAGGCCCTCTCTGCCTAAGAGATCAAAGGATTTTTGGACATAAATGCTGGGTCCCAGAACCCTGACCTTTAGAACTCATCTGGACAAGAAGACTGCCAAGAAGAAGAGCCGGAGAAGCTGCAAAAAGGAACGACTGCTTTGCTGGGTGCTTTGCTGGGCTGACCTGCAGTGGCTGCTTCTGTCTTGGGCAGTGAAAGGCCTGGACTGGACTTTCTGCAACCTAATTTGTGAGTCTCTCCAAGGGCTTGAGGTAGAGCTTGCCCCCTGTTCACGAAGTTTCAGGAACAGCAAAGACTTCAAGTTCTTCGACCCGCAGCAATGGGGACTGTGTGTTTTGTGCTGCAGCAAGAAGAACGCCAACTCAACGACGTCTACGACGCCGCTGCCGACTCCGTGTCCTGAAGGCACCGCAGAGGGCACCGCCACCTTGGTCGCACCGACGATGCCCGTTGACGCCGCCACCGAGCCGCTGCTTGCACCGCGACCCGTGGGCACCGCACTGCCTCGCTTCACGCCGAAGCTTTGGCGCTGCAGAGGGCACCGCCTCAACGCCGCACCCCTGGTCTCACCGACGACGCCTGTTGACGCCGCCACCGAGCCGCTGCTTGCACCGCGACCTGTGGGCACCGCACCGCCTCGCTTCACGCCGAAGCTTTGGCACCGCAGAGAGCACCGCCGCAATGCCGCACCGCGACCCTGGTCTCACAGACGACGCCTGTTGACGCCGCCACCTAGCCGCTGCTCGCACCGCGACCTGTGGGCACCGCACTCCGCACCGCCTTGCTTCACGAGGACGCTTTGGCCTTCCTGACGCCGCCACTTTCCGCCGAAATCGACGCCACTGCTTGCACCGTGGTTCGAGGGCACCGCTCATAAGTCACACGACGCACCGCCCTCATCCTGCACCGCAACCTTGGCCTACCGACGCCGGCGCCATCGACTCCAGTTCGTCAGCCGACGACAGCGCTTCAGCAACGACGACGACGCTGCTTGCACCGTGACCTGCTAGCACCGTGGCGAGCACCGCCTTCATCTCGCACCGCGACCCTGGTCTCACCGACGACGCCATCTGACGCCGTCACCGAGCCGCTGCTCGCACCGCGACCTGGGGGCACCGCACGCTGCACCGCTGCGCAGCACCAGACGTCTGCCGGCGCCAGCGCTCCTGATTCCATCAGAGAGGAGCTCGACCTGCAACGCGAGTGACTTCAAGGGCCTCAACGCCCTGCATCTCTCACAGGTACTGTTTGCGGGTCTTCCCGACACCGTAGCTGGCCCGCGACCAGCCAGAACTGTTGGATTTGTTGTTCACGACGCCGTGGTAGCCCGGACGGAGCTATCCACACAAGGAACTCTTTTTAATCAGCGTATTTTTGGAACTGTGCACTTTTAAGTATAGTATTGTGGATTCTTATCGTTTTTGGTCTTGTTTTAATTATATAAAAATATTGGATATTTTTCTAAACTGGTGTTGTGTCCTTTTGTAGTGCGTACACTGTATTACTGTGGGTTATGTGCAAATGCTTTACACACTGCCTCTAAGATAAGCCTGGCTGCTCGTGCCAAGCTACCAAGGGGGTGAGCAGGGGTTATTTTAGAAGTGTAACTCCCTTATCCTGACTAGAGTGGTGGTTTTTGCCTGGCTTTGGCCCACGCCCTAGCCTACCAAAAATCCCATTTCTAACATTACCTTAAACCCGAACACCTCCCCGAAAGAATGGAGCTGTGCCACAAGAGCAGGGATGGGCAACACTGGGTCGGTGAGGGAGAGAATCAAGTAATCTGCATATAGGCTAGTGAGGTGATGATCGCCTCCAAAAGGGATGCCTGTGAGCACTGGGTTAGCCCTAATCTTTCATGGAAAAGGCTCCATATAGAGAGCAAATGGAGAGGGGAAGAGGGGTCACCCCTGCCGAGTGCCTCTCTGGTGTGTATGCCATCGACTCTCACAGAAACCCTTGGGGTGCTGTAGATACTGCAGATCCATAATCAAAATCTATCTCAAGGCTAGATTGTTTCAGAGTCTCAAAGAGATAGGGCCAATGTACTCTGTCGAAGGCCTTGTCGATTGAAAGGAGAAAGGCTTCTCACTGGGAGCATTGGATCTTGTCCATTAGATGGAAAATACATTTGATGTTGTCCCCACACTGGCGGTTGGGTATGGAGCCTGTCTGATCAGGGTCAATCAAACCAGGCATGAGGGGATTGAGATGAAGGGCCAAAATACTGGTAAGAGTTTGGAGTCTACATTCAGGAGTGATATAGGGCTGTAAGACTCACAAAGGGCATGATCTTTACTGGGTTTGGAATGTATGAGATAGAGGGTTCCGGCATTGTATCGATGATGGACCCGGTGTCTGCAAAAGAGTTAAAAAGGGAGTTGAGCAATTGAGTCAAGTCCTGCCAGAAGACTTTAGAGAACTGTGGCAAATAACCATCAGGCCCGGGGGACTTCATTGGCTTTCATCAAGCAATGGCTGAGATTACCTCCTCGATCCGGATGGGTCTGTTCAGGTTCCCTGAGGCAAAAGAGGGGTGACTGGAGTCTCCCCAAAGTATCCTGGGAGGTCGGCAGGGAAAGCGTCAGAAGCTTTGTACAGTAGAAGTCTTGGAATGCTGCAGCAATATGAGCATCTCCATAGACTTCCGCGCCCGTGTTGGTACATATCCTTTTAATAGTTCTCTATGGGTATTGGCCTGAAGCCAGTGGGCTAACAACAAACCGCAGCGGTTGCTCCCTAAATCAAATTTATGTTTGAGACGTGCCATTGCATATTCCGCCTTGTTAAGGTCTAGTCACTTGAGGAGCTAACATGGCTTTTCCAACTCCATCCACACTCTTGAGCCCATGTGAGCTTGTGTATGGCTTCTAGCTCTAGCACTTTTTGTTCCAGATTCTGTCTTTTCCTACTTCCGGCAGCAGTTATTGTCTGCTGAAATAGCAATTAGCTCCCCTCTGACCACCAGCATCAGAAACTCCCACAGAGAGGGCAGTGATGTCTCCCCGGTGTCATTGTTCCGGAGTAAGTCAGCGATCACTTAAGCAACGCCTCTGTAGTGGATTTCGGCTGGAGGAGACTATGTCTGAGCCTCTAGTGAGAGTGCAGACCCTGACACAGGTCTACCCGGAACACCAGGGTGAGGGGGACATGGTCAGAGAGAGACATGGGGGCAATGTAAACCTCTTGGATAAGGGCTTGCATCACAGGGCACTCTAGAAAAGTGGTACATGCGGGCGTACGGATGTGGGCTGCGAAGTAGTATGTATAATCTGGTGTCTTAGGGTGGGAAAGTCGCCAGACATCCCTCAAGTCACAGTCATTTAGCCACTGAAAGCCCTGTGCTGAAAAGGCACCGGACTGGCCAAAATGTTGACTGGAAATGTCCATGTCGGTGGTCATAACTCGGTTCAAGTCCCCTCCCACCAATATGGCAGGATCCGCGGTTTGCAACACAGAGGAGATGGCCGCTGTGATAAACGTCTCCTGGTGTTCATTGGGAGTGTAGATGGAAGCGAGCGTAAAGTGAAGGCTGCCCAGCTGTAGCTGATAGGCAAGGAGTTGCCTTTTGATCTCCGCCACTTTAATCCAGACTTCTCTGAACCCCTTAGAGAGGTAGATCACACCCCCCCACCCTCTTTGTTCGCATGGCCTGAGGACCGATGGGGGAACCAATGAGATTCCATCCTGTGCTCATCCTTGGGGAGTAGGTGGGTCTACTGTAGAAGGTACATGTCACTGCCAGAGCGTTCCAGGAGTGACAAGACGGCAGCACATTAAGTCAGGTTGTTAAGGTGTCACACGTTGGAGAGCAGGAGTCTGTCACCCGGGGGGCGGGAGGGATGTCATTGCTGTGGCTTGGGGAAATACAAGGCCGAGTCGAAGGCAAGCGACTTGAGCCCTGAGCTAGCATAGAGGTATCAACAGGTTATGTGGTGTAGAGGAGTAAAGACAAGTAAAACAAGTCCCCAACAATATTTCTATTAAAACAATAAAATTAACAAATTCATTAACAATGAAAGATCACAAGTTGGGCACGAAACGGTCGGACGAGCAAGGTACACTCACCATGGAGAGTAGGAGTCTGTCGAACCCTCCACCACCACAGGCCATGACGAGAAAACCTCGGTATGTTTCATTTGGGGTAGGCACAAATTGCAGATAGGATCAAAGCCGCACGTTACACTTGCCAGTGCCTGATGCCAAACTGTCCAGAATTGCTTGGAGCTCCTGAGCGCACTCCTTTGGACCAGGGCATGGGTACTTCTTGTGCTTGCCAGATTTTTGGTACTGCGGTGGTCGCGCAGGGGAGCCCCGGGGCAACCAGGCGCGGAACAGGGAGGAGAATCTTCTGGCAGGTCAAGAATGTGGTAAGCCTCCCTGAGTGTCTTTGGTTGAAAAAGTTGACCCTCCCAGCAGAAGACCAGTCTAAATGGGTGTCTCCATCCATAGGTCACTTTTTTGGCACAAAGAAATTCAGTAACTGGCTTGAAGTCTCTGTGGCGCTGGAGGTTGAGAAGCGAAATGTCTTGGAAGAGTCCAAATTGATGTCTGCGGAAGTGGACCAGTTGCTGGGTTCTGGCTTTTCTCAGTATGCCTTCCATGGCTGGAAAGCCATGCACGCCGGCCAGGATGTCCGGTGGCTTGGTGTTGGGGACTTAGTTCAGTGTCCCCAGCCCAGCCCAGCCCAGGATCGAGCGAAAGAGGGCCTGTACGTATCCCTGGATATGAGAACCCTCGGAGCCCATGGGGATCCCCCTGAGACAAACACTATTTTGGCAGGACCTGTTCAAGGTCCTCCGCCTGGGCCAAGAGGTCGTTGCCATGCTCATGAAGGCAGATTATCTCCTGACGCAGCATTTCCACTTCTTTGCTTCTGGCCGATTTGTTGTTTTCAAGGGAGGAGACTCGCTCACCCATTGAGGACAGGTCCCGTCTCACCTCCTGCAGGTCCTGACAGAGATCTCTCTTGAGGGCCTGTATCTCTGTCTCAAGAGAGTCAAACAGGGAGGCCAGAAAGGCCTGGGTCACCGTGCCTGTTCTGAGTCAGGGGCCTCTTCCGAGTCTGCTTGTGTAGACCGGGCCGGGTCCTTGGAGGAAGCAGGTGTGGAGCAAGTGAGCATATCCCGCACGGATTGGTCACGCTTGCCTTTAGCCACTGCCATGTCCTGCGAGGTTGAGCGTGTGATGTGGTCTCTGGCCGCCGCGTCACACCGATCTTTTCGTTACAACGCCCAGCACGCCTCTCGGCGGGAGATGTCCACTTGGGCCATCCCAGTGTGAGTTTGGGAGGGCCAGGGATAGGGAGCAGCTCCTTGCTAAGAAGTAGCTCATTTGGGTGCTTATACTTCTGCATGGGCGCAGGGGGGCAGAAAGGACCTCAGCGTTGATACCAGTCATGGCAGTGAAACCATGGAATCCCCAGTGTATCGCCTCATGGGCCACTTGCTCCCCCTACTGGCTGTGCCCCTGGTGCCAGGGGCCCCAGGGAACGCCCTAGCATACATGCGGACCCCACCGGGTGGATGAGTTTCTCTCTAGGGTACAGCGGCGTCCCCTTCCCCAGCACCCCCAGCCGGGGTCACCCACCGTCTTCTGCCTGTAGCATGGGGGGTTGGTGCCGCAGTCTCAGAGTCAGGGGGGCGCCGGGCGCCAAGATGAATGTAGGGGGAGGTGCCATCTTGTAGGTCTCGGGTTTGTCCAGGCGATCAACTGGGGCCAGTTTGGGGGCCCCAGGTTCACACTGTGGGCCCCCAACCAGCCCTGGGGAGGGGGGGCAGAATCTGTCCATTTGCCAGCCGTTAATGGTGCGGGTGGAAGGCGATGCATCAAGGCCAGCGGCTGTGCGACTTGTAGCTTTGGCCGCGGGGCCCTGCGTTTCCGGTGCCAGGAGCAGTTATTGGCACAAGTGGAGGGCCTGGCTGGTGGAGGATCAAGGAGTACGTCTTACTCCACTGCCATCTTGTCCATGCCCTAAACATTTTCTTTTTTAAATGGGCAAAATTTTAAGTTCAGAAAAATGTTCGGCAAAAATGTTCATAATATGGAACATTTTTCAGCAATTTAAACTCTCCCACCTAAAATAATGGCTGTATTTTTCAGTTATAAATATGACAGTGTCTGCCAGCCACTGGGAGCAAGATGCCTGCTGTGTCTAAAGGCGTCACCTTTTCTAGTTTGGGCCCTTTATAGCAGTACCAAAGGGGAACTAAAGTTTGATTAAACCTGGGAATGGGATGATAATGCTCAGAAAGTTGGACACAGCTATTTTCTCTGAAGTGCTCCTCCTACCACTTAGGCTGGTTCAAATGACATCATGTAAAGAAAGTAGTTTTTACCTGGCCCCTATTCTGTTCTTCTTCCCTATCACAATGAAGCCCTTGCATATACGTCACATAGGAGCACATGGATCTCATAACAGATCTTTAGGTCTGTTGACTACAGCCAAAAGATAGCAAATAAAATGGTACTAGACCTCGTGCTGTCTATATTTTCCTGGTTTTCGAAAGAACGTATGGAGTAGTGGAGACTTCTATGAATTGTCTTAATGACCATATTTACTCCAAGTGGGAATTCTGGACCTTGTCAGACACAATCCGACAGGACTTGTTAGTGGGACTTGATTGAAAGTGTCCACGGTAGGAAGTGTGTGCTACATAAAAATCCTTCCAAGAAACTGACAGCTCAAACCCATCAAAGATAGACTAGGAGTGGTGGAAGAAAGTAATATTTAAATGAAAACTTTATCCCCCAGCTCTGAGGTGTCAACACATTCCAAAAGAAAGCAATGCAAGTTGTTCCAGAAACTGTTATGGTGGGGGCAAAAGAGACTGAATTGAGATAGAGATGAGGGTCTGTGCATACAAACCTCTCGCATGCTAAGTAAAAGGGAGGTGGAGAAGAGAACAAATACTTGCACACTGTGCTCTTGTTTTAGGACACTATAATCAGTTACAAGTGTGGCCACAGAATTATAAAGTTGGGTTTCAGGCAGGTGCAAACTGATAACATCTTTGTGGCCATCTCAGTTAGTATACTGCAGATGATACATAAACTGCCCTCTCCTTCAACAAGTTTTCAGTGCTCTCAACCTCTGCTGTAGTGGCTGCTCCTATACGGGCAGTAGCTATGCGACCCACCATGAACCGTTCCATGGTCGCTCACAGTACATCATCATAAGTAAAGCAAAGGAATAGTTATTTTTATGGTGACTCCGTTAATTTTAGCACCAAATTATGGTGTCAGTTGACATGATTTATGAATGCAAGAGACCGGCATGACAATAGTTTAATCTTCATAAAAAAAGAAAAAAGAATCTTGTACTCCTGTACACACAATAAATTTCATGCAGTTGTGAAACTATTTTGCTGTAGTCTTGCCTTAATTAACAGGTGATCCGTATACTCCTGTTGAGTCGTGAATCTTCTGCAGCAAACCACACAGGCATAGCTGCTTGAGGGAATTCCATGAAGAGTAACTGTAGGATCACATGGAGAGTGGTCAAACCTGTAACACAAAAAAACAAATATTAACACTGAAAACAAAAACATCTAGTACTGAACTTATTCGGATTTTCTTAAACAGTATGTACTATAAAGTAAAAACCAGAATGAAGAATCACTTTAGACAAAGAAGGAGCTATTAGATATATTGCCAATTGGGATGCTGGGTGATGCCAGTGCTTTAACTGACAGAGTGCAAAGGCCCTATCGGGTGCTTTCTCAGACCATGCTGTACAGTAATAAAAGAACATTTGGACACATTGGCAGCTTTGATACCAGTAAGCACCTGCTTCTAAAAACTTGTAAGAATTGAAGAACCAGTAAGGGTAAGGCCACAGTGGCGACCCTAACAAGTCAATGAAGGACTCATCACTGGCAAATTCAACTTCACCACTGTCGCTAACATGCTTCATTCTATGTCAAGATCGGAGGCTCAGATTATGCCTTCTTCCTTCGCTTTATTTTTTACAGCAGCCATTTTTTAAACACAATAAAAAAACTATTTCCATGAACATTAGGGAAATAGGAAAGTTCAGAACAGAAGTCCTTCTTCTCTGTCCACACTCCAGCCTCCACTTGGTCCTTTCTCTCGGTTTCCTCTTTCTTCGCTCCTGTTGTGGGGGTATTGCCTTGATTATTTGCCTGCGTTGTGGTGCGGTTTCACCTTATCTGTTTTCTTTGGAGATTCCTATAGTCGCAGGATGCATTTGCGTGTCTTACACAACAGTATGCCCAGCTAATACTGCGGTGGGGTCCTCCCACCGCTTGGGGGCGCTGTGCCCTCTCTATGGGCAGCGCGAGTCAGGCACTGACAGAGTGCTGATGAGCGCTGTCTGGTAGAGAGCCTAGCCTGGCCACCAGCCACCCGAGAGACACCCGTTTTTGGGTCTGCAACACCCCCCCTCCCCCCAATTGATTTAAACCCCTCTGGGGTCTGTATTTTGTAATTTTTTTTGACGCCCTGCAGGTTGTATAGGCGGCTAATAGTGCCGTGTGGGACACTGGTCTAGGGTGGCAGGAGCCCTTTTCATTCAGCCAGGGCGTGAGTGTCCCAGGGCTCTGCCCACGAAGTGTGTGCCTCTGGCCCACCCAAATTAGCCTGGCCTCCCTCCCAGCTTAATTCTGTTCACGCACTGCGTGCCTATATATACAGTGCTCTCCAGCGCTTAATGGACTGCCTATCGCGCCTAATGGGTGCCGTACTACTTACCAGACCAGGAGCAGTCCAAGGAGTTCCATCAACAAATGTACACGCATGCAACAGCCACCACGTAACTACCAAACTACTGCAGGACATGCACTAATTGATCACTAAATGTGATCAACAGGAATACTGAAAGATTGACAAAAGCTCATCTTGAGACCGTGACAGGCCAATTTGTCCCCATTTCCAGCTGGACACATCAGCTCTCAGGGTTTGTTCTTGGATCTATGAGAACAACTTGATTCTGAACTTTGCAAGACCAAACCACCAGTATGACGAAGAATCCTAAGCTTTTCTTGATCTTCTACAGGACCCCTAGTATCACGGTAATCTCAGGAAAGACAAAGCAATATCCTCATCTAATCAAACAAAGCTTTCCCTATGCACCCAGGCCTTACCCATCAGGTGTACTGGTTGTATCTAGAATAATTTGTAGAGTGAAAGTGTCTATGGACATCTTATTTACTTTCCCACTTATTAAGTGAAAAAATACAATTTCTCAAGTTCTTTGGTCTGAAACCATTGACTCCTTTGAGGTGGCAGACCAGCAGAAACATACCATGTTTGATCTTCCACTCCAACAGCCCTACTGCCAGATGACGGAGATGTAGGGAATAAGAACACCCTTGAATTCATACATTTAAGAGGGCCGTGGTGCTGTCCAGGTGCATAATCAACACCCTGAATCACAGTACTAGGAAGACCCTTCCTGGGGAATATATTACTCATTGAAGGCAGAGCTACTCAGGCCTCCTGCGGAAGTTATTGCGAGCTTAGTTAAACAAAGGTGGTGTGGATGGGCTGGGGAAGCCATATCACGGCCATTCTGAATCCTCAGGAAGACCCATGCTTTTGTGGTCATCTCTGTCCACTGATAGCAATGGAGAGAAATCCTTCCATATTTTACTGGCTGGAGTGGAGAGGGCGTCCTGTGGTTGTGGTGAAGAGGTCAGCTGGTCCTCATTTACTGGGAGTTCTTTGCTTGGTGAGGGAGAAGGAATAAGCTTAGTCTTCCCCTCTTCTTCGGCTGCTGAGTGGAACTGGAGGAGAAGGAGAAGGCATTTGCAGTGATCTGGAATGAAAAGATCCCTTAGGACTGAAAAACTGGAAGGCAACAGCTGAATAGAAGAGGAGAGGTCATCTCTAAAGTACAGCTTAGATGGAACTTTTCATTTTAGCTGTGCCCATCTTATACTGCTGCAGGACCTCATTAGTCGACTAATTGAACAAGTTCTTCCCATGGAACACGAGTCAATGACTTTTTCTTCTTCTTCTGGCCTAGACCAAAGGCTTTCATGACTGATGTCTGTATTTTTGTGGTACTTATATAGCACAAATCTAGCTAAAAGGACAGCAGAGCACAGAACAGGGTCAGAGTACAGTTAACTCCTGATAAGAAAGGTAGCAGTATTCTGGAAGCAAAAGTATAATGTTACTGTTCTGTTAAGTGATTTTCTTTAAACCGAGTCTTCAACTCTTTCCTAAAGTGGACCAGCACTGTAGCGGTCCCAGTGGATATGGGGATGTTGTTCCAGATCCTGGATGAATGCATGCAAAGTGACTGATGTCTCATTTTCTCCTTTTTACACTTCTTAGTCTCCAGTCTGATGATTTCCTGGCTGCAGGTGTGCCCAGAGCCACCAGAAATGGTAAGCTTGTATGCACGAGAAGGAGGGATACTGGTTGTGACGGCTTAAGAAATGATGTAGCTGGTTTTGAAAAATTGTGTGGGCCAGCAAGAGTTGGGCAGGGTATTGCAGGTGCATGGACTGACAGGTCACAGTCCTGGCAACATTAATGATATGGTCACACAACATCATCAGTTTTTGTCAGCAGATTCGTTGCCAAGGTTAAACATGAATTTCTACTCCTCCTTGACATGGTCTGGAAGTAATGAGGATATGTTACGATGATAATTTATAATGGACAAAATAAATACCAGGAAGCCCAGCTTCTTGCCCTATCAAACAATGAAGCATACAAAATGAAATTGCATACGTAAAGGAAATACAAGAATCTTAGGGGTGACATTTAATCATAAAACTACTAAAACAAATAAATATACAATTGACAGAACAAAATTTAATTATCCACAAAACATAAAATTAGGAAATCTCTCTGCTGAAGAACCACAAAAGCAAAGTAGGTCCTACATACCAATGGTGACAGCAACTAGGTAACAAAAGTAACTATGTCTGTAACTATAGTTTAAGCAGATGCTGATGGTTGAAGAGGTTAGAGCGAATATGTCATAGTTTAGTCCATGCTACATTTAGTGTCTTGGCCCAAACTTGAAGATCCATTCTGGGATGGGCAGTGTAAGATCACTGTGAAGGAATCTGAACAGTTGGTGGAAGTGAAAGAGGCATAACAGGCATTTCTATGCTTTCCTATTTATCACTTTCAAGACAACAGACAAAAATGTGTGCGTTCCATGCTGAGCTAAGCAGGTGTGACATGTTATACTACAGGATAAGTGATCTTATTTTTCAACCCCAAATGATTCCTCTGTTCGGTGTCGGTTATAATTTCTGCAATTACATTTTGGGAAGATTCAGATAGGTAACCATGCAATAGTTTAGTCTAGACATATCCACTGCCTGAATTAGTAATATATGTTCAACTATTAACAAGGGGCACTTTTTAAACAGGTGGCAAATTCACAGATTTAACTACTAAAAGTAAAAGCAAGTCAAAAAAAGAGCCTGCATTAAGTGCAACTTCACCCGGGAATTGGTGCTTGACAACTGTGGTGGCCAACACATAAATAGCAAAGTATTTGATTTTTCATGCAGCCTCTTTCCAGACTTAGTGCAATACATTTAATTCAGGTTTTGACTGCCAAAAGAACATTAATTATTACGGTCATTTTGAAGTAGTTGCTATTCAAGTCAAGTTCAGGTCGTGCATCTTCAGATATTGGAGTCTCTTCTCTTTAATCAAGTGTGTGAAAGGCAACACACAGTTATTATAAAGGACAGGAGCCAGGGCTGAGCCCGACAAACACCACTGTCTAATGTGTTTGATTTTGAGGAATACTGCACACATTTCTCTGCTCTCCTGGCTCTTTTAGAAAGGATCTGATGGAAGATGGCCCAGCAGGGTCACCCTCATACTTTCTGCCTTTCTTCTCCACTTTTTTCTGACTTCGTTTTTGTTGGCTATCAAATTCTAAGCACTTTACCACTGCTAACCAGTGCTAAAGTGCAAGTGCTCTCTCCTCTAAACATGGTAACATTGGCTCATACCCAACTGCCATATTTAATTCACTTATAGGTTCCTAGTAAAGTACACTACATGTGCCCAGGGCCTGTAAATTAGATGCTACTAGTGGACCCACAGCACTGCTTGTGCCACCCACTTACGTAACCCTCTAACCATGTCTTAGGCCTGCCACTGCAGAGCCTGTATGCATAGATTACAAAGCCATTTCGACGTGGCAAGGTAAACCACTTGTAAGGTGTAGGAGGCTGGCTTAGTATATGGTGCACACTTATTTAAGTGAAGCACCTTGCACTAATCCAGACAAACCTTATGGTGATTTTAGTGGTCTTAGACAACCATAGAAAGCTCTCTAAGTGGTAGCTGTGGAGAGCAGCCTTCAGGCTCATCTTTAAGGAGTGTTATACAGCTTGTTTTACCAATTTAATCATCTAGTGTAGGTTAAACGAAAAAAAACCAGAGTATATACATAAACATTATTCTATTTATTACACTAAACTCACTAACAGATTGGTATATCTCCTACCCAGAGAAATAAACACAAATACACAAGAATACTTCAATTGCCATGGGTAAGTAAGCACAAAATACAGTGGTCTCCAGGGGAAGACCAAACCATATATTAAGAAAGTGGAATGCGAACTGCGACTGAAGTTGGGACTTGGACACGGAGACTCAGAGGAGCTGGAGACACAAGGAATCACCCACGGTAAGTACCTAGGAACTCCACGGAGGCTGTATGCAGAGTGGAAACAGCTGTGTGTCCAATAGAAGTGAACGGGGAAGTCGTGGTTGCAGTTTTAAGAGGAAGGACCCTTCCCAGTGGACCATGAGGAAACCTCGTGGAAGACAGAAGGTTGGAAAGTCACCCCACCTGTGGATACCCCGGGAACCAGGATACCTACACCAGGGTAGCCGGGTGCATAGGTGCGAAGTGACGTCGGAAACCGCCGTAGACCACAAAGAAGGACTGCAGGAAAGAATCCGCTGGTGAGGACTATTCAAGAGTCTGGTGTAATCCGAGGGTGGATTCTTGAATAGGAGAACCTGCAAGCAGAGGGGACAGAGTCTATGCTACTCGGAGGTGACCAGGAGGCACGGAAGAGCAATGCCTACCGAAGTCGGAAGGTTAAGAAGTGATGACGGTGACCTTGTCGCTGCAGCCGTGAGTACCAGGCGACATTGAGGAAGACCAGGAGCCATGCATGAGCTGTTCCACGACGGAAGTCGAGAACCAGGGGGTCGGTGTCCGGCAGGAGCACCAACAAGCCTTGGCAGCTACAACAGGCGTGGAAAGAGAAGGAGCACCGTGTAGACCATCAAGGTCCAAGGGACTCACCACAAGCAGGAGAGTCAGCGCCGGCCCCAAGCAAGTAGGGGAGCCCACTGAAGCAGGAGAAGCCCCTCAAGAGGTTGAAGGCACAGGAGTCGCAAGAGGACCTTAAGCAGCTCACCAAGAAGGAAGGCCCACGGTGCAGAGGAGGCAGTGAAGATGCTGTACTTGGGAGGAAGAGATGCTGGAGCTTCTTGTAGCCCGAAGATCTCTGGAGTGCAGAGCCAACAAGCCTTGGCAACGGCAAGTCAAAGCGGTGCACAGGGGTTTGGTCCCAGTGGATCCAACAAGGGATACTGGCCTCAAAATTGCAGAGAGGACAGGTCAGGCCTCGAGGGAGTTGCAGAACCACCATCTGTGTTGCTGAGCCTTTCGAAGTCCGTGGAACGTCAGGAGCAGCAGACCGGTCAGCTTCGTTGCAGTGCCTGCAGATGCAGGGGAAATGACTTCTTCACTCCAAGGGAGATTACTTCGGGTGTCCTTGATGCCCACAGGTCTGTTTAAGATCCTGGAAGAAGCACAGACACAGGCGACGAAGAAGACTTGCAGAGCAGCAAGACCAGGAGCAGCAGGAGTCTTCCTTGATGCAGTCTCAGTTCCAGGCGAAGTTCAAAATTCCAGACAGTCGAAGAGTGACATGGTTTCAGGCTTGAGTCTTGTTCCACAATTAATCTGAACAGCCACCCACAGGTAAGCCCTTAAGTACCCTAGGGAAAGGGCTGGAATGACTCAGGGGTCCCTCCCAGAGGTGGGGCTGGACAGAGGGGAGTATACTCCCATGTCCTTTGTCCAGTTTCATGCCAGAGCGGTAGCCAAGGGCTCCTAGAACTGGTTCCAAATACAATATGCAAAGAGGGCACCAAATGTGCCCTTCAAAGCAGTCTGGTGGAGCTGGTAAGTGCCCTCAGCCCAATACACTAGGTTCTGTCTGGGAGGGGGTCACATCTCCCTGTGACAGGAAACCTATTGTTCTACCTTCCCCTGCTTGAGCTCGGCTCATCAGCAGGAGGGCAGAATCGTGTCTCTGGTCGGCAGCAACACTAGCTTGCTGTCAGACCCTGAAAGGCTGTAACCGGGAATAGAGGGGGGGTACCACAAGGGAGGCCCCCAGTACATGGGATCATACTAATGTTCACCATACGTATCAAAATGGATGACTTACAAAGCCTAGCGAATGTACTCCGGGGTTTGTAGGGGTGTCCCGCTAATGCAGGGACACCCTCACACTTATAACCAAGCACCCTGCCTTCAGGACAGAAAGGCCTGCCAGAGGGGTGACATATAGGTTTTAAGTGTAGTGACCTTGGGTATAAGGAAACTTATATCTGTCGTCAAAGGTGCTAGCACCAACTCACAGGGTGCAATGGCAGGTCTGTAGTCACAGTTTGAGTAGTCTCTCATGGGTGGCACAATATATGTTGCAGCCCATGGGTGACCCCTGGTGTACCTATGCCCTGTGTACCTTAGTACCATATACTAGAGACTTACAAGGGTACACCAGTAGCCAACTGTGGAGGTACTGAAGTAATTACCATGGTCAATTTAGGGCAGAAGCACAGTGACTGGGGTCCTGATTAGCAGGATCCCAGTCAGTCTAGTCAAAAACACACGAACACCAGGCAAAAAGTGGGGGTAACCATGCTAGGAAGATCCTACCTTCCTACACCAGGCATAAACCTTTCCTTTTTATACATACAAGTCAGACCTAAGGTAGGCCCTGGACAACCCAGAGGGCAGGGTGCAATGTATTAAAAAGGTATGGAATGTACTTTTAAGTTTTACATGCCCTCGTAGTGAAAATCGTCCAAATTCATTTTTTACTGCTGCAAGGCCTATCTCTTATTGGATAACATTGGGATTACGTTATTAAATCTTTTAAGTCTAATTCCCAATTGTAAAAAGATAGACTTTTCAAGTTTAGTGTCTTAGGATTCACAATTATAAATCCTCACTTATGGTGAAGTTGGAGTCTAAATTGTAATTCTAAGAACGCCACACTTGGAGAGTTGGCATTTTCATACTTTAGCCATTTGGTGCCTGCTGCCTGTATCTGAATACACGTCTGTG
Source organism: Calotriton arnoldi (assembly GCA_963921515.1). Classification (NCBI taxonomy): domain Eukaryota; kingdom Metazoa; phylum Chordata; class Amphibia; order Caudata; family Salamandridae; genus Calotriton; species Calotriton arnoldi. The sequence continues at coordinate 515,735 of CAWUFW010006321.1, read as the reverse complement.
GTGGATGACAGCTGGGCTTTGTGCATTCCCTCTAGACAGCCACACACAATGGGAGCTTAGGTGTGACCTAATGGGCCTTAATGGCCCACTAACTGGCTTGATGGGGTGGCTGAGCTGAGCACTGCCTCACTTACACCTGAATCGGCTGTGTCCTGACCACACACAAAGGGCTGCATACCCCCTGTAGCGAGTCTGGAGCCAGGGTTCGGACTCTGTGCACTACAAAGGTTTCTCTTTGAAGTTTCCCCCACTTCAAAGACACAACTGGGTATAAGAACTCGACCTCTGACACCACCAACTCAGTACACTTCTGGACCTGTAACCACTCTACCAGAAAGAACTACTGTGCTGTTGCAAGGACTGCCACTCTGCTTAACTTCTGGTTTCTTAGACTCTTGCCTTGTTGAGCTGCCCTGCTGCCTGTTCTCCTGCCTCAGTGAGAAGGACTGGACCTGCATCATTTGAAACCAGAGTGACTCCAAGGGCTTGACTCCTGTTCTAAGTCTCAGGGACATCAAAGACTTCAACTCCTCCTGCTAGAGCACCTGGACTTTGCTAGCTGCAAGTCTTGCCCTGCCATGTGGTGCCAATCCAGTCCTGGATCCTTGTAAGTGGGTATGAAGTGCTGTTTTAACCAGAACCCACGCATCCTTATCGTAACTGGCGCATCTTCGCCTTTGCATTAGTCGAAACCAGCGAATCCTTGTAGGTGCATGAATCGGAACTAGCGCATAGCCTTTGGAATCAATGCATCGCCTACTGCAGGAGCAGCAGCTGTGCATCGTATCCGGAACCAGCGCTTTGGACTAGACGCATCGCCGCAGTTGTGTGGAGAAAATCTTTGCATCTCGTCCACTGCCCGGCTCGACACCTACGCATCGCTTCGGCTGCACCTCGCATCTTCGTCAACAACGACGCATTCTAGATCAAGGTACTTTGGTTCAGCGGGCCCAACTGGGTCCCTCTATCCGTCCCGCGCTCCATCGCGGTCAGCCGGAACTTTTGGCTTTGCCCAGTCTAACCATATATCCCATTTAAGATCTTATTGCGCCTAAGCGCTATTTTACATTTATTCTTAAAATTCAAATCTCAACTTCTACTTGGATTTTTGTCGTTTTGGTCGTTTTATTTATAAAATCATAATCTATTTTTCTAACCTGGTGCAGAGTCTCTTTGTGGTGTTTTCACTGTGTTACTGTTTGAAGTAGTGCACAAATACTTTACACATGGCCTCTCAAGTTAAGCCTGACCATTTTGTGCCAAGCTACCAGAGGGTGAGCACAGTATATTTAAGGGTGTGTTGTGACTTACACTAACTAGGATTGTGGTTCCTTCTTGGACAGGATGCATACATCTGCCAACCAGAAACCCAATTTCTAACAAGATCAAATTCTATACTTTTCATCATATGCTGAACTAAGTCCTTAGATTATTTAGATGATGTACAAGCATTTCATGGTCCACAGTGTCAAAGGCCTGTTTTTGTTGCTTAAATCTAGAACGTTTTCACTAATTTCAATAATGATTGGCTTTGTTCTTCTCAATGGGCAGGGACCGGACTTGACACAGATAGTTACATGAGACGACATTGTTTTGGAGTAGATCAACTATGTCTGCTATGAGAATTGTAGCTTGAAAGGGTAATATGGAAATAGGACAGAAATTAGAGAGGACTGAAGGATCAAGATAGGGGTACCTGTCAAACTTATTCAACATATAAAGTCAATAGCTGGCTGTGATAGAATTTGGTTTACCTCACTCATTGAGAGTCTTACAGACTAATACATTTCTGGCCATATAGTAAGAGACACATCACATTCTTGTCCAAGGGGAAGAACATCATCTTGCCCTTTCAGGGCCATTACCACCACCACCACATAATAAACTGGACGAATACTGCAGGGACAATGCCCAGAACATATTAGTTTCATTGGGAGGTAAGAAGTCATGTTATTTTGTCTGATGGACAACTTGGCATTACATTATGGCCTAAGCTTTACGCCCTGCCATGGGCACCTCATCACCCTCACTTGTGCGCCTCACATTGCATTTGTTTAAAACACGTTTACCTTTGTTTACGAGGCTAGGATGTAGGGTCAATCCTGTGGAAATTTGCACTGAAACTTAAATAATTGAGCAAGGCACAACCATAAAACAGGAGTAGACCATGCCAAAGAATTCAGCGCTGCTGCTGGAGTCCGGCTTTAGCTAATTTAAGTTAATGCTCTCTAACTATTACTGCAGTTTAGGACAGCACAGAGAGACTGTGAAACATGACTCTCCTTTCCCCAGATCTAATTATATTGCATTTGGATATTTAGTGTGTTATACAATGATTTATTTGGGGGGGTGGTATGAAGCTCTATATAAATAAACATCTTGGCAAGCCAGTGTACCCACTGTCAGACTGAGTCAAAGCAGCTGCCTCCTGTGATCCTAATCAAAGCAGTAGCCTGTACTACTGCGGAGGGGAGACTTGCTAAAAGTATTCGTTTGCAGTAGAAAGTGTTCATATTGTGTATGTCTTTAGAGTGATGTGTCCATATAACCTTGGTGTGGGTTTGTAAAGTATGTCTGTACAGTGTGTACCTTTCTGCACAGTCTGTGTGTCTGCAAGCTGCGTCTCAGCAGTGTGTGCGCTTGCAGAGTGCATAACTGTTTGCATGAAAGTGTCTGCAGAAGCTGTGTGTGTTTGAGTTTATGTGTGCCTGAGGTGTGTTTAACTGTCTCTGCAGAATGTATGCTTGTATGAGTTTGTTTGTGTGTCGCCAGAGTATGAGTATTTGCAGTGTGTGTGTTTCAGTTCATATCTGCAGGGTAGTGTGATTGTGTGTACAGTCTATGTGTGTATCTGCAATATGTCCCTGCAGTGTGCTTCAGTCAGTGTGTGTACTCAGTGCATATGTCTGCGGCCTCTGGTTTAGGGTAAGCATGTGTGGCTGTGATGAGTGTATGAGAGTCATTCATAGTTAGGGTGTCTGTAAGTATCAGGTATTTGTAAAGGACCTATAGAATCTGCAGACTGTATTCCAGCAAAGTTTTCAGGGTAATGTGTTCCCATCTTTTAAAAAGAAAGTTATGAGTAAATGGCAACTGAAATACAGGATAGATGCTTATCCTGGTGCATTTCTGCCTCCTAGTAGCCAAAATGGATTGAAATCTATAAATAAAACCAATGTTTGTCAAGATCTAAAAGTATTCAACATACTCTATTTGGAACCAAAAGTGCAGGATTATTCATACCCCATTCCCTCAGTGGGAGCAAGACATAGATACCCTACACCCAGAAAATAAGGTTCATTGCGCTAGACAGTGTAAATAACCAGGATTCTCAAACTAATATGCATGCAGAGTATAAATTCAATAAACATTTAAAATTTCTAAAGATTGCAGCTTCACACCCATGTGTGGCTTCAGAATGCATGCTCTTTAATCCTCTAATCGCAAAACTGCACTAGAAATCCTAAGTAAACCTAAAGTTCTTCAAGATTTAAAAGTGCATTCAGAAGGAAAAATTATTAGTCAAAACAAAGCTGAAGAAGATTTCCACAGAAATATAGCCAAGACAGTAAAGGTTCACCATCCTATCCTTGATTTCGCCAAAATGCAATTCCAAGAGTAAACCCTGGTTATAGGTGAGGTCAAAGTAAGCCTGGTGGTATAAGTTCTAAGTCTCGCTTTCAAGAATCTTATGCGCAATCCACAACACATTAAAACAAATGCAAGCTGTGAACCCAAGCCAGTGGAGTGTGTATAGAATAGGAGTTCCAGGAACACACATGCGAGTACCCACCACAACTTGAGCTGCTGAGTTCTATAGCACTCAAAGGACCAACAGAGACCCTTATCAAGTCCATGGTATCCCATTACTGTACCCCATCCGCAAGCTGATAAATGTAAAATGCCTCACCTCAAAACTAAGGCCCAACAAATTATTGCTAACAGCTCCAGGTGAAATGGGTTGAGGAGATGGCACAGATCTAAGATGTCAATTTATGATCGACGTCAGTTTTAAAGCCCAGGCTCTTGACTGAATTTACAAGCTTATGACAGATGCTCAACTTTTGTGGCCACAATTCGAGCCCCAGAAGTCCACATGAGTCCCAACCTTCATTACTTTAATTTCACATAGATTCAACTTCAGCAAGTGACTGGACAGTCAAATCGAGCCTTCTCCATAAATTGCCTAAAGAGAGATTCTGAGAAATGCACTGAGGAGGGAACAAGTCACAAGAGAAATTACAAACCTAATCAGAGAGGAAGCGAGCTGGCCATGGCAGAATGGTGAATCTAATCTGAGACTAGCCGGGAAGTCCTGACATGTTAACAATCCAACAAGATGAAATCCCCCCCAAAAAAGCAGGTGGTGGTGAGGAAGTATTTAAAGAAAAGGGCAGATGTTTTTTGTTTAGAACATTATTTTTAATATACACCTGAAAAAGTTCATTATTCTATCTACCTTTACAATCACTTACATTCATTATAGAAACTGAGTTAATTCAAAGGAATTATCTTGAATGTTCACCTTCGCAAACTTGCGATGTGCTTGATGTTCAGCTTGCAAAGTTTCTTTTGCTATTTTTCACACTTTAGTACTGCGAGAGGCCTTAAAAGTCCCATTATCATGACTGACTCATTGTCAGTATAATGGTTTTTACAGAAGCGCCTGCCCAAGCAAATGGGCTGCAGCTTGTTGCTTTATGGGATGGCCAAACTGCAGTATCTGAAGTTAATTATTCTAGAACTTTCATTGTTTCACAGTAGTTTTGGGTGAATAATGATAATGGCACCTTTCCTGGTAACAAATATTTTATTTTAGCACTGCTGCAAAACAATCTTTGTCAATTTCATGGAAATGAGATATACAGGGCAAGTAGATGTTTGCTGCATTTGGCCTTTTGACAAGTAGAATATTTTTAAAATCCCATACCTGGTTCCTGGATTCAGAGACAGAACTGTCTTGAGAACCAATAACTCATCATCAAAGCTTTGTATGGCTACCAGCTCCAAAAATATCTCCTGTAGATTTCCTGAGCATTTTGAGGAGTTGTGCCTCTATGGCAAGGGAGAACTTATATGCAGGAGTTTATATATTTTTATTTTAAAAATCTCTTTACAGGAAAATAGTATCAATACACAATCATGTCAAACAATCTATATATTATATAGGAAAGGAGGTCTACGGATTAGAAGGATGACATATATATATAGGCATCACCCCAGCTCACTGATGTAAGTTTCTTTTCGCGACTTTCCACGCCAGGCGCACGGAGCCATGAAGAATACCGACCACTGGTGTGTGAAACGAGGGCCCTGAAAAGGGAACTGCCTTGTACCTAAAAATCTTTTCACAGAGCGGGGAGGATAGGCGGATCAGTAAGGAATCTGAGGCTAGATAGTCTCTACCAGATAGTGTGTTACTGAAAGTAAGTAACTTGTTCATCTGATAGAGACTTCTAGCTGTAGATTCCTTACCTCAGAATAGATACCCAAGCAATAACTCCCTAGAGCAGGGTCTGGAAACCTGATTTAGACTAGAAAGTCCTTCAGGAAAGAGTGGTGCTTGGTGAACGTGTGAGGCGAAGCCCACTTTGCAGACTGACAGATGTCCAGGACTGGAACTCCACACGCTAACGCAGACTTTGCTCTGGTGGAATGAGCATGCAAGCCCTCCAGAGGTTGCTTCATGGCCAATGAGTATCAGATCTTAATGCAGAGCACAATTCATCAGGAGATGGTTTGTTTCTGCATGGCCTTTCCTTTCTTGGCTCCTACATAGCCACGAAGATTTGATCGTCCACCCTAAGCGGTCATGTGCGGTCAAAGTAGAACGACAATGCTCTTTTTAGGTCCAGACGGTGGAGTCTCTCCTCTTCCTTAGAGGGATGAGGTGGAGCATAAAAGGTAGGCAAGGTGATGGACTGGCCCATGTGAAACTGGGTGACTACCTTCAGCAAGACAATGCTGGAGACCGAAGGACCTGTTTGTCTTGGTAAAAAGAGACGTGCGGAGATGACAGCGCCTAAAGTTCACCGACCCTCCGGGCAGATATAACTGCCACCAGAAAGGCGCTCTTAATGGTCAGGAGCCGAAGAGGGCAGTTATGAAGAAGCTCACAGGGAGCACACATCAGAAAGGTAGGAAGAAAATTGAGGTCCCATTGAGGTATAACGAAGGTAGCTGGAGGAAACGTGTTGAAGACCTTTAAGGAACCTATTTACAATAGGGAACTTCAAAAAGGGAGGGCTGATCTGGCAGTCACAGAAAGCCAAGACAGCAGACAAATAACCCTTCAATGTGCCCAATGCAGAGCCATGGACAAAAGGATTTGGGAAATGGGTGCAGATAAAGGGTCAACCTGTTTGTCTGTACACCATGCCACAAACTTGCTCCAACGGCCAGCGTATATTGTCTTAGTTGAGGGAAGCAGAGCTGGCAAAACATTACAGACTTTGGGCGGAAGGTCAAAAGCTGTCGCCGCTTAATCTCCATACATGAAGGCGGAAAAGAAAAAGTAAAGGCAAACCCGGAGGACACCGATGAGTCGGGCATAGCTCCGGAGCACTGCTGAAACGCTGAGATGAGGTGCCAGCGGAGGAGGGCCTACGAGCGCCGGCTGCTGCATGACTCCAGGCCCGGGGCGACGAGGGCGCTCAGGACAGCGGAGACCGGCCCCCATCCGCCCCCGAAGGAAAGCGGTGAGTGGGTAGCGGGACGCTGGAAGTGGGCACCCACCCCAGGAACGACCCCCATTATCGCCGCCAGAGTGAGTGCGTCCATCGTCAGGGCCTAGCGAGACGAGCCCCGGGAGAGGGGCAGATAACTGAGAGCGCGAGGCTGAGCGCCGGGCCCCAGAGCCAGCTGAAGACGCGGGAGACCACACCGGGGTCCTCGAGCCAGACCAATATAGGAGGGGGGAGAGCATTGCATGGAGGAGAGGCCCTTGCGAGATGACAGGTGTGCACAGCGAGATCCCCCGAGGGGCACCGGAGCCGGCCCGTAACCGGTGGCAAGTGATTGGGGGCATTCATTTAGCACAAAGGCAAGCAGGAGAAAGCACTGGTGCCCACCTGGCGGTTCCATTGAGAGGGCTGATCAGAGGCTGAACCCTGGTGGTAAGGGTAAATAAACTCAGGCGACCCAGAAACTGCAAAACCCCCCCTCCCTCCAAAGATCAAAGGCTGCACTGCGGCCCCTGCCACACGCCACTAGCAAAGAGACCAGTCATATGGTGCAAACAGCGGGGTGCCAGTGGGCCACGAGCGGAACACCCAGACCTCCGGCAACCGAATTTGGAACTGTACTGTCAGCAAAGCGGGACTGGGTGGGAGCAGTAAGCTCCACTTGAAGGTGGATTCAGAATAAAGGGAATAAACAAGAACCAACGACCGCCAGCCTCCCTTAAGGACTATATTAGGGACTGGCCTGTACAAACTGCCCTGCTGAGTCAGCAGAATGGGACCTGCCAGGCCACGGGTATGAGTCTCATCTAGGCAATTGAGAAGGGAAGCCGGGGACAGTGAAAGAGCACCCAAATCTGCAATGAATGGGTGCAAAAAAGCTGTCGTGGGGCAGGGCTCCCGGATGAAGCCCAAAGGACAAGCAGGGACCCAATCTAATAAAATGGACAAATACGCGGTCCCAAAACAAGTGATGAGTACCCAGGACCAACGGACAGACAAACTCACAGAACCCTCTCTGAGGGCCATCATGGTAGCAATCGCAGACCTGAAAGGATCGATCCCAAGCTAGACGCGGTGACCCTGGAAGTAAACCTTCTGCGGGCGGATCTACACAAAATATCAGATAAAGTTACAGCAGCAGAGAATGAAGTAACGAATTTACAGTCCAGCACGAAGCGCCTAGAGGAGCAAGTACTGACCCTCAAGAAACGGCAAGAGATTATGGCTGCGAAACTGGAGGATCACGAAGGGAGGGCGCGACGGAATAGCATCAAAGTGGTGGGGGTCCCGGAAGGTGCAGAGGGTCCAGGTGTGGACCTATTCTTGGAAGACCTGATACTACAACACCTAAAACCAAAGAGACTCTCCAATTATTTTACGATAGAACGGGCACACAGAGCCCCACTCCCCAAGCCAAAACCGGGTGCACCGCCCAGAACGATAATAGCTCGGATCCTCAATTTCTGAGACAGGGATGCTATATTGCAAGCGGCCCGCGCGCACAGCGACCTCCACTACGAAAATGCAACCATTCGGTTCTTCCCTGACCTCACGCTGCAAGTTCAGAGGCAAAGGCGGACATTCGAGGCGGTCAAGAGGGAACTACGCAGCAAAGAGATCAAGTACATGATGCTGTTCCCAGCGAAACTAAGGGTCATTGCAGAGGGAAAGACCTGGCACTTCAACACGGAAGAGGAGGCGTGGGAGTGGCTAGAGGGCTGGCGGACGGCTGGACACAACTCCCAGCGCGGCCAGCGACGGAAAAGGCAGAAAGAACAGCCGTCCAACCGAACGGACGAAAGGACACACACGGCCGACTGACATGGACAATTGCACTACAGTCTGAAGTGCTGAGAGAGGCGCATAGTCAAAACGGTTGCCGGCGACCAGAAGGCAGTTGATGGGTTGGAACATTGCGGTCAATCATATCCTTTATGAATAAGGGGAAAGACTGAACAGCTAGGGAACATACCGCAAAATGGAGAGGGGAGGTACTTAACAGAACACTTTGTTGACAGCAGGGATAATAAACAGACTAAAAGTTTGAAGGGGTGGGGGCAAGCGAGGATGTTCATCTATACTACTAGGCACCAGCCTACCCCGTTTTAGATAATAAAGTTACAAGGGCGACAGGCGCTCTGAAAGTTCGGGAGGTGGGTGGTTAGTTAAACCCACCTAGCAGGGTAGCAGGGAGGGGGGTGTTACATAGTTAGGGAATGTGGGGTCGTTTTAGCCACAATGGGACTGTTTATTGTATGTTACAGTATTGTCAGGTTGCAAGACATTTACAGTGGTCACGACAAGCGGGGAGGTTTCAGCCAGCGAGAAAGCCAACATAGATGTTAACGACACACACAGAGAAATTCCCACTGCAGGGCCTCAGAGAGAGGCGGGATGACAGGACGATACTAAGCTGAAAATCCAGACCTGGAATGTCAACGGGTTGGGCAATCGAATCAAGCGTGCAATAGTACTACAACATTTGCATAGGCATTCTTCTGACCTAGTGCTATTACAAGAAACGCATCTGAAAGGTAACCACTATAAAGCGCTAGATAGGCATGGCTACAAGCTGGTGGCGCATGCAGGCTATATGTTGGGGTCGAGAGGGGTGGGAATACTGATGTTGACCAACCTTCCTTTAGCAATAAAGGAGATCAAACACGACCCACTTGGGAGATATGTGGCCCTCACTGGGACGTGGGAGGGGAGGGTTCTGAGCATAGTTTCAATCTATGTGCCATCGGCCATGCAAGCAGATACATTGTCGGTAGTGGGTACCCTGCTCGTTGACCTCCCGCAGGGAATTTTAATATTAGGCAGAGATATGAATGCGACCATGGAACCAGAGAGAGACAGGGAATCGAAGGCGACCAGGGGACGAGGAGAGGAACCGCTATGGGCGTTTGCAGAGGCCATGGGGCTGACAGACCTGTGGCGTCTACACAATCGCCATGAAAGGCAATATACTTTTTACTCAGCTGTGCACAGCAGCTACTCCCACCTTGATCATATCCTAACACAGATAGAGAATTCTGGGCTGTTTCGGGATGCGAAAATCAAAGCACGAGGGATCTCTGATCACTTTCCGGTGGAGGTGGCCCGCCACCAAGAACGACGGTATTGCACCCAAAATAGATCCCTGGGTTTTTAAGAACAAAGATCTAAGTGACCAAATTAGAGAGAGAACACAACTCTATTTTCAGGAAAACGAAGGGTCTGTAGATGCAACATACACTCTATGGGAAGCATTCAAACCAGTGATACGTGGACACATACAAGCACTGCTGGGGGAGGAGGGGGGGCGCAAAAAATAAAAAATAAATCAATGGGACACCTTAGAGAGGGAAGTAGCTCAGTTGGAAGCAAGAGCGTTAGCACGGGAAGAAACTGATCCGCCACTCCCACACCAAATCAAGCTCAAGCAGCAGGAAATGAAAGATCTGGCAGAAGATGCGGCGAGATCACTAGCGTTGGCAACGCAAAGGAGACTGTACGACCTTGGAGATAAGGCTAATAAAATGATTGCATGGCTGGAAAAGAGAGATAGAGAAAGGAGCTGCGTAGTGGAAATATGGGACTCCAAGGGGGCAATGCAGACGACAGGGGATGGAATAGCGGATGCTTTTGCCGATTACTATGAGGATATATATACCTACAAACCACTTAGAACAAGAGAAGACTGTCGAGAGCTACTGGTGGATGTTCGGCTCCCTAGGCTAACGGATGGAGATAGGGAAGACTTAGATAAAGACATCACAGTTCAGGAAATTGAAGGGGCCATACGTGACTTACAGGCCATGAAGGCATCGGGACCTAACGGTCTTCCGGCCGAACTGTATAAGGGTACAGCGGGGGTGGTGGCTCCACACCTGTTGAAAATGTTTGAGGAGGCAAGAGAAAGGGGATGCCTACCTGCAGACCAGCGAACGGCTACGGTAGTGGTGATCCCGAAAGTGGGCAAACCCCCGGAAGAGTGCAGCTCTTATAGGCCCATATCCCTGTTAAACTCAGAGGCTAAAATTCTGGCCAAGGTCTTGGTAAATCGCATACTAGGAGTCGTTACGACTCCGATACACCCGGATCAAATGGGCTTTATGCCGCGCCGGAGTACTAAACTAAACCTTAGGTGGTTGTTTGGGGTGATGCACTTGGTCAAGTCCCAGCCGGAGGACGAAGCGGTACTGCTCTCGCTAGACGCACGAATGGCGTTTGACTGTATTGAGTGGCACTACCTATTTGCAGTCCTGGAGAGATTCGGGTTTGGTCCTAAATATCAATCATGGATCCACATATTTTATACGAAACCGATGGCCAGGGTGTGTGTAAACGGCTCGGTTTCCCGCTCCTTTGCCCTGCATAGAGGGACGAGGCAGAGGTGCCCGCTATCCCCCATTTTGTTTGCATTGGCATTGAAGCCGCTTGCGGCTTGGGTGAGAGGAGACCCAGTAATCACTGGGATAGCGGGAGAGGGGGGCTGGGAAGAGCGTATTTCACTATACGCAAATGATATTTTGCTGTATGCCACCAGGCCTCGCTTCACAGTAAGTAGACTGCTGCAAATCTTTAGATTACTCGGTGGCTACTCAGGGTACCAAATTAATTGGGACAAATCTCTTCTGTTCCAGCTTACGAGGGAGGCCTCGCCATTGCAGATATCAAAAAATACTATTGGGCGTCTCAGTTGGTGCCAATTAACAAGTGGATTTACGCAGACAGGGATGACCCAGCATATAGAGTGGACCATCTAGGGATGGGGCAGAGGGGCTACCCAGGGGTGATGTATCGTAAAACCGCAAACAAGCACATGCCCCTTCATACGCAAACAGTGGTTAATGCTTGGCGGAAAGCCACTAACTTCCTGGGGTGGGACAATAGACTAACGCAAAGAACCCCACTGTGGGACAGTGACATGTTACGAGAAGTGGGATCACTACAGGGATTCCAAAAATGGAAACTGATATAGTCCACCTGGGGGATGTGTGGAGCAGGTCGGCAATAATCCCATTTGAAGACCTACAAAAAGAATACCAGTTAGCAGACTCAGAAAGATAAAGTACATGCAATTGGGACATGAACTCAGATGACATATCAGGGAAGGAGAGCAGCTCCCAGAGTATAGCCCATTGGAGGACCGACTATTGCTAGACCCGATCACAGAAAAAGCCATATCCTCGATATATAGAAAGATAATTAATAATGCACCTGACCCACTGAGGGCATTGCGAGAAGCTTGGGAAACAGACATCGGGTTCCTGGAGGATGATGACTGGTCCAAGGCACTACAAAGGCCGAGGGAGGTAGCGATTAGAGCGAGATTCCGGCTGGTCCAATAGCAGATCCTGCACAGATCTTACTCTACTGGAGTGCTGCTGTGCAAGCTAGGACGGGCCCCCACAGACCTGTGTGTATGAGGCTGCAACCATAGAAGCACATTTTTTCATATTATTTGGGAGTGCCCAGCAATACAGCAATTCTGGGGAAAGGCGATAAGGGTTATGTCCGAGGTCATGGGGCAGGAAATCCCAGCAGAGGCCAGATGGCACATCCTATGCGTAACAGACGACCAGGCTTGGCAAAGATATCAAAAGATTTGGCTAATGGTGGCAGCAATGGTAGCTAAAAGAAATATCGCCAGAGTGTGGGGGGCGACCCTCCCCCCGGGGATAGGGCAATGGAAGACCGACCTAGACTGGTGTTGTGCTACCGAGAGAGAGTCATCTATGAGAGTAGAGGCTGCCCAAGGAAATGGGGGAAAATATGGAACCGTTGGGTGGACTATAGAGGCCTAGGAAACTTGGGAGGGGAGGAAGAGAGGGGACCAAGAGTTAGAGATACAGGTGATTTGAACATTATCCAATAAGTGTATTACAATAGTAGATGTCAGAATGTATGTCAGAATATTTGAAAATAGACTTGTAATGTAACACAGTTGAGGTATGGTCAATACTTCTGTGTCTGAAACAATGTACGTTATAACCAACAGTGGCTAGTTTCTTGACACTATGACACCATGGCTCCTGTAAATGATAAACTGTATACTGCAACTGACGAAAAGTTTAATAAAAAACTTTTAAAAAAATGCCAACTAAAAAGTCTCAAACTGCTATTTGCCCCCTTTACGGACTTAGCAATGTCATTGCAAACAATTGTTGGTGTTTCTGATAGCAGTGCAAACAAAATCATCTTCTACCTACAGATTGATATGTGAAATTCTCCTCTACCAGAACTCTTAAGGTTTTATAATGGCTGTGAATTTGTTTGTATGATTTGTTTAACAACTAAAAAGTGGAAAGTGCCAGAGCTCATACCAATCGGGTGTGTACCACACATCTCGAATGCGTGGGGCTGGTCAGTGGGCGGAACTGGACACCAAAATCGGCACTTGCATGAAGGTTAAAACTAGTCCTGCACGGCAGGAAGCAGCAAATCAAATAGGGCCATGGAGTCTTTCTTGACTGATTTATGGCACTTATTCTGCTCTGAAATTAGCCCCAATCCTACCAGGAAATTTCGAGAGTGCAAAAATGGCCATGATAGTGGGTGGCTCAGTCACTAGGGCCTCTTTGTTCGTTCCAGAGCTTGGCTGTTCCTGAAATAAAACTTTTAGGGCTTCTTTGTTCGTATGCACTTCACCTCACAAGATCCTCTCCCTCGTTAAAGACATACATATACACACACACACTTTCTCTCTCGCATCCCTTCGCCCCCTATTCCTTTGAGGAAGCAAGGGGCAGCGGCGAGAGATGGGGAAGAGAAAGGATCCACAGCATGGCTTGCTGGGGAGGGAAAAGAGGAGGGTATGTCAGAGAAAGGGAAAGACACCAGAGCATCGGCAGCACAGGAGAGATCAGGGAAAGAGGTAGGCGGCACTGCATGCAGTGGCTTCAAGTCGCTTTTCTGTATATAATGCTCTCATGAGATACAGAATTACATTTGTGATTACAGCGTACTTTTCAGATGTAAAAAAGTCTCTCACACACTGATGAATGGTGGATGGATTCACCCAACACTCATCTGGGTGAGGCCAAGATGTGATTGGCAAAGTTTTAAGCCAAAGGTTGGGCTAGTCAGTAATGATTTGATGTTTTGTAAAGTGCTCGAATGCCCATGGGCGTCTTGGCGCTGCTTTCCAGACAGATGCCAGATTGCTACTGATGATAGGAGTAGTTGTTACTTAGTTGATAAAAAGCCAGGTTTTCAGGAATTTTCTAAAAGACCATACATTCGGACTGTTTTTTATGTTTAGAGGGAGCGTGTTCCAGAGTTTGGCTGTTCCTGAAATAAAACTTCTTCTGCCCCAGTGCACACTCTTGGCTCTGGGGATCAATAAAAGTTTACTGGTGGAGGACCTTAGATTTCTAGACGGGCATACCAGATCAGACAGTCCTGTAAATATTCTGGGCCTATGTCGTGCAGTCAGTGCCTTACATGCTAAACACAAAGATTTAAATTTGATCTTTTTGTTGACTGAAAGCCAGTGCAATTTGGTCAAGAAGGGGGGCCACCGACTGATATTTTGGGATATCCAGCAGCAGGCGAGCTGATGCATTTTAAAGCTGCTGTAGCTTTTGCAGATATGTTTTTGGGATGTTTACATAAAGGGCATTTTCATACTCCAATTTGGCAAATGGATGTAGGGGATGGCCCCAAAGCCCACTCCAATTATATTAAAGACAATAACAGCTGCAGTGTCAAAGCCCAGACTCAAAAAAGCTAGATTTTCCTTCTACATGCTGATCCTGCTCACTGTCTACCTATTAACATCTTGGTTGCTGACAACAGTTGACTTACCATCTCAATACTGCTTATTAAACATCCATTCTGTTGTTAAAAATCAAGTACTAATTACGGGCTTTCTACCACAACAAGGTATAGGTATGTAATTTCTTACAGAAACGTGGTTGTCATATCCTGTTGGACCCTATTCCTGTGAGGTTTTTTTATTATTCCACCAGGACTAGCTTAGCTAACTACATTGTATATTCAGCTCCATCTTGCTTTAGTTCACGCTGCAGTCCGGGCAATTTTTGGTATTCACAAAAAAGGTACAGTAAACATCAATCTCTGTTCAAATTATGTTTATGATCATGTGTCTGGTGTAAAATTGCCTTCACCATCAAGCATCTGAGTATCTTTGCCCTAAAAGCTCTCTCTATTGCTCTGGATAGTATATTTACAGCAAAGGCAAACCTTTGCTTGAAATCCTCAGTTATACCATCATTATATCACATGGTGCCAGTCCCTTTTAAGTGCCAAGTCCAAAATTATGGAATACACTACCTCTAGTCTTTAAAAAATCCTCCTCACTTCTGAACTTCAGACAAACTGAGGACTTGGCTGTTTGGTTAGGCAGCAGGTAAAACTTACACCAAGAGACCGTTGTGACAGCAATATACAAATTATGTCAATCAATCTGTGGAGAAAATATACTGTAAGCATGCAAGGCTTGCCGCTCTCAAAGAATCCTATTGTCAGCCACACTCACCTTTTCAAGTGACCCAACAAAAGATGCCCGTTGTCAAACTTCCTGTTGCAGTATGTGATGGGACATGTGATTGGCTTGTAATTCTGTGGACTTTGCTGAGCGATAGGTAACCTTTTGCGACCTGTAGTGACTGATCCTGGTCTAAGACCTACATTTTAAAACAGAACAGATCAATCAGACACTTTTTAGGCAGCAAAATTTAACAATACCCAGATCATGGACGTTTGCACACTAACAGTCCAAATAACACAGGCCATAACTACAACATCACAAATCCGATGATAACTGTATAACTCCAGCAATCCCAAAATATATTTATAAAAAAAAGGCACATATATGTTTAGCTGAAGCATTTGTACTGGTGCCTGCTAATTAAAAAACAAAACCACAGTTAAAAAGCATAAATCTACTGTTCTTAAATATCTCTTTAGGACATCTTTCAAAGTTTCTAAATATCAAGAAAACAATGTGCACCGCTGCTACTGGGCAATTTCTAAAATAGTAATCTTTAGCATACATAAGTAGTTCAGGTCCAAAATTAGCATGAAAATCTGCTCCCTACTTATCAGCGATCTTCTTTACATTGAGTCTAACTCTTCGTAATGACAGGCTTTATAATTGAGGTTGACTCCAATATGGACCTAACCTAAACTTCCTGTTCATCAAACCCAAGCAGTATTCGTGGCTGAAAAACCAAAAAAGTGCCAACCTTGAGAAGTTTGAACCACTAGGGCTGTATGAAGGAAGATTTAGCCTCTTCAATTTAGAACCCTTGTGTGTAGCCCTCACATTATTCCTGTTGCTTTCAGTCTATTGGCATTTACAAGATAAGGCCTATTTTATCAGATTTTCATAATCGAAGAGGACATTCAGAGAAATGCACAACCATCCAGCCCACAAAGCCAATATCCTTTAACAGAGGCTGGCAATTGAAGCAGCGAAGACCATAATCTAGGGAACTGCAAGCTGGCGAAAGTGTTTTCACCCCTATTCCCTAAATCAACGGTCAAGAAAAGCAAGAACTTATTCCTCTCCCAAAATCCTATCGTTTGCTGCAAGTGATCTTTATGGCCTACACTATGTCAAACCAAAATAAGACCTTTCATTGGGGATGCAGGATTCAGATAAGAGGAGTGACAGTCAATCATCTCTTCAACATTAACATAAAAAACATTTGTCAAAAATTCCTGTTCCAGAAAAAGCATCATCTTTGCTAGTTCATGCTTATGTCACAGGTATGAAAACAAAAATTTCAGCCAATAAAAGGTTCAATTGTAACTCATTACAAATTATACCTCAGGCACATTATCTGTGTTTGTGCCAGAATTCGCCCTTAACCAGGTGCTCCTGGTGCAAACTAGAAAAGGGCACCCAATTACACTAAAAAAGGGCTGTTCTCTGTGCCGTTTTAAACCCCGACAGCTGGCACCTGAGCAGAAGACAACCTATTAGCAAAAGACAGAGAAACTGTTTGAAACCGAAGCTCCGTCTTTCACTGGAGGTAGACTGGCCTCAGTTTTAAGATGGGACAAGAATTGTAGGAGGCTGGCTTAGTATATGGTGCACACTTATTTAAGTGAAGCACCTTGCACTAATCCAGACAACCCTTATGGTGATTGTAATGGTCTTAAACAAGCATAGAAAGCTCTCTAAGTGGTAGCTGTGGGGAGCAGCCTTCAGGCTTAGTGCAGACAGAAGAAGTGTTAAGCAGCTTGTTTTACCAGATCTAATCATGTAGTGTAGGTTGAACGAAAAAGAACCACACAGTGTAGTTATAAAAATAAGTATATATATATATATATATATATATATATATATATATTTATTTTTAAACAAATTTTATTGAGTTTTACAAAGGTTCCAGGTATTCATTATGCAACAATCTTATCATAGTTCAGGATTACAGTTGATCGGCTGAGAACACAATAAAGGCAATGTAAAAAAAATAAGGATTGCCAGTCAGCACATTACCCTCAACTGCCCCGCTGTTCCCTCGCAGTCTAGCGTACATACGTTGTATTGTGTTTGATTCTGGGACTGCGAAACATAACTGCAGTCCCGACCTGAAACACCCTTCCCACAACTTCCCCTCCACCCCCTCCTCCCCCCAGGTGTGTCACTCGTACTCAGGTCATTAATTTGCGACATCCCCCCACTCCAGGGTGGGCTTCAGAATTGACTGGGGTAATATTTTAGGGAATCTCGATCAGATAGGTCGGTAGTGTGCTGCGTCTGTTAGTGAGTCCCACGGTTCTAAGATACGCTCAGTCTACTCCTGCCGGGGGCTCATCTATGGGGTCCTCCTCCCCAGTGTCCACAGGGACCTTAAGCGGTACAACTAACGTTTCCCAAGCTCTTGCCGCTTCCAGCGCCCTCTCACTCCCCGTTCTTTTTGCTATTTGCATCCTGATCACACCTTCGCATTCAGCCCACTTAATGAGTTCTGTTTTCCATCTTGCTATGCTTGGACCCTGCTTCGCTTTCCAGTGCATGGTGATGTCCCTTTTGGCCAGTAGGAGGCCCATATCTAAGAACTTACTCGTGATTTTATTTTGGGATGTATGAGGGAACCAGTGTAATATGCAGTATTTCTGAGTCGGCTCTATTTCCCTGTCGGTGATGTCGGCCAGCAACGTCGTCACCTCCCCCCAGAAATTACTCAGGTGCGGGCAGTCCCAGAACATATGCCTAAAATTTGCTCCTTCTCTATTGCAGCGCGGGCAAGCCGCTGCTTGGGCCGGGAAATACTTATTAATCTTTTCCGGGGTGAGGTATGCTCTATGTAGAATATAAAAATGCACCAGCTGGAATCTGGCGTTTCTGGTGCTCTTCCAAGCTCGCTCCACCAATTCCCCCCAGATTTTCTCTGGGATGGCTTCTTCAAGGTCAGCCTCCCACTTGAGTCTCAACTCCGATAAGGGCAGTAACGTTTCCCGCGTTATGCGCCTGTATAAGCATGTAACCAACCGCCTTGAATGTACCTGCCGCCAAAACCACATACTGACAGCACAATGACATTTTTGGTTCGGTGAGTCCCCCTCCCCAGTGTTTTCGTATGGCCGCGGTGAGGGCAGAGTACAACAGGAAGTCCCCCCCCCCCCGGTAGGTCATAACGGGCCTGCAGGTCATTGAACGGGATCATGGCCTCCTCCTCGTATAGGTCTCCTATGTTAGCCAGCCCTTGTTCCGCCCAGGTCATCAATCTCTGCCAGTTACCCCCATGTGGCAAAGCTGCACACATAAGCAAAGGGATGTC
This sequence comes from Calotriton arnoldi, assembly GCA_963921515.1. Classification (NCBI taxonomy): domain Eukaryota; kingdom Metazoa; phylum Chordata; class Amphibia; order Caudata; family Salamandridae; genus Calotriton; species Calotriton arnoldi. The sequence continues at coordinate 497,308 of CAWUFW010006321.1, read as the reverse complement.
CGGGGCATAAGGGCGTCTAATTTTGGCCCGCCGCAAGCTCCTGTTCCAGCATCATCGTGCTGTGTCGAGCTCCGTGGTGAGGCGCGGGGCTCGAACAGGAAGTCGCAGTATAATTTGGGATAACAGTTTTAAGGTCACAAAGTCTTCTCTCCGCTCTTCTTCCCCCCTGAGACAGCAGGTCACCCACTGCGTGAGCCATTGAAATTGTGCCGCTAGATAGTAGGCCTCAAAATCAGGCACTGCCAGTCCTCCCTCCGCTCTTGGTCGCATCAGAACAGCAAGCGCCACCCTGCGTCTGCCATTTCCCCATAAAAAATCTGTGACCATTGACCCGAGTTGAACAAAGTACTTCGCCAGTATCCAGACCGGTAACGTCCCGAAGTAGTATAATAACCTAGGTAGGGTCACCATTTTAAGCAGAGCCACTCGGCCGGCTACAGAGAGCGGCAAGGAGCCCCAGAAGTCGAAGTTGCTTTTTGCTCCTCTGATGGCCTTCCCAATATTACCCTCTAGTATGTCCTCCCGAGTGTGGTATATTTGAGTACCCAGGTATGACAGGCACCTATCTTCCCATCTCAACCCCTCTGGTTCCTGTGGACTTATCCTGCCCTCTCTTGCAGGAAACAGGCAAGACTTTGCCCAGTTCACCTTTAGCCCTGCAACCCTGCTGAGGTCCTGTAGTAATTCTTTCGCGCCCTGAAGCGCCTCCCCTGAATCAGCCAGAAACAGCAAGAGGTCGTCGTCATAGAGCGCAATGTGGTGCATCTGCCCATGAACGTTAAGCCCCTGATAAGATTGCCCTGATCTAGCTTTCGCAGCTAGCGGCTCCATAGCCAGGGCAAACAGTAGGGGGGAAAGGGGGCACCCCTGAGGCGTTCCGCGTCCCACGTTGCAGGCGTCCGATATTAGCCCACCAGTTTTAACCCTAGCAGTGGAGTCTGAGTACAGGAGAGCTGTCCAGCCCACAAAGTTGTCTCCCTGCCCAAACTTCCGCATCACATGGAACAAGTAAGGCCATTCCAGGCTATCAAACGCCTTTTCTATATCAACTGCGAAAATTGTTGCTATGTCTTTCCTATAGGAGTCAGCCCCCAGCACTCGCATAAGGCGCCGAATGTTAAGCACTGTGTTTCTGGTGGGAATGAACCCGGATTGGTCTTTGTGTATCAGAGTGGTCATGTGGGGGAGCAAGCGAGTAGCCAATATCCTACTCAGTATTTTGTAGTCTAAGTTAAGCATAGAGAGCGGGCGATATGCCGTTTTGTCCCATGGTGATTTCCCCGGTTTGAGTAGCGGTATGATGATTGCCTCTCGTAGATACAGGCAGGTGTCCCACTTGTTTTGTGTCGTTGTATAGCTTTACCAGCCTGGGGGCCAACAGATCGATGTATGCTAGGTAGAATTCAATTGGTAGGCCATCTGTGCCCGGTGTTTTATTTTGTGCCATATTCTTAATAGCCCCCCTTACTTCCCCCAATCTCGACTTCCCACCCCAGGGTATCTGCGACTTCCTCATTCAGAGCTGGTAGTTCCACGTCACGTATGAACTCATTCAGATCCTCCTCCGCTGGGACCAACTTACTCTGGTATAGGTCTGTGTAATATGCTAAAAACAAATCCATCTTGTTCCCTAAGCTCCAGGATCACCGTGCCTCTCCTGGCAGGGTTAGCCAACCAAGCCAGAAGAGCTCCCGACTTGTCCCTTTCCGAGTGAGCACGAGTGATGTGTTTTTTGTAATCAAAGCAACGAAGGCGTTCTACTTGCACTGCCACTGCCGCTCTAGCCTCAATGAGTTCCCTCTGCTTGTCCGCTTTCTCAGGTCTGTCTTTTTCTAGTTCTCTTAGGTGCTGGTCAGCCCTCTGTATGTCCTGAAGTAGCCCCTTTAGTGTACCCATCATCTCCGATATACATCGCCCCCTAATGACTGATTTAAACGCGTCCCACTCCACTAATGAGTTTGCTGCAGTAAGTAAGTAAGTGTGCGCATTGTCTTGGAAATAATGAATAGCTGTGTCTATCACTTCATGAAACACCTGGTCCTCTAGGGCCTCGGGTCTCAAGCGCCAGGTGGGGATTTTGGGTCGCGCGCGGGACCATTGCAAGCTTAACAACACAGGATTGTGGTCGGATAGCGTCCTAGTGAAGTATTCATTGCTGCGAACCCCCTCATGTACATCTGGGGAGCACAGTATGGCATCTAATCGGACATGCAGTTCATGCAGGGCTGAAAAAAAGGAGTAATCCCGGGTCCCAGGGTGCTGTGCTCTCCACGAATCTATTAGTCCCCACCGCTGTTGCCAGTTACATCGTGCCTCTGCTAGTTTGTGTGAGGGTGCGTCAGGGAGCAGAGGGTGGGAACGGTCAAGAGTAACATCTGATGTACAGTTAAAATCGCCTCCCAATAAAACTGAACCTGTGAGTACAGATGCTAGTTTCCCAGAAAGATGTGAAAAGAAGGTTGGCTGGTCCAAGTTAGGCGCGTAAACGCTACCCAGTACAATATCCCTGCCGTCTAGTCTCCCAGCAACTACCACATATCTGCCGTCTGGGTCGATAATCTGTTTCGTGCACTGAAAAGGTACACCCGCCCTCACCCAGACTAAGACTCCCCGTGCATATGCGGAGTAAGTGGTATAAAATGATTGACCCCTCCAGCGACGCTGCAACGCCACTCCCTCTTTCGCTATTATGTGGGTTTCCTGAAGTAATGCAATCTGAATACCTCTACGGACCAAATATGCGTGTATTTTATGCCGTACCATTGAGTGCATCCCCCTTACATTCCACGAAATACATTTCAAATCCAGTGGGGATCCCATTGCTGTAGGTAATTCTCGTGCTCCCTAAACCCCCCCCTCCCCAGTGACATGCCTGGCCCCCCATTAACATTCCCCAAACCAAAGAAAACCCCCAACTCCCTCTCCCAGGACGGAGAACAAGTTACCATCCAAACACTGCTTGAGTACGCAAACATCCAGTAGCGGTTACAGGGGTGACCAACTTACAGTTCTGGACCCAGATCCCCACCACGCCGCTTCCCCGTTAAATGCACCAAACATTCCTCCCTGGACCAGCTATTTGCGGCCCTTGTTACCGTGGTGCAGACAGCCGGTTCTTTGAGATCTCCCTCAAGTGCAAGTGCACATCGTGTCTCTGAGGTCCAAAGTGTGATATGCCACCTCATAGTCATCACACAAAATCGTCCGCTGTCTGGGGTGTGATCTTTGGCAAGTCCGTCTCCAAGGTTTCATTGTCACTGAGATCCAGCGAAGTTTGATTGTTCCGCTTGCATTCCAGTCTTACTTGAAGCAGGGCTGGAGTCTTTTTGGCTATGTTGCGCACGGCCTGTAGCACTTTATGACGTTCCAGGCTGAGCTCTCTGGGAGATGGGGCTCTGGACCAATGTTCCCTCTAATTTCTTTCCTCTGTGTGCGGCAGTGTAAGGTCTCTGTGCGCTGCAACCAAGACTATGTGCGCCAGGAACCAGACCGCGCGTGGTGGTGCAGCGCCAAATATCATTCCAAACTTTTGCTTAAAAAAGTGAAAAGAGAGTGCATTTCCACACATGCAGCGCCACATGAATGGTCTTAAAGCAGGTTTTCAATTTAGATACACATGCCATGACATGAATTGGTTACACATTTGCACTTTCCTTACATTTAAATTATGAAATTTTAAAATTCGGACCATATTTGCCTACATTTTCTTTCAACAGCAATGGTTCTATATACATTTAGTAGCAGATCTCAGTGAACTACCGTTGACAGAATGTCCAGAATGTGAACATTCGGCTTCTAGTGCCCTGTGGACCACAGTTCCCAGAATCCCGAGTGCAGAAACCCTCCGCCTCCAGTGTCAAAGAGCTTATAAATTCACAGGCTCGGAGATTGCCTTTGGTACAATTAACATCCTTTTGTGCTATGGCAGCTGTTCTAAACAATGCAATGCACCCTCCTTGGAAAAAAACCTACAGAAAGGTGCGTTTTATAAAGAAACAACCTGCTGCGTGCTTGTTAGTAAGTGAAAACATCTCTGATGGGGAACTGGGGCTGGTATCACAGAACGCTCCAAAGTTAGTGTTTGGTTACTTAAGCACTGCGATTGACATCTTTGCTCTCGCTCTCTCTCTTTGAACCACCACGGATTGCCTGATTTTCTCTCGTAGAAGCCAGTGTGTCTGTCCTTTTACCGTCTCCTTGCCAGTTTATCTGCAGACGGCTGGATCCTGGCTTGACCAAAAACATTCGACAAAATGCAGCTATTATTAGTCTGTCTTGGGGAATAGCTATTGGCTATAAGAAAACTAAATATTCCCAATTAGCTGCATGCCTATTAAAGCATGTTTAGCTGAGTGAGCAAGAGCACTTTAGCACTGGTTAGCAGTGGCAAAGTGCAGAGTCCTAAGGCCAACAAAAGCAAAAATCCAGTACAAATTGAGGGTAAGTAGGCGAAACATTGTGGGGAAGACCAACCTAATGCTGACAGGTCTAAAATGCAGTAATTCACAAAACCTTGGCAAAATCCCACAGTTTGTAGAATTGTATCCATTTTTCCATTGACAATAGTAATGATCAACCCTGTTCCTATTAAGTTTCATGAAATCTATATTTGATGTTTTGCAACAACAACATTTTCATTGAAAAATCTTTCATCAACTGGGATGATCAGGGAGTCTGCTGCTGTTGGTGTACCCAGGCACTCAGTGTCCCATATTGCCTTGCTGCACAGATGAAAGGAGGAGGGGCCACATCTGATTCCCCCATGCTGCACGCTTTCTAGCTCTCTTCCTCCTCCTGCAGCATGGGACATGCACGGGCCATACTTGTGCAAAGGGCCGGCCAAGGACCGGCCCGTCCTGCACCAGTCAGCACCAGAAAGAGCCAGGGCAAGACCACCCCACTTGGCTCCATCATCAGACATCTACTGTTGTTCTTGGTAAGAGTGTTTAGTATCCTTTGGGTTTAGTTCTACGATAGCATATGTCTGATGGCCCATCTGACAAGAGGTTCATGCATCCTCTGAATCAAGAGGAGAGATTGCTGGGTGCTTGCGGGTGAGCGTGGGCCAATGCTCTGTTGCTGTGCGGTAACCCTCGACCCAGACCCTTTTTTCCTCATGGCCTTTTATCAGACTAATCCTTGTTCTTCAGCCTGTTGGTTTGGACAAGAGCAATTGTAAGGTGTACTCAGACACTTGGACCTTTGCATTTGGTCCCCTATTTAATTGAACTGAAATGAACCAGGGTGTTGCTGTATGGCTGTGGATTTTGCCACTTGCATCACTTGAGGGGGTACAGTAACAATTGTGCCGGGAGGTGCAACGCTGAGGATGGGATTGAAGTTATCCCTAACATCATGCCCACAGCACTGTTGTCAACCTGCGGCACAGGCCAGTTGTACCATTTCTATCATTTGAGGGAGACTCTGGGCCCCAGTGACACTTGCATTATGAGGCGCCAATACTGAGGACGGGATGGTGTTCTCCCTTACAATGTGCTTACAGCACCGCCAATTCGTGGTGCCGGACACTCGCACCACATAAGTGGCCTAATGAATTTTAAACTCTGTGTGTGACCTTTGATCACTAAATTGCTATGCAAATTGACCAGAGTGCCCTTGGAGTCCATTGATTTTAAACTAGCCCTCTTTTGCAAAACTGCTTAAGACTTCATTCCAAAAGGGGCCCATCATATTACGTGAAAGAGTAATTTCTAATAATATTCCACTTGGGTGTATTTTGAGTGTTTCAAGTTGACCCACTTGCAGTCTGCCCATTCGAAATCTCAGTGCCTCGCAGCTGTGCACTGTTAAGAAAAGAAAACAAGCATTGGCATAGCCAATAGGTCTCGCCTTTGGGACCTTAAGTGTTTCGGTATCCAGCACAATATCCTTGGTGCAACAACATCAACTGTTGCATGGCTAAACACTTATAAGGTCCCAAAGGCGAGACCTATTGGCTATGCCAATGCTTGTGCTATTTGCTCTTGGCTAAACTGAGCAGAGATGTTTTAAGGCATGGGCAAAGTGGGCCCCGGCCCAGGGTCCCAGCCTATCAGGGGTCCCCCAGATTGAGCCAGCTCTGTTAAGCAGAGAGTCTTGCCTTAATGACCTTAAATAATTCTTAAACAGATTGTTTTAAATATCTTTCCCCTTTAATTTATTTTAGTGTGGGTGGTGTAGTGGAGTCTATTACAGACATTTTGCAGAGAAATGCTTCTGTTTTTCAGCACCATGCAACATCTATTACAAAATAATACTTTCCATCAAAACAGGACCTCACATATGAGAAATGGGGGAGGTCACAAATGTTATTTGCAATTAATATTAGTTAGCTGCTACTGTTTTATAATATTAAAAATACACACCACTATCCCTGAATATTAGATGGAACACATTTAGAATTTGGACCAGTGTGCCTGTGCACTGTCAGTGACCAGGCCAAAGAGGAAATGTAAGAGCTGAAATTGGATCAGAAATTCAAAGCTATTCTGAACAGGGGCCCAGAAAATACGCTTGGCCCAGCCCCCGCACCCTCCCCCTCCCGAAATCCTTAAGATGTCCCTGACTGTGCAAAAACGTCACTTTAAATAATGTCCAATACTTACATTAATTTCTTATGAAGTGTCCCCCGTAAATATTACGTTTATCTCTTTTTAAGAAAAAACTTTATCAAGTTTAATCCTTGCTGTTACTTAACCATTTAAGTACCAAGAACGGTATACAAATGTCACTTTTATGGCGAAGAGATGGGGTAGAGTTTTTTGGGCTCAGGCGCTAGTTTCAACATTTTTTCCTTGCATGGTGAGAAAGTGTCTCTTTAAATGCCTCACGGTGTGAGCCTGTGCTCACGGGACGCAGCGTTAAGTGTTTGTACAACCCATTCACATAGCTGCCAAGCGTCGGCTCATTCAGGGTAATTATCAGCCCCATTCAGGGCCCCGTTTTAGGAGGGTCACACCTGGAAAAGAGCGGTCCTCGCCGCTGCATTACAAAGGGAAGGGCTCCAGTCGCCAACCTGTCTGCAGAGAAGGCCGGGCGAGGGAGGGTGTGGATGAGAGCCAGGCCCGCAGTTAGGAAGTTCTCAATTACCACACCAGAGACAAGATTATTTTATGGACGTTTGACAGTGTGAACTGTAAGAGGCTGTGAAAAAGATGAAGGTGTTTTTGTTCACCTGAAAAGGGAAAAGTTCAACAATTTACGCATATCAAGGGTGTCACTTACCATAATGCAAGCTTGGAAAATGCCCCCTGGTTAAAAGTATAAGGCAGTCGTAATCTCCGGAAAGTGGGCTGCTCGCACTCTTGGGTCCGCTCCGGTGTCACTGCACCTGCCGCACAGTGGCCACGCACCTGAATGTATTGTTGCTACTTGATATTTATAAACCGAATGCACTGTAAGCAGCATGACACGGGTACTGTTTTTATAATTTTAAAGAGACTATACTATATTTACAAAAAGAACCGAATTTTGTCGTGGTTTATTTTTAAATGAAAGGCTCAAAAAACTCAATGTGCTCGTTTGTACTGTCGAGCGACGGCGGTTGTTGACGTGGAAAGCAGGTCGGATATTTCGGCATCCTTCTTCCTTCTCTCTAACTTGAATGATGCAGAGCGGGGGTCGGGCTGGCGCCTGAGTGCCATTACCTTCAATTAAGCGCGCTCTCCTGTCTCTGCTGCCAGTCGTCTGGGCTCGCGCAGGACTGCTCCACTTCTGTCTATCGTCTGTCGCTTCAACGCCTGCGGGACTGATTGTGGGCCTTTGAGTTAGGATTCATGTTAATTGCAGCGCACGTGTGCGCTTCAATTAACATGAATACGGTCTCGCAGGATCAGATGTTGTTGTGTGCGCGCTAAATACAGCACACTGCGCGCTTGGTTTGACTTTGGTGCGCACGCTGGAGCGCGGCTTATTGGGAACAGTGCTCTGGACCCTGTTTTACTGCTGTGAGGGCTCTGTTGCGGTGAGTTCGGTGAGGAATTACGATGGACCAGGGGTCTCCTCCTGTCCAGCCATTCCCAGGCCTCTTGAGGTGTCGAGAAGAATCGAGGTCCCGCAGGGTCCGCCACTCTGAGCCGTGCAGGGAACAACATTGCGTACGTCAATTGTAGTTGGCGTAGTTTCTTTTTGACAGCCAAGAAGGATGCTCTGCCCCGCTGGACTTCCCTTGTGAAGTCCGGAAAGATCTTGATAGCACTATTGTCGATTTGCAACCCCTGTTTTTGGCGAGCTTGCTGTAAGATGTAAATGTAAATCTAAAATGTAAAAGGCGTGCCACGATTGGTCTTGGCGGGGCTCCGGGCCTCGGTGGTCGCACTGGAACCCTATGGGCTCTTTCCAGTGCATAGAAGGGTGACAACCCTTCCGGAGCTACTTCTGCACGGATCCAGTCTTCTAAGAAGCGCACCATATTCGCCCCTTCCGCTTTCTCCAGCACTCCAATGACTCGGATATTGTTTCTGCAGGACCTGCCCTCACTGTCTTCGGCCCGCACTTCTAACACTTCGATTTTAGCTTCCAGGTCCGTGAGCGACTTCTGCATCCTGGTCACCATCTCTGGGAGGCCACCCAGTTCTTTCTCAGTAGTTGTCACCCGTTCCTTGAGCTTCCGATGGTCATCTTTTAATAGGCTTAAGTCCGTGCCTATCGCATCTATTTTCCCCTCCAGCACCTCTCTGGAGGCCGTGATTGCTTGCATGATGTCGGACAGTGTCAGTCTCCTGGGAGCAGAGTCTTTCCCCAGTTCCATCACCTCTTCATCATCGTCTGTCTGGGTTCCTGGGGCTTCTACACTGAGGACGTTAAATCCTCTTTTCTTTTGCGTTCTCCCCATCTTTCTGATCAATGACTGAGTGCTCCTCGCCAGGACCAGAGGCGTTCCGCAATGCTGGGGGTCGTTTCGTTGAATTACAGCTGTCTATCGTTCGTGGCGCAGCTTCCCAGATCCCCAAGCCTTCTGCGCTGTTACGACCACAGCGATCATTTCAGAAGACCGCCCCCTCGTTTGCACCCACAGCCGTTTCCGCAGAGGGCTCTCATTTCGAGCACCGTATTGCGGGCCCAGAATTGCCGCAGACTGGGCATTTCTGGTCACGGAAGAGGCCCCTCTGGATCTCACAACATGAGTCTCTTGGGGACTTGCGCTGTCTTGCTGAGTTTTCTGGGTTCACTGAGGGTGCCCTCCTTTGTAGGTCGTGCTGCCCTTCTCGCGCTTCCGCCACTCTCCGTACTGGCCGACCCCCAAGAGGCCACTGTTCCCTTTATACTGCGGCCTTTCCCCTCCGCTGTCTTGTGCCGATAAGTGTCTCAGCCCACGGCTCTCAGTTTCAGCTTTGAGCGCTTGGTGTTTGTGGGTCAGCTCATATGCCCTGCTCTCTTGTGCGAAGGCCAGTGCGCTGTGGACAGATACTGCCGCGGATGTAAGGATCCGCTTTCAACCGTTGCTATCCCCAAGTAGGTCCGCTAGGATGCTGTACTTCTGCGTGGGGCTACTCACTAATCAGGGAGTCACCTGGCCCCCTTCTGTGAAACAGCTGCTCCTCAAGGTGTTACTATGGGCTTCAGTCAGTGAGGTGCTCCTCCTTAGCAATTGGCAGGGCGCCGTGAGATCTCCTGCAGCGTGACCCTACTGCGCCGGAGTCAGTTCAGTCAGCCAACAGCATCTGCCTGGGCTCCATTTTGGCGCGGGCGCCACCTTGCTGTCTGTTCAACCTCGCTACTGGTCCTCAACTACAATATGTGGGGGCCCCGTCTTGATGAAGCAAGGCGACCAGTTTAATATCTCATGCTCTCGTGGCCCTACTGGTCC